>OX155901.1:62794162-63420217 GCA_944588485.1 Phosphuga atrata | reverse complement strand
TAGTCTTGTCTGTCTAGTCTTGTCTGTCTAGTCTTGTCTGTCTAGTCTTGTCTGTCTAGTCTTGTCTGTCTAGTCTTGTCTGTCTAGTCTTGTCTGTCTAGTCTTGTCTGTCTAGTCTTGTCTGTCTAGTCTTGTCTGTCTAGTCTTGTCTGTCTAGTCTTGTCTGTCTAGTCTTGTCTGTCTAGTCTTGTCTGTCTAGTCTTGTCTGTCTAGTCTTGTCTGTCTAGTCTTGTCTGTCTAGTCTTGTCTGTCTAGTCTTGTCTGTCTAGTCTTGTCTGTCTAGTCTTGTCTGTCTAGTCTTGTCTGTCTAGTCTTGTCTGTCTAGTCTTGTCTGTCTAGTCTTGTCTGTCTAGTCTTGTCTGTCTAGTCTTGTCTGTCTAGTCTTGTCTGTCTAGTCTTGTCTGTCTAGTCTTGTCTGTCTAGTCTTGTCTGTCTAGTCTTGTCTGTCTAGTCTTGTCTGTCTAGTCTTGTCTGTCTAGTCTTGTCTGTCTAGTCTTGTCTGTCTAGTCTTGTCTGTCTAGTCTTGTCTGTCTAGTCTTGTCTGTCTAGTCTTGTCTGTCTAGTCTTGTCTGTCTAGTCTTGTCTGTCTAGTCCTGTCTGTCTAGTCTGTCTAGTCTTGTCTGTCTAGTCTTGTCTGTCTAGTCTTGTCTGTCTAGTCTTGTCTGTCTAGTCTGTCTAGTCTGTCTAGTCTTGTCTGTCTAGTCTGTCTAGTCTGTCTAGTCTGTCTAGTCTGTCTAGTCTGTCTAGTCTGTCTAGTCTGTCTAGTCTGTCTAGTCTGTCTAGTCTGTCTAGTCTTGTCTGTCTAGTCTGTCTAGTCTGTCTAGTCTTGTCTGTCTAGTCTTGTCTGTCTAGTCTTGTCTGTTTAGTCTTGTCTGTCTAGTCTTGTCTGTCTAGTCTTGTCTGTCTAGTCTTGTCTGTCTAGTCTTGTCTGTCTAGTCTTGTCTGTCTAGTCTTGTCTGTCTAGTCTTGTCTGTCTAGTCTTGTCTGTCTAGTCTTGTCTGTCTAGTCTTGTCTGTCTAGTCTTGTCTGTCTAGTCTTGTCTGTCAAGTCTTGTCTGTCTAGTCTTGTCTGTCTAGTCTTGTCTGTCTAGTCTTGTCTGTCTAGTCTTGTCTGTCTAGTCTTGTCTGTCTAGTCTTGTCTGTCTAGTCTTGTCCGTCTAGTCTTGTCTGTCTAGTCTTGTCTGTCTAGTCTGTCTAGTCTTGTCTGTCTAGTCTAGTCTGTCTAGTCTAGTCTGTCTAGTCTTGTCTGTCTAGTCTTGTCTGTCTAGTCTTGTCTGTCTAGTCTTGTCTGTCTAGTCTTGTCTGTCTAGTCTTGTCTGTCTAGTCTTGTCTTTCTAGTCTTGTCTGTCTAGTCTTGTCTGTCTAGTCTTGTCTGTCTAGTCTTGTCTGTCTAGTCTTGTCTGTCTAGTCTTGTCTGTCTAGTCTTGTCTGTCTAGTCTTGTCTGTCTAGTCTTGTCTGTCTAGTCTTGTCTGTCTAGTCTTGTCTGTCTAGTCTGTCTAGTCTGTCTAGTCTGTCTAGTCTTGTCTGTCTAGTCTTGTCTGTCTAGTCTTGTCTGTCTAGTCTTGCCTGTCTAGTCTTGTCTGTCTAGTCTTGTCTGTCTAGTCTTGTCTGTCTAGTCTTGTCTGTCTAGTCTTGTCTGTCTAGTCTTGTCTGTCTAGTCTTGTCTGTCTAGTCTTGTCTGTCTAGTCTTGTCTGTCTAGTCTTATCTATCCAGTCTTGTTCGTCTAGTTTTAACCACATAATTCTTGACAAACCAATTAATTATATCTTGTCTAGCTATTAAACATCGGTATAATCTCGTTAACTTAATAAGCTGGAACCGATTTTATGGTGTGTTTGCATTTAGATCGGACAGGTACTTGGCTACTGGTTTCGGTCTAACGCTTTCGACTTGGCAGGAAGGTGTCTGATCTACCTGTTGCCATTAAAAGCTCGGTGACCGCAAAGTGATCTCGATTAGTGTGTAGACCGCATAATGGAGGCGAACTCGACAGATTTTGCTTATTGTTACCGAAACTAAAACGTGGATATACGTGAGAATTCCCAAAAAATATTCCTTAAAGACGTCTCTATAAGTTACAACAAAATTTGTAGCCGATATCTAGCTGAACTAGTTAGTACAGAGCGTAGAATTTAATCGTTTTTAGGGTTTCGTACCGAAAACGGAACCCTTATAGGATCACTTAGTTGTCCGTCTGTCTGTCTGTCTGTCAAGACCATTTTTCTCAGGAACGCGTAGAGGTAACAAGTTGAAATTTGTATCAAATACTCGGGTCTGCGGTCTCTTTCAGCTGTGAAAAAATCAAACTTGTAAGTCAACGCGATCAAAAGATATGACCGTTTATGTCGCATATTTTGCGATTTCACAAGGGAATCAAAACCTATACTTCCCGTTGACCTAGAATCATGAAATTTGGCAAGAAGCGGTGTCTTACAGCACATGTAAAGGGAAAAATCTGAAAACCGTAAATATGTAGTTTAATTACAAGAAAAATGCGAATTTACTTTTAGAAACTTATGAAAATACACTAATGTGTTGCGTGGTATTGTCAGGCACCAGAAGCATATGGGTTGCATACAGTTAGGTCCTGCTAAAGATACCTTACTTACAAGTTTGTACGGAACCCTCGGTGCGCGAGTCACAACTCGCACTTGGCCGGTTTTTTGATTTAGCTCCAAAATTTGATTGTTTCACATTATCGTTCATAAATTAAAAACTAATCGTTGGATTTGCGTGGAAAGGTTCAAAAATATTTTCAAAAGTCGTCTGGGTAAGCTAATATCTTGTTCATAGTTAATACTTAATTGGACTAGTTAGTATATAGCGAGAAATTTAAAATCGCCGATACATTTTGAGAAAATTGTATCGCACTCGGCGAGCCATAAACGAACCCATATGAGTGCTGTAATGACTTCATTAAAGACGCAAAATAGAAATTCCTGTCTGCCCGTTCATTTCCGACTACTCCGGCATGAGCTTTCACCCAGTGCCATCGTTAGTTCACTTTGCCTGATGTTGAAGTATTTTGCCGGCTTTTAATGAAACAAAATTTAGCCAAAAACTTTTTAGCTCAGATTTTTTTCACCAAAATTTCGTTTTAAAACTCATTTCAATAAATTAAACTAATTTTTATATTTTGCGTCAATAATGAAGTCATTAAAGCACTCATATGGGTTCGTTAATAACTCGCCCAGCGCGATACAAATTTCTCAATATGTATCGGCGATTTTTTTATTTAGAAATGGCATAAAAGGGCGCAAAATAGAAAAAATAGTATTAAAGAACGAGTTAAATAAGCGCGATTTTTCAGCACGCGTCCATATTTAGAAACATGGACACGTGCTGAAAAATCGCGCTTATTGAACTCGTTCTTTAATATAATATTTTATATTTTGCGTTTATAATGAAGTCATTAAAGCACTCACATGGATTCGTTAATTTTCTCAATATCTATCGACGATTTTTTATTTAGAAATGTCATAAAAAAAGCGCAAAATAGTATAACAAACTCGTTCATAAGGCCTTTTTCGCACACAAAAATAGTATTAAAGAACGAGTTAAATAAGCGCGATTTTTCAGCACGCGTCCATATTTAGAAAACTCCTCGCTACGATCGTTGTTTTCTCAACATGGACGCGTGCTGAAAAATCGCGCTTATTGAACTCGTTCTATAATATACTATTTTATAATAATAAAATTATGACGTTAATGGCTTAGTAGTTAGATAGTGAGAATACTGTGGATATAATGTGTTTTTTTTGCAGCAAAAATAGACGACTAAAATAATTTATTTAAAAATAATAAGCCTTTAATGTTGGTTTTGGGGGGGCATGGGGTGTGGAGGAGTCGTCGAGCAAAGTAAATTCCGAGAGACGAGGGCAATATAAATACAAAGTTGCTGAAAAATCGGACGTTAAAAGTGGAGACTTTACGAGCTGAAATATAAATTGATTTCCGGTCTCGTTGCGCACACTGAGCCTCCTCTTCCCGCTCCGTATTTATTTACTTTTTCGCATAAAAACAACAAAATTTAATTTCGGTTTCACCCATTAACTTGACTTTAATTACTCCGGTTTTACGAACAAACTCATTTCGTCGGTTTATATTAACTACTGCAACTACATAGTCCACACAAAAAAATACATTTCTTTATAGTCGACAGTTTTAAGAATATTTTGAAGGAATTTCCACAATAATTCATCGATTTGGTTTTGTTTTATGAAGGAAAATACTTCAAACTTTGTTGAGTTAAATCCCTCGATCTTTAACTGTTTCAATTAATTCATCATTAAACTGTTTCAGCTTTTAGTTTGCGCCACTGCGGTAGACTAGATATTAGCTACAAAAGATACATTAACTTATACAGGACACTTTTAAGAATATTTTTGGAAATGTTTACGAAAATCCTCGCAGTAGTTTGTGTTTTATGAAGGAAAATACATACTACATATTTACATACTATAAGTGTGGTAAAAACATAGTGAATTTTTCAATTCAATGTAAGTATGAATTACCACGTGGTAACTGTCGCAACCATCCTATTCATGTGAAGGAAAAGGATACGAATCTTGAGTTTTTTAATCTTGAACTTAATGTTTCATTCAAAAAACGACTAAATTCCTTGTACTGTACTAACTAGTCTAACTACACAGAAAAAAGTATACTCTAAAAATTACAGTTTAAATAGTAGCATCGGCCTTACGAATTTAAAACTGTAAAAACTAACAATTGCTTTTTTTTAAATTACAGTTTCCGGTATTATTAGTAAATAAGTGTTAAAATTTTCAGTGTGCGACTGCAATCTCTACAAATTTGTATTCGTAAGGCCGCTGCTGCTATTTAAACTGTAATTTTTAGAGTGTACTTTTTCCGTGTAGGTATTAGAATTAAAAATTAAATTAAAACAGAGAAGACCTTTAAGAATATTTCCAAAGTAGTAAAACTAGTTAATCTGTGAACTAGTTAATAAATATTTGGTTTTTAAGAAAAGAAAAACCTCGAATAAAATAAAAATCCGTCATAGTCAGAAGCCGTTAATGAGAAGGAAAAAAATCCGCGTCTATTTTTCCTCGTCTGAAATTTTTGGACTATTTTTTGGTCGTTTTCTTCAACGGTCGAGAAAGCGAGTTATTAAAAATAGTTGCGTCGACTCGAAATAAATATAAAACCAAGGGAAAATAGAACAAAAAAAAATGTTTTTCTCTCTGTTCCTCTTCGCCTGAATGTGAAAATTAAAGGCGCGCCGGACCTCCAACCTCGATTTTTTTCCTCCTCCAAGACGTTCCGCCTTTCAGGCACCTCCATAACAAAATAATTAATAACCTCCACAAATTTCTACACACAAATACAACAACAAAAAGAGTGCCCCAAAGATTTAACTGCAGCGTGAGTTTAGTTTTAGCAAAAAAATATTTTGTCCAACATTTTAAACCTTTTACTTAAATTAGAGAAGTAATTTTAGATTTCCTGAATTTATAAAAAAAATCAGTTTTAATTTTATTAATAGGATAGTTGCAACCTTTACGTATGAAGGCTAAATACTTTTTATGTGATACTGGTTTCGTACGGAAACTCATATATCTTTTTTGTTATACAGACAGTTTGTCCTTTGGACAGTTTGTCGTATAAACAGTTTGTCATATAGACAGTTTGTCGTATGGACAGTTTGTCATATATACAGTTTTTTTATACATATTGTTTTTGTAAAAAGATAAAATAAAAAACATACTTAAGTGTGAATGAGTCCACACTTAATCATTTTTTATGTGTCTCGTAAGGAGGCTAAATACTTTTTATGTGATACCTGCACTTCCATTCTGATTTTTATCAGTGGTTTTATTTAATTCTGCCAGTTTACAAACGACATTTTTGAGGTTATCGATCTGTTTTTCAATTTTTTCAAGTCTTTCATCTTTTTCTCTTCTTCTTATCTACTGATATTATAAACCATTTGTTCTTATTTAGATTTGGTATTTTTTTGCACTTTGAATACTTAGTACGTGTGAAACGTCAAACACAACGAACAAAATGACTGTGGACAGCGGACGGCCAGTAACACCAGCCTAGGCGCAAAATTTCAAACTCTAAAAAGTGTGAAATGTTAGCAATGACGAGCATTACTACAAATTATCATCGAGAACGAGACGTGTAGTATAATCCATATTTACACAGCAAAATACACTATGTTTTATCCACACTTAATTACTAGGGGTATTAACCGCTTCACTTGAGGTTGCTGAACTTGCGGGGATGAAAAGAACAGCTACAACTAGTCTAGTATAGACTGGACCTGATCTTTAAGGTTTCATGTAGACTAGACGACTTTTAATAAGCTGTTCTGATTGTGTATACAAGACTTGATCTTCAATGACTATACTTGATCTATAAGGTTATTACACATTATATCTACCTCATCTATAAGGTTTCAAGGTAGATTAGACTTTTAATAATCTAGTCTGATTGTTAAAGACTAATCTTGAAAAATAACTAAAGACTTATTAGTTTGCAGACAGATATACTGATCCTTAAAACTGCTCGCGATTTTCATCTTCATCTTCTTAGCGTTGTGCCGCTGGTGCAGGGTCCGCTTTCTTGGTCAATGACCACCATTTTGCATGGTTTGCGTCATTTGGTTTTAGGCCCACGATCTTTAGGTCACTATTTATCGTGTCCTGCCATCGCTGCTTCGGTCCTGCTCTGGGACGTTGGGCTTCAATCTCAAAATGGAGGGCAGAGTTGACAAAAGTTCCAGGAGCTGTTCGCAATGCATGGCCATACCATCGGAGTCGTTTCCCTCATTTTGTCCAATATTGGAGCGACACACATTTGCTCTCGAATTGTGTGGTTTCTGACATGGTCAATGAAGGTAGACTTCCGAGCAAAGCGGCTCTGTCGTCACTAACGCAGCAATACTGACGCGGCGACATAGCGATAGTATTATGCACTATGGTAATGTATGACGCGTAATTCGAGCGGAACGGCACAGACGCACTGACGCTGAGGGCATCAGTGTCGCAGCGCTCGAATGGCACCCCATACGTTTCCATAGTGCATAATACTATGGCTATGTCGCCGCGTCAGTATAGCTGCGGTAGTGACGCCAGAGCCGCTTTGCTCGGAAGTCTACCTTAAGGGGGATAAGGGTTCATTCCCCAACGAAGCATTCTCGTTTCCATGGCATGCAGATGAGGTTCAGAAATTTTGTCAGATGGTCGACATTCGACTCCATATAGCGCAACAGGCCGTATCACTGTCCGATATATCTTGGATTTGAGGTGAAGTGGTATTTTCTTGTCGCAAAGTACACCCGTGACCTCCTTCCACCGCATCCCAGGTTGCTTTAACTCTGGCTCTTACTTCATCACTGAAGCTGACATAACTTTGTAAACGAGACCCAAGGTACCTAGAGGAATTGGTATTGACTAGATTTTCTTCACCGACTTGAATGGTGCCGTCACTCGGGTTTAACTCCAGATATTCCGTATTTTTCACGTTTAGACGTAGGCCATACTGGGAGAGCCGGTTATTCCTGTCTTCAACTTGACGTTGGAGTTTCTCGCGGGAGACATCTGCTACTATTACATCATCCGCATACAGAAGGGAATGCAGAACATTCCGTTGTAGATCACGAGTGATGGTGTCCATGACAAGAACAAAGAGGGATGGCGATATTGCTGAACCTTGGTGGACCCCGACATTTACAGGAAAGTTATCTGAGGTGCCAACACCACAACGTACTCTGCTGCTGGTGTTTGTGTATAGCATCTTGACCACACTAACAAATGATTCTGGCACTCCATGGACTCGGAGCGCATACCAAATTAATTCATGAGGAACACGATCAAAGGCCTTTTCGACAATATGCAGTGGTTTCCTTTTCTCACGATGCATCTCCATGAGTAATCGTGCTGAAAATATGGCGTCAGTAGTTCCAGCTCTCTTGAGAAACCCACACTGGTTGATGTTAATTTTGGCAATGTCACGTAGTCGATGATCAAGAGTTCTCTCAAAGATCTTAATTGTATGTGAGAGAAGGCGTATTGGGCGATAGTTAGAGCACTCTGCTGGGTATCCTTTATTCTTGAAAATCGGTACCGTGATGCTAGTAGTCCAGTCAGTAGGGATGTTGCCAGAGTCGCAAAAGGCAACAAGCCAATCATTTGCAGAGGCTTGCAGTTCTTGTAACTTCTATAAGTCAGCAAGAAGATTGTCTGGTCCAGGAGATCTCTGATTTCTCATGCTTTTGAGGGCAATGGCAACTTCCTCTGCAGTGATTTGGGGATAGGCCTTTCTCGGATTGGTGGATGCGGAAACTCTATGTTTGAGATCTCCTCAAAATGCTGACGCCAGCGTTTGGGAATCTCATGGTTGCTCTGTAATCTTTTGCCTTCCTTGCTCTTTATGCACACGAAGTGTTCACTATCCCTTGTTGATTTTCCTCGGGCTTGGGACAGGCGGTATATATCCTTTTCTCCCTTTTTGGTGTCCAATTTGAGGTAGATATTGTTGTAGTGGTTGGTTCTTGCTTCAGTGACGGCTTTCTTTGCCTGTCGTTTAGCAGTAGTGTATCTTTCTCTGTGCTCGTCTGTCTTTTCTTCTTAACAAGGACCTTTTCTTGTACCTGAGCTGTCCACAGCCATGTCTGCTCGTAAATAGGGCGACTTCTTGGTTTTGTTGTACCCAACTGACTTGTCACTGACTTACAGAAATTGGCACATGTGGTGTCAATATTGTTGGAGTCTACAGGAGGAAATGTGATACTGCTAACCGATGCTGATTTCTGGTCTTGTAGTTTCCACCACATCATTTTCCTCTGGCTGCTTGTATATCCACCTATCCTGCGTTTGCTGATCTTCAGGTCGGTAGTGGGTAGTTTGTGTTGGGGAGCAACACAGTCTGAAGGTATAACTTCCACACCTGAGTCTGATCGGAAGTTGCAACGCCGTAACAGTATGAAGTCAATGTGGCTTCTTTAGTGTACGTTATGAGATGCCTAGTGCGCCTCTTAAAGAAGGTGTTGGTTATGATGAAGTGGTTTGCTTAAGCAAAGTCTATTACCTGAGATCCGTCCTCATTCCTACTACCGCAGCCATTTCCATCGTGACAACTGTAACCATACCTATTTTGGCCAACAAGCCCATTTAAATTGCCACATATGAGTAAAAAGTCTTCCTATGGGTACAACAAGACAAGATCTTGAAGTTCTTGCCAAAACTGCTCTCTCTCTCACTCTTATGGCACTAATGATGTGTAGCCGGCAGAATGACATATCTATGACAACGTTTATGAGGTGGTCTAAATGGCTATTTAAGTCGGCTACTTGACCTCTTAAGTTGGCACAAACAACAATGGCAACCCCATTTCGAGTACTTGTTCCATGGTAGATGAGCTTATATCCATCTCCAATTTCACGGGATTTCTGTACTCTCCATTGAGTTTCTTGTATAAAGGCGATGTCCACTTTCCTTCTTTTGAGCATATCAGCTAGTTCGCGACTACGTCCCGTTAGAGTTTCGATGTTCAGCGTAGCAATAAGTAGTGGCAGTTCTTTGCACTGGGTTAGCGTCTTTAACTGATTTCGCCTTTAAAAAGGACGAGGGCTACTGGGCCCTCGTCCATCTGGAAATCCCAACCTCACTTTTATCGGTAAATGCTAGAGCGTCCCCCGGAAGCGACGCGCGTCGGACTCGTCCGACCGCCGCGCCGCACAGTGGTATGAAATCACAAAAAGCTGGCCAAAATATGAAGTAATCGTTCAAATATTGTGATTTTTGGTCTCTTCACGTTTTATAGGTCTCTGATCAGGAAACTGAATTCAAAATTCAAAATGGCGGATGCAATATGGCGGATAATTTTTCGAAAAAAGCGTTCAACTTTATTGAAACTTGGGATTTAGGGATTTTAGAAGTCACTAATTAAGAAACTGAATTTTAAATATCGAAATTCAAAATGGTGAATGCAATATGGCGGATAATATTTTGAAAAAAGCGTTCAATTTTATTGACACTTGGGATTTAGGGGTTTTAGAGGTCGCTGATCAAAAACTGAATTTGAAATTTCGAAATTCAAAATGGCGGATGCAATATGGCGGATAATTTTTCGAAAAAAGCGTTCAATTTTGTTGACACTTGGGATTTAGGGGTTTCAGAAGTCGCTGATCAAGAAACTAAATTGAAAAATGATCAACTGATCGTTGATTTCATCTAGAAAAACTTACTGTTTCATAGAATTTGGTTCTTTGAGGCAAATAAATTTAAAAATTACGCTGTTGATACTGCAAGAAAAGTTTTTGAATTGTAGTTTCTTGATCAGCGACCTCAAAAACGTGAGGAGTCCAAAAATCTCAATATTTGAACGATTCCTGCATATTTTGGCCAGCTTTTTGGGATTTCAGACTTCTCCTTGATTTAAGCCAATCAGAGAACAAGGTCAAATAAGCCCTATCTTCCCTGTACTGCATTCTTTAAAAAATGAACTATAGATGTTAGTCTCTTAAA
Source organism: Phosphuga atrata (assembly GCA_944588485.1). Lineage (NCBI taxonomy): Eukaryota > Metazoa > Arthropoda > Insecta > Coleoptera > Silphidae > Phosphuga > Phosphuga atrata. Next base: position 63,409,720 of record OX155901.1, on the reverse strand, counting down.
ATTAACAACATTTTTTTGTGTCTACTAGCTTGTAATACATGATATCCTATGACACAAATACTTTATATTTAGATAAAACTAAACAAAGACTAAACGCTTAAATACAAAACGTGCGGTACAATGTGCGGCGCGGCGGTCGGGCGAGTCCGACGCGCGTCGCTTCCGGGGGACGCTCTAGCATTTACCGATAAAAGTAAGGTTGTCATGATCCATTAAAACTGCTCGCGATAACAGTCAATATTACCTGGTTAGATGAACGGACTCGACAGACAGATGGACAGAAGTTTCCTGATCAAACAAATCGCAGCAAAAGAAAGATTTAATGCTTGTAGATATAACAAGTGATAATGTGTGACAAGTTGTAATTGACTCGGACTAGAGGTCTAAATGTAATTGAAACGGGTTGCGGACGTTTACTAATGCCGGTCCATCATTCATATTCGGACGACAAGCGTACGCTTTTATCTCTCGACTGCGCCAAGCCACACATCAATTACTGAATAAAAACAACAAAATAGTACGAATATTCCACTGGGAATATTTATTAAGACATTGACGGGATCTTAGCGACACAGAAACCCATCAACTGAAAAACTATTAATAGTTCTTCTTATTACGTTTAAAGAAGACTTCGCGGTTTTGTATTTAAGTGTTTAGTCTTTGTTTAGTTTTATCTAAATATAAAGTATTTGTGTCATAGGATATCATGTATTACAAGCTAGTAGACACAAAAAAATGTTGTTAATTTTAAGAGACTAACATCTATAGTTCATTTTTTAAAGAATGCAGTACAGGGAAGATAGGGCTTATTTGATCTTGTTCTTTGATTGGCTTAAATCAAGGAGAAGTTCACACCAACGATATTTGCTTCACCATCTGCCTCTTTTCACATACATTTGCAGTCACTCGCGTAGAATTTGTAACTAGATTGAACATTTGTCATAGTGTAAATCAGGTTTCTAGTTACTGCACTCTTAAAAAAAATGAACTATAGTGTTATTGGTTTACACAGGATATTGAGACCTTCTGCACTTATTAACTCCTTCTTCTTCTTCATGTGTCATGCCCTCCAAGGGCGTTGACGACCAATTTCATTATTTGAATTTTATCTGCAGCTTTTCGAAATAGGGATCTTGTACTTTGTCCAAACCATTGGCGAAGGTTCTTGAGCCATGATGTTCTGCGGTGGCCTGGACTGCGCGTACCTTGTATTTTACCCTGTATTATTGTCTGCTGTAACCTGTACTTATCATTTCGGATAACATGACCAAGGTATTCCAGTTTTCTTCTCTTTATTGTGTTGAGAACTTCTGTTTGCTTATTGACTTTTTGCAAAACCTCGACGTTAGTAATTCGATCCACCCAAGAAATTCTCAGCACTCTACGGTAAGTCCACATCTCAAAAGCCTCCACCTTCTTACACATAGCCTCCGTAAGTGTCCAAGCCTCGACGCCGTAGTACAGGATACTAAACACATAGCACCTTAACAATCTGATTCTGAGGGGGATTTCCAAATGCCTGTTGTTCAGCACTTTCTTTATTTTGGTGAAAGCTCCTCTTGCCTGTTCGATGCGGCTTCTAATTTCCGATGTCTCCTTGGTTTATTAACTCCTTGGCCGGGAATAACGTGTGTGGCTCGTATATATGCTCGTATCTCGGACAATAACGACCTTAAAGACCGATTCTCAAATACGCGACACTCAGATGTCGCGACATCACGCGACATCGTATGATTACATTGTTTTAAATGGGCACGTCGCGTAGCTATCGCGTAGCCATGTGAGAACGTGCCCATTTAAAACAATGTAATCATTGTTTGACAAGCGATGTCGCACGACGTCGCGTAGCTGAGCGTCGCGCATATGGGAATCGACCTTTACTCGAGATAAATTCTTGATATATTACAAAACTTTTTCTACATTCATTATTGCTTTATTTTATTATATCATATGTCGTATATATGTTACGGTAAAAGTGCGTAGTTAGGTAAATGTGAATATTTACCGGTATATGTACACATTTACCTTCTTGGTTGGTAAATGAGAGTTCAACTTACATTTACCAATTATTTCCGGCAAATGTGCATATATGCATTATGTTGTTAGCAATTGTTAGAGGTTTACATTGACATACACAACGCATGAGCTGTCCAACAAGACACACGTGATATTGTAACACACAAAAAGTAAACATTTTCCGGTAAAAGTAGATATATAAAGCTGATCTCAGATTTAAACTCACATTTAACTATCACTTTGGAAGATGTGTACATATACCGGTAAATGTTCACATTTGCCGATTTTGTACTTTTACCGTAACATATATAAGCCATACTAGAATATGTCTAATATATATGCGTCATACTAAAATATGTCGTATATATACGCCATACTTCGAAGAAACAAAAATTCTAAGTACTTTCCATTTTCAGGGCAGAGAGTTAAGATAGCAACAAATTATAATTCTGTAAAGATTCAGCAAAACGAGTCTGTATGAACTAAGAAATATTAATTAAACTAAAGTTAAACTTGGTGGAAACATTAAAACTAAACTGTAAATTTTCCCAAGCTTTTTCATCACCAAAGATAATAAACGTTCGCGTCGATGTAAACTGACACCGAATCTAAACAAGAATTACGTTTTAAAAAAAAACTCCATCGAGCAAGAGAACTAAAGCCAAACACCTAACAGAAGAAGAAGAAAAAATCGTCGTGTTTGTTATGTTTATACCGGTGGTCTTGTATACACAACGTCTACTGATTTCTCATTCGTTCCTCCTCCAAGCCTGAAAGTCCCTGAAATTCTCGGTCGGCTCGTCTTTGCCTTCGTTTATTTTCCATACTGAAAGCCGCAAGATTAAATTACAAACAGTTTTTTTCTTCTTAGCTTTCTTTCTTTTATCATTATTAATATCGTTTACATCCATCAAGAGACACAGAGAGAAAATAGTTATTTACATTAGAGTGCGGAAACATTGATTTTACAATGCAACAGCTCGTTTGGGTTACGCGAGTTGTTGCCATAGTAACAACAAACAGAAATCGTTTAATAATAAAACTCCAATTGATTTACATAGAACTTTTACGCACGATTTGCATTCTATTACACACGATTAAAATAATGTCATCCTTCACATACAATAATTTATGTATGTGTTCATTTTGATGTGCGCGTAGGTAAAAAATATTTGTAGGTAGTGAAGTGTATCAAACTTCGTTAACTTATTTCGTTAAGTTAATTTAACTTGTTTCTGTGTTTTGATTGATTGTAACAGACGGACGGATATGCGGTTTTGGATTGTGTTTCGAGCTATTTCTGCGTTATTAATAGATGGTGAAGGTTTCAGGAGATCGGGTTTAGTATTAGTGATGAAATTTTGTGTGCAAAAAATTTGCGCATGAATTTCGATATGTGGTGACAGACGTACGGGCGGATGGATTTGGTTGAAATTCGATATAGAATTATAAATTGAAGTAGTTTTAATAAGTGCAAAAAGTTTGAATACCTTATAAAAATACAATACACTCTCGAGGAGGACAAACGAACAATAATACAGGTTACAGTACGCTACAGTTTTGAGCATTAATTTGTAAAAATTGGGAGAAATAAGGGAATTGAGGCTCACTTCAATTTATAATTGTTCCAAATTTCAACCAAACCCATCAGTTTGTCTACCTGTCTGCAGTGCCGGATTTCTGCCTAAGTCTACAAGGCCCCGGCCTAGAGACCCAGCCAGCCTAGGCGCTCCGGTGGCGGAATCTTTACATCAAAAGCTTGGCTTGCCAAAAACCTTTAAATAATATTATAACAAATATTTTTGAGATGCCAGGGCGCGATGCGTGTAGCTAAAACGGAAGTAATTTGTAAAATGCTTCGCGGGCCGAATAAAATATCGACAGGGGCTGCATGCGGCCCACGGGCCGCCATTTACCCAGGGCTGATCTAATCTGTGTTTTTAGACTTTTGTATATATAGTGCAAACAGAGGGGGCCGGGATTGAGATGCCAGGGCCCCTAGGCACTACTGGGCCCGCCCCCACGGGCCCAAGAGTGCCTAGGGCCCTTGGTTTCTAAATCCCGGCCCCCTCTGTTTGCACTATATATACAAATTCATGCAAAATTAGTTGATAGAAACTTAAAAGAAAAGTCTAAAAACACAGATTAGATCAGTCCTGGGTAAATGGCGGCCCGTGGGCCGCATGCAGCCCCTGTCGATATTTTATGCGGCCCGCGAAGCATTTTACAAATTACTTCCGTTTTAGCTACACGCATCGCGATCGCGCTGTTCGCGTAGTGTAATAAAATATGAGCAGCGCTCACATCGATCGGCATTACTCGCAGATAAATGAGCGAAGCGCTATCGCGCTGCATGGCATAATCTGACACGGAGCCAAACTATTTCTTACAATCCCTGATTTCTTACAGATTTTGAGGAAAACGCAATCTTATCAGCTACACTTAAACCTACACTCTGGCTAAGATAAGTGAATGATACATTTGTAATCTGGCCCATGTCAGACTAGATAAATTCCTCATCCATCTTAACTCCCAGCACGAGCAAATTAAATTCACAATGGAGGTAGACATAGTAAACATCAACGACTCCCTTTCTTGGATGTTTTCGTATAGAAGAAACCAAACGTTTCCAAGAAACCAACGCACATATACACGAGAGATAATTCATTGTGACCCCTTCCCCCAGGCTTGGCGACTGATTATATACACCCTCAAAATACAAACTCAGACTCCTGATCTGACCAACCTAACATCTCAGAGACATGTACGACCACAACAAGACGAACAAACAAGCAAACCATGCTACGAGGAGCATTCGTAAAATAAGGTTCCCATGATTTTTAATAATAGACAGCAACATTTTTGTTCTGAGTGTTATACGTGGTCTGTTAGAAAAGTATCCGACCTTATTTTTTATTTTGAAAACCTGATGGATTTGAATCAAGCGCGCTTGCATGAGCCGACCTTGAATCTTCGTGCGCATGCGTGAATTTTTTCCCGCCTGTAGATAGCGCCAGTTGCTGTCGAGCAGTGTTCGAGTAACGTAGTGTGTAGTGCTCTCGTCGGTTTTTGTCACGTGATGCTGTGCGGCGCAAGCGACTAGAGTTGTGTTCATCAGGAAATTAGCGACTCAATCACGACAATGCTTCGCACTTGGATCACAATTTTTTGGCTTAAAACCAGACTCCTCTGGTACGACAGGCTCCGTACTCTCCTGATATGCCCCCCTGCGACTTCTGGCTATTCCCCAAAGTCAGGAGGCCATTGAAAGGAACGCGATTTCAGACAAGAGAGGATGCATATTATGGCTGCAACGACAGCCGAGCTAAAGTCGATTCCGAAAGAGGCTTTTCACCCTACTTTGAGAGTGATTCGGTTTCCAATGTTCCAGGTATGCCAGTTTTTGTTACCGGTCAAAGGTCGGATACTTTTCTAACAGACCACGTACATCATTTTAAAGCTTAAAACTTATGCTATTTTTTTACATAATCGCCGTTTCTGTTCCAACACTTTTGCAGACGATGCTCCAGTTTTTCTATCCCCTTGCTATAGAATTCTGCCGCCAATCCTTTGAGGAATCGAGTAACTTCTTCCTTGACCTTATCATCGGTATTGAAGCTTAAGCCACCCAAGTGTTGCTTTAATTTTGGGAACAAGTGATAACCACTTGGGGCTAGGTCGGAACTTTTTCGACAATTCCATCTGAAACTTATCGTGAATTTCCGTGCAGCCTTCACTGAACTCTCTGCACCATTTGCGAACATGCTGAACAGATATGCAATTTTCCCCATAAACTTCGATTAACTGACGATGAATGCCAAATAGGTGAAATCCGTTTTGAACTTAAAAAACGTATCACAGCGCGAATTTCGCATCTGGCGGTAACAGCGATAGGGAGCTCCATCTGCGAAGGCTGCTAGACCGGCACCAGTGCCATGTAGGGTGACGGGAGAGGTGGGAATAGAGTAAGGGAGACTTGACAGTGTTTTACATTTCTCCCAGCACGTCGCATTATTTCTCAGCAGCATAGGGAACCTTATTTTAAGAATCCCCCTTGTACGAATAGACGCGTCACACGACCGAGCACTCAGTATACGTCTAACGGCTAGGGGATCCTCCATTAATCACGTGAGGCTCGAGAAGGAGGGAAGGGGATTTGTGAAGAATAGACCTTTTTATAGTTGATTTTTTGTGTGCGCATGCGTCAATTTCCGCCATGTTATACGTCAAAAATTGCCCGAAATTTTTGACTTATAACTATATATATGAGCCCGAAACTTTCATATTCCCGCCTTTCAAGCTTAGCAGATGCGCATGCGCTTAACTAACCGTAAAAAGGTCTATCACGAAATATCACATGTGGGGTGGGGATGGGCGTAGCCAGGATTTAGTTTCGGGAGGGGGTAGGGGTTTAAGACCACGATTTAGTTTGGGGGGTGTGGGGGGGGGTGTGGTTTTAAGAAATTACAGTAACAGAAATGCACCAATTTACTTTCTAAACTGACACACAAGGGTTCCTAAAGTTCACATCTACCATGCTCTCTTGAAGAGAGTCGTCTCTACTCGGCTCTTTATTTCAATATAACATTTATGTATATATTTTGCATAATTTCGGGGGGGGGAAAGGGGGGTGGTGGGTTTGAACCCCCAAAACCACCCCTTGGCTACGCCTATGGGGGAGGGTATTTATTTTTTCGGCTTAACGTAAAACTTCACCAAGTATCACCGACGAGGAGGGTGAGGAGGGTCTTTAAAAGTTGCTAAAAAACATCACTTTGATAAATGGACGACTCCTAACCTGTAAGGACATGTATAACTATCATATACGTCTGTATATATACATATATATATATATATATATATATATATATATATATATATATATATATATATATATATATATATATATATATGTATATGGTGAATATGTTAGTTCGCCGAGGCGGTGATGGTCTAGTAGTCAAGGCGTCAGATTACTAAGCCACAAGTCCCGGGTTCAAATGCTGGGTATGGAAAAATAAGCTACCGTCCTATTGTGCATGGCAGTGGCAAAGTCATCACAGTAAAAAAATCTGCCACGAAACCTCCCCTAATAGTGGTTCGCCAACCACGTTAAAAATTGTAAGTGCTCCCTACACTTGTGTAAGATCAAAACACCAAGCACAAGTGTAGGCAGTGGGAGGAGGTCCAGGTCCTACTTAGGCCTGTAGCACCATTAGAAAGAGAAAATGAGTTCGCCGAAACGACGACAATCCGGTTCTTATCATCAGCCAACCTTCAACCCAAACGCGGAATCCCCGAGAAACCTCCCCTAATTGTGGCTCGCCATCCACGTTAAAACTGTTTAGGGCTTTCTACATTTGTGTAAGATCAAAACACCAAGCACAAGTGTAGGCAGTGGGAGGAGGTCCAGGTCCTACTTAGGACTGTAGTACCATTAGAGAGAGAAAATGAGTTCGCCGAAACGACGAGAATCCGGTTCTTATCACCCAACCCTCAACACAAACGCGGCATCTCCGAGAAAACACATATTTATATCCTTTTCTTTGAAAGAACCCAACAATATTTTGCCCCGACAGCCAAAAAATTTGCCCACCCCTGGACTAGGTTAATAAAAGTCTAATCTGGATTAAACCTTGAAAACCAAGTCTAGTCTTGGGGTTGTAGGATAGTGGGGTTACAACCCCACTATCCTGCGATGGATGTACACCATGATAGTGAGACCTGCAATCACTTATGGGGCGGTTGCGTGGGGAAGTAGAATCAAGCTGGCCTCTATGAGGAAACAGCTTGAGAAGATTCAAAGACTGGCGTGTGTCTGCATCACGGGGGCGATGGGGTCGTGTCCGACAGCAGCATTGGAGCTGCTGCTGGATCTGACTCCGCTGCACCTCGTGGTGGAGAGCGCCGCCAGATCGGCGATCGTAAGGTTCAGCAAGGAAGGAATGGGCAGAGGCAAAATAATCGGGAGCAGAGACCGAAACAGCCTCGCTGCCAAGATCCCCTGGCTGGAAGTACCAAAAGACGAAATGGTATGCAAATACCACTTCGAGAAAAACTACACAGCAATGTGTAGTAGTAAAGCCGATTGGAGCGACGAATCCTCAGCATACCACATAGAGCAAAATGTCATCAAGTGGTATACAGATGGTTCGAAGACAAAAGAAGGCACTGGTGCAGGAGTGTTTGGACCTCGTACCAGATACTCCGAATCCATGGGAACATCCCCAAGTATCTTCCAAGCAGAGGTACACGCAATCGAAAGATGTGCACAGTTTAACCTCGACAGGAATTACCGCAAAAAACGAATTGCTATCCTGTCAGATAGCCAAGCAGCCATCAAGGCCATTAGCTCATACACCATCAGATCCAAACTGGTATGGGACTGTGTGGGGAAGCTGAACAAGCTTGGCAGGGATAATAAAGTAACGCTATACTGGGTACCAGGACACACTGGTATAGACGGAAACGAAGAAGCCGATCACCTAGCAAACAAGGGATCCAGTAGCCCCTTTATAGGTCCGGAACCCTTTTGCGGTATGAGCGTGAACACCATCCGCAAAAGTTTAGATGAAGAAATAAGAAGAAAATGGATGAAAACCTGGGAAGAACTTCCAGGGCTAAGGCAATCCAAAGTGATGCAGGGATCTTTTAACCAGAAGAGAACTAAAGCTTGCCTGAAACTAAGCAGGAACAAGCTCAGAATTCTGACAGGAGCCCTGACGGGACACTGCAGACTTAGGAAACATCTCAAGGCCCTAGGCCTAGAGGAGGATGATGGATGCAGACTCTGTGGCTCAGCAGAGGAAACCCCCATACATCTGTTCAAAGACTGCGGAGCATTACTCCGCAAGAGACAGATGTACCTTGGGGCTCACTGCTTGAACACAGAGGAGCTGCAGGCCTTGAATCCCACCCAGATCCTGAGATTCCTAAAGGAATCAGGATTAGAGGAGGCGCTCTAAATGGGTAAGTACACCAACACTTGGAGGAGGAGGGTGGGGTACAATAGATCTATAAAGGTCGCAGTACAAGTCGTTACCACCATATCTAAAAAAAAAAAAAAAAAGTCTAGTCTTCACACGCAGACTTATCTATCAAGAATTTACTGCCCAGTTAAATTGTACTATTCGAGTAAGGGCCGTCCCCGAACAAAAAAGCGGTGTAAAAATGACGATCTTTAGAAAATTTCGAAAAATTGTTTCAAAATGCGATTTACGTCTTGATTTTTTACCGGTGAATTGAACAAAAAATTTTTTAGACAAGCCTTATAAAGCTTCGCCCCCCCCCCCCCCCCCCCCCCCAGGGGGCGGCTGTAGGTGCGTTTTAAATTTTCCAATTTTTCTTCAAAAACTCCGTTCCTCTTGCTCGTCGAAACGGGAAATTGTCATTTTCTGTTATAAAGCTGAACGGGCCCTTGACCCGTGTCTGTCTGTCGCTCGCAAGTCCCACACAGCGTCTCCTAGCACAGTGGTCTGGATTTCAAAAAAGTTGGCCAAAAATAGAAACAGTTTCAGATTTAAAAGTGAATTAGTATATACGGGTTTTTCAGGCCGCTGATTGCGAATTGCATAGTACAATTTTAAAATTCAAAATGGCGGATCCAATATGGCCGAGTACTCATTAAAGTTTGATCTGAATTTCATTAAATTTTGTATATCAGGATTTTCGAGGTCACTGAATATAAATTTCATAGTATAATATTAAAATTCAAAATGGCGGATCCAATATAGCCGACGACTTCATTTAAATTTTATCAAAATTTCATATAAATTGCTATATAAAGGATTTCGAGTTCACTGAATACGAATTTTATAATATAATATTCCAGTTCAAAGTGGCGGATCCAATACGGCCGACCACTTCATAAAAATTTAATCGGAATTTCATATAAATTGGTACATGAGGGTTTTCAAGGTCACTGATAACGAATTTCACGGCATAATTTTAAAATTCAAAATGGCGGATCAAATATGGCCGATTACTTCATTAAAAATGTATCAAAATTTCATATAAATTGGTATATAAGTGTTTACGAGTTCACCGATTATGAATTTCATTGTTTAATTGAGAAATTCAAAATAGCGGATCCAATATGGGCGAGCACTTCATTAAAATTTGATTATTGAAATTAGGATAAGGGGGTTTTTCCAGGTCTCTGATTACGAATTTAATAATGCAATTTTTAAATTCAATATGGCAGATCCAATATAACCGAGCTTCGAACTTCTTTAAAAAATGTTCGGAATTTTATATAAATGGGTATTCAATATTGGTTATAACAATTAGAATATTACAATTGCGAAATAATAAACAGTTTATGTAGCAGTTATTATGGCAAAATAACCATACATGAAGAAAATAGGATAAAATGCTACTATCAGTTGCTATCACTGTCTGGATTATTATCATGTTCGAAATGAAAGCCAATATCATGCTTATCAGAAGTTTCTAGGAAACTTTCAGACTCATCATCTTCAGGGAAAAGCAAAAGCTCTAGGGCCTCTGATGACAAATTATTACCTATTTTTGGTTTCATTTTTTCTCAAACTTGAAATAAGTGGATCCCAAGATACAAGTAGCCAATGGAAGATGTGTTTTCAAAAAACCTTCACGATATGTTTTTATATCCTTATTTCTGGCGTCCCGATAAAATTTTCCTCCAAACGCGTACGTTGAGTTTCTAAGTTCTAAGTCTTTCCAAGTCTTTCCAAGTTCAAATCGTTCCGTATGATCATGAAATGAACAGTTCTCGACGAGAACAGATTATTTTATAATAAAGCGATGTAATATTACGAAATTTATTCTCAATAATATTTTCTCAAAGTGTTATTCGAATTATCAATTTAAAAAATGATTATAAAAATAATAAATATTAAAATAAGACACCCGAGATGCGTAGATGCTAAACTAACAATTTTCCGGCGCGTCGCCATGCCGGCCGGCGCTTCTTATTTCTAATCTCACATGTACAAAGGCAGACATGAGCAACATTTTCTTCAAGATTCTATTACAAAACATCGTGATCTATATGTTCTATATCTCAACTTCTTAAGCCCCGCTGCGGTGATAACTTTTTTGCTAATTTACGGAATTTTTTTTACTAGAAAAACCATTATGTAAACACATCTTTGATATGACTTCTAAGACACGTGACTATAAATTAATGAAAACGTTATATATGTAAAAATTCTATATACCTTCCTTAACACCCTCCATCAAACAGAAATGAAAAAGGACAGTTACACGCATTTGAATTAACAATTATATTTCGGAGCCGCTACACGTGCTCGCGCTATGCCGATAAGGGCACTTAATAAACCCATTCGGTGAGTATCATTTTTTAGATTTTTGGCCAACTTTTTTCCGATTCATACCACTGTGCCCAGGTGCCAAAAACAAGAAATCGTTTCTAGCACGTTTGAGGAGCAATTTTGGTCCAATTTGTTTATTGCGTCCTCTGGTATTAAACTAAAGCTGAATCGCCGAAAAATATAGTAATCTTAATATTGAGATTATTTTAACCCAATTTGATATACAGGGTGTTAAAAAAAAACCTGGAACGAAGTTTATTATTTTCTGTCTTGTTGTTTCATCTTTGTTTATAAACTGTGCTGTGGTTTATTTGTGCAATGTAAACTGTGCCAGTGTTTAGAGTCGCCTCGGTAGGATGTGTCGCAATTGTTTATGAAAATGTGCGTTCGCCGCGGCCGTAATTCGCCCGTCAAAATTCGACCACCGTTAAACCGGAGTGATTTACGGGCGTTTCTGCGAATTGCCGCAATTCTTATTATTTCATCGGAATTCGCGTTAAATTTTAATATAATGCGCGTTCGTATTTCAAAACGACAAATTTATGCACACTTCGCTCTAAAACTCGAACTAATAGCCCATTCAAAACTTTCTATATTTACTAAATCGTAAATTATTATGCTACACGTTATATTCGCATATTTGTCTATTACAATTTGTTTATTCAAACTTCTTGATTTTTACTTTGCAAACAAATTTCACTAATACTAAATTATCACTAATACTAACTACTTAACCCCTTGACATACGAATAAAATGCGCGTTGACATGTCCATATACATGTGATCTTATCAGATATACATAACGCCTTAGAGACGCCACTGTATGTGAAGGGGTTAATGATAAAGCCCTATCACTATAATCCTACTAAAGTAAAGATATTCTTTACTTATCAAATTATAATTCTACCAAGTTTCAAACATATCTGTCTGTCATCAAAACCTAAATTTCGTTCAATTTCAGTCACCAATTCTCAAACTTTCTTTACTGACGAAGACAAGTTCGAACATTATGTCCGTCAAGTTTGATCTAAATCCGTGCATCCGTCTGTCCACAAATTTCGCAATCAATCATCGGTCCCGGAGCGACGAGAGGTGAGAGGGAGTGGGAAAGCGCGGCGGGCAAAAATAAATTAGAATTAGTGTACGGTGTAGCCGTACAGATTTAGACGGTCGTAAACAGTACATAATTGGGCTGTTTGTGTGTCAAAGGCGACAGTTACGGTCCTGCTTTGACAATCGACGCACATATAAAAGAATTATTTTCAGTTTCCTTTGCTGGATTAAGTTTACTGAATATTATCTTAAGCCTAATATTAAGATTTGAAAATTGTTGCAAGGGCCGGATCAAATCAAGTTGAAATCAAATATGCATTACATATTTTCGCCAATATTTTAGTATGGATTTAATCCAAACTTTGCAAATTTATTACTTATGAATCAAGTTAAAAATATTGATAAGTTTGAATGTAATCGATTGGTGAGTTTCAAAATTATTGCTTGTTGCAGACAAATTTCCTAAATCCTAAAGTTGTTTTTAAACAGTCTACCTAGTCTCATTGTTTGGAACAATATTAATAAAGTATACTTCATCCTTGAATCAAATTAACGAACAAACGCGAGCGAGGCCAACATGTCGGCTGAGGTCAGACGCACGAAAATGTCACGGACTCGCGGACAGATCTTCCATCATCATTCGTGACTTATCGGAGTTTGCTTGCATCAGATCTTCGCCCGTATTTATGGTATCCTCAGAGAAGGGGTCCTCCTCATATAGGGTTCGGTACCTCTTCAACCGGTCTGCGGATTCTGGAGCAATACCTCGTATGTATTCGGTTCTGCATCCCCTTGGAATGTGTTTTCTTGATAGTCTCTTGACGATGTCGATTCGAACAAACAAACGCGAGCGAGGCCAACATGCCGGCTGAGGTCAGACGCACGAAAATATCGCGGACTCGCGGACAGATCTTCCATCATCGTTCGTGACTTATCGGAGTTTGCTGTAGAGATTGCTTGCATCAGATCTTCGCCCGTATTTATGGTATCCTCAGAGAAGGGGTCGTCCTCATATAGGGTTCGGTACCTCTTCAACCGGTCTGCGGATTCTGGAGCAATACCTCGTATGTATTCGGTTCTGCATCCCCTTGGGATGTGTTTTCTTGATAGTCTCTTGACGATGTCGATTCGATCAATATTTGACTTCTGATTTGCACGAGCCCAAGGGCCAAATCCGCCCATCAACATGATTTTATCCGGCCCTCGTAACAATTTTCAAATCTTATTATACCTGGCCGAGTGTGTAGACTTCGTCTTTAAAGTTTCGAAAGTTGCCAACATGTCGGCTGAGGTCAGACGCACGAAAATGTCGCGGACTCGCTGACAGATCTTCCATCATCGTTCGTGACTTATCGGAGTTTGCTGTAGAGATTGCTTGCATCAGATCTTCGCCCGTATTTATGGTATCCTCAGAGAAGGGGTCGTCCTCATATAGGGTTCCGTACCTCTTCAACAGGTCTGCAAATTCTGGAGCAAGACCTGGTATGCATTCGGTTCTGCATCCCCTTGGGATGTGTTTTCTTGATAGTATATTGACGATGTCGATTCGATCAATTTTTGATTTATGATTTGCTCGATCCCACGTGCCAAATCCGCCTTTCAACATGATTTTATCCCGCCCTCGTAACAATTTTCAAATCTTATTATACCTGGCCGAGTGTGTAGACTTCGTCCTTAAAGTTTCGAAAGTTGCCAACATGTCGGCTGAGGTCAGACGCACGAAAATGTCGCGGACTCGCCGACAGATCTTCCATCATCGTTTGTGACTTATCGGAGTTTGCTGTAGAGATTGCTTGCATCAGATCTTCGCCCGTATTTATGGTATCCTCAGAGAAGGGGTCGTCCTCATATAGGGTTCGGTGCCTCTTCAACAGGTCTGCAAATTCTGGAGCAAGACCTGGTATGCATTCGGTTCTGCATCCCCTTGGGATGTGTTTTCTTGATAGTCTCTTGACGATGTCGATTCGATCAATTTTTGATTTCTGATTTGCTCGAGCCCACGGGCCAAATCCGCCCATCAACATGATTTTATCCGGCCCTCATAACAATTTCCAAATCTTATTATACTTGGCCGAGTGTGTAGACTTCGTCTTTAAAGTTTCGAAAGTTGCTAACATGTCGGCTGAGGTCAGACGCACGAAAATGTCGCGGACTCGCCGACAGATCTTCCATCATCGTTCGTGACTTATCGGAGTTTGCTGTAGAGATTGCTTGCATCAGATCTTCGTCCGTATTTATGGTATCCTCAGAGAAGGGGTCGTCCTCATATAGGGTTCCGTACCTCTTCAACAGGTCTGCAAATTCTGGAGCAAGACCTGCATTCGGTTCTGCATGCGCTTGGGATGTGTTTTCTTGATAGTCTCTTGACGATGTCGATTCGATCAATTTTTGATTTCTGATTTGCTCGAGCCCACGGGCCAAATCCGCCCATCAACATGATTTTATCCGGCCCTCATAACAATTTCCAAATCTTATTATACTTGGCCGAGTGTGTAGACTTCGTCTTTAAAGTTTCGAAAGTTGCTAACATGTCGGCTGAGGTCAGACGCACGAAAATGTCGCGGACTCGCCGACAGATCTTCCATCATCGTTCGTGACTTATCGGAGTTTGCTGTAGAGATTGCTTGCATCAGATCTTCGTCCGTATTTATGGTATCCTCAGAGAAGGGGTCGTCCTCATATAGGGTTCCGTACCTCTTCAATAGGTCTGCAAATTCTGGAGCAAGACCTGGTATGCATTCGGTTCTGCATGCCCTTGGGATGTGTTTTCTTGATAGTATATTGACGATGTCGATTCGATCAATTTTTGATTTCTGATTTGCTCGAGTCCACGGGCCAAATCCGCCCATCAACATGATTTTATCCGGCCCTCGTAACAATTTTCAAATCTTATTATACCTGGCCGAGTGTGTAGACTTCGTCTTTAAAGTTTCGAAAGTTGCCAACATGTCGGCTGAGTTCAGACGCACGAAAATGTCGCGGACTCGCCGACAGATCTTCCATCATCGTTCGTGACTTATCGCAGTTTGCTGTAGAGATTGCTTGCATCAGATCTTCGCCCGTATTTATGGTATCCTCAGAGAAGGGGTCGTCCTGCTATAGGGTTCAGTACCTCTTCAACAGGTCTGCAAATTCTGGAGCAAGACCTGGTGTATTCGGTACATGCATTCGGTTCTGCATCCCCTTGGGATGTGTTTTCTTGATAGTCTCTTGACGATGTCGATACGATCAATATTTGACTTCTGATTTGCTCGAGCCCAAGGGCCAAATCCGCCCATCAACATGATTTTATCCGGCCCTCGTAACACTTTTCAAATCTTATTATACCTGGCCGAGTGTGTAGACTTCGTCCTTAAAGTTTCGAAAGATGCCAACATGTCGGCTGAGGTCAGATGCACGGAAATGTCGCGGACTCGCCTACAGATCTTCCATCATCGTTCGTGACTTATCGGAGTTTGCTGTAGAGATTGCTTGCATCAGATCTTCGCCTGTATTTATGGTATCCTCAGAGAAGGGGTCGTCCTCATATAGGGTTCGGTGCCTCTTCAACAGGTCTGCAAATTCTGGAGCAAGACCTGGTATGCATTCGGTTGTGCATCCCCTTGGGATGTGTTTTCTTGATAGTATATTGACGATGTCGATTCGATCAATTTTTGATTTATGATTTGCTCGATCCCACGTGCCAAATCCGCCTTTCAACATGATTTTATCCCGCCCTCGTAACAATTTTCAAATCTTATTATACCTGGCCGAGTGTGTAGACTTCGTCCTTAAAGTTTCGAAAGTTGCCAACATGTCGGCTGAGGTCAGACGCACGAAAATGTCGCGGACTCGCCGACAGATCTTCCATCATCGTTTGTGACTTATCGGAGTTTGCTGTAGAGATTGCTTGCATCAGATCTTCGCCCGTATTTATGGTATCCTCAGAGAAGGGGTCGTTCTCATATAGGGTTCGGTGCCTCTTCAACAGGTCTGCAAATTCTGGAGCAAGACCTGGTATGCATTCGGTTCTGCATCCCCTTCGGATGTGTTTTCTTGATAGTCTCTTGACGATGTCGATTCGATCAATATTTGATTTCTGATTTGCTCGAGCCCACGGGCCAAATCCGCCCATCAACATGATTTTATCCGGCCCTCATAACAATTTTCAAATCTAATTATACCTGGCCAAGTGTGTAGACTTCGTCTTTAAAGTTTCGAAAGTTAAACGGCTTGAGCTATGAAATATGCAACGACACTCGCATATTATTACCATCACAATCATGGGAGATTATATAGGATTCATCCCAGTTCTCAATACTAACAACTATTTGTTCATGTACTTCCTTATCTATATTCAATCTCCAGTAGAACAGACGTCCCGACTTTTAAAAATTTTGTCCCGTTTTCTCAACGTCAAAATCTTGTAACCTTAGTCTAATATTTTCTTTAAAGGTAGACTTTCGAGAAAAGCGGCTCTGGCGTCACTAACGCAGCGATACTGACGCGGCGACATAGCGATAGTATTATACACTATGAAAATGTATGAGACGCCATTCGAGCGCAGCGATACTGACGCTGTTCGCGTCAATGTCGCTGCGCTCGAATGGCGCCTCATACATTTCCATAGTGCATAAGGCTTGTCGCACACTGGGTCCGCTCCGCTCAGCTCACATCAGATACGATCGGGTCCGCTCCTCTCAGCTCTGTCATTTTTCCACATATTGCATCCGCTCAGCTTTTCCATCTCTCCTCCGTGAGAGTTAAATATGTGCTGCTATCCTGGTTGCATAAATCCCTTAGCGCATATATGAAAATGTTAGTGTTGCGCCTGCGTGAACCATCCGCCAGCATCCGACCTCCGGCCTAGTATTCTTGACAAACAGAGGATACGGAACGGAGAGGAGCGGAACGGAGCCAAGCTGAGCTGAGCGGACGCAGTATGTTCGTTTCTATTTAAATGCACGGGTTTTATGTGTTTCTGGGATGAAAGGCTGAGCTGAGTGGAGCGGACCCAGTGTGTCACAAGCCTAATACTAACGCTATGTCGCGGCGGCTTTGACGCTACGTTGAAGTCTACCTTTATGCTTAATATTTAGGTAGGTGCTCGGTCTAATTGGTTTTCGGCCACTATCCAGAGGGCGACAGGTGCCCCGACCTGGGTCGAGACCGCGCTAAATTAGGAAAAAAAAACACGCCGCCATATGAGATATCGGGCATTGTGTTTTGAGAGTTCGGCGAGTCCGCGACATTTTCGTGCGTCTGACCTCAGCCGACATGTTGGCCACGCTCGCGTTTGTTAGTTAATTTGATGTCAATCCTTATCGGGTGGTTCGACCACCGCATGGAAGGCAGCTTTTCTCCCGTCCGGAATAATTTGATTTAAGGGTTGTATTTCCCTGCTCATATTATTTCTTCCTATTTCCTCCCTTAAATAGGCGACGAAAGAAAGTTCCACGGAGCGGGTCAGAGACGGTTGCAGCCTGAAGGTAAGTAACGGGACCATCGCGATTTGATATACAAATGCTAAATTTATTGTTAAATACAGTCCATTCATTTCAGGTTAAGGTGTTTTTAGATAATAGATAGATTACTATTATCTAAAAACACTATTAACAAAACTATTGTTAATAGTTGATTTTATTTAGTTTTTGATTAGTGATTCGTATCTAGTGCATATGAAAGTCGCTTTTTCCCACCAAATTGTGGTTGAGGTTTGACTGTGGCGTCTGTGTGTGTGAATAGATGGAAACGGTTTAAAATTAGAAGCGCGAGTTGGAAAATGATATAGTGGGAGACGAGCAGTAAAAGTCAGTGGTCCGATTTATACCTTCCTCATGTCTCCCTATTTTACGACAGCCAGTCTATTAGACAACAAGTCACAGACAGCTTCCAACTTCAAAAGTCGTCTCACTTGCACACTGATTACTACACGCGCTGGCTAACTATATCGCGTCGCTTTATACATTCCGCTGACGACGAGATTTATTCAAAATGCTGGGAGACATCAAAGGGAGTTTTTTTAAAAGTATCCAGTTTATAGGTCGCACAAAAATAATTAGGGTTTCTTTGTTTGTGGAACGAGATATTTCCATGAGATTTAGCGGAACTATAAATTCAAGCATTCTTAATAAGCGCAGAAAGTTTGAATAAGCTGTCGTAAGTATTAGTGATAGAAATTAGTTTTTCGGCAAAATTTTGTTAACAAAATTATACCACTTTGACTATATGCTACAGACAGACGGATTTAAGGATTCGATAACAATTCAGTGTAGTCTCCCTCAGTACAGAAAGTTTGCATAGCTAGTCTTAGGTAACAGTAAGTTAATTCAGATTGCTACTTCAAATGAGTGTGTAGGCTAAACTTGGTCTTCAAAGTTTCCTGTAAACTGCACTTTTAATAATCCAGTCTGATTATATAGACTAAACTTGGTCTTCAAGATTTCATCTAGACCAGTCTTGATCTTCAAGGCTTCATCTAGGCTAGACTTGGTTTTTAAAGTTTCATCTAGACTAGACTTGGTCTTCAAGGTTTCATCTAGAATAGACCTGGTCTTCAAGGTTTCATCTAGACTAGACTAGACTTGGTTCTCAAAGTTTCATCTACACTAGACTTGGTCTTCAAGGTTTCATCTAGACTAGACTTGGTTCTCAAAGTTTCATCTAGACTAGACTTTGTCTTCAAGGTTTCATCTAGACTAGACCTGGTCTTCAAGGTTTCATCTAGACTAGACTAGACTTGGTTCTCAAAGTTTCATCTACACTAGACTTGGTCTTCAAGGTTTCATCTAGACTAGACTTGGTTCTCAAAGTTTCATCTAGACTAGACTTGGTCTTCAAGGTTTCATCTAGACTAGACTTGGTCTTCAAGGTTTCATCTAGACTAGACTAGACTTGGTTCTCAAAGTTTCATCTACACTAGACTTGGTCTTCAAGGTTTCATCTAGACTAGACCTGGTCTTCAAGGTTTCATCTAGAATAGACTTGGTCGTCAACGTTTTGTCTAGACCAGGGGTCGGCAACCGATTTTAAGTAGCGGGACATTTTCCATGAAAAAATTAAGAAATCTTACACAAGAGCCACAGAGATGATGGTATAAACAAAATATCAATCAGTGAGATTTCGACGAGTTGATGCAGAAACTTTCAAGTCTAACGCCGTAGAGCTGCTAGGCCCCCTATTTATATTCAGGATATTCATCTTGTTAAGAATCTGCCCAGAATAATATATAGAGCCGGAAATTGATAAGAATTGAAATGCCTCCGGCTTAAATTAATTGTAACTTTCAAACTGTTCCAAATATAATTTCATATTTTATGAAAGATTTGAAAAAAAGTATAATTTCTAAAAGTGAATTCGAAGTATCGTCTCGTCATTCTTGCAACTTGTTATTGAGATTGTTAAGATGCGCTGTCTGATTTCAGTTGCAAAATAGATTTTTTATTACTCGTGCATTAAAAGTACTATCTTGGCGCACGTTTTTTAGTAAGAAAAATGCCACTTCTATTTTGTAACCAGTCGTGACGACAAAGGGCTTCGAATACTCTGAGTTAAATGATTGTTTAACACCAAGTCATTAGCGAAGCAACCAAGCATTCGAAGACAATGAAATTGTGTCAATAAGTTCAATATATTGACTGATATTTTTAAGTACATTTTCGCAATGATTTCAAGGTTTTGCAATGATTTAATTGACTATTTTGAGTACCAAGTCCATTATTACTTGTATCTACTCGCATACTAAAATGATTACATTAATAAGTAAATTATTGTATGTCCTATATATACTTATGCCATTTTTACAATCGTGTGTAAAAGTATCCAAATGATGCGAAAAGCTCCCATCTAAATCAAATAGAGTTTCATTGTTAAACGATTTCTGTTTTACTATTACTTGTTACTATGGCAACAACTCGCGTTACTAAACAAAAAACATAGACGTAGTGAAAATAAATTTTCTGACGATTTCCGCAATGATTTCATGTTTTTTTTCAATTTTGCGTCTGTAATGGACTTATAACAGCAATCATATGCGTGCGGTTATGGCTCGCCGAGTGCGATACAATTTTCTAAATATGTATCGGCGATTTTTTAATTTAGAAATGGCATAAAAGGGCGCAAAATAGAAAAAATACTATAAAAAAAAACTCGTTTATAAGGCGTTTTTCAGCACTTAGCCCAAACTCAGTCCAATAGAAAATTCAGCACTTGTCCAAACTTGGACGCGTGCTGTAAAACCGCGCTTACTGAACTCGTCCTTTAATAAACTATTGCAACACTTTGATTGACTAATTATTGTATTTCCTATATGCATCCTTATGCTGAATTGAAAAATTAACTTTGTTTTTTAGCACACTTATATTATGTAAAAATGTTATATAACTTATTATTCACAGTAATATAAATTTCTACACATATCACGACTCGAGTTTCGACGTTTGACGGTCATTTTCAAGTGATTATTATTATTACTACAATAATCGTGTATAAACGTATCCAAATCGTGCGTAAAAGTCCAATCTAAATCAAATGGAATTTGATTATTAAACGATTTTTGTTTGTTGTTACTAGGGCAATATTTATTATTAAGTAACAAAAGTAATAAAAATAAACAATAACTCGCGATATTAAACAAAAAAAACAAATTTTCTGACGTATATTAAAATTGAATAAATTTTTCGTATTTTGAATGTGAAACAATTTGTCCCGGAGACTCATTGCGATTAACACCATTTAAACTTCACAATTCATGTACAAAAGCCCTTCTTCACACACTTGTATCATAAACTACTATTTTAATCTTGACAGGAAATGTTTCCGTACACACCTCTTGAAGCATAATACAATGAAAGTCCATGTCAATGTCCATCTGATGTCAATGTCCATCTTCAAACGTACTTTTCTCATGGAATGTTAACAATCGAATGTAATTTTGCTAAATGTCTCTTAATATCTATTTTCATAAATGAAACTTTGATTTGTTCCAATAAATTTAAAATACATGTAAAGATAGACACAAGTAGCAGGCTAACGAAACCCGGGCCTACCACTAGTAATGATGCAGAGCTGAATAAAGCGGCATCTAGCAAAAAAGAGGTGAAACCGTCCGTCAGAGCTTACAGGGATAGAAGGGCGGCTTACAAACTCCTCGACAAATTTAAGGGCATCCCGGAGGAAAAGCGGTCTGATCAAGACAAGGCGAAACTCGAGTGGGCCCTTAAAGTTACGAAAGAGCATGAGTCGGCGGCAAGCCAGGGATCGTCCAAAAGAAAGAACAGATCGATGGATGAATCCCCGCTCATAGGGAAAAAAGGGCACGACTGGGTCCTTCGCCACAGTCCAACAAAAAGGGACTTCCGAAGCGCTCATACAGTGAGATTATGAAAGATCATCTGGTATGGGCGGTCATTGACAGAGGTCACCGGGATGGGAGTATCGCGCCAGTTAAATGGGGACCGGTGGAAGCGGCTCTCTTGGGCAAATACCTGGACATTCTCCAGAAGAATCCAGACCCAGCTCCTTGCTGCAGAGACGCAGGTTGGCATCAAGGACATATCAAGCTGGTGTCTTGTGCAGATCAACGATCAGCGGACCTGCACAAGCAAGCCATCGGGGAAGTGGGGGAAGTCTGGCCAGGCGCCCGAATCGAGGCTGTCTCAAGGGACAAGATCCCGAGCAGACCGAGATCGAGAGCGTGGATCCCGACGGAACCCTCTGACCCGAGGACAATTCTGAAGATAATTCAGACCAGCAACCCCACGCTTCCAACTGAGGATTGGAGCGTTATCAAAGTTAGCGAGGCAGCGGGTATGAGAAGGCAAGTAATTGTCATCTTAAACGAAGCATCTCTAGCGCCACTGGCAGAAAGTAAGGGAGTGATCAGCTACGGCTTCGGCTACACTACCCTGAATGTTTACAAGAGTGACCAGAGAACCCCAATCCCCTCGAGGGAAGGGGAGCCTCGGTCACATTCAGACAGTGAGATGTCAGATATGGGGGTCACTAATATGTTCGGACCTCTCCATCTAGATGAGATTAGCGAAGCAGAGGAGAATCTGGCGCTAATCTCTGACACCGAAGACGACAACGACGTAACGATCGTCGCGGTGCCAGAAAACTCTCTCAGCGATGGTGGGGTAATACAATGTAACCTCCACCACTCCAAAGCAGCCTCGGCTGCTCTGCTCCTCTAACTGTCAAAGGGAGGAGTCGACATCGCCCTAATCCAAGAACCCTGGGTCGTGGGTACCAAGATCTGTGTACTGGGCTCTGACAAGTACAGGTTACTGTACGTAAAAAACGCAGGTAAGCCACGCTCGTGCGTCCTGGCGGATAAAAGCATCAACGCTTTTATGATGCCTAACCACAGCGATTGCGACATTGTCACTGTAACAATGGGACTTTCTAACCGTAGGTTATGGATGATCTCAGGATACTTCGCCCATGAGAAGGAAAGTCCCCCAGAGGGTTTCCATGGTATAATCACAGAAGCCAACCGAGTAGGGGCGGACGTGATTATTGGAGCCGATGCCAATGCCCACCACACCATATGGGGCAGCTCGGACACGAACAACAGAGGTGAGTCTTTACTAGAATTTATACTAACCTCCGACCTAGAAATATGTAATATAGGTAACACTCCCACCTTCACCACAGCCGTGAGAGAGGAGGTACTTGATATTACACTCGTTTCCACTAAAACGCCTAACCTTGTAAGCAATTGGAAAGTGTCAAAAGAACACTCCTTTTATGATCATAGGTATATTCAATTTAAGGTGGGCATACAGATGCAAACAAGGCTTAAATTTGTAGACAAACGGAAGACTGACTGAGGTAAGTACAAAACTACCCTATCGGGTCTTCTATCGGAAGAGCCGCCCACAACACCAAAAACAGGTGATGAGCTAGACAGAACTGTAAAACAGTTCACAGGTGCCTGTAACAAGGCCATGCGCACATCATGCAAAGTCGTGAGCAGGATAGGTAAGAGCAACCCACGGTGGTGGACGCCGTTAATAAGCTCCCTAAGAAAGAAAAGCAGGAGGCTGTTCAACGAGGCAAAAAGCACCAATGAGTGGACTGCCTATAAGAACAGCCTACGGAATTTCAAAACTGAGGTTAGGAAGGCCAAAAGGTCATCCTTTGCTCGGCTCTGCGAGCAAATAGAGGAAACCTCAGAAGCCAGCCGACTGCGAAAAATTTTATCTAAGGATCCGGCAGTTCAAAGCTTCATACAGAAGCAAGATGGAAACTGGACAACCTCATGTACAGAAACGCTGGAGCTACTCATGGATACACATTTTCCAAACAATGGAATAAGTGTAGTGGACTCCACCATAACTGCTCCACCTCGGTATCTGGCTGACAGAATTGTAGGTGGAGATAAATTAACCTGGAGCATCAAAAGCTTCAAACCCTTTAAGCCACCTGGACCTGACGGGATCAGTCCAGTTGAGCTGCAAGAGGCCATAGATATAGTTACACCTTGGTTGGAGACTATGTTTAAGGCATGTATAAACCTCTCATACATCCCAAAAATATGGAGAGAGGTCGAAGCGGTCTTCATCCCAAAAGGAGGAAAGGCCTCACACACCTTCCCCAAAGACCTGAGACCAATCAGCTTATCATCGTTCCTGCTAAAGACACTTGAAAGACTGATTTACTTGCACATGAAGGAGGCATTACACCCTGAAATTCTGTCAATGTCTCAGCACGCATACACAAAGGGGAAATCCGTGGAAACAGCACTCCACGCCTTGGTAAACCAGATAGAGAGCTCGATGAGGCATAAGGAGTTCACGATGGTTGTCTTCCTCGATATAGAAGGGGCATTTAACAACGTCACCTGATCGGAAAAATGCTCCGTGAAAGGAACATTAGGGCCACAATGGGAGAATCCCACATAAGAAGGAAGGTGAGTAGGGGAACCCCACAAGGAGGCGTCCTCTCACCATTGCTTTGGAACATCACGCTAAATGAGCTGCTCCTCCAACTTAGGAAATCCGGCTGCAGGGTCGTCGCCTATGCGGATGACGTAGCAATAGCGGCCTCAGGGAAACACCTCAATACAATGTCGCAACTTGTTGAAGGGGCCCTATCGAAACTAGCGCAATGGTGCAAAAGGTGTGGCGTAGATGTCAACCCGGCGAAAACCGAGCTAGTCGTTTTCACAAGGAAACACAACATCCCAGAATTCAGGCTCCCAATGCTAAAGGGCACTGAACTGACGATCAAGGAGAGCGCCAAGTACTTAGGTCTCATACTAGACCGAAAGTTATCATGGAAGCTCAACATAAACGAAAGAGCAACGGTGGCGCTGTACTCTTGCAAGAGAGCGGTGGGGAAATCTTGGGGCCTCAACCCCAAGATTACCTTCTGGCTATACAGAGCTGTAGTTACACCAATACTCTACTACGGCGTTTTCATATGGTGGCCGGCACTTAATAAAAGAGTCCATCAAATGGCGCTTACAAAAGTGCAGAGAATGGCGGCGCTCATGATAACGGGAGCCATGAGAACGACGCCTACGAAAGCCTTGGAGACAATCCTGGACATAGCCCCGGTCGATTTAATGGGCAAGCAACTTGCCATTACCACAGCACTTAGACTAAAGTCAGTGCGAATGTTGACATCGGACTATCGTGGACACGCCGGAATAATCAAAAAATTTAAATGGGTGCCCAAAAACATAGACCGATGTCTAACAACACCTGCTTTTGGCAACAACTTCTCATACCACATACCCTCTAAAGAGGAGTGGATGGAAAAGAAGAGGTACCAGCAGGACACACGCAGGTCTTTACAGACGGCTCACGGAGGGATGATAAAGTGGGCAGCGGAGTTTTCTCCAACGACCTCAACCTCAGAATTAGCTTACGCCTGCCAGACTACTGCAGCGTTCTACAGGCGGAGGTAACCGCCATAAAAGGGGCAGCAGAGTGGCTGATGGTAAATGGGGACCCTGGTGAACAGATCCACATTTACACCGATAGCCAAACTGCTCTCCGGGCAGTTACTAGCGTGTGCACCAACTCAGAAGTGGTCTCTGGCTGTCGGAGAAAGCTGAATGAGCTCGCAGCACACACAAACGTGATACTCACGTGGGTACCAAGCCACAGCGGGATCCCAGGTAACGCAAAAGCGGATGAGCTTGCAAAGAACGGCACAAGCCTGCACTCAACCGAAGTATTACAGGATATTGGTATTCCATTTGCCTCGTGCAAGGAGACCATAGCCGAAATAACCTCGAACCTAGCGGAGCGAAGGTGGAGGGATGAAGACGCCTGCGAGGTAACCAGGCAAATATGGCCTCACCGAAACAGGAAAAGAAGCACCAACATCGTCTCTCTAAAAAGAAACGATATCAGACTGGCAGTGGGAGTCATCACGGGACACTGTCCCATTGGCAAGCACGCTGAGAGACTGGGCATAGCGAAGTGGGACTACTGCAGAGGCTGCCTGGACGAGGAGGAAGAGGAGAGTGTTCAGCATTACCTATGCCAATGCCCCTCTCTGACCGCAACACGATTGCTCTTCTTAGGCCGACCTTTCTTGGATGATCTCTCTGACCTCGCATCACTAGATGCGCAGACTCTCATGAGGTTCATCCACGGCTCGAAATGGTTTGACAAAATCCCCTGAGGAGGGTTGTTCTGCAAGTACCGTGGTAACACAACGGGCCCATCTGAGGCCTATGTGAGCAGTAGCTGCCACTGAAACCTAACCTAACCTAAAGGTAGACTTTCGAGCAACGCGGCTCTAGCGTCACTAACGCATCGATACTGACGCGGCGACATAGCGATAGTATTATGCACTATGGAAACGTATGCGTCGCTATTCGAGCACTGCGAAACTGACTCAATGCGTCAGTGTCGCTCCGCTCGAATGGTGCCTCATGCGTATACATAGTGCATAATACCATCGCTATGTCGCCGTGTCAGTATCGCTGCGTTAGTGACCCCAGAGCTGCGTTACTCGGAAGTCTACCTTAAAGGGCGAGTTGAATAGCCAATTAACTTAAGAAAAGAGTCGCATGCGGCTCGCGAGCCGCCGGTTGCTGACCCCTGGACCCCAGACTTGGTCTTCAAGGACAATTTTGGCGGAACAGTCCCGCTTTTTGGAGGACAGTCCCGCGTCCCGCCGATTTATAAAAATGTCCCACTTTTTAGAAAATATCTGCATTTCTTATTTTAAATGTATGTAAACACATTTTTGAATATTCATAGACAAAAATATGAATGTATACATTAATAGTAGTTTATGATACAAGTGTGTGAAGAAGGGCTTTTGTGAATGAGTTGCGATGGGTTTAATCGCAATGAGAAGATTTAATGTAGATTAGGTTAAGTTATATTAGAGCCAGATAAATCCAGATTGAGAGGCCGAGACTTGATTAAAAATAAGAAAAAATAATTCAGTTTAAAATATGTCAGAAAATTTTATTTTCACTACGACGTTGATTTTTGTTTAGTGACGCAAGTTGTTGCCATAGTAACAACAAACAGAAATCGTTTAATAATGAAACTCCATTTGATTTAAATTGGACTTTTACGCACGATTTGGATACTTTTACACACGATTATAATAATGGCATCCTTCGCATACAATAATGTATTTATAAATGTGTTCGTTTTGGTGAATGAGTAGATAAAATATATTTTTTTGAATTATTGGTCTGCTTTCATAACTAAATTATGATTCTCATTTCATCCCATTTGCCCCGCTTTGTCTCAATGAAAATTTTGTCACTTTATTCTAGACTAAACTTTTAACCCTTAACCACCTGCCATACGTCTCAGGTGAGAAAATTACTGCTACCTTGGGCCTGAGAGACGTATGTCAGGTGGTTAGGGGTTAATAATCTAGAATCCGTTAAATTTAATAAATACAATTTTCTCAATTAAAATTTAAGCTTCGTTACATTGAATTGAAAAATTCACTTTGTTTTTTACCACACATATTATAAGTGTGGTAAAAAACAAAGTGAATTTTTCAATTCAATGTAAGTATGGATTACCACGTAGTAACTGTCGCAACCATCCAATTCATATTAAGCTTCGTTGTTTAAGTTACACTTGATTTATGTAGTGTGCACTATTTTGCCTAGTCTATAACATACACGCTCAAGTCATATTACACGATAGGCAACTCTTGAACCTTCCATCATTATAAATCTTGTTAACATAAACTGACTTTTATCAAGTTTACTAACTTAACTAGCAACAAATTTAAGCTAGTATTACTCGAAATCAACACAGAAAACTTAAATTTTCAAGAAACAAAGTATCAAAAATCTAGTAATTAGTAAAATTAGAAAGAAAAGAATAATTTGAGTAAGAGATAAGTTTGCATAATTCGTTCGAAAATAAAGTTGAAATGTTGGTCGATAGGCTTAAACAACAGTTTCGTTAATTTAGTCGTATGTTCTATGTTGAATAGTTTACAACATTGTAGAATTGGTGGTGACGACTTGTACTGCGATCTTCATTGATCTATTGTACCCCACCCACTGGCTTACCCATTTAGAGCGCCTCCTCTAGTCCTGATTCCGGTTAAACTGGGATAAGAGTGCTCATACGTTCAGCGCCCCCCGTGCTAACGAACTAACGGAAATTGACATAAAACCTTTAGGGCGCGTAAAAACTACACCGACACAGATTTGAACAAAATGAATGGTTAGATTAGGTTATATTAGGAGTAGATAAATCACACCATATATCGCGCGGCAGCTCGACCTCTCCATCCGAAATAAGAAATATAATTCAATAATTTAAACAATTTTTATATACCCCCTTCAAATTTATTTTCCCTTCCCCTATGTGTCTTGCATGCGTACATTGGGTTGCTATTCCTTTAGGAATCTCAGGATCTGGGTGGGATTCAAGGACAGCAACTCCTCTGCGTTCAAGCAAGAGGTCCCAAGGGACCCCAGGGAGGGTCCCCAAGAGATCCCCAAGGGACCCCAAGGTAGATTTATCTCTTGCGGAGCAGTGCTATGGAGTCTTTGAGCAGATGTATGGGGGTTTCCTCTGCTGAACCAGAATCTGCATCTGTCATCTTCCTCTAGGCCTACGGCCTTGAGGTGTTTTCTAATTCTTTGTATGCCGTCAGGACTCCTGTCAGAATTCTAAGCTTGTTCCTGTTTAGTTTCAGGCAAGCTTTCGTTCTTTCCTGGTCAAAAGATCCCGGCATTACTTTGGATTGTCACAACCCGGAAAGTTCTTTCCAGGTTTTCATCCATTGTCATCTTATTTTTCTTATTATTTATATTCTTATTGTCATCTTTATCTAAGCTTTTGTGGATGGTGTTCACACTCATACCGCAAAAGGGTTCCGGACCTATAAAGAGATTACTGGATCGCTGGTTTGCTATGTGATCTTCGTTTTCGTCTGCACCAGTGTCTCCTGGTACCTAATAGCGTTACTGTATTTTCTCTGCAAAGCTTATTTAGCTTTCCCACACAGTCCCATACCTCTCACACTAGTTTGGATCTGATGGTGTATGAGCTAATGGCATTGATGACTGCTTGGCTGTCTGACAGGATAGCAATTAGTTTTTTTGCGGTAATTCCTGTCGAGGTTAAATTGTGCACATCTTTCGATTGCGTGTACCTCTGCTTGGAAGATACTTGGAAATATTCCCAAGTATTTGGTAAGAAGTCCAAACACTCCTGCATCAGTATCTTCTTTTGTCTTCGAACCATCTGTAAACCACTTGATAGCATTTTGCTCTAAGTGGTATGCTGAGGATTTGTCGCTCCAATCGGCTTTACTACTACACATTGCTGTGTAGTACTACTTTGTCTATTACTATTTCGTCTTTAGGTGCTTCCAGCCAGGGGATCATCACCCCCGTGATGCAGACACACGCCAGTCTTTGAATCTTCTCAAGCTGTTTTCTCATAGATTCCAGCTTGGATCAACTTCCCCACGCAACTGCCCCATAAGTGATTGCAGGTCTCACTATCATGGTGAACATCCATCGCAGGATTGTGGGGTTACAACCCCACGTTTTTCCTGCCAGATTTCTGCACACCATTAGGGCGCGTTTGGCTTTACCTACCACTGCCTCAGCGTGTCTATTCCATAGGAGTTTGCTATCTAGTGTGATACCCAGATACCTTATCTCCTGTTGGTATTCTACTGCCTTCCCATCTATGAGTATGGGATGTAGGCAGTTTAGTTTTCTCCGTCTAGTAAATGGTATCACCGTGGTTTTGCTCGGATTGAGTTTCAGTCCCACTGTTTGACACCATCTACTAGTTACGTTGAGGCCTCTCTGAACAATTACACAGAGCGTTCCCTCAAATTTCCCTTTCAGCCATTATGACTATGTCATCGGCGTAACCTTGACATTTAATGTCTAGGTCGTTTAGCCTAACCAGTAGTTCATCAACTACCAGGCTCCACATTAGCGGTGATAGTATACCTCCCTGTGGGCACCCTCGAGTTGTGGAGATCTTAATGGTGTCTTTTCCCACTTGTGTCTCCGCCGTTCTAGTTCTCAGCATTTCTCCTATCCACTTTGAGATAGTGCTGTCGATATTCCTTCTTTCGAGGGCCGCCCTGACAGCCTCGTGTGAGGTGTTGTCAAAAGCTCCCTCTATATCCAAGAAGGCACATATCGCTACTTCCTTTGCCTCTAGTGCTGCTTCTATTTCGTTTGTCAGCTGATACAGGGCGGTTTCTGTGGATTTCCCTGCTCTGTAAGCATGCTGACTCCTGTGTAGTGGTGTACCTATCAGCACTATAGTCCTAAGGTAATTATCAATCACCTTCTCCATTGTCTTTAACATAAAAGATGTTGCACCAACTTTACTCCAAACTTCAGACGAATAGTTCAAGGCACAAAATGTCGTTTTTCACATTGATATGCAAAAAAAAAATCTTGTTACTTCTGTAAATTACATTTGCTTATTTAATAAACTCAAGTAGAAACGGACCGCGATGGTAATTTTATTTTAAAAACCGGACCCGAGAAGAAACTAATTGGGGATCCCTGCTCTACACGACTAACAACCAGAAAGGCGAAGACTCAAATCAAGGAAGAGCTTTCGTCAACATACGCAACAACTCACAGTTCCCCACAACAAGTTCCCCACACAGTCCTATATCAGTTTGGATCTGATGTTGTATGAGCTGATGGCCTTGATGGCTGCTTGGCTATCTGACAGGATAGCAATTCGTTTTTTGCGGTAATTCCTGTCGAGGTTAAACTGTGTACATCTTTCGATTGCGTGTACCTCTGCTTGGAAAATACTTGGCGATGTTCCCATGGATTCGGAGTATCTGGTACGAGGTCCAAACACTCCTGCACCAGTGCCTTCCTTTGTCTTCGAACCATCTGTATACCACTTGATGGCATTTTGCTCTATGTGGTATGCTGAGGATTCGTCGCTCCAATCGGCTTTACTACTACACATTGCTGTGTAGTTTTTCTCGAAGTGGTATTTGCATACCATTTCGTCTTTTGGTACTTCCAGCCAGGGGATCTTGGCAGCGAGGCTGTTTCGGTCTCTGCTATTTTGCCTCTGCGCATTCCTTCCTTGCTGAACCTTACGATCGCCGATCTGGCGGCGCTCTCCACCACAAGGTGCAGCGGAGTCAGATCCAGCAGCAGCTCCAATGCTGCTGTCGGACACGACCCCATCGCCCCCGTGATGGAGACACACGCCAGTCTTTGAATCTTCTCAAGCTGTTTCCTCATAGAGGCCAGCTTGATTCTACTTCCCCACGCAACTGCCCCATAAGTGATTGCAGGTCTCACTATCATGGTGTACATCCATCGTAGGATAGTGGGGTTACAACCCCACGTTTTTCCTGCCAGATTTATGTTTGCCAGTTTTATCTAATGCCACCATTAGAGCGCGTTTGGCTTTACCTACCGTTGCTTCAGCGTGTCTATTCCATAGGAGTTTGCTATTTAGTGTGATACCCAGATACTTTATCTCATTTAGTTCGTATTCTACTGCACTCCCATCTAATAGTATGGGGTGTAGGCAGTTTTTTTTCCAATGTGGATACCGGGTATTAACTCTTCAAACACCGCGGCCTATTGTATTTTGCCCACATTTTTCACTTATAGGTCCAGAAACCTAGATGTTATTATAAATTGCGCTAAATAATTGCACATGTGTCTTCTGGTACAAATGCGGCCGACACTGGGGATAGAACTCGGGACCTACAGGCTTGTTGGTTAGCGCTCTAAAATGAGACCACGAGTGTCACAACTACACCACTCGTGCCGACATCTGGCAACTGTAGGCAGTTTAGTTTTCTCTTTCTAGTAAGTGGTATCACCGTGGTTTTGCTCGGGTTGAGTCTCAGTCCCACTGTTTGACACCATCTACTAGTTACTTTGAGGCCTCTCTGTACGATTTCACAGAGCGTTCCATCAACCTTCCCTCAGGCTATGTTGAGTATGTCATTGGCGTAATCTTGACATTTGATGTCTAGGTCGTTCAGCTTAGCCAGTAATTCATCAACTACCAGGTTCCACATCAGTGGTGATAGCATACCTCCCTGTGGGCACCCTCGAGTTGTGGAGATCATGATCAAGTGGTCAGAGACTTGTGCCTCCGCCGTTCTGGTTCTCAGCATTTCTCCCATTCACTTTGAGATAGTGCTGTCGATATTCCTTCTTTTGAGGGACGCTTAGTTTATAGCAGCGTTTATCAAAGTGGGCGATATCGCCCCCCAGTGGGCGATGACGTCGTTTTGGGGGGTCGCTATGTAGCCAGGGGGCGATTTAGGGGGCGGTAGGTAGCCAGGGGGCGATATAGGGGGCGGTAGGTACCACGAGCTAGACAATGTATAGCGTCTGGGGACTGTTAATTTAAAACAAACAAATACGTTCGCCACTATCCACCTTTAGTGTTACCCACCTTTTAGTGTCTGGCCCAAATCTACTAACTTGAAAAAAATCTACACTTCATCAAATCTACACTACACAAATAAACTTTTCAAATTTCTGAAAAAATATTATTATAATTTTATTTCTGTAAAAATTATAATGCCTTCACAATTATTTAAGAATTCATTTATTATTAATCTAAATAGGTTGTCAGACCTAAACTTACAATTCATTTTGCATTATATATTTTTTAATTGATTCTAAGTGATGATGTTATAAGAAATTGCGGCTTGTCCTTACTAGCGCGTGTATTCTTGATATATAAATTTTACTTTCAACTTTTCTAGATTTCTAGTGAATATTTAAGTATTTTCGTTGTTTTATAATAAAAATTTCGTGACTTGGGGGGCGTTATTAACTTTACAATATCACAGGTGGGCGATGAGACAAATAAGTTTGAGAAACACTGCTGTAGTGTACTGTAACCTTTATTATCGGTCGTTTGTACTCCTCCAGAGAGTATTGTATTTTAAGAGATAAGAGTCGAGTCAGGTGGTCGCAGACGAGACTTCGCTCTCTCTGCTCCTACCCTTCAAGACGTACAAGTGTCAAGTAATGTAAGTGTCAAGACGTACTTTTACAAGGTCTTAGCCCTGTTAATATATATGTTGTTAAGCCTATATAGTTATTTTATATACCTCTACACTGGACACCCACTTGACCACCTCGATACATATTAATTACTAAATATTTTGCATATTTCGGTTTGTAGCATACACACTCAATTTATATTACAAGATAGGCAACTTGACTAACTCTTACTACTTTCCTCCATTAGAAATCTTGTTCATATAAACTGACTTATCAAGTTTACTAACTTAACTAGCAACAAATTGAAACTAGTCTAACTAGAAATCAACACAGAAAACTTGAATTTTCAAGAAAAACGGTATCAAAAATCTAACTAGTAATTACAAACTTAAAACAAACGGAACAGAGCCTAAATATATAAATATACTCAGCCTTTCCGGAGCTCTATAAAAATTATTGAGACATTTTTCAAATCTCACATGAAATTTGTAAGTTATTTTACAGCTTTCCAGCAAACATAATTTCCAAGTAAACATCAAGTCAGGTAAAATCGCGAACTTGCAAAAAGTCGACTTCAGTCGACGAGTCAACCACATCAACACACTATCTAAAACCTGAAAAAAAACTTCTTCCGCACGAAGGCTAAAAGTTTTCTTTTCGCTTTTGTTTTGTTTCTTTTCGTTTTTGTTGAGTGCCACGAAGGTGGACTGAACGCTATAGAATAACTGACAAATTTCATACGAGATTTGTTTTTGGTAGTCCTAAAAAGACTCATTAGTATTATAGAGCTCCGGAAAGGTTGAGTATATTATTTATTATTCAAGCTTTGTTCCGTTTGTTTTAAGTTTGTATGAATATCTATAACGTAGGATGGTTTCACCAATTCTATCTCAACTAGTATTTTGTAATAGCTTATATTTTGGGTCATTTCACACTTTGCAAGCGATCAATTTATTGTTTTTTCTCTAGTAGCATCGGACCTCATCTATCTCAACTAGTAATTAGTATAATTAGTAATATAAGAATACTTTGAGTAAATGATAAGTTTGCATTGTTTAATTCGTTCGAAAATAAAGTTTAAATGTTGGTCGATAGCCTTAAACAATAGTTTCGTTAATTTAAACTTACTGGTTTACGAAGCCTATTTATTTAGTCAAGTCGGTGTAATTAGTTTCAGTATTTTATGCGATTTATGAAGTCCATTCATTAAGTTTTAGCCGAATTAGTAAACTAATGGCGGGTTTACGATGAACTTAACGTAACGGGATGACGAAACGTTACATGACGTAAACCTAAAACACATTCTTTTATATGCGGCTGATTACGGTCAACGTGACGTGAAGTAACTAAACTTAACGCAACGTGAAAGCTTGCCAATGACAAACTTTACGTCGCGTTGCTACGTCCAGTCGGTCTGTTTCACGGGACTCTTTCAGCCAATCAACGCTCTCGATTCTTGCGGGCGTGCACTCGAATTCAAGAGAGACTTTTGGCATTGTTTTATTGCAAAAATTATATTGAACAATCGATAATGCTTTACAGCAGAATTCAATTTGAACTTCCAACCCTGTAAAATCACTTCTCGCTGGAAACCACATTAGGATGTTAAAAAAATCCGATTTTTTTTTTATTGCATAAATCGTTAGCTTAACTATCCAAGAATACGCTGTCAAAATTTCAAATCGAAATTCACATTCGTTTAGATTTTATGAGCATAAAACCGAGTGCACATCGGGTACACCAGCGTTTCTCAACCTGGGGTACGCGTACCTCCAGGGGTACGTGAAATGATCTCCGGGGGTACGCAGAAAAAAGATTGTAATGGCGGACATTGATAGATAAATTGAACATAAAAGAAAAGATAAAAACTAACAAAATTAACAACATCACAAGATGTTAAAAAATGGTAAAAAACCTAAGGGAATTTTCCCTAAACTGTCTTCCAATTTTTATTGTTCGTTACAATGGGGGGTACGGTAGGGGTACGTGGATTAGGAATGATAGGTCAAGGGGTACGCAAGTAAAAAAATGTTGAGAAACGCTGGGGTACACAATACAGGCACGAGCGGAGCATTACCTCGTTTATCTCGAAATGACTTTTTTCACATTTGCGTACAATCTAACTCAAAAAGTGTGGAACCGATCATTATGAAAATTGATAGTATGATTCTTTATAAAATTTCGAATTATATGAACCAACTTGTGTGATGATATCATGATTTTAAGGGTATTTTGCCTTGCATAATTAGAGAAAAAAATCGTGAAAATCGAAGAAAAATTGTTCCAACACCTGTTTCCATTTCAATTTTCAATTTTTTCGCCTGCATCGAGGTTCATATTCTTAGAAAATAAGTTATTAATGCAAAATCAAAACCTTTTTGATTTCACATGAAAATCGCTATGGCTACACTGCACGCAATTGGAAAGCTATACTTACAACCTTCGGTGGACATCACACCGTAACTTTTTTATTTTTGGCTGAAAAGTTCACAAAAAAATTCACAGAAATTGTTGGAAATATGAATGAAATGATGTCAAAATTTGATTAAATTCTAGTTAATTCTCAACACCCAAAAAAAATCCTAAAAAAACAGTATCAAACAGCCTCCTAATGTGGTTTCCCCCCTTAAGGCGATCGTAATTTATCTCAACGTTAAGTTCACGTCACGTCACTTCACGTCCCGTTTCGTTCCGTTATATTTAGTTCATAGTAAACTCGCCATTAGTCTGCGTAATTTTTGCCAGATCATTTTAAACACAAATTTGTCTGTTGAAAAATGGGAAGATAGCCTTCAAAAATATAATAATTATACTGTAGGCAAAAATTTAGAGGAAATGTCTCTGGAAGCGAATTCTAAGTAAACTTCAGCAGAAAGCTTATGTTACTAAATGGACGATAGCCTTTTTTTTAAACATGAGCATAATTCTTGATTTTAGAAGATAACTGATTATCACTTATTAGTCTATTTTGCAATCAAGTTCCCAAATTTAATACAGAAAGCTTTCGATATAAGCGATAAAAGTCGATAAAACTTACTAGACGATTAAATTTGAACTCTTAATTGAAGTTTTACTACACACAACAATTAGACATGTCGTTAGCTCACTAAATCGTTTCTTTTCTTTTGTAAATATTTTCCGAGCGTCTGGTCAAGACCTTCCTCGGCCGTCTACCATTCCTTCCGCGCGTTCTTCCTTTCTCAAAAACAAACGAAAAAGAAGTTTTGCGAGTGAACGCGTGCTAGACACGATTTCAGTTTCGGTCCGCGACCCGACGCGAGCATAACAGCCGCTATCGTCCGCCGCTCATACAAAACTCGAATTTGTAATTAGTGCACGAGATTTGGACGGATAGTGTGCAGCAAATTTTTTACAGAAAAGTGAGGATTGCTGAAAATAGTTTATAGTGTAGGTGGTTTCCGGTTAGGTTTTGAGTTGACAAAGGTTGACTAGGTAAATTTCAACGACTACTTGTATTTGTTAAACAACAGATAGACTAACTTAGAGAGACTAACAGATAGACTAGCGAAATGTAAATTTCAACGACTACTTGTATTAGTTAAACAACAGATAGACTGACTTAGAGAGAGTAACAGATTGACTAGCGGCTGTTACGCATTAATTTCCAGATTCTTTTTACTAGGTCCAGAGGACCAGGCTAACTAACTTTGACTAGTAATTCTATTCTATAGATAGGACAGAATTACTAGTCAAAGTTAGTTTTAATTAGATCTAATTTAGTTCATGAAGTACACAAAAGATATACATAAAGGATATACAGGATGAAGGCTAAAGGACAGGCGAACTTACAAATGATTTTGTAGGCTATTACCTATTACATATAGGCTATTACAGTTATACATTACATTTTAGACATTACTAATTCCCAAGACACAGACTAACTGACTATGACTAGTAATTCATATTAACCTATCTATTAATAGTATTATATCTAGTAATAGTATATTAATCTAATTTAGTTCATGAAGTAGACACTGACGAACTTACAACGACAATTGAATCGGTATCTAGTTTGAGTAGAAAGGAATTTTAATTAGAAAACTAATTCGAAATTCTCTGATGCCACCTGTTACGTGTCTAACTAGATTACGTAATTTCCCGAAAAAAAAAACCGAATAATCTCATAATTTGTGCTTTCTCAACATTTAGTATTTTGAGTGAATCTGTTTATGCTTTCCTAGTTCTTTTCCTCTTAATTTTTGAGAGTTAAAAATGCGGTCGCGATTCAGAAACTCTGAGTCGATGAATTAGTTTTAGACTGTAATTGTAGTGTACATTCATGCGGATTTTGGATTACGTGCGAATATTAGTTGCTAGTGCAGATATCGCAAAGGTAAGTCTATTTAGATCTTTATCTACAAACTCGAATCTCGAATTGGAATCTATTCCCAAGTCACAAAATAACTTTGACTTGCACTATTTAGTCTATCTAGTCTAGGCCCTGGCAAACTGCGGCCCGCGGGACACATGCGGCCCGCGTCGGTTTTATAAGCGGCCCGCGTTGGTCTTATAAGCGGCCCGCGTCGGTCTTATAAGCGGTCCGCGTCGGTCTTATAAGCGGCCCGCGTCGGACTTATAGTCGACCCGCGTCGTTCTTATAAGCGGCCCGCGTCGGTCTTAGAAGCGGCCCGCGTCGGTCTTATAAGCGGTCCGCGTCGGTCTTATAAGCGGCCCGCGTTGGTCTTATGAGCGGCCCGCGTCGGTCTTTAAGCGGCCCGCGTCGGTCTTATAAGCGGCTCGCGTCGGTATTATAAGCGGCCCGCGTCGGTCTTATAGTCGACCCGCGTCGGTCTTATGAGCGCCCCGCGTTGGTCTTATAAGCGCCCCGCGAAACATTTTATAAATTACTTTAATTTCACGCCTATGACATGCTTATTGAGGTTTACACACACTTTGAGGTTTCAACAAAATTCGCACATCGGTCTCGGTTGTTTCATGACAACTTTTGAAACTCAAATTTTTCTTGCAAAATTTTCATTTTATTTAGCAGACCCGATGTTTACTTTATTATCTAACAGCCACTATTCTATAGACACTGCTCGTTTACGGGTGTTCTCTGAAAATATCTCGTTCTACAAAAGAAAACCTAACAATATCGTTCTGTCCGCGGGAACTATTAAAAAAAATTAATTCGGCCCGCCTTCAAATTTTCAGACGTAATGTGGCCCGGCAATCAAAAAATTTACCAACCCCTGATCTAGTCTAAACGAAAATAATTTTCCTTAATTTCCTTAATAATCGTCTTTACTAATTCCCAATACATGGACTAACTAACTTTGACCGTCAATTCTACACTAGCTATAAAGTATATATTACTATTAGCTATAAAGTATATATTACAATTAGCTATAAAGTATATTTTACTATAAGCTATAAATATTTTCAAAATGACTTTTATTGAGGTCCAGTTACGTATGTAGGTATGTGTTACAACTATATAGAATCCGATTGTGTTGGCAGAGCGTTCGCCGACTATGTAGTATACATAAACCAGTTATGTGCCGTACAAAAGATCGAAGTTGACCGAGCCCACTCAATGGACAACAAAACGAAACGATCGATTCATCATTAAATCATCGACCACGCCGACTACAACCTACATTTAAATGTTATCTAACATCTAGTCTTACTAGGAAAGAGTGGATACCGTTGTGTTCGGGTCTCAAATCAATCTTTAGTTTTACAACTAGTTTATTGAAAACTTAACTCTCTGTACCAATTTGGATGTCTGTGATTCATGAATATTTAAGAATTGCTAGTAAATACTAGTTAGTCTATGTCTTGGGGAAAGATGGATAGTCTGAATTTTAATTTGCCTTTAAGTCTTTAATCTATGAACTAAATAATGAACATAATAATAATAGATATTCTAGGATTAATAGTCGAAGTAGTATAGAGTAGTAGTAGTATAGAGTAGTAGTAGCATAGAGTAGTAGTAGCATAGAGTAGTAGTATAGAGTAGTAGTAGTAGTAGTATAGAGTAGTAGTAGTATAGAGTATTAGTAGTAGTATAGAGTAGTAGTAGTATAGAGTATTAGTAGTAGTATAGAGTAGTAGTAGTATAGAGTAGTAGTAGTATATAGTACTAGATTTGTAAATCTAGTAATCTATTGCTACAAAATCTCACGTTTAGTTGAGCTAGGTGCTAAAAATATGTTACAAAGGTCAGCGTTAAATATTTATTTATTTATTTTCCAACGAGAAGAGCAAAAACGAGTTTCTCAATCTGGGTCAGTTTTGGTACAAGAAGACAAGGACACGAGGAATTCCTCATTTAGCCCACTAACAAAAACTCAGCATACTAAATAAATAATCCTCAGACTGGACAGAGGAGATTAAACAAACACGATTGGATAAAAAAGATTGGATAGACAAAATCGGATAGACTAGATTAAATAGTTAAGACTACACTAGAGAGACAAGACTAGACAGACAAGACTAGAGAGACAAGACTTGACAGACAAGACTAGACTAGACAGACAAGACTAGACAGACAAGACTAGACAGACAAGACTAGACAGACAAGACTAGACAGACAAGACTAGACAGACAAGACTAGACAGACAAGACTAGACAGACAAGACTAGACAGACAAGACTAGACAGACAAGACTAGACAGACAAGACTAGACAGACAAGACTAGACAGACAAGACTAGACAGACAAGACTAGACAGACAAGACTAGACAGACAAGACTAGACAGACAAGACTAGACAGACAAGACTAGACAGACAAGACTAGACAGACAAGACTAGACAGACAAGACTAGACAGACAAGACTAGACAGACAAGACTAGACAGACAAGACTAGACAGACAAGACTAGACAGACAAGACTAGACAGACAAGACTAGACAGACAAGACTAGACAGACAAGACTAGACAGACAAGACTAGACAGACAAGACTAGACAGACAAGACTAGACAGACAAGACTAGACAGACAAGACTAGACAGACAAGACTAGACAGACAAGACTAGACAGACAAGACTAGACAGACAAGACTAGACAGACAAGACTAGACAGACAAGACTAGACAGACAAGACTAGACAGACAAGACTAGACAGACAAGACTAGCCAGACAAGACTAGACAGACAAGACTAGCCAGACAAGACTAGCCAGACAAGACTAGCCAGACAAGACTAGCCAGACAAGACTAGCCAGACAAGACTAGACAGACAAGACTAGACAGGCAAGACAGACAAGACTAGACAGACAAGACTAGACAGACAAGACTAGACAGACAAGACTAGACAGACAAGACTAGACAGACAAGACTAGACAGACAAGACTAGACAGACAAGACTAGACAGACAAGACTAGACAGACAAGACTAGACAGACAAGACTAGACAGACAAGACTAGACAGACAAGACTAGACAGACAAGACTAGACAGACAAGACTAGACAGACAAGACTAGACAGACAAGACTAGACAGACAAGACTAGACAGACAAGACTAGACAGACAAGACTAGACAGACAAGACTAGACAGACAAGACTAGACAGACAAGACTAGACAGACAAGACTAGACAGACAAGACTAGACAGACAAGACTAGACAGACAAGACTAGACAGACAAGACTAGACAGACAAGACTAGACAGACAAGACTAGACAGACAAGACTAGACAGACAAGACTAGACAGACAAAACAAGACAGACAAGACTAGACAGACAAGACTAGACAGACAAGACTAGACAGACAAGACTAGACAGACAAGACTAGACAGACAAGACTAGACAGACAAGACTAGACAGACAAGACTAGACAGACAAGACTAGACAGACAAGACTAGACAGACAAGACTAGACAGACAAGACTAGACAGACAAGACTAGACAGACAAGACTAGACAGACAAGACTAGACAGACAAGACTAGACAGACAAGACTAGACAGACAAGACTAGACAGACAAGACTAGACAGACAAGACTAGACAGACAAGACTAGACAGACAAGACTAGACAGACAAGACTAGACAGACAAGACTAGACAGACAAGACTAGACAGACAAGACTAGACAGACAAGACTAGACAGACAAGCCTTGAAACACAAGACTAAACAGTCAAGAGTAATGTGTCAAATCTAGGTAAACATATTGAGTTTAAATTAATTAATTAGGTGTGTATATTAAGATTTATGGATGTAGTTGGTGTTGACCGTTATTTAGTCTGCAAGTTTTAGTTTGAGTGTAGGTCTGTGAGTTTATTTGTTTTTTATTCAGTTTAATTGGAGAAAATCGTTTTTGGAGTAATTATCCCTGATTATCGTTGCGTAAAACGATCGACGATCGATCGCGTACGGTTAAATATATAAATCTAAATCGATTGAGTAATACTACTTGTTTGCTATAAATATTAATTCTCGATTTACAGGCGGTTTCATGTTGATAAATATATCTAATCCCACCAAAAACATAAAATGTAAAAAATGCCAAGTCTCGTGACGCAGTTCTTTCGCTACAAAAAGTTGTAGGATCTCATGTAAGACCAAGTCAGTTATTTTAGTTAGTGTGTATGTAAGCACCTATTCAACTACTTTGTTATAAATTGTAATCTAATCAATTACCTATCAACATTTATAGTAACCTTATCAATATTAAATACCTTTATTTCTATAATAAGTATAATAACTTGGCAATGATTCCTTTTTTTTTCTCGGGTAGTATATATACAGTGTCCGTCAGCTACTGTGATTTTTTTAAAGCCCATTGCCTGTCTTTATTTTAAAGTTGGCAACCATACGTACAAGCGTGATGCGTTCGTTGAATATTATTTTTAATAATCCTTATTTTTCATGTAGAGGAAAATGAAATTTAGGGATTTTTTATTTTTTTCTTCCTTTATAGGCTAATTGCTAACTAAAACTCAAAATTTGGAGTTTGTAAGATTGCTAGAAGTACCTTAGAGTTTTGATGATCGGTGAAAAAATTAAGAAATTTTGAAATAATCATTATTTTTCATTTATTGGATAATAAAATTTCGGGATTTTTGATTTTTTCCTTCCATTGTAGGCTAAAGGCTAACTAAAATTCAAAATTTGAAGTTTGTAAGATTGATAGAAGTACCTTAGAATTTTGATGATCGGTGACAAAATTTCGTATTTTTTAAATAATCATTATTTTTCAATTAATGGATAATGAAATTTCGGGATTTTTCATTTTGACCATCCTTTATAGGCTGAATGCTAACTAATATTCAAAATTCGAATACGAAGTTACAGGAGGTCAAAAGTGCCGTGTGTTTCGCTTCGAGAAAAGGTAGTGAGAGATTGTGTCCGACGTGTACTGCCCTACCGCCAGAACAAATTAGTATTGTGGTGGACTTATTCCAAGTATAATTTGGGATCTATTATATCTATATTATATCTATGATATATTATTATTAGCATTTATTGTTCATTATAAACATAATACAGTAGACATAAGATATATACAAACACATGTTTAAAAAACAATGAGCAAAAGGGCTCGTTTAGTCATTATAAGGTTATAATGTACAAGTCTTCCACGATTATATTATATCTATGATATCTATTTATAGTTAAAAACTCACCAAGCAAAGCAGAAGTTTCAACAACAATTTCACAAACACCCTCACAAAACATTTTACAATAAACTCACAAACTTTTTGCACAATTTTCACAAATATTCTGCGTTTTTTGCTCACAAGAAACTTCAACAA
This sequence comes from Phosphuga atrata, assembly GCA_944588485.1. Taxonomy (NCBI): domain Eukaryota; kingdom Metazoa; phylum Arthropoda; class Insecta; order Coleoptera; family Silphidae; genus Phosphuga; species Phosphuga atrata. The sequence goes on along the minus strand of OX155901.1, from coordinate 63,367,206 downwards.
CATCGCACGCCGATAAGTAACACTGCTCAGAGTCGAGTTCAAACTGGCAGTATTTGCATAGATTGCGCTCGCTTCGAACCGATTTGTTTACATTTTTTTTGCACCTGCAAGGTGACGACTATCAACAAAACGCTAGACATCGTGTGATTTCTTATTGTTTTGTTTTTGATTTTCTCTGGTGAATTGTGCATTTAAAAAACAACAAAATTATTAATTATTTTATGTACGACCACTATTGTAAATGCCCATTATTGTACAGTTCGTGGACTATGTACCACATAATTCATACCACATGTAACAATCCACGATTAATGTTATGTAATTATTCAAAATCACCCATGTACGTTTGGTTTACGATTCGTTGATTGGTTAAAAGCTGCACGTTGATACTATTTTTAAATATAGTACTCCGTGATTTCCAAACCATCAATAAACGTCACATCATTCACATAGAAGCTGTCATTCATTTCGTTTTTTAACGTTTAAATCGAATTATGAATCTATTTTTGGTACTTACGTATTAACGCCAGCACCGCTACATTTTTAAATGCCGCCAATCTACACCTAAAATTTGTATGATAAATCATAAAATAAAACATTTTATTTAAAATTACAACAATTTTTAAATGCTTTATTTTTTAACCCCGGTTAGATTCGGTTGCCCGCCGCGAAGAGGACAAATAAATCAAGACAACATACGCGCGCCAGCGTGGAGTTAATACGTAAGTACCGTTTTATTTTATGATTTATCATAAACAATTTAGGTGTAGATTGTCGGTATTTAAAAATGTAGCGGTGATGGCGTTAATACGTAAGTACCCTTTTTTTCATTTCTATCAAGTTAAGCCCTTGACATACAATTACGTCTCTGAAACGTCATGTATCTGTGATAAGATCACATGTATATGGACACGTCAACGCGAATTTTATTCGTATGTCAAGGGGTTAAATAAGGCCGAGGCCGCACTAGGGTTTTTTCCCGCGAGCGGTAACCGCTGTAACCGTGAAACCGCTCGAGAAAGACAAAGTACGCTATAGGAAAAATTAGTCGCTTGAAAAAACCGCAAGAGAGGCCGCTTGTATTAGCTTACTGGAGTCACAAAATCACGCGATTAAAAACCGCGGCGGTTTAGCCGTAGTGCGGCCTAGGCCTAAGGTCGAAGGTGTTACATCAAACATATTTTTCTTATTAAACAGATAAAAAATAGTTTGGTTGTAGATTAAGTATAGTACATAACTCGAGTTGTAAGGCAATTACGTACTCGCGGAATTGCGCACTCCCCGCTACGCGGGTAACTGTTCCGCTCGTATGTGATATGCTTCTTACAACTCTTGTCACGTAATATACTATAACAACAGATTTCAACTTGATAACTAAGTTTATTTCTATAAACTAGGTCGCAAATTGAAGCCAATTTAATCCAGTTTGCAAATCTTTAGATTAGTTCTTAAATTACACGCCGACAAACTCACATTTACTAATCTAGTCTGTCTAGACTAATTGAGGAATAAATAACGAACTAAAGTAAATTATAATTCGGAATTTATCTAAACTATAGGCATTCAGCCTATAAAGGATGATGGTCAAAATGAAAAATCCCGAAATTTCATTATCCATTAATTGAAAAATAATGATTATTTAAAGAAATCGTAATTTTGTCACCGATCATCAAAATTCTAAGGTACTTCTAATTCTCAAATTACAAGTTGCTTATAGTTAAGCGCACCTATAATAATCTACCATAGACTAATCGTGAGTAGTTTGCTAAATATTTCGAGAAAATCCCACAAGGCCGACAATTCTTTCTAAATTAATAATTTAAGTGTAATTAAGGATTTTATTAAACCAAAAGTTACAAAATTTCTGTGTGAACTACCCGTCAATAAAAAAAAACCTTGATATCGTTTACTTAATACCAACAAGTTTTGACTCAATTTCTTCACCTAGTTTTAGTCCATCTATTCCTAGATTCTGTAATCTTGGAATATGGATTTCTTAACGAGATTCTAGATTAACGAGAATTTAGTCAACAAATTCGGTGGAATCCACATAACGCGTTCCACATGCTAAAAACTTTCAATTGTTTCGTCGCGCTTGACCAGTATAGTGAATCGCCGCCGTTTCGTTCGCGCTTCGTAAACTTTTCGGACGTTTCACACTCATTTTGAGCAATCGCTGCTTTCTTTTACGTAATCTGCGTCCTAAATCAACCGTGTACTCTAACTATACCGACAAAACGTCGTAATACAAATCTTTGAACTGTAAACAAAAACTAGACTAGAGCAGGGGTTCTCAAAGCGTGTTCCGTGGAACACTGGTGTTCCGCGATACACATTTAAGTATTCCGCGAAAAAATCGAAATTAAAAAATATTATTGCAGTTAGAATGGCAAAAGTCAGCGTAGTCCAATTCTACAATTCGCTATATAGCAAGTAGAATTGGACTGAATGAAGAAAATAGAAAAATTGTGAAATCAATTCGAAACGGACTTAGAGATTGTCCAACAACTCTCTGCGTTTGCTGTAAGAAACTTGCCCATAACGCGATAGGGCCCGCTAAATTAAGGCGTCGTTTCAAAATTTAACATAAAAATCTTTTAACAAAAAACTAAGAATATTTTAATAGATTTTTAGAAATGCAAGGCAAACAGTTTGAAAAAACAATGAAAGTAAGTGATTGCGTCCTAGAAAATTGCCGAGTTAGTAGCACTAAAATTAAAGTCACACACGATAGCAGAATCTCTCATTTTGCCTGCTTTCAACCTGCTGTGAAATAGTGATAATTATGTTTGGGGAAGAAGCAAAGAAATTTAGAAGATTGAAAGAACAGTCACAGGTAAGCTTGTTAATATGTCCTTTGCATTACAAGTTGACGAATCAACTAATATAAGTGGCAAGGCGCAGCTCTTAGGCTTTATACGATTTATTTATGAACAAGAGATAATAAAGCAGTGTCTATGCTACAAGGAACTTTAGGGCAGTACAACAGGTCAGGACTTGTTTGATGTAATAGCAGCTAATTTGAATGCTTTAAAATTATCATGATGGGATCAATCAAAGGATTTGTTACTTTAGCTAAAACCATAAATTCACATATAATATTGCATCATTGTTTCTTGCACCGAGAAGTAGGGGAGATCCTCGTACTTTGGGACACTTTTCTTTATACCTACATATTTTAAGTTCAAATTTATCTATAGCCATGAATGTTGAAATTTCTGTTAACTAGCCAATAATATCACAATATTATTTATTTATTTATTTACGGGTAGCACCCAATTCAAAAATATGTTTTTATAAAGGTATATGATACATGAATACTTATAACTAAGGGTAAACCTAGAAACTATACGAATGAACATAATGCGATTTTTTTTTTTTTTTTTTTACAAATTAAGAAGCGACGATCTTCGTTTCAAACTACTTTCGGAGATATTAAAAAAATCCACTTGAATTTCGTTAGCGTTCGATATAATTCTGGCTAATGGTGAATGTATTCCATAATTGCATCTGTGGAAATCAATTGCAAAAGTCTGAGTGTTTCGAGTTACTCTAGATGGAACATGTAGGCCAATTAATGACAGGAGATGTGGACAATCACCATTATAGTTCAAAATCTTATGCAGAAATCTAATGTCTGCATAAACTCTACGAGTGCTGTTTCTCTATTTTTGTTGTATTGCGAACTTCTCTCAGTGAGTTTTGAATTAAAGGTATATTCAATTTATAGGCTAAATATCTCAAAAATTTGTTCTGAGTTTTTTCTATATTATTTATATGGATTTCATATGTTGGTGACCAAACACATGAACAATACTCCAATATTGATCTAACCAAAGAATAATAAAGAGTTTTTATGGAATTGACATCACTGAATTCTCTTGTGGTCCTGCACACAAAGCCCAGCATTTTTGTCGCCTTATTGACAACCTGCTCAAAGTGGAGATGAAAATTAATCTTGGTGTCAAAAAGAACACCGAGATCCCGAACAAAGTTTGCTCTTGTGAGAGGATCACCTTCAATATTATACCCAAATTCAATATGTTCAAGTGATCGATAAAAAGACATAACATTGCATTTGTTTACATTCAACTCCATGTAATTTTCAGTGCACCATTTGACAATTGAAGTAAGGTCCTTTTGAACATTTTCACAATCTTGTTCGTTGTTGACATGGCTAAAGATTTTAAGATCATCTGCGAACAGCAAAAATTTTGAATGTTTAATTATTCCTTCAATATCATTGATGAATATATTGAACAAGGGGCCCAGATGGCTTCCCTGTGGTACTTCTGAAGTGACGTGAATCTCCTCCGATGTGAAACTCTTGACTTTTACATATTGATTTCTGTCTCGAAGATAGCTTGCGAACCAGTTCTGTAAGTTTCCATGAAACCCTATCGCTTCTAATTTCTGAAGCAAGACAGTATGATTAACTGTGTCGAATGCTTTGGAAAAATCTGTGTAAATTACATCTACTTGATGCTTCTGTTCCAGGGCACTCAACACAAATTGTGTTATTGTTAACAAATTTGTAGTTGTTGATTTACCCATGCAAAAACCGTGCTGCTCTTGTATAATAACTTGGTTTAGTGGGGTTTTTATTTGATCACAGATCAGACTCTCTAATAATTTTGGGATTGCACTCAGAATTGTGATCGGTCTATAATTTTGTATGTTTGCTTTATCTCCCGATTGGAAGATTGGGGTGATAAAACTAGATTTCCACAAAAGTGGAAATTCCCCTAAGTTCGATGATGAAGTAAATAGATGGAACAAAGGTTTTGCCAAGGTAAATCTACATTTCTTCAATAACAATGGAGCTATTCCATCTGGTCCTGGACCTTTATTGGAGTCTAATTGGTATAATTTATTCAATATGGTTTCCAAGCTAAAATTACAGGAACTCATATCTATAGTTTTATCACACTTGAATCCTAACAAATTTGCATTAGCAGTGTCCTGTTTGTAGACTGATTGAAATTGGCGTGCAAAGCCGTTAGCTATTTCATTTCCTGTTGTACATGATTGTTCTCCTAAGTACATAGTATCTGGTAAGCCATTTTTATAGTTTACAAAATTCCAGAAATGTTTTATATTCCTACCTACGTTATTTTCCGTACATTTTATATAGTTATCATAACATTCTTTACTCATTATTTTACACTGTTTTCGAAGTTCAGAAAAAATTAAATAATCATCCCAGCTGTTAAATAATTTTATGATTTTTATGAGCTTTTTTCTTTTCAAATATCAAATATTTCATATCGTTGTTAAACCAACAAGGAAATTTAGGCTTGCTAAAGCGAATATAGGGAATGAAATTGTTTATTCCTGTATATAAAATATTATAGAAAATTTCTGTAGCATTATTGATGTCTGTTATACTGCCTAGCTGATTGTCCCAGTCTACAGTGGACAAGTAGAAGTTTAGTCCAATGTAATCTCCTCTTTTGAAGTTGAAATAAGAGTTGTCAAATTTCAGATCGTTGAAATCTTTGTTCAAGGTAATTGATGAGACTGTGGCTGGATGATATGGATCACAAGGCAGCAAACAGTCATCAGCAATTTCTACAGTGATAATTTCTTTATCTTTCGTGAATATCAAGTCTAGCATAACACCAAAACAATTTTTAATGGAATTTGATTGAAAGAGATTATGAAATGCTAGAGATTCAACAAGCATTTGAGCTGCATTATTATTATTATATATAGCAGATACGCCCAATTCGTCATTATACCATTCAACATTTGGTAAGTTATAGTCACCATACAGAAGCAGTTTTGTTTCGGGAAATCTCTCTATCACACTATCTACAGTTGCACAATGATCTTCATATAACTCCTGACGAGAGCTGGGTGGAAGATAGATCCCACCAATAATTAGATCTTCACCATAAGTAGATACCTTGACAAATATTTGTTCCACGTTATTCACGTTGATAGTTATGATATTACTGGAATAATGCTTCTTCACCGCTACAAGAACGCCTCCGCCTCTGGATTTTTGACTTGTTAGTATTGACCGATCTTTCCTGTATAAATCATATTGCGACAAACCAAGTTCCTCATCATGAATATTTTCGTAGAGCCAAGTCTCAGTGAAAACAATAACATCATAGTCACTGATAGCTGCATTAAGTTCTAATGTCGTAATTTTAGTTCTGATACCTCTAACATTTTGATAGTATACGCGCAATATGTTCTGTTCAATCTGGGGGCTGCCCGTAGAATTTAGTTTTTTCTTTGAGAAGTGTTAGAGACAATTTTCGGCATTCCCTGTATGTATCGAATGGTTAGATTGTTTTCTCCTTTCTCAGTCCTATCGTTAAGTTGTTGGCGAAGATTTCTGAGATGGTTCCTCTGATTAAGAGTTAAATCAGAGCTGACTCTAATTTCTGGAAGGTTTATTTTGTTTTTATTTCTCAGGACGAATAAAGCATCATCACTACTGTCAAGAACAACTTTTACAGGTCGGGAGGTATTATTGTTTTTGCCAACACGAAAGACTTTTTTGATGTGTAGTTGTGGGTCTAAGGCATGCAATATATCATTGACTTGGAATTGTCATCATCAATTTTGCCTTTTGTTGTAACTGCATTGGACTCGGGAACGTTGTACATCATTATATTGTTGGATCTTTTTCTGCGTTCTTCCAGTTCATGGACTACTGAATCAAAATCAGTTTGGTGTTCTGGAGAAGTTTTAGCTTGTTTAATTGTGGTGAGTTCATCAGCAAGCTCACTCATTTTTTGTTCAAGAGTTTCAATTTGTTTTTTCATAATTGGCAACAATCTAAGCCCTTCTTGGCAGTCACTGCAAAAATATTTGAGTCTTCTTTTATTTTTTAGCTGCATACATCTGACTTCAGAAGAAGTGAGCTCAGCGCATATGTAGTGCATTCTTGTGGAACACCCATCACATTGACAAGAATCATCGTCATTGCACTCTTTATCACACTTGAAGCATTGCATGATTCCTTGTTTAAAAATATTAGGCACGCCACTGCTGAATGTTCGTATTCCTTTTTACAAGTCGTTATTTTTTGCAGAGTTATAAAAAATTGTTTGTGTTGAACTCACTGGATTTTGATACCTGGTATTTGTTTAGATTATTTCACTATTGCATTAATTTTTGCTAATCACTAATCTTCTGATAGCTGGAATTTATTATAAATAAATTTATACTTTAATATACAGTATAAATTATCTCGTTAATTTTGAAGAGCTGATAATCAAATTGAGGTTAGAGCAATTTAACTATTATGATGCAACACACGACCTATTATGTTTTGTCAATGAGAAAATGACAAATAATTACTTTAGGATATTTGTCCCATGGTACAATCATGGCTTGTACCTTGGGACACCAATATTTGTACCTTGGGACACATTTTTGTAAAACTAAACTGCCGGCAGATGAATATTATATCTATCAGTTGAGATAAATATTTCATATGCCGGAAATTTAGGTGTGAATGGGCAGTTTAACACTTATATCAATACCCGGGTACCCTTTTGCATGTTCTTACTTACATATCTTTTTTATTTAACGAAAAATCATCAAATCATTTCAGATCCTCGTTATTTGAGTCTATTGACATCGATTCATATATATAAATAATAAAATGTGCCAAAAAATATATAAACTTTTTGGACTTAAAGTTAAATACCCCGTTGTTCAATACCCGGGTACCCATATATAAATATCTAATTAAACTTATTTCATGGGATAAAAAATATTACTTAATATATAAATAAACTGATTTATTTAACTTTTAATTAATTTTATTATAAAACTTATTATAAAATATACATAAAATATTTTTATATTCAATTTATTATTGGCAACATGCGTCACATTTTACAATTGCTTTTGAATGTTCATCGCAAACTGGTTTGTTACATTCTTTACACGATTTTTGCGTTTTTTCTCCGTTTTTATAGACATCCTGGTAACAAATATGACATGATCCTACAACAATTTTTCGTCCAGTTGCATCTGTCTGTTCAGTAGACCCGCCTGTCTTCCTTGATGTTGTTGCTCTGCTTGTAGGAACTATTGGTTTTCCATATATGCTTTCTATGGCAATCCTAGTGGTGTAAATTCTCATAATTTGCATATTTTGAGATCGTTCTTGAATAGCTGTCATATATAATTCTTCACTTAATTTTCGTGAAAATACGTTATTTAGATAAGTGATATAGCTGGCAAGACTGGCGATATCCAAAATATTTAAAAAAGTACGTCTGTGGATTGTGTAACGGCCCAACATCTTATTCATTATATCCACACCAATTTTTGGTTTATTATAATACTGAACAATTTCTGGTTTCTCTTTTTCTCTTCGCTGCAAATCTGAGTGCCTACGATGCACTCAGATTTGCAGCGAAGAGAAAAAGAGTATTTCATGAAACCCAAATATAGAAAATAATTCTTCTCGATCCTTCTGTCATTTGTCTTTAGTTCTTAGCATGTCTACTAGAATGTATTTTTTATTTTTTTTTCAATATTCCTACAATTGTTAGGTTCCATACAATAAATGCTTTGCTAAAGGTAAAGTAGTAAAAAATTATCCATTGTAATATTTCTTCAGGATCCTTTATATTTTGCAGCTAAATCTTTTACTCTGTTTCACTCTTTCGCCTTGATTTATTTCAAGGCCAGTTGTTATTTTTCCAGTGTAAATTCGACCTTTCAATGGATATGAATTTTTGGCGTCGCTTATCCACCATATTCTGATCCCATACTTTGCCCACCCGGCGGTTTTATTTAAAGAAATAGAGTTTTTAAGGTAGTGGAATACTCTATGGGTAATCCCGAGTTGAAATGTGAAAGTCTCCGGGTATTAAAATAATTTTATTGAATGTAAAACCCATGCGGGTACACGGGTACCCGGGTATTGAACAACGTAGTAGTGACTGGGTATTGACATAAGTGTTAAATGCTCAGTTAAAGCATTGAAAACGAAAGATAACCTTAATTTTGTAGTAATAAAAACAACAGTCATTACAAAGCTTATTTATAATCACTTGACATATTCAGAAAAACAAAAATAATAACAAAACTTGTTAACCAACATTACTACTAGTTATCTTTAGACTGAATACCGCATTTCTGACAGTAATTTTCAAAAAAGGTGCAATTTTCGTCTACCCAGAATCGACAGGTGACACACTGAATCCAGTCTCTTCTTTGCTCGAAGTAGTGAAATAATTTTCACCGCACCCCGCGCAATTATTTTCCTTTTGAACGTCATCACAAGAATCATCATTCTCTAAGATAACATCAGTTTTATCCTCAAACTTCTGACTTCAACTTTTTTCTTAAAAAGACTCTTTTTGACAGATTTTATTTTTGTATCCACTTCTTTCTTTCTTTTTTTAGCGGCTAAAAGCTCCAATTCCCGTTTTTCAGGAGTATCAGTTAATACTCTTGCTTTACCTTCTCTATTTCTAGTAGTTTTATTTTTACGTGGTGGGGCCTTTAGAAAAGGGTGGGGCCTTTAGACGTCTTTTTTTAGACGTCTTCAGGCGAGATTAGGATATGTTTGTCTGTTTCTATAGTACCAGTGGATGTAGATCAGGGGTGGGCAACCTTTTTAGATGATGGGCCAGTCAGAGTTCGTACTAGCTGACGCGGGCCAGAATTTTTAGGGTTCCGTACCGAAAACAGAACCATTATAGGATAACTTTGTTGTCCGTCTGTCTGTCTGTCCGTCCGTCTGTCTGTCTGTCAAGACCATTTTTCTCATGAACGCGTAGAGGTAACAAGTTGAAATTTATATCAAATACTCGGGTCTGCGGTCTCTTTCAGCTGTGAAAAAATCAAACTTGTAAGTCAACGCGATCAAAAGATATGACCGTTTATGTCGCATATTTTGCGATTTCACAAGGGAATCAAAACCTATAGGGTACTTCCCGTTGACCTAGAATCATGAAATTTGGCAAGAAGCGGTGTCTTACAGCACATGTAAAGGGAAAAATTTAATTACAAGAAAAATGCGAATTTACTATTAGAAACTTATGAAAATACACTAATGTGTTGCGTGGTATTGTCAGGCACCAGAAGCATATGGGTTTCATACAGTTAGGTCCTCCTAAAGATACCTTACTTACAAGTTTGCACGGAACCCTCGGTGCGCGAGTCACAACTCGCACTTGGCCGGTTTTTTTTTTGCACGCACCTACGATGCAAGTGTGCGCATTCACGTGTTTGAGCGCATTAGTGTTTGCACCAAGCGTCGACCCTTTACGAAAGTCAGCAATTTTACAAATCCTCAAAAGTTGTTAAAATAACGCAAATGCTGAAAATCAAACATTTTAACTTTTTCGAATATTTTTAAGAATTTGCCAATTTGTCTCAAGAATCGATACCAAAATTAAAAGTTATATGCGGGCCAATTCTTATGTATTTAAAACAGATTTTCGCGGGCCGCATTGAGCACTATCTCGGGCCGAAGTTGGCCCGCGGGCCGTAGGATGCCCATCGCGGATGTAGATGGTGCTGGAGATTCTATACCTACATGGTTATTGTCAGTTTGTTGTTCAATATTGGCAGGTTGTGATGGTCCAGGTAGAGCAATATTTTGTTGTGTATCAGCCATAGCCAATCTGGTGTGCGCAACGGAGTCAGCATCTACATAAGGCCTATCAGTAACATATGAGTTTAGGAACTCATCTTCTCCAAAAATATTATCATTGAATGGCCATATTCCTGCAACTTTAAATCCATTTTGAATGTTGGATGGCGTAAAAGCCAACGGAAAAGCAGTGCCAAAGCATTGGGCGACATTATATATAGTGAGGGGAGTTCCAGGATTTTGCAAAAGCCAATCGTTGCAAGCTTTGTAGTAATATTTCTTAAGTGGACCAAATACGGTTCTGTCTAAAGACTGAAACTTATGGCTTGTGTGAGGGAATGTGAACATAACTATACCATTCTTCTTGGCTAAAACTCTATCATTTTAATTGACATGTGACTTTCGTGATTGTCCATTATCAGGAGCACTTAATTATTATTATTGGGTTTGTTTCATTTCTTGTTTCATAAATTTTCAAATCAAATTTGTCACTTTTGGACTATCCATTCGAAGCAAGTCCCAAATTCTCAGGAGGAGCACCATTGCATGTGGTTCTTAAAGTGCACTCTAGGAAAAATCATGCAAGGAGGAACATAATTCTCAAGTGCATTCACGCATGCAATAACACTTACATTATTACCTCTCTCTGCTGATGTAATATTCCCAACTTGTTTCGCTCCTTTTGGCGCTAAAACTTTCATTGGCGTGTGTACTGTAGATATGCCAGATTCATCTACATTATAGATCCTTTCGCTTGTAAAATTGTATTTCAACAGCAGTTCCTTGTATTTATCAAAAAACAAATTTACATTCGCCTTATTAAACGCAGTAGCACGTGCTAAACTCGTTGCTTCTGGTTTCCGCAAGCTTAGATTTTGATGCCGTTTAATAAAATATTCATAAAATGTTTAACCAGCTTTTTTATTTGTGTCCCAAGCATTTGGATATGTTTTTTGCAAAATTACTGCATATTCAAATAGCCAATTTTAAAAAGTCATCTTTACATATTCCATAGTGAAACTTGGATACCTTTAAGCAATATACAACCAATTGCTCTTCTTCTTCATAACTAACTACTCTATTGACAGCATTCTGAGGGTGATAGACGACCTCAACATTTTCTTTGTCTTTGTTCAACTTCACAAGATTTTGAAACATGAAATTCTTCTGCAGCTTTTCGAATAGATAAACGTTTTTGAATGACCATTTTAATTGCATTTTTTACATTTTCCGTACATGGTTTTGGCCGGGTGACTTTATTTTTACTTCGCGGCATCTAGTAAATAAAAACCGAAATTAAAAATATAACATTAAAATAAATAGTTTAAAAAAAGCAATGCCTTGTACCTTGGGACAGTCCCAAGGTACAAAAAAATCACTGTCCCGAGGTACAAATTTCAAGTGTATAAAACAAAGTGTGGTTATAATTTCTGAATTACGGAAATCTAGTGACTTATATTAAAATAAGTGATTACGAATGTAGATAACAACTAATTGTATCATAATTAAATTACTTACGTCAAAATATTTCGATTATAACAAAGATTCAAGTGGATTGCAAACAATCGGGCGAAAAAATCACACAACATGCGATATCTAAGGAACGAGGCAAAATGGCCGACTTTTCTGCATGCATTATGAATGTTGTAATGAAATAGCTACTAGATGTCGTTCCTTAACACCTCTCAATGCACCATTTCTGATTTAATGATCTTGTCCTGAGGTACAAGGTGTCCCAAGGTACAAGGATCTCTCCTACTCGTCATAAGAAGAAATTAGATGACGTTTTGACCAAGTAGTTGCCATGGTTAATATTATTAAAATTAAACCGACGAAGAACCGAATTTTCAACTTTGTTCATCGATGGAAGCAGATTATGAGTGTTTACATCTTCATATCAAAGTGGGGTAGTTGTCACAAGGAAAAGTTTTAAATCGTTTGTTGACATTTAAAAATGAATTACATGAATCGTTTTATTTAAACAGAAAATCAAAAACTTTTTGTGAGTTATCTAAAAAATGATGAGTGTTGCAATAATTTGGCGTATTGGTCTGATATTTGTGTTTTCTTTAATTCCGTCAATACGAGTATTAGGGTGGAGCACGGATGTATGCAAAAATATTTCTTTCGAGATTTAAAGTTGTAATATTGGTGCATTATATTAAAGTTAAAATAAATATAATTTTTGAATTAATTTGATGAATATCTTCTGCCTCCGCACTGACCTCAAAAATTTTAATTTAATGATAAAAGTCTAGTACAGTTATGGCCACATATTAAGCTTAATTTAATGATAAATGGGTGATAAATGAAACGCAATATATAATTCAGATATATATATATATATATATATATATATATATATATATATATATATATATATATATATATATATATATATATATATATGTTGTATTGTTTTCTCGGGGATTCCGCGTTGATGCTGAGGATTGGCTCTGAAAAGAACCGGATTCTCGACGTTTCGGCGAACTAACATTCGCCATTCTCATGAGATATATGCGTCCGTACGGGTCAACCGTTCGACGCATACTGAGAGCTCGTTCATGTGTCCTTTGCTTTTTGACGGTCGTGAGCCTTCCGCCCAGCTGTTCCGTCGTCTTGTTTTTTGCTTCGTTTTTTTTTTTTTTTTGTCGGTTTGCTTGTTTGTTTGTCGGTTTGTTTGTTCTTCTGTTGTGTTTCGCTCATAAACGGTTTTCTTTTCTTTTCTTTCTTTTTTTTTTTTTTTTTTGGGTTCTGTTTTTTTTTTTGTTCTGTTTTTTTTTTCTTTTTTTTTTTTCTCGTTGTTGGTCCTTGGTTTGTCCTTGTGTTGGTTCCTGGTTCGCCCTCCTGGCGGTTCCTGGTTCGTCCTTCGTTCTCGTGGTGGTTGCTTGCTCGTCCTCGTGGTGGGTGCTGTGCCTCTCTGGTTTGTTCGTGTTGTTCCTGCCTGTTTTTGTTCCTGGGTGCTCCGCTGGGTTCGGGGATGTGGGCTTTCCTGTGAAAAAGAAAGATCAGTGATTACCTATGTTGTTGAGGTTTTGGATGTTTCCATTTGACGTTGATGTTGTAGTTTGCTGCGTTGTTGATTGTTGGGTTGTCATGCGTTTTCATGCGTTCGAAGCTTTTCGTTGCTAGTTTTTCTATGTGTTGCTTGATTGTCTCCATGTTTAGATCGCTGTGCAGCTGCTCATTGGTCATGTACCATGGCGAATCTGTTATTTCTCTCAGAGTTTTGTTCTGGATGATTTGGAGTTTGTAGATTTTCCTTTCTTTGGATTGTATCCAGCACGTCGATGAGTACGTCATTGTCGGCCGTATTATGGACTTGTAGATTTGTAGTTTGTTCCTTATGTTCAGCTTGCTTTTCCTGTTTAAGAGCGGGTAGAGGTAGCCTTTAATTTGTTTTGCTTTTCTCGCTGTCTGATCGATGTGTTCTGAAAATGTAAGAGCTTTGTCTAGGATTACGCCTAGATATTTGATTCGGTTTTCCCATTTTATGTCTGTGTTGTTGATTCTCAAGCAGCTACTGGGTTCGTGCTTAAATTTTTTCTTCGTGAAGATAATTGCCTGTGTTTTTTCTGCGTTTAGTTTGATCCTCCAGGTGTTACACCAGTCGTTAATCCTGTCCAGGTGATTTTGGAGCCGTTTTGTTATGGCCTCGGTCGAGTATCCTCTTGTGAAAATTACTGTGTCGTCTGCGTATAGTGCAATTTCTGTGTCGTTTAGTTTTGGGATGTCTGCGGTGTAGATGCTGTAAAGAAGGGGGCCCAGGACAGATCCTTGTGGGACACCGGCTGTCATTGTCTGAGTTGTGGAGATGCTGTCGTTTATTTTGACTTGGAATGTTCTGTTACAGATAAAGGACGTCACTAGTCTGATCATTGGTGTTGGGATTTTAAATTGGTGCAGTTTGTATATTAAACCTAGGTGCCATACCTTGTCGAAAGCCTTAGAGACGTCCAGAAAGACGGCTCCCGTGGCTAACCCTTTGTTGAAAGCGTCGATTATTGCTTCGGTTATTCTTGTCGTCTGATAGGTGGTAGAGTGCTCTGTTCTGAAGCCGTATTGTTCGTCGGGTAGAATACGTTTGTCTTCAGTTATTTCTGTCAGTCTTTTTTTGTATTACTTTTTCTGTGATTTTACTGAGACCTGTCAGCAGACTTATTGGTCTGTAACTGGAGGTGAGGTTTCGGGGTTTGTTCGGTTTCGGGATTAGAATCGTTGTTGCGTGTTTCCATTGGGTCGGAAACACTCCAAGTTTCAGTGCGGCGTTTATGATTTGTGTTATTCTGTCTATTGCGTTCGGTGTTAGGTTTTTTAGCGCGACGTTGTTGATGTTATCGCAGCCTGGTGCTTTCTTGGTTTTTAGGTTTTTAATTATACCTTTTATTTCTTCCGGTGTTGTTTCCTCTATTTCCGTGTTTTCTACGCTACTATTTAGTACTCTCAGTACGGTTTCGCGTATTTCTTGCCTTTTGCGGAGTGGGTGTGTGTCGGCGTTCGGTTTAAACTGCTGTGCAAGCGACTTTGCGAATTCCTCCGTTTTTTCCTCGTCCGTGCTTGCTACAGTGTCGTTTGTTGTTTTCAGTGGGGGAATTGTTCTCCTCTCCTTGTTTCTAAGGTTCTTGGCTAATTTCCACGGTTCCTCTATTGTTTCGTTGATGCGTTCTAGTTTGTCTTCCCATTCGGCGTTGTGCTGTTCGCGCAGTGCCCATTTCAGTTGGTTTGTCAGTCTGTTTAAGACGTTCTTGTCCGTCGGTGCCAGCGTCCGTTGGAATACCTTGTTAGCTTTGCGCTTTTCTTTTAGTAGATTCCTGATTTCCTGTGGGAGGGTTGTTGTCGTGTTGGCTGTCCGTTTCCTTGTGGCGGCCTCGAGTGCTGCTTTTATTTCGTTTTCTATCGTCCGTGCTGCTTCTTCTAGGCACGGGGGGCTTGTAATTTCTGTACAAGTGACGTTCGTCAGATTATCTTTGAATTTGTTCCAATTTGTGATAGTTTTCTCGATTGTTTTCCTGGCCGTATTCGCTTGGAGATTTATGTGCACTGGGTTGTGATCTGAGCTCAAGTCCTTGATGCAGATTATTTCCACGTTTGCTGTGATGTTTTTCATAACGGCTATATCCAAAATATCCGGCATTCGCTGAACTCCTGGAAAGTGTGTTGGTTCGTTCGGTGCAATTACTTGTAACTTCCGGTTTTCCGTGTACCTTAGTAATTGTCGGCCCTTGGTGTTTGTTACTCTGCAATTCCATTGCGAGTTCTTTGCGTTGTAGTCTCCTGCGGCTATGGTACCTATATTTCTGTCGAATATTTTGTCCAGGTCGTCGGCATTTATTTGTTTCTGTGGCGGCGAGTACAGTGCGTAGAGGGCTATGGGTCCGTCAGTTGTCTGTACTTCTACTCCTACCGTTTCCGTGTCCGTGGTTGTTCCTACTTCCGGCAGTTCGTGGTGTTTTATGTTTCTTTTGATGACGATGGCGACTCCACCTCCGGCTTTCTCGCTTCTGTCTTTTCTATAGACTTGGTAGTTTGCTATGTTCAGTTGGTTGCAACGTCTGAGGTGCGTGTCGTTGATCAGGGCCACGTCGACGCTGTGTTCGTTTAGGTGTGCTACTAGTTCCTGTTTCTTGTTTTGTATTCCGTTTGCGTTCCAGAATGTAAGTTTCAGATTGTCTCTAGTTCTTCTAGTGGTCATTGTTGAGTGTGAGCATGATGGTTGTGATTCTTCTAGAGAACTTTTCTGTGTCCTCTTTGCTGTGTCCCATTTCGGCGAAATCGAGCATCATTTCCGTCAGTTCTGCTCTGATTATTTCGTTGCTATTCCGTTTGTTTCGGCTGGTTGATGGTTTTGTCTCCGGCTTAGGGTTGTTGCTTCTTCTTATCGGTTTGGGTATTTGGCTCGTTGTCGGTGTTTGGGCTGTTTGTCTCTGTGTTTGGGCTGTTTGTCTCGGTATTTGGGTTGTTTGTCTCGGTGGATAGAGCTCGTTCGTGCGATGCGACTACTTATAGCTGTCTGGCTTCGGGTCATGCGCGTTGTGTGCGATGCTTCGGTTCGGTTGTTTGTTTGTTTTGTTGGTCGTACATGAGTCTGGGGTGTCTGGGATTGCATTTTGAGGGTGGATATGATCGGTCGCCATGCTGGGGGCAGTCTCAAGGAATCGTCTCTCGTGTTCATGCAGTAGTCTCGTTTTTCTATCTCTATGGCTTCTCTGTATACTCGTGACATTTCGTGGCTAATCTGTGCAACAGTCCTTGAATTTCTAAAGTCCATCCAGTGACCAGTGTTTGTGTGTTGAACAAGTGCCGATGAAACTTTGTCTCTGTGTCTGATTGAAACTACATGTTCTTAAATCCTAGCAGATATTTTTCTATTGGTACGTCCAATGTAGGTCCGTTCACATGTTCCGCAAGGTATTTCGTAAATTCCATGAGATTCTAACGGGATGGTGTCTTTAACGCTGCGTAGCATGGAGGATATTTTCTGATTAGGTTTGAAAATGGTGTCGATGTTGTGTCTTTTAAGTATTCTGGCGATTTTGTCAGTTGATCCATGAACATATGGTAGGTATGCTGTGCTAACGGGTTTCTGGCGTTCTTCAGTTCTTTGGCTACTGTTCTCTGTATGACGGAAAGCTCTGGATATTAAGCTGTTTGGATATCCGTTTGAAGAAAGAGCTTCTCGTAAGTTCCTCAATTCTTTCGGTAAGTTAAGCTGGTCGGCTAGTCTTTTGGATCGGGTGGTAAGAGTGTTGACTACAGATGCTAGTTGTTTGGGATGATGGTGCGAAGAAGCGTTCAGATATCTGTCTGTGTGTGTTGGTTTCCGGTACACAGTGTGGCTCAAAGTGCCGTCAGGTTTCTTCTGTACCAAGACATCCAAGAAAGGAAGTTGTTGATGCTTTTCTATCTCCATTGTGAATTTAATTTGGTCGTGTTGGGAGTTAAGATGGTTAAGGAATTTGTCCAGCTCTGGTCTGCCGTGGGGCCAGATTACAAATGTGTCGTCAACATATCTTAACCAGAGTGTAGGTTTAAGTGTGGCTGATGAGATTGCCTTTTCCTCAAAATCTGTAAGAAATATGTTGGCTATTACTGGGGATAGAGGTGAACCCATTGGTGCTCCTAGGACTTGTTTGTATATTTGACCATCGTACCTAAAGTATGTATTCTTTAAACAATGTTCTGCCAGATCTGATACATACTTTTCTGGTTTTAATTTTGATCTTATGACGTTTAAGGTCTCAGGGACCGGTACTTTTGTGAATAAAGATACAATGTCAAAGCTCACAAGGAGGTGGCTGGGCTGGAGTTGGTGATTTTTCAGTATGTCTATGAAGTGCCACCTCCTTGTGAGCTTTGACATTGTATCTTTATTCACAAAAGTACCGGTCCCTGAGACCTTAAACGTCATAAGATCAAAATTAAAACCAGAAAAGTATGTATCAGATCTGGCAGAACATTGTTTAAAGAATACATACTTTAGGTACGATGGTCAAATATACAAACAAGTCCTAGGAGCACCAATGGGTTCACCTCTATCCCCAGTAATAGCTAACATATTTCTTACAGATTTTGAGGAAAAGGCAATCTCATCAGCCACACTTAAACCTACACTCTGGTTAAGATATGTTGACGACACATTTGTAATCTGGCCCCACGGCAGACCAGAGCTGGACAAATTCCTTAACCATCTTAACTCCCAACAGGACCAAATTAAATTCACAATGGAGATAGAAAAGCATCAACAACTTCCTTTCTTGGATGTCTTGGTACAGAAGAAACCTGACGGCACTTTGAGCCACACTGTGTACCGGAAACCAACACACACAGACAGATATCTGAACGCTTCTTCGCACCATCATCCCAAACAACTAGCATCTGTAGTCAACACTCTTACCACCCGATCCAAAAGACTAGCCGACCAGCTTAACTTACCGAAAGAATTGAGGAACTTACGAGAAGCTCTTTCTTCAAACGGATATCCAAACAGCTTAATATCCAGAGCTTTCCGTCATACAGAGAACAGTAGCCAAAGAACTGAAGAACGCCAGAAACCCGTTAGCACAGCATACCTACCATATGTTCATGGATCAACTGACAAAATCGCCAGAATACTTAAAAGACACAACATCGACACCATTTTCAAACCTAATCAGAAAATATCCTCCATGCTACGCAGCGTTAAAGACACCATCCCGTTAGAATCCCATGGAATTTACGAAATACCTTGCGGAACATGTGAACGGACCTACATTGGACGTACCAATAGAAAAATATCTGCTAGGATTCAAGAACATGTAGTTTCAATCAGACACAGAGACAAAGTTTCATCGGCACTTGTTCAACACACAAACACTGGTCACTGGATGGACTTTAGAAATTCAAGGACTGTTGCACAGATTAGCCACGAAATGTCACGAGTATACAGAGAAGCCATAGAGATAGAAAAACGAGACTACTGCATGAACACGAGAGACGATTCCTTGAGACTGCCCCCAGCATGGCGACCGATCATATCCACCCTCAAAATGCAATCCCAGACACCCCAGACTCATGTACGACCAACAAGACAAACAAACAACCGAACCGAAGCACCGCACACAACGCGCATGACCCGAAGCCAGACAGCTATAAGTAGTCGCATCGCACGAACGAGCTCTCAGTATGCGTCTAACGGTTGACCCGCACGGACGCATATATCTCTTGAGAATGGCGAATGTTAGTTCGCCGAAACGTCGAGAATCCGGTTCTTTTCAGAGCCAACCCTCAGCATCAACGCGGAATCCCCGAGAAAACAATACAACACATATATATATATATATCTCAAGTTCGTCAATTTATTATTCAAATTATTCTGTTTGTTATAACTGTTTTTGGTTTCAAAAAGGCTACCCTGTCAAAAGCTACCCTGTCTTAACGTTTATATTAAATTGTAGATGTTCTGCATACCAATATATCAGAGTTTAGTGTTCCCCGACTTTGAAAAGTTTGAGAACCCCTGATCTAGAGAAACGTCGTAATATAAATCTTTAAATATAAACAGAGACTAGACTAGACTAGAGAAACGTCGTAATATAAATCTTTAAACTATAAATAGAGACTAGTACTATAGTACATACTACACTATTTGTGTAGGACTTTTGGGTTGATCATGAAGTCTACAGCCTTCAACACTTGTCAAGGAAGCAGAAGACTTGGATTTCACCTAATACCCACCTGGGTGAATTCCAGATAGATCGTGTGGCCATTTCACGAAAATCTCAGAAGAAAATACAAAACGTGAAGGTACTAAGAAGCCCCAATCTGGACTCAGACCACTACCTCTCAAAGATCAAAATAAGACTCCAGCCTAGAAACACTAGATTACACAGAACCTCCAAAATGGTACGATTTGACGTAGAGCGTCTCAATAACAATCAAGAAGTAAGTCAGAGACTGAACAACACAGACTTAAACAGCTGGGACCAACTGAAGGAGACTCTTATCAAGGCGGCCAATGAACTCGCCCCTCTCGCTAGAAGAAGGAAGCATCCGTGGTGGACTGAAGACTGTGAGAATGCAATAGCCCAAAGACAAATAGCCTGGGTGAAGTGGAATTCTAAAAAGACCAAGGAAAATTGGCATACATTTTTGGAACAAAGAAAGGTTACAGCCAAGATAATTCGAGGAACCAAACGAACCTTCACACAAAACCAACTAACCCAAATCGAATAGAGCTTTGCTAAGAATAATTCCAAAGATTTCTTTGGAACCTTTAGGTAGGCACTCAGAAAATACGCTCCGCAAAGCCTCCACTTCAGAGACTCACAAGGCAAACTGGCTTATAACGACAAGGACAACTGCCACCATTTGGCTCAGAACTTTAAAAATCTACTCAACTGTGACCCACCCAGCGAAGACTTCGACTATAAACAAACCACACCAAACCCGGACTCGCTTCCCCCTTCATTGGAAGAAGTTGGCCAGATCATTCAACTTCTTAAGAATAATAAGGCAGCTGGAGAGGACTCTATCGTTGCTGAACTGTGGAAAGGAGCTGAAAACAATGCCGTGCGCAAGGATACCGAGCTCATCCAGGCCATCAGGGAAACTTAGAGATTACCACCCGATTGGAAATCAGCTCTGATCCATCCGCTTCACAAAAAGGGTGATTTTACTGATCTAAATAACTACCGTGGAATTTCTCTCGTCCCGGTAACATACAAGATTCTATCGAAGGCATTACAAACAAGGGCAGAAAATCAGTTGGATAGACAACTGGGAGAATACCAGGGGGGCTTCAGGAAGACCCGATCCTGTGTTGAACAGATCCTCAATCTTAAAACTGTACTTGCATACACCAAGATGATAAACCGCAAGGTGGTCGTCACCTTTGCTGATTTTAGGAAGGCCTACGATTCCATTGATAGAGAAACACAAAGTACTCCAGGAACTAGCACTAGACAATAAAACCCGCAGACTCATCCTAGAAACTTTGACCAACACCCATTCCAAGGTTAAATTTAGAGGCGAGATTTCAGAAAGCTTAGAAATAAAACCTGGAGTGAAACAAGGAGATGGACTTTCCCCACTTCTCTTCAATTGTGTCCTTGAAAAGGTTATGATAGAATTGCGCAAGGAACTGAACAATTTGGGTGCTCAGAGTGGTATCTACCTGGGACGTAAGAACGATGGACTGGTTGTAGATTGCCTGGCATTTGCAGATGACATGACACTGTTTGCTGATTCTCTTGAGATGGCAACAATAAACAGTAAACTGCCTCAGAAAACAGGCTGCCAAAGTGGGTTTTCAAGTGTCGCTGGAGAAAACAGAATTCTTCAACAACATCAGAGAAGCAAACAGAGAGATGTTACCAGAACAGGGCAACATCAAGAAGACTGAGAAATCTAAGTATCTCGGCGAATGGATTGAACCCAACTTATCAGAAAGAGCATCATTATCCAAGAGAGTCAACAAGTTAGAACTAGCCTATCGGCTGACTAAGAACACTTACAATAAGAAATGCCTGTACCACTTAAGCACTACACATCAGTCTTACGACCAGAAGCCCTGTATGCCACGAAGTGTCTTTCGTTGAACCGAAGGGGTCTAATAGAGAAATTGGAAATCAGAGAGAGGAGAATCCTCAGGAAGATCCTAGACCCGGTAAAGGAAAATGGGGAATTCCGAAGATTTCCTTGCTCTCTGACTGTGCAAGTAAAAGAAGGGTAGCTTTCTATAGCCACGTTGCAAGATTACCTCCAAACCGACTAACCAACCGTCTGTTCACCTTCTGGCAAAACAAGAAGCTTCGTACCACTTGGTTGACAGAGACCGAGAAGGATATTAAAGAACTGGGAATAACAGATCTCAAAAACAGACAGTCTGTGAGATGCACCCTGAAGGAAGTCCGTGGATTTCAGGAAAAACCTCGAAGGAAAAGTACGCCCTGGACGGAAGAGAGAAAGAAATTACACCGGCAGAGGATGCGACAATACTGGGCAAAGGTCAAAGCCCAACAGTTGAACAAGCGTGGTCCAAAGTAGGCCTATTCGAAAGAAGAAGAAGAAACAGAGACTAGACTAGATTACAGAAACGTCATAACATAAAACTTTGAACTCTAAACAGAGACTAGACTAGAGAAACGTTGTAATATAAATCCTTGAACTGTAAACAGAGACTAGACTAGACTAGAGAAACGTCGTAATATAAATCTTTGAACTCTAAGCAGAGACTAGACTAGAGACACGTCGTAATATAAAACTTTGAACTCTAAACAGAGACTAGAGAACTGTCTAGAGAAACGTCGTAATATAAATCTTTGAACTCTAAGCAGAGATTAGACTAGAGACACGTCGTAATATAAAACTTTGAACTCTAAACAGGGACTAGAGAACTGTCTAGAGAAACGTCGTAATATAAATCTTTGAACTCTAAGCAGAGACTAGACTAGAGAAACGTCGTAATATAAATCTTAGTACTAGTCTCAATCATCTTACTAAACTAGAGAGAAAAAAGCCTAATACGATTCGTATAAGTTTCATAGAATGCTTGGTATATTCTTAAGCATCGTATAAAATTATATAGTTTATAATATTTATTGTGTGGTAGGATTGTGTTTAAAAATCGGAACACGTCTGAGTGGCCGCAGGGCTCCCGCGACCCTGCGACCTCCTTCCTGATCGGCCACAGCTGATCACGAGTTCGAGGCAGAAAATATTCGAAATTTATGTAACGAGTTTTTGGTTGCATTGGAAAAGTTCTCACACACAATGTTAGTCGACGGACGTTAAAACAAGGGAATGCGGCGCACATGGCCGGCAGTAATTAATCCGAAATGTCGTGTTTTTATCTCTTTTATATAGTTGTCTCTTGTTTAAGCTGAGATTAAACGCGTCATATGGAACTAGATAGATATTCTAGAGTTGCTAGTCCAAGTTGATTAGCCTATGTTATGGGAGTTAGACGCTGTGGAAATTAATTTATGCAGATTTAGTCTGTAGAGTAGGTCACGAGGTGCAACAATTCACTTTTCCCATCAAACAAATAAAATCTAAATGAAATTAGCCAACTAATTCAATCTTTTTGTTTTAATATTGTTTCCCTTAATTGGCAGTCGTTTCATAAAAACTAATTGTCTAATTACACTAATTATTTAGTTTTTAAATCATTATTATTAACTTTATATACATTGACATGGTTTACTAAAAAACAACATAAGATTCAACTTCATAAATTTGTTTAGTCCTGTCTGTCTAGTCTAGTTTGTCTAATCTTGTCTGTCCAGTCTTGTCTGTCTAGTCTAGTCGGTCTAGTCTTGTGTGTCTAGTCTTGTCTGTTTAAACTAGTTTGCCTAGTCTTATCTGTCCAGTCTTGTCTGTCTAGTCTTGTCTGTCTAGTCTTGTCTGTCTAGTCTTGTCTGTCTAGTCTTGTCTGTCTAGTCTTGTCTGTCTAGTCTTGTCTGTCTAGTCTTGTCTGTCTAGTCTTGTCTGTCTAGTCTTGTCTGTCTAGTCTTGTCTGTCTAGTCTTGTCTGTCTAGTCTTGTCTGTCTCGTCTTGTCTGTCTAGTCTTGTCTGTCTAGTCTTGTCTGTCTAGTCTTGTCTGTCTAGTCTTGTCCGACACTAGTCTTGTCCGACACTAGTCTTGTCTGTCTAGTCTTGTCTGTCTAGTCTTGTCTGTCTAGTCTTGTCTGTCTAGTCTTGTCTGTCTAGTCTTGTCTGTCTAGTCTTGTCTGTCTAGTCTTGTCTGTCTAGTCTTGTCTGTCTAGTCTTGTCTGTCTAGTCTTGTCTGTCTAGTCTTGTCTGTCTAGTCTTGTCTGTCTAGTCTTGTCTGTCTAGTCTTGTCTGTCTAGTCTTGTCTGTCTAGTCTTGTCTGTCTAGTCTTGCTGTCTAGTCTTGTCTGTCTAGTCTTGTCTGTCTAGTCTTGTCTGTCTAGTCTTGTCTGTCTAGTCTTGTCTGTCTAGTCTTGTCTGTCTAGTCTTGTCTGTCTAGTCTTGTCTGTCTAGTCTTGTCTGTCTAGTCTTGTCTGTCTAGTCTTGTCTGTCTAGTCTTGTCTGTCTAGTCTTGTCTGTCTAGTCTTGTCTGTCTAGTCTTGTCTGTCTAGTCTTGTCTGTCTAGTCTTGTCTGTCTAGTCTTGTCTGTCTAGTCTTGTCTGTCTAGTCTTGTCTGTCTAGTCTTGTCTGTCTAGTCTTGTCTGTCTAGTCTTGTCTGTCTAGTCTTGTCTGTCTAGTCTTGTCTGTCTAGTCTTGTCTGTCTAGTCTTGTCTGTCTAGTCTTGTCTGTCTAGTCTTGTCTGTCTAGTCTTGTCTGTCTAGTCTTGTCTGTCTAGTCTTGTCTGTCTAGTCTTGTCTGTCTAGTCTTGTCTGTCTAGTCTTGTCTGTCTAGTCTTGTCTGTCTAGTCTTGTCTGTCTAGTCTTGTCTGTCTAGTCTTGTCTGTCTAGTCTTGTCTGTCTAGTCTTGTCTGTCTAGTCTTGTCTGTCTAGTCTTGTCTGTCTAGTCTTGTCTGTCTAGTCTTGTCTGTCTAGTCTTGTCTGTCTAGTCTTGTCTGTCTAGTCTTGTCTGTCTAGTCTTGTCTGTCTAGTCTTGTCTGTCTAGTCTTGTCTGTCTAGTCTTGTCTGTCTAGTCTTGTCTGTCTAGTCTTGTCTGTCTAGTCTTGTCTGTCTAGTCTTGTCTGTCTAGTCTTGTCTGTCTAGTCTTGTCTGTCTAGTCTTGTCTGTTTAGTCTTCTCTGTCTAATCAAATCTTAATCAATTCGAACATTTCTTATTATCCAGGTAGTGCAATTAAGTAATTATGGTGTGGTAAAATGAGTTTGCATTATTCGTAGCGCAATTTCTCCCGGATTGTCGCAACGAAACGCTCAGGAATGCGTTCGAAAGTCAAAACCGAATTCAGTATGCGAAAACAAACAAATCGTGCGAAATTTCTAATTTATTTTCGCGCACCAAATAGGAAAAAAAGCCTTCACTTACGTAATCCGCCGGAATAAAAGAGAAGTTAATTAGTTTACTATCAGTTACTATGTTCTAGACTAGCTATTGTCTAGAACAGGGGTGGGCAACCATTTTAGATGATGGGCCAGTCAGAGTTCGTACTAGCTGACGCGGGCCAGAATTTTTAGGGTTCCGTACCGAAAACGGAACCCTCATAGGATAACTTTGTTGTCCGTCTGTCTGTCTGTCCTTCCGTCTGTCTGTCAAGACCATTTTTCTCATGAACGCGTAGAGGTAACAAGTTGAAATTTGTATCAAATACTCGGGTCTGCGGTCTCTTTCAGCTGTGAAAAAATCAAACTTGTAAGTCAACGCGATCAAAAGATATGACCGTTTATGTCGCATATTTTGCGATTTCACATGGGAATCAAAACCTATAGGGTAGTTCCCGTTGACCTAGAATCATGAAATTTGGCAAGAAGCGGTGTCTTACAGCACATGTAAAGGGAAAAATCTGAAAACCGTAAAAATGTAGTTTAATTACAAGAAAAATGCGAATTTACTATTAGAAATTAATGAAATTACACTAATGTGTTGCGTGGTATTGTCAGGCACCAGAAGCATATGGGTTGCATGCAGTTAAGTCCTCCTAAAGATACCTTATTTACAAGTTTGTACGGAACCCTCGGTGCGCGAGTCACAACTCGCACTTGGCCGTTTTTTTTTTGCACGCACCTACGATGCAAGTGTGCGCATTCACGTGTTTGAGCGCATTAGTGTTTGCACCAAGCGTCGACCCTTTACGAAAGTCAGCAATTTTACAAATCCTCAAAAGTTGTTGAAATAACGCAAATGCTGAAAATCAAACATTTTAACTTTTTCGAATATTTTTAAGAATTTGCCAATTTGTCTCAAGAATCGATACCAAAATTAAAAGTTATATGCGGGCCAATTCTTATGTATTTAAAACAGATTTTCGCGGGCCGCATTGAGCACTATCTCGGGCCGCAGTTGGCCCGCGGGCCGTAGGATGCCCATCGCGGGTCTAGAACATCGTAACTAATCTAAAAAACTTGGTTTTAATATTTTAATTAGTTCAGTAATTTAATAAAAATCAGTTTAAGTAGTCTAAACCTAAAGCGGCCCATACACTATACAACTTGTTGTACAACTTGGTTCGGTTGTACGAAAAGTTGGACAGTGTATGTGTAGGTTGTACAACCAGATTTTGGTTGGACGGTTTGGTTGGACAAAATCAAACTACTTTTGATTTTCTGTGGGCGTGGCGTAATGTTGGCCAATCTGTCTGGCAGTGTATTGGACAGTTGTACAACTTCACCACCAACATCAGTTTACATTTGATCTTGTCTCCTTCACATCGTTGTATTTAAATTGTGTTTCTAGTTTTTGAACGCATATTCTTTGAGGTTTTCAAAACTAATTATTACCATAAGTGATTAAAATAATGGCAAATATAACTGAGAATGAAAAGTGAAGAAATATTATAAAGCTTGTAACTAATTTAAAGGAAACTAATGAAAATGCATCTTTAGATGATGTAAATAAAAAATAAACAATGTGAGGACTTGTTATGGAAGAAAACTGAAAAAGATGGAAAAAACTAAAAATCTGGTGTAGGAATTGATGATGTATACGAGCCAACATTATGGTATTTAGATGAATTAAATAATTTCTTAAGTGACCAATAAATGATACTTAAGTATTAACGCCACCACCGCTACATTTTTAAATGCCGCCAATCTACATCTAAAATTTTTATGATAAACCATAAAATAAAACATTTTATTTAAAATTTAAAAAAAAAATTAAACTTGAAAAACGGTTGCCCGCCGCGAAGCGGACATATAAATCAAGACAACATACGCACGGCAGCGCGAACTCTCTATCCAATATGTAGCGGTGGTGGCGTTAATACCCACGTACCCAAGAAATATTATTGTATCACAAGACTGAAGTGCAGATCAAAATCAGCTCAAAACTAATGTTGGAAGACTTGGTGTGACAGTGTAGGGCCTACAGTTACAACACGTTGGAAGACTTGGTTGTACAACAAGTTGTATAGTGTATGGGCCGTTTAAGTAACGGATCTAAATCGTTAGTTCTATAGTTTTACTATCTAGTTTTATATTTTCTATGACATATTATATGACCTATTCTATATATGTTTTTCTTTTACTATCCATTTGCAAGTGGTTGTAGTCTGGTAGCTAGTAATCGTATTCTATACCTAAGTAAGAGATCTAAAGCGCTTGTTCGATAGTTTAACTAGCAAGTTTTTCCATCCAATTTTACCATCTAGTTCATGGGCTTCACACAAGAGTCTCGTTTCAGATCTCGTCGTTGTTCGGGTTCAAATTTGTGAAGAAAATGTTACGCTCGTTCTGCGCTCGGGCAAGTTCGGGTTCAAATTTAGGAAGAAAATGTGAAACGAGACTCTCGTGTGAAGCCCTATAAATAGTTCTACGTATTCTATACATACGTCTTTCTTTTATCCATTTGCAAATTTTGTTTGTTTTGTTTGCAGGAATTATGCGAGACAGAGACAGAGAACTGTGGAGTGTCGGCGGAACATTCCTGAGCCACTCTGAAGGCCCACTGGCAGGACTGCAGTCCATCTCCATTCAAAAACTAGACGAACTAATCTACAACACCGGTAAGTCTAAATCTTAATGGACTAACTAACTCTGTCTCTCCGCAAGGCGTGAATTACCAAAGATCGAAACTTCAAATTGGCTTTACTGAGACAATTATTCAAGAATTAGATTAGTTAGACTAGATTAGTGACGTTGTCTCTCCTGTTGTAAGTTTGTCTGTTTGTTAGAGAATTAGTCTATATAGTCTCAAAATTCGAACTGTCGAAATAAGCTTGTCTGTAACTTGAGAATTAGTCTACATATTGTCAAAATTCGAACTGCACTAAGTTCGATAAATAATCTATAAAATTAGTCTCTATCTATCTCTATCTGTGAGTAGTTTTAATAGATAAACAAGTGTGAATTTCTGTTTCGTGATGTAATCTACACACTACATGGTAAATATTGTATAATGTGAATTCCTGCACGCCCAAGTAGCAGGAGTTATGTAATATTTAGTTTGTACTGTAGATGTCGCGGTTTACAAGCGCACACTAAATACAAATATCTAAATGTCAAGTAAACTTTTAAGTTTTAAATAAATTGAATTTAAAATTGACTTAATTGAAATTGACTACTCAATCAGCGTGGATTTTAAGGATATTTAGAATGCAAAATTTCATCAAGATTTGTCAAAATTCAAAAGTATAGTCCATTTTTTTATGAATGCAATACAGGGAAGATATGGCTTATTTGACCTTGTTCTCTGATTGGCTTAAATCGAGGAGAAGTTCACACCGACGATATTTACTTCTCCATCTCTCTCTATTCTCTCATTCTTTTCACATACATTTGCAGCTGTTGTCAATGGCCCCCATGTCAATTCATAACTGTCATCTGATCTGTTTGTATCATTTGTTGCGGTTTTCTCCATTTATTTGTTTGCATTTTATTACGATTGTTGCCATTTGGTGTATTTAATCAATAATAATAATAAGATATTCAATCATACCATAAATAAATTACTAATTTTATATTCAAGTAACTATATATGAATTTAGCGCCAAATTTTGTAATCAGATTGAACATTTATCATAGTGTAAATCAGGTTTCTAGTTACTGCATTCTTAAAAAAATGGACTATAGATAATCTAACTATAGTCATTTTTTTAAGAATGCAGTAACTAAAAACCTGATTTACACTATGACAAATGTTCAATCTAGTTACTACATTTGACGCTCAATTCAAATATGGTTACTTGAATATAAAATTGGTAATTTATTAACGGTATGATTGAATATCTATTAAATACACCAAATGGCAACAATAGTAATAAAATACAAACAAATAAATAGAGAAAAACGCAAAAAATCTAAATGATACAAACAGATCAGATGGCAATTGTTCGATAACAGGCTCAACAGGCATTGGCGTACGAAAAAAATATACCTGGAGTTAATTAATTTTTTATCTTTAAATTTAAAATTGAATATTAAATTATATATAAAACACTATTGTATAATATAGTACTTATTAACCATAGTATAATTCCCCGATGGGCAACCTACGGCCCGCGGGCCAACTGCGGCCCGAGAAAGTGCTTAATGCGGCCCGCGAAAATCTGTTTTAAATACATACGAATTGGCCCGCATATAACATTTAATTTTGGTATCGACTAACAAAGGGTCGACGTTTGGTGCAAACACAAATGCGCTCAAACACATGCATGCGCACACGATGCATCGTAGGTGCGTGCAGAAAAAAAATCCGGCCCCGTGCGAGTTGTGACTCGCGCACCGAGGGTTCCGTGCAAACTTGTAAGTAAGGTATCTTTAGGAGGACCTAACTGTATGCAACCCATATGCTTCTGGTGCCTGACAATACGACGCAACACATTAGTGTATTTTCATAGTTTCTAATAGTAAATTCGCATTTTTCTTGTAATTAAACTACATACTTACCGTTTTCAGATTTTTGCCTTTACATGTGCTGTAAGACACCGCTTCTTGCCAAATTTCATGATTCTAGGTCAACGGGAAGTACCCTATAGGTTTTGATTCCCTTGTGAAATCGCAAAATATGCGACATAAACGGTCATATCTTTTGATCGCGTTGACCTACAAGTTTGATTTTTTCACAGCTGAAAGAGACCGCAGACCCGAGTATTTGATACAAATTTCAACTTGTTACCTCTACGCGTTCATGAGAAAAATGGTCTTGACAGACAGACAGACGGGCGGACAGACAGACAGACGGACAACAAAGTTATCCTATAATGGTTCTGTTTTCGGTACGGAACCCTAAAAATTCTGGCCCGCGTCAGCTAGTACGAACTCTGACTGGCCCATCATCTAAAAAGGTTGCCCACCCCTGGTATAATTTAACGTCCTATTGTATTTAGAAATTATTTATTCATTTAATTATATATCACCAAATTCTACGCCAGTGACCGCGAATGTATATGAAAAGAGAGAGATGGAGAAGTAAATATCGTCGGTTTGAACTTCTCCTCGATTTAAGCCAATCAAAGAACAAGGTCAAATATGCCATATCTTGCCTGTACTGCATTCTTAAAAAAAATGGACTATAGTACATACTTTGTATTAGGTTATAAGAGACTAATTGTTATTGCATTTATATATAATATATTAATTGTTAGTGTTTCGATATTTGTTTCTAATGCATTTGCTAAGGAAAATTTTCTGAAAATTTCTGTCTGTCCAAAATTATCGAAAGATATTTACGAAAAACAAGTTAAAAATTGCAATATTTCATCGACTTTCACAGATTAAGTCGATTTCTTCAAAACTAAAATTTTATGAAATTTGCATCATTTCTTAATTGTATTATTAAAAACAATTTTCAATATAATAAATATATAATAAATTACAATATTAGAAATTTCAAATTTACGATTGAATTTGACGGTTCAGCAGATTTCTTAATTTCTTAACAGAATATTATGAAATTTCGAATATTTCGTAGTTTTATTATTAATAACATTTTTTGCAAAATTTCAACATTTTTGACATATAAATTACTAATGAATAGGATGGTTGCTTGCGACCGTAATGCATACTTACACTGAATTGGAAAAAAAAATCAATGTTTTCAATTCAGTGTATTAATGACTATATTAGAAATCTCAAAATTTCGTTTGAATTTGCTTGTCGATCGGATTATTTTATTTCTTCATTTATTAACAGAATGTTGTGAAATTTCTTAGTTTAGTCTTATATTAACACTTTTCCAAAGTATCAACATTTTTGACAAATTATTATTGTTATTATAATTCTCAAATTTTCGTTTGAATATGGCGGTTGGGTTTCAGGTTCGGATATATCCGAACCGAAAAACCGCGATTTTCTGTGCAAAAACCGAAACCGCATAACCGTCATAAAGAACCGCGGTTTTCGGTTTTAGTGCTCTTTCAAACATTACAAACTGTTGTTGTAAAAATGGCAACCATCGACGGTATATCTTCCAGCAATTGCAAAATCTGAATTTATCTGGAAAGCAATAGCTGGCCGGTTTTCACCAAATCTTGTCAAAATGTTCTTCAGGTGTTATGAACTTAATTCTAAATTAATACGAGGTAAGAAAGATAGCAATAATTTTAAAGTTTCAAGAATTAAAAGCAAATGGACAAAGAATTTAGATACGCTAGATGAGTGGAATAGTTTGAGACGCCGAAGATTAATATTCATGGAGAAAACAAAATTTTATTGCAATTTATGCTTTCTACGAATTGAAGGAACTTGTTCTGCAAATAATTACATAATAAGTGTTGAAAAATATTTATTATTCAAAAATAGTATATTTTACAGCAAGAGATGAAAGGCGTTTTTTTTTGGTGAGGTGGGAGTTTGCTCACGAGCGCCAGCGAGTTAGCAATCACACCGAAATTATTTTAACATAAATATTGATAAACTGAATTTTAATAAATCAATGCAAGTAGGGAAAGATCCTATGTTCTGGAACCTCCTCACCGTAAGAATTTACATGGGGCTGCTCCTTCCATAAGATTCCCATTGAGCCCGAAGGAGCAAAACTACCCCATCACCTAACCGTAGTTCTGAACGTGTCCGAGCGTGTATGTGTAGATGGCGCGCGAGCGCGGGGAAAATTTAAAATGAGGGGTGGACATATTTACAGATAGGGCTTAAATTGAGATTATGGGGTTTAGATTGACAAGACTAGACAGATAAGACTAGATAAGACTAGACATACAAGATAGGACTGGACAGATAAGAATAGACAGACAAGACTAGACAGGACTAAACGGTAAGACTAGACATACAAGCCAGACAAGACTAGACAGATAAGAGTAAACAAGACTAGACAAGACTAGACTGACAAGACTAAACTGACAAGATCAGACACACAAGACTAGACAAGCGGTGAAAATTTCGGGCGGGTAACGGGGAATCGTGTGTGCATGCATAATTGGTTGCAAACATATTACGGGTTGATTCAATTGAGATTATAGGATTTGGGACAAGAACATATAAGACTAGATCACATCCTGCGATATTTATCTGAATAATTTCCTATGTGTAAGCGAAATTTCTTAAACTTGTCTATGAACTCGATCGTATTAATTATTTTAAATAAAAAAATATTTCTGCTATTAGGTTTCATTTTGAGTGTCAACAAGTTTTAGTGCAAGATGTCGAGGTGAGATGGAATAAGTACATTCTTGATGTTAGAGAGGTTGTTAGAGCAAAAAAATGCAGTGAATTTGTACGGTGTTGAAAATGGAAAGATCGATACTCTTTGCTCTAAAGCCGGCTCCACACATTGACCATGTGATATGGCATACCTCACATGGCCAATGTGTGGATGAAGAAGTTGGCGCTTGTGAATGGGCTGGTGGAGGTTGGCACATGCATTGGTGGCTGGCCATAGGGTTGTCGGTTTTCTGTCCTGCTTCAAAAGAATTGGCGCATGCTCCCACATAACAAGTTCTCCCTCCTCACATTTGCTATATATTTTACATTACATTACATTGGCCAAAAACAGCAACTGCTAGTTCAAGATCAAGATCACCAGACATATTACCATTAGCTCTACAACTTGTGAACTGAG
Source organism: Phosphuga atrata (assembly GCA_944588485.1). NCBI lineage: Eukaryota > Metazoa > Arthropoda > Insecta > Coleoptera > Silphidae > Phosphuga > Phosphuga atrata. Next base: position 63,334,535 of record OX155901.1, on the reverse strand, counting down.
AAGTTGACACTTGTGAGCCAATATGTTGACGCCCACTTGTGGTGTGTGAAAGAACAGCAAATATTGGAACACACATTGGCCTGGCCGTGTGAGCCAATGTGTGGAGCCGGCTTAAAGAATGGAAGATTAGGAAACACCTGTCACCCGTTTTCAGATTCTACAATGAAGCCATACTTGAATTATCTTTTGATAATGCATGTATATCAATAGTATATACACCTTTGATATCATTATTAAAGCAAATTGCAAGTTCAATGCGAAAATGAAGAGAAAATGATGAAACATATGAAAAACTTGCTGAAAAAGGCATTGGACACCAGATTCTCTTTTTTTTAAATTCATCCTTTACTAACGCAACAATACTAGACCCTAGGTTCAAAACGAAATACCTTGTCTCTGACGAGGTCGAGATCGCAACAACGGAAATAGTATCTTTTTTGATGGAGGATAATAAGTCTATACTATCTGTTGAAAGAAATGCAGATTCTACTGCAATCAGATTTTACTGCAACCGGCATCTAACGTCCAGCCAGAAAAAGAAAGTCTATGGGATACACATGACAATCAAAAACACCTCACTTCAACAGATGGATACAGATGAATCTCAAGATCAGTCATCTGTGTTGAGACAAACAATTCGGCGCTATCTGTCGGAGTCATTGTTGCAACGCAATGCCGATATATGGAAAAGTAATCCATATCCTTCACAAAGAAAAGCCGTTTTGAAGTACCTTTCTCCTCCGCATACTAGCGTTCCAAGCGAGCAGTTATTTAGTGCTGCTGGGCAAATTTTCGGAGACCATCGTAGTAATAGGAAAAACTGCTTTTCTTAGCTTATAATATTCGACTATTTAATTATAATTATCAATCGTTGATACTTGTAACATTGTTTTTTTTATTTCGAAATATATTATCTTGTAGGAGTATTATATTGTACTGTATTGATTGATTAAATTATATAATCAATCAATACAACCAGAAATATACAAAATGTTGTATCCTCCAATTCTAATGGAATTATCGTGTTTTTTTTATGTTTTAAAGCCTATATTTGCTCTTTGTCTAGCGCGTAAAAAACAAACAAGATTTCAGTGTGCAGTGGAAATATTAATAATTTTTAATATCTAAATCATTATCATCATCACCGAAGCTTCTTTTTCATTTTCGGCAGAAAATCCATTTTCGGTCGGTCACTACTTCTAACCAATAATTTTATTTGTTTAATGTCCATGAGACTGACAATGACTTAAGATATGCTGACGATATTATTATCTTGACACATAGTAGAGAAAAAAATAAGGCTGAAAATGAACTTTTCAAAAAACCAGATAATGTGCCAAAGAACAGAAGAACTAATAATAGTGGGAGGACAGGAAATCAAAAAGGTCAAAGAAATGCCAGGTGGTTATGAGGTTTCATTTTGCCAGTCAAGCGCGCTTCATTCCCAACCTCCCGTAACCTAACCTAATGCTAGCCTAACCAAATGCTAACCCAACTAATCCAATGTCATTGGAGCTGAAGAGAAGAAGATGTTTAAAGCTGATTGAAAGCTGTTTAAAAGCTGATTAAAAAGCTGTTTTAAAGTTGTTTAGAAGCTGATTAAAAAGCTGTTTAAAAAGCTGTTTAAAAGCTGTTTAAAAAGCTGTTTAAAAAGCTGTTTGAAAGCTGTTTAAGAAGCTGATTAAAAATCTGTTTAAAAGCTGTTTGAAACCTGATTAAAAAGCTGAATAAAATGCTGTTTAAAGGCTGATTAAAAAGCTGTTTAAAAGCTGATTATAAAGCTGAATGAAAAGCTGATTAAAAAGCTGTTTAAAATCTGTTTAAAAGCTGATTAAAGTGGGCGGAAAGTGGACGGTGGACGGAAAAAGTGGACGGTGGACGGAAAAAAGTGGACGGTGGAAGGAAAGTGGATGGAAAGTGGGCGGAAAGTGGATGGATAGAATGGGGCTTCTCGTGCAACGACTGTTCAATTTACTAATAAAGCTATCTACATCAATGCTTGAACCATCAATTCTATAGATGACACAAGCTTGGATGATGTTCTGCTGGACCAGCTTCACTGTTGCTTGAAGGTGTTTCTGTAATCGAAGAATCTCCCGCAAACTTTAACCTTCTTGGGTATTGTTGACTTTCTAGGGTTCCAACTTTATCTTCTTGGAGGTTTAGGGTGAATATTCAGTATGTAGATTCAATAAGCCAATCAAAATGCGCCGGATGTATCACGTGTTCAATGACTCATCCAGACAGGTTGAAATAGGAAAATGCTGACTCGGTGGTTTTCAACAACGGTTTTAACCTTCCCACGATTCTATGCATGTATGACTCATCCAAATTTCTCAGAATACATCGAATAAGTTCAAACTCACATCCAGATAAGTTGAAACATGAAACTGATAGCGTTTCATATCTCACGATTTAGATATGTCATACCCGCATGCATTTACAAGATCAAATACTAAATTAATTAGACCGCATTTCTTATTGCTGTAGTTTGTAATGCAGCGGTTGTAATTTTTAAACTGGACACGATTGTTTATTTATCAAGCGCCCGGTCCTAAGCGTGCGGTTACATAAACATTCACTGTCGTAGTTGTTAAAATAATGTTATTTTCTTGATACACATTTAAAATCTTCAAGTTCAAATACGAAACTGATTACGTAAACTTAAGAAAGAAACAATACCATGACACACTCAAAATGAAACCTAATAGCAGAAATATTTTTTTATTTAAAATAATTAATACGATCGAGTTCATAGACAAGTTTAAGAAATTTCGCTTACACATAGGAAATTATTCAGATAAATATCGCAGGATGTGATCTAGTCTTATATGTTCTTGTCCCAAATCATATAATCTCAACCCGTAATATGTTTGCAACCAATTATGCATGCACACACGATTCCCCGTTACCCGCCCGAAATTTTCACCGCTTGTCTAGTCTTGTGTGTCTAGTCTTGTCAGTTTAGTCTTGTCAGTCTAGTCTTGTCTAGTCTTGTTTACTTTTATCTGTCTAGTCTTGTCTGGCTTGTATGTCTAGTCTTACCGTTTAGTCCTGTCTAGTCTTGTCTGTCTATTCTTATCTGTCCAGTCCTATCTTGTCTGTCTAGTCTTATCTAGTCTTATCTGTCTAGTCTTGTCAATCTAAACCCCATAATCTCAATTTAAGCCCTATCTGTAAATATGTCCACCCCTCATTTTGAATTTTCCCCGCGCTCGCGCGCCATCTACACTTACACGCTCGGACACGTTCAGAACTACGGTTAGGTGATGGGGTAGTTTTGCTCCTTCGGGCTCAATGGGAATCTTATGGAAGGAGCAGCCCCATGTAAATCCTTACGGTGAGAAGGTTCCAGAACATAGGATCTTTCCCTACTAATGCAATAATCTGGCCATTTGTTTCCGATGTCGTTAATACCTTAAACAGCTGTTCCTCATATCTGTGTCTCGCTCCAATCCTGTTCGCCTCTCTCTCTCTCACTCGGAAGTACATCCACAAGAAATCTCAAGAAGTCGCAGACATTAAATGCTTATTATGTTGGTCAACCTGATAGCACCACCTTCCTCCTCCTTTCGGCGTAGCGATGTTCAAGAAGGACGACGCGTTGCGGTTTCGTTCCTGAAATCTCATCGAAATTCGACGGGATAAAATGGTGCAGAAAGTTTGCAATTCGCGAAATATAGCGGAGAGTTCGGCGGGGATAATCGGGATTTGCCGGTGAGTGTTTTAAACATTGGTTTAACCTAATGATAATTTGTTGAGATTTCTCTCCGATTTGTGACATTTCAAGGTTAAATGTTTCTCAGGACGTGCTTTGATATTTTAAATTTAAGATTTTTTTTTCGCCAATTGTGCTTAGATTTTCATGTCGTAAATTGTATTGCGAAATATTATTATTGCAAAATTAATATTTTCGCCACCACCCAAAGCGAGTTTTTTTCCAAAATTAATTTATCCGCAATTTAATTAAATACGTAACCAACAATTTAACATTTACAATTACATCCAACAGTTATACCCAATTAAGGTTCTCAATCATTTAAACACTAAACACAAATTACTGGTTTATAGAAATTACATTGTAAATATTTAATTCATCTAATTAGTATAACTTACACTCATCATCATCATCATTTCCTTTACTCCTAGTGGGAGCATAGGGCATCAACAAACGCTCTCCATGGGATTCTATTCTGAGCCTTTACCTCGCGCCACTCCTTTCCGCTTGCCCTGGCTTCCTGTACGACTGTCCTCCGCCACGTGATTTTTGGGCGGCCTCTCTTTCTTGAACCTTGGGGGTTCCAGTCAAGAGCTTCTTTTGCAATATCCCCCTCCGGCCTTCTAAGTGTGTGTCCGATCCATTTCCACTTCCTTCTTCTTATTTGGGTTTCAAGACGCTCCATATTTGCTTTTTTCCAAAGTTCAATATTTGCTATGGTATTGGGCCAAAATATTTTAAGTATTCTTCTCAGACACTTGTTCGTGAATACCTGAAGTTGTGATACTATGGTGGTAGTCACTTTCCACGTTTCGCTACCGTAAATCAGAACTGATACTACATTAGATTTGAAAATTTGGAGCTTTAAGTTACGGGAAGTTTTTGTTGAGTTCCACAGATTGTTAAGCATTCCGAATGCCTGTCGCGCCTTCTGTATCCGTTGTTTTACGTCTTTATCAGCACCACCATCCTGTGAAATAAGGCTTCGAAGGTAGCAAAAACTATCTAATACCTGTACTTGCCTGCCATCTATCTCCAGGTTGCAGGGGGCTGTCGCATTGATCTTTATCAGCTTGGTTTTATCGACATTGATTTTCATTCCCACCTGCATTGCGTACTTTTTGAGAGCCTCCAACTTTTTTTCCATATCTACTTTCGTGTGGGACAGGAGACAGATATCATCGGCAAAATCTAGGTCTTCTAAATGCCTCACGAGCGTCCATCGAATTCCCCTTGTTTTTTTATTTGCTTTCTTCATGACCCAGTCTAAGACTATGGTAAACAGAAGTGGGGAGAGCGTGCATCCTTGTTTTACTCCCGAATGCACTGTGAAAGGTGTGCCGCGTTGTCCTTGGTGGATTACCATGCAGCTTGCTTCTTTGTATAGTAATTTGATTATGTTTATGTACTTTGTAGGCACCCCGTAGCTGGCTAGTATTATCCACATAAATTCCCTGTCCACACTATCGAACGCTTGCTTGAAGTCGATGAACAGTAGATAGAGTGGTGACTGCCACTCGACCGACTGTTTAACGATGATTCTGAGGGTGTTTATCTGGTCGGTACAGGACCTGCCAGGCCTGAATCCCGCTTGCTCCTTGCGTAGTGTCGGTTCAACCGCATTGCTGATCCGGTCGTGAATTATTTTGGAAACTAATTTGTTAATGGTGTTAAGAAGAGTTATTCCTCTCCAATTGGAGCATATACTCAGGTCTCGTTTTTTCGCCAGTTTGATAATTAGGCCTTCTTTCCACGTGGATGGTATATTTCCCATGCTTCTCGAATTATAGGTGTTATAATCTCGGTGATTCCCTTTATGTCTATTTTAAACATCTCCGAGTATGTCTCGTCAGCGCCAGGCGCCTTGCCGTTTTTAAGGTGTTTGATGGCGGCCTTCACCTCCTCTATGCTTGGCGGGTCGTCTCTAAATCTTCTGTTTCCGCTTGGTGTCATAGGACTTTGTGGTACCTCTTCCAACGGTGTGTTTAGGAGCTCTTGGAAGTGTTCTGTCCAGCGGGTTATTTGCTGTGCCTCGGTTGTGCATAGCTTGCCGTTCGTCGTGCGTATTGGTCGTTCTGAGGGGTAGCCTGTGTTTGTGAGCTTTCGTGTCAGGCGATATGTTTCCTTGGTGTTCATGCTGTCAGCAGCTAGTTGCGCTCGGGTTGCAATATCAGCTAGCCATTTCCTCTTATCAGTTCTAGCACTCTTTCCCACTTGCTTATCGGCTGCGTTGTAAATCTGGGATAGCCTTTGTTTATCTTTATCTTCAGCACAGTTTCTTTATTGCTTTAAGTTTCGGCGGTCTTGGATTAATTTCCAAGTCGCATCAGATATCCATTCTTTTCTCTCATTGGATTTGTACCCAAGGATGTCTCCAGCTCCTCTTAACGCATCTACGATGCTTGACCATCGTTCTGTAATGTCTTTGTTCCCTGTGGTCTTGTCCTTCAGTCTGTTGGCTACTTCCTCTGCGAAGGCCTTTGCCGTCATTTTTTCTTGAAGTTTTGCGATGTCAATTTTCTTTGTCTTCCTGGTGGCTTGGCGCTTGGTGTTTGAGATCAGTTTAATACGTAACTGTCGCTATGTACGTCGGCTCCACGGTGACTCCGGACATCAAGCAGTGATGTTCTCCATTTCTTGCTTATGCAAATATGATCTATCTGATTTTGGGTTCTGCCATCCGGTGAGCACCATGTCACTTTATGTATTTCCTTGTGTGGAAAAACTGTTCCGCCTATAAGCAAGTCGTGGTTTGTGCAGAGGTCCGCTAGTAATTCTCCATTTTCATTCATTTCCCCTATACCGTAGTTTCCCATTACTGTCTCCCAGTTAGTGCTGCTTTTCCCAACCTTGGCATTGAAATCTCCCATCACAACTTTTATATCCGTCTTTTTAAGTTGGCGAATTGTGCTTGACAATTGTTGGTAGAATGTATCCTTTTCTTCTTCTGTAGCTGCCATTGTCGGTGCGTAAACTTGAATTATTGATATATACCTCGAGCGCGTTCGGAATCGTGCTGTTATTATCCTTTCTGAGATTGGGCTCCAATCTTCTAAACTTTGCTTTGATTTCTCTGTTAGCATGAATCCGACACCACCTCTGCGCGCCTCGCCAATTTGTTTCCCGGAGTAGAGGAGCACCTCTCCCGTTGATGTTTTCTTTACGCCACTTCCTTCCCATCTGATTTCACTTAGGCCTAGTACTTGTAAGTTGTATCTCCGAAATTCTTTCGTCAGTTGGGCTAAAGTGGTTGGCTTCAGCAACGTCCTTACGTTCCATGTTCCAAATTGTGTCCGATATCGTGCGCTAAAAGTCGTCATTGATTTCATCTGTCCGTTTCCGAGGCTTGTTGGTGTTTCTTTTACAAAGTTGAGTTTCGGTATAGCAGGTTGTAAGCCTGTTGCTACCTAGTCTTATTTTGGTCCGCGGAGGCTATTTTATTTTACCTCTACCCTTCAAGCATGCTTGACGAGCGCTCCCCTATCCGCCACCTGGGGACGCGCCCTGTAGGGGTTAGACTTCCCCCCAGAGATAACTTACACTCACTCGTTATTAAACCTTGCATATTAATCTATCCAATTATATACAGGGTGGGCCATTTAACTTGACCTACCCAAATATCTCCGTTGCCTTTAGAGCAGTGTTTCTTAACCTTTTCAGTGAGCCGCACGCACCCCTTTGAATCTGAAAATAGGTTTCCGCACCCCATTGAAAAATGTGTTTCAGTTTTCCCCATTGAAAAAATGTGTTTCAGTTTTCCCCATTGAAAAATGTGTTTCAGTTTTTTAGTTTAGAAATACATTTTTTGCAAAATTTATTGTTTATTTTAAAAAAATGTACATTTTATCTTTCAAATACAAAACAATATTATTTTTTTTTAAATGTTGGTTATTATCATCCCTATTGTTTATCTTTTTTTTTTATATATTATTGGAAATGGGATATAAAAAAAGTTGTTTTATAATTTAATAATTTATTTGCCTTACTAGTTTCGGTGTACAACTAACACCTTAATCATCAAACACCTTAATCATAACACCTTAATCAAAAAAAATCTTTTGGCCTATGATTAAGGTGTTAGTTGTACACCGAAACTAGTAAGGCAAATAAATTATTAAATTATAAAACAACTTTTTATATCCCATTCCCATTAATATATAAAAAATGATTATTTTTATTAATTGCTAGGCTGTTGTTCCTTGTTCATTATAATACTTGTGAAGCGTAGGGTTTCACACGAGACGAGATAGGGCGAGAGTTTCAAAAATCTCGTCTTGTTCTCGTTTGTTGTGTAAAAAATACTCTCTTCTCAGTCTCGCTCTCGCTCTAGGAACCGTTAGTCTCGTCTCGCTCTCGCTCTCGTAACCGTAAGTCTCGACTCGCTCTCGTAACCGTTAGTCTCGTCTCGCTCTCGCTCTCGTAACCGTTTGTGTCGTCTCGCTCTCGTTATCGTTTGTCGTCTAATCTCGCAAAATATCGTTCTTGCTAGAACTTATTGTTAAGATAGTCCAAAACTAGGTAATCATTCATTTTATTGTACACTAATCACTGTCTCTTCACATAAATTTTCTATTTGGTTACTATTAATATCTTCTAATTTTGCTTTGTTCCATCCACATGCAAATGTAGCGGTAACACACCATAAATGTCTGTTTATAAAAACCTTCTATTTTGTTGAAGATTTAAAATTAATAATAAAAACGAACATAATTTGAAATTGTCTACGACATCTATTTCAAATTACGAAATCTACTCTTATAATTGTTATATAATGAAATGTAACTTGCCCGAGTCCGCAGTTCAAATTTATGGAAGAAAATGTTGCAACGGCTGTCCGCTTTTTTTTTTTTTTTTTGACCCCAAATTTTTCTTACAATTTGTCCCTGGGGACATTTGGCAAGTTGTTGTATTTTATTTACAGGTAACATGTATAATGGTAATACTACTCCCATTGGTGTAGCATCCTTACAATATTATGTTTTCTAATTTTTTGACTATTAGTTTTGTGTAGGTCAGGGGTCTCCAAACTACGGCCCGAGGGCCACATCCGGCCCGCGTACAGATTTTGTCCGGCCCGCGGAGAGCTAGCATACTTGAAAACTCCTTTTAGAGAACATATTTTTTATAGCAAATTAAATTTAGTTTACTGAAGTATTCTAATTTTATGTTGAATAATTATTAATATGACATCTACATTGATATGGTCATGGGCTAACTACTCATAACATTGTTGTAGGTTTATTTTTTTTGTGATAAGTTGGATAAAGAAACACAGAATTGTAATGAGTAAAGACATGGATAATATGCAGATAATTTAACTTCAGTATATAATAACTAACAAATTATTGAAATGAATCCAACTAACATTTTATACATTTTAAATAAAAACATAACTTATAACAACCATAATGACATATGAAATACTAATGAGATTTATGTAATTGAGATTTTCCACTGACAATAGTTTTTGTGTTAGTAGTTGTGGACTAATTTTACTTGTACCAATTATTAAAAGAGATTTAAGATGCTCATCAGTTAATTTAGATCTGTAAACATTTTTTGTGTACTTCATTTTGGAGAAGGTCTTCTCACACAAATAAGTAGTACCAAAAACAGAAAACAGCCCACGAGCAAATTTATGCAAATTATCAAATTGTGTCAGTGGAAGACTCTTATAAAATTCCAACAAAGATGAGTTTTGATATTTGTTCTTAATTATATCACTGCACTGTACATCAATCATTTCCATTTGAAGTTCCGGGGCTAGGGTTTCAATGTCAGTATCAAAAGGATTCTGAAAAATCTTAATTTGATTCGCAATGGCATCAAAGTCCGAGAAACGAGAATCAAAATTTATTTTCAAAGCACTCAAAGTTTCGATTGCAAAATCGATAGGAAACTCAGTCTCAGTGGTGTGGCTGAATATTTCACATGTTTTAAAATGTGAAAAACATTTACTTCGTAATTGTGATTGAAACAGTATCAATTTCTTCCGGAATGATTTGATATTAGTGTATAAATCAGGAAGATGCTGGTTTTCTCCTTGCAATCTCGAATTCAGTTCGTTCACATGTTTTGTCAAATCAACATAGAATGCTAACTTCCACAGCCATGCGTTGTTTTGTAATTCAGTAAGAGGGCGATGCTTTTCATTAAAAAAAAATTCAATCACTGCTCGAAGTTCAAAAAAGTGCTGAAGGACTTTCCCACAACTAAGCCAACGTGCGGCAGTATGATAAGGTAAGTCATTTTCTCCAATCTCTTCAATAAATTGTCGGAATTGTCGGTGATTCAGCCCAAAAGATCTGATAAAATTAACAGTTGATATGACTGGTTTCAGAACTTCAGACATATCCAAACATTTTCCGCACAAAGACTTGATGAATTATACAATGTAAGACTAATGGTTTTGAACCACTGTCATTTTCTACAGCCTTTGACACAAGAGCGACCACTCCTTTATCTTTCCCACTCATGTTTTTGCCTCCATCAGTTGTAATACATTTCAAGTTTTTCCATCGAAGGTTCTTTTGATTAATTGCCATTTCAACTCCTTTAAAAATATCTGTACCAGTAGTTGTGCCATGAATACTATACATATCAAGAAGTTCATGCACTTCATGCACTTCATAGCTTTTATCTACTCCTCGAATATAAATCAACACCTGAGCAGTATCTGACACATCCGTTGACTCATCCAAAGCCAAAGAAAATCACTCAACATGTCCATTTTTGTCGAACAGTTGAGAAGATATATTTTCAGCGATGTTTTCTATCCTTCGAGTCACAGTGTTTGCTGACATACTGACAGTTTTTAATAAATTTACCTTTTCAGGGCACATTTCTTCGGCTACTGCAATTATGCATTCTTTGATCATTTCTCCATCGGTGAATGGTTTTCCACGTTTTGCAATTTCAAGAGCCACACGAAAGCTGGCACGAGCTGCAGCCTCTTGTTCAGTTTTGAGTTTTGTAAATGAAGATTGCTGCGATTTCAATCCGCGCTTCATAGCTTCGAATTTTTCTGTCCGCAAACTTCCTGTATATTTTGAGTAATTTTGAAAATGTTTTGTTTCATAATGACGTTTAATGTTATATTCCTTGAGAACGGCTATGCTTTCATTGCAAATCAAACATAGCGCCTTGTTACTGGACTCAATTACGATATACTGAATGTTCCACTGATCTTTGAATTTTCTGCATTCACTATCAATGTTTTGCTTCTTTTCCATACTACTAAATCACACACAAAAACAACAATTCAAATCAAAATACTGTTACAAAGATGTCTTAAACTCAAACACGCACAAACACGTTTTAAGGAGGTACGCACTATTTTATTTCACAACAGTGTCATAGAAACTGACTTGTGGTTGCGCCACTAGCCTTCTTATATATTCCAATTACTGCCATCTAGAAGTGAGTGGAAGACACCAGAACATTCTCGAACCAACGAGATTATTCTGTACGTGCTATTAGCGCCATCTGTTAGCGATAGAAGGTACTACCCATTTCCGCTTGTGTCCACCAGATGCCGTGTGACGTTACTCCTCATGGCTCGTAATCTACGACTAATCTAGAAATTACAGATAATGACAGGAAAATTAATAATATGCAGTGTTGCCGTTTTGCGGACTTTAGTCCGATTTTTGTGAACGTTGCGTACTTTTTCGGACTTTTTTTTTCATCAGTGGACTATTTCACTTTTTACCATCGGCAACAATGATAATATGGTTTTGGCCCTCGGAACTTACTGGAGTAATCAGTATGGCCCTAAGGCTGGAAAGTTTGGAGACCCCTGGTGTAGGTGATGGTGTCGCAAGGTCCTGGGGGTGTGTTCTTTTCAGTCTTCTGGCAGTACTGTTGGTGTACAGTGCTTTGGTTAGCTGGTTGGGATGGTTTGTTATTCTTGATTTGTATCTCTTTGTTAAACGCTGGATTTCCTCTATTAGGGTGCGAAATTGTAAGTCCTTCCGTATCTCTTAATTTTTTAAGTACCATGGCGCGTCTACTATTGAGTATGATTGACTGCATGGCTTCCATTTTGGAGATGTGGCTTTTTGCTGCCGTGTCCCATAGCTGGATGCCATATGTCCATATGGGTTTGATTATGATTTTGTATATTAGTAATTTGTTTTCAATACTTAATTTAGATTTTCGTCTGGTTAGCCAGTAGCCATTTCTTTCCTTTTAATTCTAATTTGTTGTATTTTTTTGTGTATGTGCTGTTTCCAGCTTAGTTTCGAGTCTAGGTGGAGTCCCAAATATTTGATCACCTTTGTTTGTGGAATTTCGTTGTTGTGAAGAGTAATTTTCGGGACATCTCCTTTACGTAGCGTGAAGGTGATATGGTGACATTTGCTATGATTTCCTTTTATTCTGTGGTCAGTCAAGCATTTTTCAAGTAGGTGAGAGTCCTTTTGTAAAATCTTGACTGCTTTCTGTGGGTCTTCGTGTGATGCCAGTATTGCTGTGTCGTCTGCAAATGTGCATGTTGTGCTGTCAGGCATCGTTGGTATATCTGCTGTATATAGGGTATATAGTATTGGTCCAAGTACGCTTCCTTGTGGCACTTCTGCATTTATACATTGTATGTCAGAAACTGAGTCTTTTACTTTGACGTAGAATGTTCTTCTGCTGAGGTAAGATTTTAATAGTTTGTACATATCTTCAGGGAAATGTTGTTTTAGGGTTTTAAGTAGTCCTAAATGATTAAGTAATCCTAAACCTTGTCGAATGCTTTTTCTATATCTAGAAAAAGTGATGTGCAGTATTTTTTATCCTCCAGTGATACTATAATTTTGTTAATTAGTCTGTGGGCCTGCTCAGTAGTGGCGTGTTTGTTTCTGAACCCAAACTGGTGTTTGGGAATTAGGTGTTTGTTGTTGATTGTCTCCTTTAATCTTTTTAGTATTATTTTTTCTAGCATTTTAGATAAGATTGGTAGTAGTGAGATAGGTCTGTATGAGGAGGGTTGGTGTATGTCTTTATTTGGTTTAGGCAACATTATGATTTCGGCCAGTTTCCATGTGGTTGGAAAGTATTGGAGTCTAAGTATGGCATTGAATATAATAGTTATCATTCTAATGGCCTTATCAGGTAGCTCTTTAATTACCCTTCCGCTGATTAGGTCAAATCCCGGTGTCTTGTTTGTTTTGAGTGCTGATACTATTTGTTTTATTTTCCCTTGGGTAGTTTTTCTTATTGTGGTGCTTTGTTCTGCATTAGCAGTGTTGTTATTTGTTGTTATTGCTGCTCCTGTTATACTGATGTTTGGCTGGAAGATCTGTTGTAAGTGTTCTGCAAATGTTGTACCTTGTTCCAGAGAAGTCTTTGCCCAGGATCCGTCCGGTTTTTTCATTGCTGGTGTTGGGGCTATTGCTCTGGTTATTCTTTTAGTTGCCTTCCATAGAGCGAAGTTTGAGTCTTCTTTTGATGTTAGATTAGTGAGGTAATTAGCCATTTTTGTATCAAAGTGTTCCCGTATGGTTTTCTTAGTCTCCCTGGTAAGGGCATTAAGGAAACGTTTGTTTTCGTTTGTTTTATGTTTTTGCCATCGTGCTTTAGCTTTTCTTTTAGTTTTAATTTTTTGTAATATATGGTCTGGAACAGAGGAATTGTTTTTTTTATTATTATCTAGTGGTGCGGTGGCTGACCATGCTGCGTCTTGGATTGTTTGTGTTAGGTAGTCCACTCCAGTCTCGACGTGTTTTGGTGTTTTTAGCGGGATGTTGCAGTTTACTTTTTCGTTAATTATTTTTCTGAATTTTTGCCAGTTTGTGTTATTGTTGCATAGTGCAGGAGTGTGTTGTAGTTGTTTTGGTTTTTTGAGATACTCTATGAATACGGGTGTGTGGTCGGAGCTCATATCCTTGCTTGAAGATTTTGAAGAGTTTGAAGTGCGCCCTGTTTAATCCTTTGATCAATGCAAAATCTAGTAAGTCTGGAGTTTTATCTACAGCGGCTGGCCAGTAAGTAGGTTCGCCCGTTGAAAGTGGTGTTAGTGATAGTTCCACTATAACCTGTAGTAATGTTTTGCTCCTGGGAGATGTTTTTTTCGATCCCCAGTGTCCGTGTTTAGCGTTGTAATCACCTGCCACTAAGTATTTGTTTCCTAGTGTCTGGAAGAAGTTCTTGTATTGTTCCTGGGTTCCTGAGTACTGGCCGTATTTGAATCGAATATTGCAAAAGAAGTATGACCGAGATCAAAAACGAGACTCTCATGTCTAGCGAGACATGCGCTCGCTCTCGCGAGAGCGAGACCACATACGTTCTCGCTCTCGCGAGAGCGAAACCACATACGTTCTCGCTCTCGCGAGAGTGAGACCACATGCGGTCTCGTCTCGTTCTCGTCTAGATTTTACGAGACGAGACAAGACGAGACGAGAAAAATATCGTTCTCGTGTGAAGCCCTAGTGAAGCGAGGCTTTTTTTAAAGAGACACGCGTTAGTCATCACTTGCATTTAAGCGATTTCTCGCTTTCGTTTTTATATGCAAAATCGATGAAAATCTCATTTCACATACGTAGGTAATGGCAAATGGTAGAAGTAATTGCAGTGCTTCTTATGCCAACTTTGGATAACGTTCTAACTGTGTACACCAGAATTGTTGTAACTCTAATTGTTCGAAGTCCATTTGAATATGTCCACTGTCTCGCATTTCAATAGGATTGCATCCTTACTTTCAAAATCTTTTACCAGTGGCGGCTCGTGTATGATGTTTGTGGGAGGGCTGCAAAAAATTATTGATATTTTTAATTCAGTGACATGGGGGACATCCGGGCTGCAGTCTAACCTAACCTGTTAACCAATTATGCTTCATATAAATGTTATATACATAACAAATATTTAAATCTGGAGTTAACGGTCCTAATGATTTAATTTAAACTTTTTCTTGAAATTCCAGTCGTGCGAAGTTGATCTTTTGTAAATACATAGCTGCATTTTTTGCTTCGTTCATTTCTATAAAAATTTAATTAAAATTAAATTCAATAATTAAATTCAAAAAAACTAACTTACTTTCTATGTGTATAGCTAAGAAATACTTATTTATTAATACTTTGTTTTAAATTGTCCACTTTTCAATTGTCCACCAATTAATTGTCTACTTAAGGTTTTTTGCTGTTGCCGAAACTCGAGTTCTTAGAAACAAACTCATAAAATGCCTAAAATATAGAGTGCGGACTGCAATGTTTGCTGCCCACGATATACATATTACAAAAAAGTATAACGCGGGTGGGTGAGGTCAATACACTAACTACGCGGCGAGACTCGGCCTGCACTGACTGCAGCCCGGATGAGTATACAACCGCACTAAATTACACAATACACACATCAAAAAATAAATATACTACTAACGGAAAAATATGTTTTTGTATAATAATTGTATAATAATTGCACTCTAAAAATGCTTGACTGACCAACGATGCCTGACAGCACAACATGCACATTTGCAGACGACACAGCAATACTGGCATCACACGAAGACCCACAGAAAGCAGTCAAGATTTTACAAAAGGACACTCACCTAATAGTTTATAATAATTAAAAAAATGTTTTCATTTTGGCGGGAGGGCTGCAGCACTGCAGCCCTTATGGGCGAGCCGCCACTCTCTTTTAATGAATCAGAGTTTTGACTAGTCAGTAACTGAATAATTTCTTTACGCAATTCAAAAACCCTGTTAAGTATGCGGCCATTAGAGAGCCATCGTATTTAGGTGGTATATATGTGGTGGTATTTAGGTGGTATATATACGTTATAAGCAGTACCGATTTCTTCACAAAATGCACGAAAAATGCGATGATTAAGCGCTCGTCCACGGATATATTTTACTACATTTATTGCAGTAATTAGATGTTGTTTTAAACTTTCTGGCAAAGCTTTCGACGCAAGTGCATGGCGATGCAACATGCAATGCGTTATTGTAACTTGCGGTAATTCTCTTTTTATGTGCGAGAAGAAAATCCCATCAGTGCATATTGAGCCAATACCATTCATTGATAATTGATATTTAAAATAAAAATCTTTGATACGATTGAAAACATCAATTCCTCTCGAACTCGTCAACTGCAGTGGCTCACAAAATAGAAATTCTTCTTTTACATATCGCTCAAATACCAAGAGCTAGCTGAAATTATCAGCATCTGTTGACTTATCGAGTTGTATACTTACTATTGGTGGACTGACTTTTATGTCTTCTATTATTTGCAGATATAAAAAATATCTTTACTGAGATCTTGAATTCGCCATCGAATTATATAGTTCGATAACGGAATCTGCTGGATTTTTTTATGTGCTTCAGAATCTAATACAGTTTTAGCTATTATTAATAACACGGGCTTTTGAATTGCTGGCCCCCATAATTTTAGGATAATACCACTGGTATCAAATCGCGACTTTTTTGACTTTAAGTTCATGCCTGTCATGCTATGCGTACCTTCACCACCATGCAGAATGTTGAAATGCTTTAATAACTTTGATGGTTTGAGATTGTAGTTTGAAAATATCTTGAAACATAAGATGCATTGAGGTTTGGTTGTGTACCGTCTATTTCTTTCGTGCAAGTGAATCCATAGGCAGCATACTTGACGTTTTTTGACATAGCACACAAAAACCCATAACGCTAATTTTTTTATAAGAGGGCACTCCCAGTTAAGAACCACCGCTTTAGAGTGACGAAAATTATGTAAAAGGGACATTTTATTTATTTCGAAGGGCCAAAACAGTGACTCAAAACTTTTTTGTCAAGGTCATAGTTTATGACTCTTTATGTCCTCGTCAATGGGTTTTCAAATGGGAACATGTTTTTTATCAAGACATTGTACCTACCCACTATTCAGACGAATCCAGCGACCCATGATACCATGACCTTTTTTTTTCTTTTTCTTCGTTTGTTTTAGTCTTGCGACGTTTATTTTGCGTGGATTAACACTGCCCGTTTCTCGGAATAAATTAATAATTCGATCGAAACATCGTCGGGAAGGATGTTTCCTGTCAGGACAACTTTGTGCATAAAGTTCCTGCGGTCGTACAGAGTTTCTGCCTGTCTCACCATAAATCAGAATAGGGAATATGCATCAATTTTTTTTATTTGCTTAATTCAATTTTTACCTCGTTTTAATGTAGTAAAAAATATAAATATTGTTGAAAGTGGTTTAATTATATTTTTTAAAGATATATAAAATGCTGATTAAATTTGACATGTTTGAACGGTCCCATTTATCGCGCAATTTGGATGACGTCACAGCTCTCGTTGTCATTCAGTGTTGTTTACTATTTGCATAGACAGTTAAGGATTTTCTGTTTGAATCGCAATTTCGATAATGGAAAAAGCTAATTTTTTTTTTATAGATATTGTCTAGTACCGGAATGCAAAAACACTGTTATAAGTACACCAGATAAACTGTTGGATAAAGTCCCAATCTAGAGTATTGTCCACCCTACCCACATCTTTTGCGCATGCGCTACAACATATGCTTTCATTCAAAATATGCTTGCATTCATTTCAAAGGAAAAAAAAGTTAATCATTGAGTTATTTATATATAAAATAAAATTATGGTATATAAAAGTTTATATTACGTAAGAGCTGTAAGGAGCATATTACGCACTCCTAACTCGCGGAATTACGCACTCCCGGCTACGCGGGTAGTGCGTAACTGTTCCGCTCGTACGTAATTACCTTAAAGTTATGTACTATACTTTATCTACGACCACACTAATTTGTTTCTGTTTAAGAAGAAAAATATGTTTGATGTAACAAATTTATTTCTTATTGGGTACATTATTTAACATTGTAATAAACACACAGTTGTATTTTCATATATATATATATATATATATATATATATATATATATATATATATATATATATATATATATATATATAATTTCAATTTCATACAATTTTATTAGTTATAAACTAGTACATGTGGATCGTATTTTTCGGAATGGAATAGTTTTTGTGAATGGAAGAGTTGAAAAGAATGGAATAGTTGCTAAAGGTGGCATAATTGATGAGGGTGAAATTGTATAATGAATTTTGACATTTGTATATGAAAGAGTAATCAGAATTGCGAGCTGCGCGATTCTTGTAGAAAGCGCATCAGCTAAGGTTGTATGAGTTGCAAGATGTACAACTCCTACTGCACAGAATATTAACTAATAATTCATCCGTCTCAAATGATTTTAATGCTGTCAGGTTTGTAAAATAATATAATCAAACACTTTTAAGGTGTACTTAATCATATAATGTTACCAATTGTCTGAAATCAAAGTGACTTTAATTTAAGGAGTGATATTAGAAATGAAAAGTTCCCAACGTTCATAAAAAGGTTACTATATCTAACGATGTGATTTTAGTTACTAAGGTGTACAACATGTACGATAAAATATCAGCTGTGGAGTAAAAAGTTACAGAAAATCTCACTAAAACGTTCATAACCTTTAAATTGATTAAGTGACATTGATGTTGTCAACTTTGACGTTCAACATAACCAACATATTGTTTTAATCAAGTTGGTATCTTGTGTTTTTGAGTTACCAACATACTCAAACATAATCTCACCAACTATTTGTTAAAGTTACATTGTTGTCTTTTTTTTGTCAAAATTGCAAGCCTTAGTTACTAACTTCACTTCATCATATATAGTAACCTCCTTTTATGAAGGTTGGCAACTCTTCATTTAAAATATCACTCCTCCAATTATAGTAAGTTTGCTTTTAGACAATTAGCAACACTTAGCAAAATAATGTTACTAAAAGTTTCACAAAAAAAAAATAATAACCAATAAATTACTCAACTGACGTTAATCAACTTTGATTTAATTTTCATGTATTTCTTTATTTAAAAAATCCAGTGTCAAAGTTATCCGCCATGAAAATTCCAAAATGGTCAAATTGTTTCAATAGAAATATCTATGATCTTAATAGATCTGAAAGAGTTTTTATTATATCTATTGCAGTTTTCGAGTTGTTGCTATTTGAATCCATTAGTATCAGTTCCGGTTTGACTCCGAGGGATGCGTATGTGGTCTGGATTTCTATAGTGCTTTGCTACATGTAACCTAATAGCCTAACCTAGGTTAAACCAACATTTAGCTTTACAGCTTTATCTTATTTTTGATCTCTTGGGTCGCGCTACCGCTTGTAGTTTGTCTTAATTTTTCTTTCGCTTTTCTTTCAGGCTAACAGACTTTGCCACTTTAGCTTATTGTAGATCAAGCTGTAAATGCATGTCTGGTAGACTTTAAAGAGTTGGACAAAAAAATATATTTGAAAGTTTGAAATAAATATTTCTTTGTTAAAAACAATCCTGTGTCAAGGCTATCGACCGCAAAGGTACCAAAACGTCAATTTAAATAGAAAAATCTATAATCTATATATATATATATATATATATATATATATATATATATATATATATATATATATATATGTCGTAGTCATATAGCGAAATCCGTCAGATTGCGTAAAAGCGAGTGTATGCATAATCTGACGGCAGTTAGTGTATTCTTTTTCAACTACACGATTTGACTAGGTAGTTCATGAAACCACCGTTTATATGCGTCGCTTTATATTTAACTGCAATGTACACAATCTGACTAACTTAACGTTTGTTTACCGTGTGGACGCTTCGTGAAATTTTCAAAATTAGTTTAATCAGTACAAATAAAAAGTACAAATTTGTAATATTTTGCTATGGATGAAATGAAATTTTTTTTTTATGAAGAATTTAATAAATATTATAGTAATTTACCATCGAAACGACCTTATACTTCTATTGAATTAGAGAAAGTAAGTTTTATTGCAGATATATTTTGAGGTTAAAGCTGTTATGAATTTCTGTGAATTGTTTTATTTTCTTTAGATTGCAAATGAAATATTTGTTGCGTTGGACAAAGGAAAAACTACTAAAACTAGAGGGGAATATTATTTATTGCAAAATTATGATATAGTCATAGTAAATGGTACTAAACCTATGATAAAAAAAAGTCAAAGTCAAGTACTGACTCAGTAATTTATTTAGTTGCTGAAGAAAACATATATGATAGATTATTTGAAGTGCATATTAATTGTGGCCATGGTTCACGTAATAAAATGATCAACATTCTCAAGCAAAATTGCTATATACAAAGACCATGTGTAGAAATGTTTTTGGTCAGTTGTAAAATTTGTCAGCTGAAAAAAAAATATAACTGTAGCCAAAGTAGTTGCTAAGCCAATTATAACTAAAGATTTTATGACGAGAGGTCAAGTTGACCTCATTGACTACTAATCTATTCCTGATGGTGAATATAAATGATGGTGAAATGAAACTTTTAAAGTATCAAGATCATGCCACTAAGTATTTGTGCCTTAGGCCTCTGCGTGCAAAAACAGCTATTGATGTAGCTACAGAACTTTTGAAATTTTTTTTACAGTTCGGTGCACCTTCGATTCTGCAAAGTGACAATGGCCGAGAATTCGTAAACAAAGTTATAGATGAGTTAAAAATCTTGTGGCCAAAACTACAAATTGTTCATGGTAGGCCTCGCCACCCACAAAGCCAAGGAAGTGTTGATTGCTTGGTCAATGGGTTGTCATTTTGTTCAGTGGCAAAAAATAACTCATTTCATCGAGTTATTCGTCGTAGTCTATTTAAGGCAGTTTTTGGAAATGACCCAAAGCTTGGTTTAGCATCAACGAATCTTCCTCAGCACATGATATCAACCATAACAAGTGGAGAACTAAATAAAAAAAATATTTCCATAAATGCTGCTAATAAGACATAAATTGATACCGCAAACATTGAAAACTGCAACAATAACTGTGACATAGTTGAAGATGTACTATTTCAACGGTGCAGAGATATGAACTGCGACATTTTTGCCTGTTTTGTTGACTACCAGAAGGCTTTCGACAGGGTCAAACACAAAAAAATGATTAACATCTTAAAGGAAACTGGGATGGACGGCAAGGATGTACGAATTATTACGAACCTCTACTGGAACGAAAAAGCCGTAGTGAGAGTAGAGACAGAAAAGACCGAACAAATAGACATAATGAGAGGAGTGAGACAAGGATGTATATTGTCCCCTCTTATTTTTAACATCTATTCTGAATACATATTTAAAGAAGCTCTGGAAGAGTGTGAAAAAATCAACAACATACGATATGCAGATGACACAGTGATGTTTGCAGATAGTATAGAAGGACTACAACATCTAATAAACAGACTTGTAGAAAAGAGCACAGAATATGGCTTGGATATTAACATCAAGAAGACAAAACTTATGGTCATCAGCAAGTCCTATATTGAAAACTGTGAACTTACTGTCAATCAAGAGCCAATCGAACGGGTGGAGAGGTATACATATCTTGGCACAAATGTTAATGATCGGTGGGATCACTCTCAGGAGATAAAAATTCGCATTGAAAAGGCAAGATCTGTTTTTACCAAAATGCGATCTGTACTAACAAGCCACAACCTAACAATGACTACAAAGCTGAGAATGATGAGATGCTATGTGTTTTCGGTTCTTTTTTACGGAATGGAATCGTGGACACTGACAGAAGCCACCAGCAAAAAGTTAGAGGCATTTGAAATGTGGATATATCGCAGAATGCTGAGAGTCTCCTGGAGGGATCGAATAACCAATGATGAGATCCTCCATAGAATGAACAAGGAGAGAGAGGTTCTAAACACAGTCAAGTGCAGAAAGCTAGAATATCTTGGCCACATCATGAGAAACGAAGATAGATTTCATTTGCTGCAGAAGATTATCCAGGGAAAGGTGGCAGGAAAGAGGTCAATCGGCGCCAGACGAATATCTTGGTTGAAAAACCTAAGAACCTGGTTCGGCATGACGACAACAGAACTTTTCCGTGCCGCAGTGAATAAAGTCATCATAGCCCAGATGGTTACCAACGTTCGGAACGGACATGGAACTTAAAGAAGAAGAAGTTGAAGATATCTTGATATTACCCGTTACAGCATCTTATAATTTGAGTGAATCTGTTCCTGATGAACTTCATGTGATAAATAATTGTGCTAACTGTGAAAAAGACATATTACCTGACAATAATGTGTGTAGTAAATGTTTAATGCTTCTTCATTTATTGTGTTCTATGGGAGAAAATGTTTGCAACATATGTGTACTGAAAACACATTAGTACTGAAACTAATATTCAAAACAATCAAGAGCAGGCTTAAGAGGGTCAAAAAATTCAGGCTGATGAAATGCTTTCCGTTACAAGAAAAATTTTGCCACCCATAAGCATTGGAGATTGTGTTTTCATTGTAATGTTTGATTTGATTGAATTATTCCTTATCAATGTTTAAAAGAAAACTAGGATTACATTGAAAATAAGCTACACAACATTCAGCGCCTCGGTGCCGCAATTTCGAACTAATGGAAATTGATGAAAAACCTCCAGTGGCGGGGACAAAGTTAAGGTATCAAAGTTTAGGGTTAGTATGCAAAACTACTGGAACAAAACGTATTTGAGAATTAGGACGGCAAGGAGTATACCGCAAAGGAGTATTGGTTTAACATAGGTTAGATCAAGTGGCATACCTCGATGCGCCTGAAAAATCAAGCATGTATATAGCACGCGACAGCGCGACCTCTCCATCCAAAATAAGATAAAGTGGCAAGGACTATTGGTTTAACCTATTTATTACTTTTCGTTAAGGCCAGCTTAGGACCACGCTATTTTAACTGTTTCCTTACTTGGGGTTTAATAGTTATGTTGGGGTTAAATAGTGGGGTTTAACCTAGTACTGTCGCATTCGTTCTCGATGTTTCTGCTTCCGTTCTTCAGTCCAGATCTTGCCTTTGACTTTTCCTGGAAACTCTGAAATGATTTTAGCTTTATCTTGAGAGGTTTACATTCTTGAAAACCAGTGTCCAGTTCTGTGAAGCATGCTCCTTTGACCTTCTTTCCTAGGATTTTTTCTAGAGTTTCCATCATTCCTTTCCTGTTCGATGTAAGGCATTCTGTAGCATATGGGGCTTCCGGCCGAATAACTGTTTGATAGTGTTTGAGGTTGGCATTTAGGAATACTGAGTTTCTTGTTGTAAATGCTCTTGGTCAGTTGATATGCTGTTTCTATTTTCCTGATACGTGAAGTGAAGGCTTCTTTCTCCTAGATGTTGGGCTCTATACATTCGCCTAGATATTTGAATAATATTTGAATAATTTTTCCTGATACTTTAATTATACCGATTTCCAAGTAATTTGGGTGCTGGTTTGATGTTTGTGATAAACTCTCTTTTAACAAAGGAAATCTGCAGGCCTCCCTTAGCTGCTTGTGATTGTAGTAGGTTGATTTGCTCCACAGCTCTATCCAGGAAATCTGAAAATATCGCGAGATCATCTGCGAAGCCTAAGCAGTCTATTGTTAGCTCCATGTTTCTATATCACAATCTGACCTCATTTTCCAGTCCTTTCTTGTTTATTTCCTTGGTTTAACCCAGGGGTCGGCAAAGTATAGCTCGCGAGCCACATGTGGGTGTTTTTATGTGAGCTTAAGGCTCTTCCGAAATGAATTGAAATATAAACAAAAATCACAAAAAGGTACAAAACAATACCTGTAGTCTTACGACCGCCGCCGCCAAATTCACAACTCATAGCCACCGCTCGTACTTCTTCTTCTTCTTTCGAATAGGCCTACTTTGGACCACGCGTGTTCAACTGTTGGGCTTTGACCTTTGCCCAGTATTGTCGCATCTTCTGTCGGTGTAACTCCTTTCTCTCTTCTGTCCAGGGGGTACCTTTCCTTCGAGGTTTTTCCTGAAATCCACGGACTTCCTTTAGGGTACGTCTCATAGACTGTTTTTGAGATCTGTTATCCACAGTTCTTTAATATCCTTCTCGGTCTCTGTCAACCAAGTGGTACGAAGCTTCTTGTTTTGCCAGAAGGTGAACAGACGGTTGGTTAGTCGGTTTAGAGGCAATCTTGCAATGTGGCCATAGAAAGCTACCCTTCTTTTCCTTCTAAACAGCAATCCAGTACAAATAGATGCCATTGTTATAAATTATAAGTAAAATGTAATTCTCATTGCCACAAAAGAGGTCCCTGTGCAAATAAATAATTTTCTAACCCTTTATCTACCAGAGAAAAAATAGATTTGAATAAAATTACCAATTGTTATAAACTATATATTCATATAAGAAATCCAATGTAAAATAAATGTTTTAATTCATTGGTTTAAGTAAAAAGTAAGTCAGTTAAGGTGAGACTACAGTTATAAATTTATTCTTTTTCACACATTTTTGGCATATGTAATAAGTAGACTTTCCACATCCTTTTAACTGGCATCATCGCACAGGTGGTGACAATTTTTTTTATATTTTTATGTAGTTCTTCACGTATGTCATACAGAGGTTTAGAATTAGGAACAAGTTCATATTCAAATTGCTGATCCTTATTCTTCTTCTTCTTTTACACAAATGTGTGGTTGTCCAAATTCATTCGGAGGAGTGTAAGCATAAGATTTTTTTGGCTGGCTAGGACTTAATTGCTTTGGTACTCCTACAGGATTGCTTTTTTTTTTGTTATTATTGCATTTAGTGTTTAACTTAATATTGCATTTGTCGACGTGGACATTATTATTAATATCGTTAGAATCCACAGAATTACTATCAACATGACTAGCATAGTTACTTGCAGATTTATCACTATTGCAAGTACTAAATTGCAACAAACTCACTAATTCTTGTAAAACATTTATATCTTCATTCACGAGTACGTCATCTAAATTCTCTTCAAGTCACATTATTTTTTTCAATACATTTAATGTCATTAAATTTATTATTATTGTCATTATCCCAATTGTCAATTATGTTGACCAATTCTTTCTGTGCCATATTTTACTGAAAATTTGTCAACAATAATATACCAAGATCTTTTTTGAATTACATTAAAATCACAGATAACAAAAATAAATATTATATAACATACATGTAGGGATTTAACAAATTTTTGATTGAAATTAAATTTAATTAACTTATTACAACAAATTTTCAAAGAAATCCTAGGTAACCCATGTTTATTTTCAAGGTTAGGCATTTCGAGAACATCAAAACGTTAAGTCAGATTGTGTACATTGCAGTTGGTGGAACACAAACCGCCGTAAATAATCGGTGGTTTCATGAACTACCTAGTCAAATCGTGTAGTTGAAAAAGAATACAACAACTGCAGTCAGATTATGCAAATACTCAATTTTACACAATCTGACGGATTTCGCTATATGACTACGACATATATATATATATATATATATATATATATATATATATATATATATATATATATATATATATATATATATATATATATATATATGTGTGTTGTATTGTTTTCTCGGGGATTCCGCGTTGATGCTGAGGGTTGGCTCTGAAAAGAACCGGATTCTCGACGTTTCGGCGAACTAACATTCGCCATTCTCAAGAGATATATGCGTCCGTACGGGTCAACCGTTAGACGCATACTGAGAGCTCGTTCGTGCGATGCGACTACTTATAGCTGTCTGGCTTCGGGTCATGCGTGTTGTGTGCGGTGCTTCGGTTCGGTTGTTTGTTTGTTTTGTTGGTCGTACATGAGTCTGGGGTGTCTGGGATTGCATTTTGAGGGTGGATATGATCGGTCGCCATGCTGGGGGCAGTCTCAAGGAATCGTCTCTCGTGTTCATGCAGTAGTCTCGTTTTTCTATCTCTATGGCTTCTCTGTATACTCGTGACATTTCGTGGCTAATCTGTGCAACAGTCCTTGAATTTCTAAAGTCCATCCAGTGACCGGTGTTTGTGTGTTGGACAAGTGCCGATGAAACTTTGTCTCTGTGTCTGATTGAAACTACATGTTCTTGAATCCTAGCAAATATTTTTCTATTGGTACGTCCAATGTAGGTTCCTTCACATGTTCCGCAAGGTATTTCGTAAATTCCATGGGATTCTAACGGAAAGGTGTCTTTAACGCTGCGTAGCATGGAGGATATTTTCTGGTTAGGTTTGAAAATGGTGTCGATGTTGTGTCTTTTAAGTATTCTGGCGATTTTGTCAGTTGATCCATGAACATATGGTAGGTATGCTGTGCTAACGGGTTTCTGGCGTTCTTCAGTTCTTTGGCTACTGTTCTCTGTACGACGGAAAGCTCTGGATATTAAGCTGTTTGGATATCCATTTGAAGAAAGAGCTTCTCGTATGTTCCTCAATTCTTTCGGTAAGTTAAGCTGGTCGGCTAGTCTTTTGGATCGGGTGGTAAGAGTGTGGACTACAGATGCTAGTTGTTTGGGATGATGGTGCGAAGAAGCGTTCAGATATCTGTCTGTGTGGGTTGGTTTCCGGTACACAGTGTGACTCAAAGTGCCTTCAGGTTTCTTCTGTACCAAAACATCCAAGAAAGGAAGTCGTTGATGCTTTTCTATCTCCATTGTGAATTTAATTTGGTCGTGTTGGGAGTTAAGATGGTTAAGGAATTCGTCCAGCTCTGGTCTGCCGTGGGGCCAGATTACAAATGTGTCGTCAACATATCTTAACCAGAGTGTAGGTTTAAGTGTGGCTGATGAGATTATGAAGATATGTTGACGACACATTTGTAATCTGGCCCCACGGCAGACCAGAGCTGGACGAATTCCTTAACCATCTTAACTCCCAACACGACCAAATTAAATTCACAATGGAGATAGAAAAGCATCAACGACTTCCTTTCTTGGATGTTTTGGTACAGAAGAAACCTGAAGGCACTTTGAGTCACACTGTGTACCGGAAACCAACCCACACAGACAGATATCTGAACGCTTCTTCGCACCATCATCCCAAACAACTAGCATCTGTAGTCCACACTCTTACCACCCGATCCAAAAGACTAGCCGACCAGCTTAACTAACCGAAAGAATTGAGGAACATACGAGAAGCTCTTTCTTCAAATGGATATCCAAACAGCTTAATATCCAGAGCTTTCCGTCGTACAGAGAACAGTAGCCAAAGAACTGAAGAACGCCAGAAACCCGTTAGCACAGCATACCTACCATATGTTCATGGATCAACTGACAAAATCGCCAGAATACTTAAAAGACACAACATCGACACCATTTTCAAACCTAACCAGAAAATATCCTCCATGCTACGCAGCGTTAAAGACACCATCCCGTTAGAATCCCATGGAATTTACGAAATACCTTGCGGAACATGTGAAGGAACCTACATTGGACGTACCAATAGAAAAATATCTGCTAGGATTCAAGAACATGTAGTTTCAATCAGACACAGAGACAAAGTTTCATCGGCACTTGTCCAACACACAAACACCGGTCACTGGATGGACTTTATAAATTCAAGGACTGTTGCACAGATTAGCCACGAAATGTCACGAGTATACAGAGAAGCCATAGAGATAGAAAAACGAGACTACTGCATGAACACGAGAGACGATTCCTTGAGACTGCCCCCAGCATGGCGACCGATCATATCCACCCTCAAAATGCAATTTCAGACACCCCAGACTCATGTACGACCAACAAAACAAACAAACAACCGAACCGAAGCACCGCACACAACACGCATGACCCGAAGCCAGACAGCTATAAGTAGTCGCATCGCACGAACGAGCTCTCAGTATGCGTCTAACGGTTGACCCGTACGGACGCATATATCTCTTGAGAATGGCGAATGTTAGTTCGCCGAAACGTCGAGAATCCGGTTCTTTTCAGAGCCAACCCTCAGCATCAACGCGGAATCCCCGAGAAAACAATACAACACAGGTATCTATCCGCGAAAACCTCAAATACAACATATATATATATATACATATATATATATATATATATATATATATATATATATATATATATATATATATATATATATATATATATATATATATATATATATATATATATACGCGCTACCGCGGGTATGTGGTCTTGGTCAGAAAAAATAATTTCTGTGGCTATCGGCCACGAGAATACCAAATTTCAATAGAAAGATCGCAGCCGCCGCCAGATAAAATATTTATCAAAACTAACTGAGGGATATCATAGACTGACTAATTCTCTACAAATTTGTCAAATTTTGTTGTTCCACGTTGTGTGAAACTTACTAAAATATTTTTTTCAACAAATCCAGACATGTCAATCACGAATTCCGATCAAAAACGAACACGAAAATTTCAAAATATTCAAAAATTGCAAAAAAATATATTAATCTTTGAAGGATTTAAATGAAACTTTATACTGAATGTCTTATCTGTATGTCAACTCCAATGGGGACGTCGTGAGGAATTATTTTTGCATCAAACCTTATTTGCAAATAACTCGTCAACGCCTCAAGGTGGAAAATTATAACCGGGATATCCGTATGTAAGACGTCGGTGTCTACAAAAAAGTATTCTTTGAAAATTTTGTAAAATCCTTCGGTTTGGTAGCAAAAGTAAAAAATATAAAATTGGGATCTGAAAGAAATTTCAATATATCTCTTGCAGTTTTCATTTTATAGTTATTTGAATTTATTAATTTCTGTTATGTTTGAGTTTGAAGGGCGGCGGCCGCCGCCCGATGAAATATTTTGCAAAACTAACTGAGCGATATCATAGACTGACTAATTCTCTACAAATGTGTCAAATTTTATTGTTCCACGTTTTGTGAAACTTACTATAATATTTTTTTCAAGAAATCCAGACATATCAATCACGAATTCCGATCAAAACCGAATGCGAAAATTTCAAAATATTCAAAAAATGCAAAAAAATATATTAATCCATGCAGGATTTCAATGAAACTTATACTGAATGTGGGTATCCACCAGAGGTATGAGTTGACAAAATTTGAACGCTCCCACTCCAATGGGGACGGCGTGAGGAATTATTTTTGCATCACAGCTTATTTGCAAATAACTCGTCAACGCCTAAAGGTGGAAAATAATAACCGGGATATCTGTATGTAAGACGTCGGTGTCTACAAAAAAGTATTCTTTGCAAATTTTGTAAAATCCTTCGGTTTGGTCGCAAAAGTAAAAAATATAAAATTGGGATAAAATGGTGCAGAAAAATTTCAATTTACAAAAACTGCGGAGAGTCCTGCGCGAATAATCGGGATGCAACGGGTTTTTTAAACCTTGGTTTCTCCTAATGAAGATTTGTTAAGATATCTCTCTGATTTATTTTTTAATTTACGCCGATTGGACTGAGATTATCCTGTCGTTGATTGAATTGCGAAATTTTATTTTTGACACGCAAATTTACTTTTCTCGCCCGGCACTTCCACCAAAAAGTTTGTGTTGCCATAATTAATTTATCCGCAATTTAATTAAATACGTAACAAAAAATTTAACATTTAAAATCAAATTATACCCAAATGAGTTTCCCAATCGTTCAAATACAAAACACAAATTAATGATTTATAAAACTATGTAGTTCATATTTTATTCATATAGTTAGTCTAACTAACGCTCACTCGCTATTAAAGCTTGGATCGTAATCGATCCAGTCCTATATGTTCTTTGCTAATAAACTAAATACAATAATAACACAATTAAATTGAGGTCATGTTTTTCTTCTTTTTGAGAAATTTAAGATTTTTTTTGTTTATTGACCAATTTGTAAAAATTAAAAAAAAAAATTATTTTAAAATTAACACATTAACAAATAAATTATTGTGATATATGTGAATATATGTAAAGGATGCCATTATTATAATCGTGTGTAAAAGTATCTAAATCGTGCGTAAAAGTTCAATATAAATCAAATGGAGTTTCATTATTAAACGATTTCTGTTTGTCGTTACTATGGCAACAACTGTTGTCACTAAACAAAAAACAAAGTCGTAGTGAAAATACATTTTCTGACGTATATTAAAATTGAATCAATTTTTCTTATTTTCAATCAAGATTTTAATTCAAGAAATTACAGTTTAAATAGTAGCAGCGGCCTTACGAATACACATTTGTAAAGATTGCACACTTTGCACACTGTAATTTTTAAAACTTATTTACTAATAATATCGGAAACTGTAATTTTAACAAAAACAATTTGTAGTTTTTACAGTTTCAAATGTGTGAGGCCGCTGCTACTATTTAAAACTGTAATTTTTAAAGTGAACTTTTTCTCATGTAGCTGAATAAAAACACAGCGTTTCAAAACCGAACCAAAATTAAGTTTCATCTCGTGACATTTGAAACGCCCTATATGTTCTAATTCTTTGTGTTTGTAATTCAAGAATGAATCTAGATAGATCAAAAATTAAAATTAGATTTGTTGCGTGAATTAGTCTAGGATAATAGATGTAAGTCTATAATTAGTCGAGACAAAGAATCTTCCGTTTGATGGTGGCGTAATGTCTGTGCCATTTATTGTGGGTGTGTAGCCTACGGAAGTAGCGGTGGGAACACAAGCGTCTTGGATCTCTGTACATTAGTTTATCAAATGGTTTTCGGGGAGGGAGCGACGCATTAAATCCCACCTAAATGGCGAAATTCCTCGGATAATAAATTTCCGCGTTCAAGCCTACATTAGACGCGCAAGAAACTTGTCATTTATTTACTTTGCCAAAAAAATGTTATCTAATACTCGGCTGCGTATCTTCTAGTCTAATTGACCCGCACTAATGGTATAGACTACATTTTAAAAAGCAAAGATTAATCAGTCACTACTTATTTGTTTTGTAAATTAGTAAACTAATTTGGAAGTTGTAAATCGTTAATTTATAATTTGTATTACGTTAAGTTATAAAAATAAATAACGTGAGTTCCAAAAGTCTTGAAATCCACTCGTGTCATGAATTTAAAGAAGCAGGTCATTTCTTAATTCTACACATAAAATTAAACAAATTATCAAATGTCATTTTTAAGTGACTGTCAGTGGTCTTGAGGTTTTGTCGCATTGTTTGTAGTGTCCATGTCGGACATAAGGATGGTGCTAAACGCCGGCCCTAAACCCGTTGACAATGTGTTGGAGATCTTTAATTTATTAATATAATTATAATTTTTAATTTTTTTGGAATGGAGTTTCTGTTAGGGCTTTGGTAAGAGATTTCTAATTTATAACAATAATAAAAAAAGCGGGATTTGTGCGTATTGTTGTCTGTGCGGACGCTCGTTTGCAAAAAAAAAATGAAAATTTGAAACATTTAATAGTATATTACGTAACGTGAGTTGTAGGAAGCATATTTCGTACGAGCGGTACAGTTACGCACGACACGCGTAACGTAATTCCGCGAGTACGTAATTGCCTTACAACTCGAGTTATGTACTACACTTTATCTACGACCACACTAATTTGTTTCTGTTTAATAAGAAAAATATGTTTGATGTAACAAATTTATTTCTTATTAGGTACATTATTTAATATTATAATAAACAAACAGTATTTTCATATATAACTGTTACGCAACATTATTTAACTTGAAATAAATGAAAAGAAATACATTCTTAATGGTCACATACCTTGTTATTAGTACTTATTTGGGTTAAACTGGAATAAGAGTGCTCATAGATATAGGCAACTCAATGTACGCAATGTCAATTTCCGTTAGTTTTAATTGTGACACGGGAGGCGCTGAACGTATGAGCATGTAGTAGCAGCTCTCAACCAATCAACGAATCGTAAATCAAACGCAAGTGTGTGTTATCAATCATAACTTATCATTAATCGCGGACTGTTACATACGTGTGTGTTTGATGTATTTACATAGTCCACGAACTGTACAATAATGGGCATTTACACTTGTGGTCGTAGATAAAGTACTTCACTTTTTCGTGTCCGCTGGTTCCCCGTAGTGGAAGGTCTACCTTTTCATAGTTGGAATTTTTTTGTGCACATGTGTCAATTTCCGCCATGCTTTGCCCGAACTTTTTGACGTATTACCATATTATTTGCCCGAAACTTCCATATTCCAACCTTTCAAACTTGGCGGATGCGCATGCGCTTAATTAACCTTAAAAAGGTCTATTGGCCACTATCTGGTTGGACAGTGTTACCAGGGAGCGCCGGCATGTTCTGCAATATATAGGAGAAAATGCACGCGTGGAGGCTCCTTCCATGCTGGAAATTTGAGGCGCTCATAACAATTTTTAAATCTTATTAGACCCGACCGAGTGTGTAGAGTGGACTTCTTCTTCAAAGTTTCATCTAGGTGAGACTTTTAATAATTCCGAGATGTTATAGATGTGAAAATTTGTATTTTTATATTTTCATAATCTAGAGATGTTATAGATGCGAAAATTGATATTTAAGTTCTTCTTAAAAAATTATTCATTTATCGACTATATAGCCAAGGCTTCATATAAAATCACTCTCATTTCTCACGCTTCTTGACTGGGTATTGATGTATGTCTCATTTTTAAAGAAAAATCGTAAGAAAAATTTAAATAAAATTACGTAATTAAAAAAAAAAAAAAAATCGTAGAAGAAAGTCCAATCACATCTGGTTATCTAGTCAGTTCTGGTTATCTGGTCTTGTCAATTCCATACACAGTAGCGTCGGTCAATCGGGCGAATGCCCGGTGCCCCCTAGCTTGTGGGCCCCCATGGGGGCTGTGGGGGGCCCCATTTTGGGACCCCCCATTTTGCTGAAATTAAAGCAAGGAAAATAAAGTTCAATTTTGTTTTTCTTTTATATTAATATATTATTATATTATATTTCTTCTATACATATGTTCCTTTCTTGTATGTATTATAAGTTAAAGAATTTATTTGTTTATTCACTTTTTTATTTACTTGGGGCCCCACCTCAATATATATGCCCGGGGCCTCAAAATCTAAACGACGGCGCTGTCTATACATATTTGGTTATCTAGTCAGATCTGGTCTTGTCTAGTACAGTTATATCTGGCAATCTAGTCAATTCTGGTTATCTAATCTTATCAATTTCATTCATATCTGATTGTCTAGTCAGATCTGGTCTTGTCAGATCTGGTCTTATCAGATCTGGTCTTTTCTGATCTGATTGTCTAGTCAGATCTGGTCTTGTCTAGTCCAATCTTATCTAGTAATCCAGTCAGATCTGGTTCAACTGGTACAAGTTCAACCATTTCATTAGTTATAAATAAAACGCCTTCTCATAAATTTAACACTGATTTATTTTATAGTCTTGTGAATTATAAAATTAACAAAGAAGAACAAACATTACAACAGATGTTGAATGTGTTGCCCATTTTCACGAATACACAAATTAATTCGCCGTTTTATGTTATCGAACACATTTTGTAATACTAAACCCCCTATTCCACCTTGGATTTAGTATGCGCCAACCTGGTATCGCATATTTTGCATTCATTCAGGGTGGGCACCCCGGACGGTTTACTGAAAAACCGCCCTAAATGTTGTCTCCCCGACCAGGAATCGAACCCGGGTCTCCCGCATTGAAAGGCGGGTATGTTGTCAACTACACCACCGAGGAGGACACATTTTGTAATACTGTCTATCTCTTCACATTTTCTTATTACATGGTTTCGCAGATCTTTTACTGTATGCACTGGCCTGCTGAATGCTGAATTTTTTAAATATTGAAAAGAAAAAAGTCCAAAGGAGTTATATTACAAGAACGTGGTGGAAATCGGTCTTTGCTTATTAGCCTGTCGTCGAAGAATTCCTTAAGTTGATTTAATGTTTCACGGGCAATGTGCGGTCTAGCAGAATCTTGTTGGAAGAAGCCATTTTGAAGTTCATCATCATGAAGTTCGTTAATAAATTTTTACAAAATATTTGCTCTATTGCAAAAATTTTGGACCGATAATTCTGCGTCTTGATATTGCTAACCACACACCAACTTTGTTGGATGCAGTGGGGTCTTTCTATAAAATGTGGGTTGTCAATACTCCACATGCGCATATTTTGGGAATTACTGTATCCGTTTAGATGAAACCATACTTCATCAGTGAAAAATGTTAAATTTAAAACTGCGTCGTTCATATTTTCATTGAACCACCGACAGTAGGCCAGTCTTTTATTATAATCGAGTGGTAAAAGTTCTTGGTACATTTGCAACTTATATGGTTTCATGTAAAATCTTGACGAATAATTCTGTGAGTGGTGGTAGTACGACTTAAATTTAACGAATTCGAACTAATTCAACTAATTGAAGTGGTAGGTTCGTCTTGGATTAAATTTCTGATGTTCTTTATAATATTCTCGTTATTAATACGAGGCCTTCCACTTCTTTGTTTGTTGTTAATGTTACCAGTACTTTGAAAGCAAACAACTGATCGTAATACCTGCCTTCTAAACGGATTCCTATTAAATACAGCCATAGGGAAACGTTGCCTAAATTCTTCAATGCACGGGTCGGTGCTGTATTCCCATTCACCATTTTCCAGACGTCTACCATTACGAAAATAACTTTCGACAATAAAACTTTTCTGCTCTTTTGTAAACATTTATAAATTAAATAAATTAAGTAAGACCGGTAGAAATAGCATAAAACGGCGAATTAATTTGTGTATTCGTGAAAATGGACAACACATTCAACATCTGTTGTAATGTTTGTTCT
Organism: Phosphuga atrata; assembly: GCA_944588485.1. Taxonomy (NCBI): domain Eukaryota; kingdom Metazoa; phylum Arthropoda; class Insecta; order Coleoptera; family Silphidae; genus Phosphuga; species Phosphuga atrata. Next base: position 63,300,352 of record OX155901.1, on the reverse strand, counting down.
TCTTTGTTAATTTTATAATTCACTATAACTCACTCAAACATTATAAAATAAGTCAGTGTTAAATTCATGAGAAGGCGTTTTACTTATAACTAATGAAATTTTTGAACCTAACACTAAAAACAATGCGACAAAACTTCAAGACCACTCACAGCTACTTAAAAATGACATGTTGATAATCTGAATCAAGAAATGAGCTACTTCTTCAAATTCATGACAAGAGTGGATTCCAAGACTTTTGGGACTCACGTAACATTTAATAAATATACATGGATAAACAATAAACGTGAATTATCTAAACTTACTTTACTTCTTTGTGTCCGGTGGTTTCCGGCCGTTGAAGTATTGGCCACTCTCATTGTGATGAGATAGTATGAACGCCGGTATGTTCTGCATATACAGGAGAAAATGCACGCGGGGAGGCTCCTTTCGTACTCTTTTATCTAAAAAGATTGGATATCTTAAAAAATAAATTCAGTATAATCTCGGTAATTCGGTCGTTGGTTAATTGCACGATACGTTCAGTAATTCGGCGGTCTGGAGACCGCTCGTGCTCTTCCCCCCACCCACCACTCTTTATGATAATCCGGCGGTTGTTTGGTCCCATATGTGTCGAATTATCGAGATTATACTGTACAGTATAATTTCGGTAATTCGGGCGTTGTTTAATCGGACGACACGTCCAGTAATCCGGCGGTCTGGAGACCGCTCGCGCTCTTCCGTCCCACCACTCTTTCTTATAATCCGGCGGTTGTCTGGTCCCATATGTGTCGGATTATCTAGATCAGTGATGCTCAAACCGTGGGTCGCGACCCCTCGGGAGGTCGCAAGAGAAATTTTTGGGGTCGCCTAATTCAAGAAATGTATTTACCAGTAAAATAGTGAAATTAAATTCTAGTATTTATAAAAATAGAACAATATTATTTACGAAAACAATTTCTGTTTTAATACCCAATCAGATCCGTAGCAATGCTTTTTGCGCCCTATGGAAATATTTAAAGTAGACATTTATAAATTAAATTCACGAAATCTTCCAATGTAATTTACGAATTAATTTTATAACGAGTAAATTCTGATCCAGAAATTCAAAAAACCTGCAATTATTATATACTATTTTACAACCACGTTCTTAAACCTGATGTGATGCCAATATTTTAGGTATCGTAGCAGGCAGCACTTGTGTTAAGGTCTCCGCACACCAATGCGTACCGGTTCGTTGTAATACGTGCGAGAGCGGTAATAGTATATTTCGCAACAAGTGCGGAAAGTTGTCGATTGCCCACGAGAGCGAAGATGAGCGCACGAACGAAGTGAGTGCGCTCATTCGCTCGAGGGGGCAATTGACAATGCCGCACGAGTTGCGGATATTATTTTTTATTACAAATGCCAGAAAGACAAAGACTTAAATTTTAAAAAGAATCAGGTGATTCTAAACGCGACATTATTATTTATAATGTCATTCTATCTGACAGCTTATAACCTTCGGCCAGTTCACTTTTAACTTAACCTCACTTTTTTTAATATTGATTTTGAGATGTCATTGTGTTTCACGTCTGTCATTTCTACATGTGTTGACAAAAAGTGTTTGTGTAATGTAATGATTACAGTGCTAAATTAACGAGTTTTACTATTTTTAGGGTTCCGTACCGAAAACGGAACCCTTATAGGATCACTTTGTTGTCCGTCTGTCTGTCTGTCTGTCTGTCTGTCTGTCTGTCTGTCTGTCTGTCTGTCTGTCTGTCTGTCCGTCTGTCTGTCTGTCAAGACCATTTTCTCAGGAACGCGTAGAGGTAACAAGTTGAAATTTTCAACAAATACTCGGGTCTACGGTCTCTTTCGGCTGCGAAAAAATCAAACTTGTAAGTCAACGCGATCAAAAGATATGACCGTTTATGTCGCATATTTTGCGATTTCACAAGGGAATCAAAACCTATAGGGTACTTCCCGTTGACCTAGAATCATGAAATTTGGCAAGAAGCGGTGTCTTACAGCACATGTAAAGGAAAAAATCTGAAAACCGTAAATATGTAGTTTAATTACAAGAAAAATGCGAATTTACTATTAGAAACTTATGACAATACACTAATGTTGTCGTAGTGGTATTGTCAGGCTCCAGAAGCATATGGGTTGCATACAGTTAGGTCCTAAGGTTAAAAAGTATGTGTTGGCACCAAGCTGTTTATACTGAAATTTCTTTGTTTATATTCGTTATGCATTTCATCACGTACGCTCTATATCAGGGATGTTATGGAGATCCGTAACCGTAACCGAAACTATCGGATATCCGAAATAAAAATATATCCGTAACCGAATCCGATATAAAAGTTTCGAATAATTTCGGATAATTTTTACTGATATGTTGTAATAATTCCTATAAATATATTTCAATATCTAATAGAAAATATATAATAGACAAAAAGGAATAATGTTGTTTTTGTTTATTATAATTATGATTTTGCATTTTTACGTAGATAAATATTAATAACTTATATATCTTATATGACATATAATTGTAGTACCTACTTATATTGTTGTACTTAGTTGTATGACATATGATTGTAGGTAGTACAAATAATAACATAGAAATAAAATCATTTTTTTTACAAATTAGCATTCTACTTTTACCATTCCTTAGAAATCTGATATCCGTAACCGAAACTATCCGAAACTAACGGATTATCCGAAAAAAATTCTTATCCGTAACCGTATCCGACAACGTTATAACATTATTCCTATATCCGTATCCGCATCCAGATCCGAAATTTCATATCCATAACATCTCTGCTCTATATACATAATATATACAGGGTGTATATTATGTCTAAATTTTGCTTGTTTATAACCGACATGCGACATACTCAAGTCCCGTAACATCCTGTATATATTATATTTCGTCTAATTTTTTTTTATAATCTACATACTATGTTGATAATCTAAATAATAATATTATACTATAATCTACATAATCTACATAACATGTTGTAGATAATATGATTTAAGTATATTATACTTAAATCACGTTCGCCCTATATTTTTTGGTAGTCAATTGCCCAAAAAGCAGTCAATTCAACAACTGAATGTTAATAGTATCGAAATAGAACTAGAAATAGTTAATATATTAGTTTATATTAGATCTAGAAATAGTTAGATCTTAATATAAGTTAGTGTATAAGTCTAATACTAAAATAAAGTTTTCTTTTTATAAGTTTAAAAATATTCGCGTTATTTAAAAAAAATACCCTTTATACAGGGTATATAGGTATACAAGCAAAATTGAGCAGTAAAAACAAATAGTGAAGTTCCAGAACCCCTAAACACTCATAGTGAATGGAGGATGTATGGTAATAAAATAGAGGGTAGAATTCCATCGTACGACAACGACATGTTGAGGTTATGCTTGCAGCGGTACTAAGATGGTCGTGATTTTATGAGAGCCACTTGTCAAGTTAACTGAATGTGCTTGTAACGTCCTCCACAAAAAAAGATACCTTACTTACAAGTTTGTACGGAACCCTCGGTGCGCGAGTCACAACTCGCACTTGGCCGGTTTTTTTATTATGAATTTGAGAATGACAATATCAAAAAAATTAAAATTATGTACCTACTTAAATGAAAATAAAAAACAGAAACATTATTTTTTTCAACAATAGTTGAAAAAGTTATTAATCTTTTTTTTTTATTATTATATATTGAAATATTTTAACAATTTGAAAAATTAAAACATGTGTTTTGAGGTTGATGTTGAAATTGTGTTCGTTTCAAAATTTATATTTTCTTTGTTCTGAATTTCAATTGGCACTGGATTTATTTGTATATTTTCTTTTGAAGTAGACGGTCTGTTTGATATAGTATCTGCAATTTGCTGGCCGATTCGCTTTTTGTTGTCGAGCGAGTCTTCAACGTAGCCTTCAGCGACTGTATTAAATTTCCATCCTCCATGTCTCTTAAGGGTCAGGAGATCGGCACCCGAATCAGCTAACAGAGTAGCTGATGTTCTTCTGAACGTATGTCCAGTATAAGACTTAGGATCTTTCAAATTTAAATATGCTGCTACTGTTTTAGGCATACTGCCAAAAGTATTGATGCCAATGACTTGTTTAGTACATTTTCCGTTTCGATAATTTGTGAAAAATCTTGTTGTGGTCATGTTGGCAGGACGCAATATGGCATACTTTTTATATATATGGCAAAAATCATCCGTAACTACAAATGATCTCGGCTTATCATTTTTAGTTTTTGGAATTTTTACCAAAAGCATGTTATCTTTATCTTCTATATCGTTCACAGTTAAGTTACACAGCTCATGACCTTGTACCCCAAAAACTAAAGCTACCTAAAATTAAATACATGTAAATAAATTTATGTATTTATTTATATATTGTATTGAAATTATTAGAAAATTTATTAACTAACCTTCACAGCCAGGAATTGATTGTCTGGAGCTTCTCGAAGAAATTGATTAATTTAATAATAATAATAATAATAATAATAAGTTTATTTAAAGCAGACAATATTTGTCTATAATGGACAAATCATAATAAAAATACATAAAATACATATAGGTAACAAGATAATGGACAGATCATAATAAAAATACATAAAATACATTACGAAATTAACTAAGATATCAAGGTGTAGGTCGAGTAGCAAAATGGGCAGTTAATTGCTTCTTAACTGCACGTTTATTGAACTGGACGTGGAATAAATCAAACTCCGAGTTTTGTGAATATAAATTATTGTAGAGTCTGAGGCACCTAATCAATGGGGAATTGAAGTGGTGAAATGTGCTAGGTATGTTAAAATAAAAGGTTAAGTGACTCCTACTTTCTGTTCTCGGTACGGCAATGTAAATCTCGCTTAAGATTGACGGGCAATGTATTGCTCCTGTTAATATTTTTTGTAAAAAGATCAAAGCGATAATATCTCTCCTGCATAATAAGGAGTCGAGCCCAGACAAGTCTAGGAGCCAAGCCTCATCGACATGCGTCACAGGATAATAGCCACGCATTTTAAAGAAAACATATTTGGCAAACTTCCGCTGCACTCTTTCCAAAAAACGGATATGTAATTGACTACATGGCATCCAAACAACAGCGCAGTATTTCAATTTGGAGCGCACAAAAGCATAATATAGCGCTTTTATGGAGGTGATGCTAGTGAAGTCTCTAGTGTTTCTAAAAATGAAACCTAACACTGAATGCATTATTAACAGTCTTTGTAATGTGGGGTACAAAGGTGAGCCCAGTATCCATAGTTACACCGAGATCTAAAATTTTATCGCATGACACTAGCGGGTAACCATTGATATTGTAATAAAATCTGACAGTTTGAGTTTTCCTTGTAAAGCTGATAATTTTGCATTTACTAATGTTAAGTTCCAAACTATTTTTCGTACACCATGCGTTCAACTGGTCTATGCTATTTTGCAGAAGTAAACAATCAGATTTGGCACCAATGATCTTGGCTATCTTGAGATCATCAGCATAAATAAAGACTCTACAGTCAACACTACTAACAACGTCATTGTAAAAAATTATAAAAAGTAGAGGCCCCAAATTGGAACCTTGAATAACTCCACTGGAGGTGCAGTAAACGTCCGATTTGAAACCGCCGTATTCAACAAATTGTGCCCTATCAGCCAGAAGAGACTTAATTAGCTTTAAGAAACCATTACACAGTCCAAACCCACCCAGTTTGTTTAACAAAATGCAATGGTTTACACGGTCAAAAGCTTTAGATAAGTCGGTATATATGACATCCACTTGGAAACGATCGTCTAGAGCTTTTGATACAAATTGTGTAAACTCAACCAGGTTGGTGGCAGTGGACTTGCCTTTTATAAAGCCATGCTGTTCTGGAGCTAATCTGGTGATCACATGGGAGTAAAGAATGTCAGATACAATACAATCAAATAGTTTAGCAAAGTTGCACAAGAGAGCAATCGGACGGTAATTTCGTATCTGGGTTTTGTCACCGGACTTGAACACAGGGATAACACGACTCATTTTGAACATTAACGGGTAGACTGATGTGTTTAACATTAGGTTAAATAAGTGGCATAACGGAACCAGCAAACAGTGAATAGAGTCAACAATAATAAAGGAGGGTATGTTGTCAGGCCCGCATACATTGTTCGATCTGATTTTACCAACAGACTTGAGGATGTCACATTCACTGATGGTGAACGAGTTGAGAGAGAGTTGATTAACACATATATTGCTATCATGTACAGAAGCACAGCATTTTTCTCCAAAGTTGTCACAGGGCGAGTGACTATCACAATTAAATACACTTGCGAAGTGGTCGGCAAACGCATCGACAATATCTTGCTGGTTCTCCAAGAGCTTATCACCATATATCATGGAGCCCGGCACACTCGTTGACCTTTTCTTTTGATTGATGAATTTCCAGAACTTATTAGGATCAGTTCGCAGGGAGTCCTCAACAGACGCAATAAAACGCTTATAATCACGATGAGTTGCTTGTTTTATATCATGACGTAAACTCTTCACAGTCTCAAGGTGACATGTAAGTTTGGTTTTCTTATAACGATTCCAGGACCTGTTTTTTTCTTTGATTAAGGCAATTGTGGCGTTCGTAAACCACATTGGATAGTGGGCAGTCTTGGGAGATAGGCTTGGTTTAGGAACGAATTTATCCATCAACTCGTAGAGGACACCATAAAAATAAGAACATACAGATTCCACGTCGTTTATCAATAATATAGCAGACCAGTCTACACAGGCGAGGGCAGCGTATAATTCGATGAAATTCGCTTTGCGGAAATTGTACTTGGTTGGATCTTCTTTTCTTGGAAACTGGGACATTAGTCGTAGATCACAACTTAGGCTGATGTCAAGGCAGGGGTGGTGCAGGTCCTCAGGTACTAAAGGATCTTGTTGCTTATGTACTACAGTGGACAGGTGCTCTGATGTCAATATCAAGTCTAAAATTCTGTTATTCGAGTTGACAATTATATTTTGTTGTTTTAAATTGTGAAGTGATATAAACTGTGTAAGCCTCTCATACAACTTAGATGTTCTTGCTCCGGACATGCACTCAGTTAGTTCTGGTATATTGAAGTCACCAACTAACAAAGCAGGGCGAGAAAAGTCAATAGATGATTCAAGATATTCAAAAAGTTGGGCATAATCATCTAATTGAGTGGCTGGAGGAATGTATAACACAATAATAGTGAGACAGGCAATTTTTATAGCTAGCAGTTCGGTATTGACAATAGGACATACTAAATTGAGATTATAAGAGCTGAAGTTGTTCCTTAAAGCAGCCAGTACACCTCCACCTCTGCCATAAGATCTATCACACCTAAAGACATTGAAATCCTTGGTAAATAATTCACATGAGTTGACATGAGACTGTAGCCAAGTTTCCGTTAATAGTATTACGTCCGCGTCACTCGTGCTACAGTTATTGTTGAACTCGACAGTTTTGGTGTTGAGCCCTCTTACATTCTGGTATAAAATTTCATAATTATACGTCTGCTGGAATTTTACATGTTTTTTGTTTGGGCAATGGTGGGCGTACCTCTAACGTACTTTAGCCGTAAATTGGTCTCACCATTTGCGGTACGTGCACGAAGTTCTTTGCGAATGTTGTATGCATGTAACTGCTGGGTAGGGGTTAAATCCCCGTTAATAAAGATCCCGTCTTTTTTGGGGTTGTTTTGCAGCACGGCTCGGACAGCGTATGCATTATTAAACACTACTTTAATGGGACGCACTCTCGCCGAGTTCGGTTTACCAATACGCGTGGTGGCTAGTATAACAGAAGCATCATTATTTAATAATAAAGGGGACAGCATATTTTTAACAACTTGACAGTCAGACGCCTTCTGTTGGGTAACGTTACCATCGGGTTCCTGGAGTCCTCTAATTATGATGTTCTTCTCCCGCCTAATCCGTTCGGCCGCTTCATTTATTATTATTTCATCTGTACTTGAGCTAGCAACATCTGTTTCGGCTTTTCCTAATTTCAACTTATTTTGGTTCTGGATAAGTTTGTTCAAACTTTCCCTCAGTTCAGCTACTTCTTTAACAAGTGTAGGTACTTTGTAAAAACCTTCTTCACATGTTTCACAAAAAAACTTCAATTTTCGCTTTGTTCTTAACTGCAGGCATTTCACTTCAGACACTGTTAGATTTCCACATTCCGTACATAAAAATCTTTTGCAACTGTCACATGGGAACATTTGTGCAACATCAAATTGTTTTTTGCAATTTGTACATTTATCCATTATTAATTTGAATTTTATTTTCTACGCCACTGGAGACAAAAGACAAGTTTCTGATAACGCGGATAAGGAGACGCGCAGAATTGCTTTTTTGTCGAACAAATTTGTTTTTTGTTATCTTTTTATGAAATAACTTAGTGTTTGAGCTTTATTGCATGTATAACCTTTATTTTTTTGTATTAAAAAAGCAATTAAACTCGAATAATTACAAATATTAATTCTGTGCTTGATGTGAATCAAGCTTCGCAGCATCGAATAAGTTCCCCACAAACTTGACGGCTTATGAGTTTTGGCCAGTTCATTGAAGTATGATAAAACTATCGATTCAGGAAAACTTTTAATTTTTTTTATTGATCGCCATTTCATGAATTTTTCATACGCAGCTTCATATCTACTTCTGGATTTCGTTGGTGTTAATTTTTCAATCATTTCAGTCGCAATTTGTTTGAATTCAGGCGGTGTAGAATCATTTTCTGAATCTGAACTCTCTATTTGACAACTCATAATGACAATAAATTATACATCATAACCATAAATTTCTATTATTGTTATTTTTGATGCGTCATTTGAAAAATATTTGAGATGTCATTTTGTTTCACAGGGTTGTCGTTTCTACATGTGTTGACAAAAAGTATCAGGGTAATGTAATGACAACAGTGTTAAACTAACGAAATTATTGTATATGTATGATAATTATCGTATGATTGGCAACGCTGCATGTCACACATGTTCACAAATCTAGTGCGGAAAGTAAACTTTCCGCCCTAAATCTAAGGCGGAAAGTAAATTTTCCGCTCTAGATTTGCAAACAGTCATTTTCTGACCTAAAAAATGGCCTGTAAAATAGTACTTCCTGTGCATGAGTAATAAAAAAATATGTACCTACTGCACACACCAATACGTTAAATGGATTGCGCCTTAAGTAAATTTTTTTAAATTTTTATTTCACAAGGAAAGTTGTTTTGATCGAATATGTTGTATCTTTTGTGTCTTTTTATTACGTTATTGTTCCAAATTTATTTTAAAATGTATTTAGACAGTTATTTACATAGACCGTATCCCATAGAGGTAAACTAGTTACCTGTACATGAGCTGGTTGGTTTTTACAAAAGAAACTTATTATAAACTTATAATGACTAATTATAGACTATGACCAGAATAAAATAAACCTAAACATTTACATATATACATTTAAAAAAAAAAAATTTATTTATACTCCAGTTATTAGCCAGTTTATAAGTTTTTTCCTTATTCATTTTTTTTCCTTATTTTTTTTCCTTTATTAACATTTAGAGATTTCAGATTGTCTGGTAGCATATTAAAGTTTTTTATTGCTACAATATGAGAGTTTTTGAATGCAATACTTTTATTGATTTTCGGTAAAATTATTGCCTTATTTCTAGTTTTACCTTGGTAATCATTAAATGACTTTACAATTTTCATAGTGAAGACATAGGGAGTCAATTATGAAAGTTTCTTTACTATTCAAAATATAATTGTTCGTTTGTTCTGTTATTATTAAAAAAAAAGTGGAGGGTTTCAAGTGAACCCTCAATGTCAGATCATAGGATCATAGAGTTTGAGCTGGAAGGAGCGAGTGAGGAAAGTACGAGTGAGGATTCGAAACCCCAGACAAACTGTGTGGCCTATGTTTAGTTCACAACTAAAAGAAAACCTAGAGCAGGTGACAGTGCGGGGTAGTATCAAACACTATACCGTGCTGGAGTAGGCTGTAGGAGAAATAAATGTAGCAATCACCACAGCATTTGAATCCAGCTGCCCGGTAATAACCGTGAAGGAGCATAAGGACGAAAAATGGTGGAACAAAAATTTGTCTACATTAAGAGCAAAAGTACGTAGGCTTTTCAACAAAGCCAAGCAATACGGAAATTGGCTAGAATACTCTGAAGTGCTCACCACCTACAATAAAGCGATCAGAAGGGCAAAAAGGGAAAACTTTAGGACCTTCTGTGAAAACATAGAATCCACGCCGGTGGCAGCTAGACTGCACAAAGCACTAGCGAAGGATAGAGTGGAAATGACAACCACTCTCAAGAAACCGGATGGGACCTTCACGGAGGATGAAGAGCAAAGAGCTCTCCTCCTACTAGAAACCCATTTTCCGGGATGCAGAAGATACAGGGAGACCGAGGGCTTGATGCAACCACGGAAACCAAGTCGGGCCGACTGGAAGAGGGCCAATGAAAGACAACAGAAAGACAATGGAGAAGGTGATTGATAATTACCTTAGGACTATGGTGCTGGTAGTTACACCACTACACAAGAGTCAGCATGCTTACAGAGCAGGGAAATCCACAGAAACCGCCCTGTATCAGCTGACAAATGAAATAGAAGCAGCGCTAGAGGCAAAGAAAGTAGCGATATGTGCCTTCTTGGATATAGAGGGAGCTTTTGACAACACCTCACACGAGGCTGTCAAGGCGGCCCTCGAGAGAAGGAGTATCGACAGAACTATCTCAAAGTGGATGGGAGAAATGCTGAGAACTAGAGTGGCGGAGACACAAGTGGGAAGAGATACCATTAAGATCTCCACAACTCGAGGGTGCCCACAGGGAGGTGTACTATCACCGCTAATGTGGAACCTGGTAGTTGATGAACTACTGGTTAGGCTAAACAACCTAGACATCAAATGTCAAGGTTACGCCGATGACATAGTCATAATGGCCAGAGGAAAATTTGAGGGAACGCTCTGTGAAATTGTTCAGAGAGGCCTCAAAGTAACTAGTAGATGGTGTCAAACAGTGGGATTAAGACTCAACCCGAGCAAAACCACGGTGATACTATTTACTAGAAGGAGAAAACTAAACTGCCTGCATCCCATACTCATAGATGGGAAGGCAGTAGAATACCAACAGGAGATACGGTATCTGGGTATCACACTAGATAGCAAACTCCTATGGAATAGACACGCTGAGGCAGTGGTAGGTAAAGCCAAACGCGCTCTAATGGTGTGCAGAAATCTGGCAGGAAAAACGTGGGGTTGTAACCCCACTATCCTGCCATGGATGTACACCATGATAGTGAGAACTGCAATCACTTATGGGGCGGTTGCGTGGGGAAGTAGAATCAAGCTGGCCTCTATGAGGAAACAGCTTGAGAAGATTCAAAGACTGGCGTGTGTCTGCATCACGGGAGCGATGGGGTCGTGTCCGACAGCAGCATTGGAGCTGCTGCTGGATCTGACTCCGCTGCACCTTGTGGTGGAGAGCGCCGCCAGATCGACGATCGTAAGGTTCAGCAAGGAAGAAATGGGCGGAGGTAAAATAATCGGGAGCAGAGACCGAAACAGCCTCGCTGCCAAGATCCCCTGGCTGGAAGTACCAAAAGACGAAATGGTATGCAAATACCACTTCGAGAAAAACTACACAGCAATGTGTAGTAGTAAAGCCGATTGGAGCGACGAATCCTCAGCATACCACATAGAGCAAAATGCCATCAAGTGGTATACAGATGGTTCGAAGACAAAGGAAGGCACTGGTGCAGGAGTGTTTGGACCTCGTACCAGATACTCCGAATCCATGGGAACATCCCCAAGTATCTTCCAAGCAGAGGTACACGCAATCGAAAGATGTGCACAGTTTAACCTCGACAGGAATTACCGCAAAAAACGAATTGCTATCCTGTCAGATAGCCAAGCAGCCATCAAGGGCATTAGCTCATACACCATCAGATCCAAACTGGTATGGGCCTGTGTGGGGAAGCTGAACAAGCTTGGTAGGGATAATAAAGTAACGCTATACTGGGTACCAGGACACACTGGTATAGACGGAAACGAAGAAGCCGATCACCTAGCAAACAAGGGATCCAGTAGCCCCTTTATAGGTCCGGAACCCTTTTTCGGTATGAGCGTGAACACCATCCGCAAAAGTTTAGATGAGGAAAATGGATGAAAACCTGGGAAGAACTTCCAGGGCTAAGGCAATCCAAAGTGATGCTGGGATCTTTCAACCAGAAGAGAACTAAACCTTGCCTAAAACTAAGCAGGAACAAGCTCAGAATTCTGACAGGAGCCCTGACGGGACACTGCAGACTTAGGAAACATCTCAAGGCCCTAGGCCTAGAGGAGGATGTTGGATGCAGATTCTGTGGCTCAGCAGAGGAAACCCCCATACATCTGTTCAAAGACTGCGCAGCATTACTCCGCAAGAGACAGATGTACCTTGGGGCTCACTGCTTGAACACAGAGGAGCTGCAGGCCTTGAATCCCACCCAGATCCTGAGATTCCTAAAGGAATTAGGATTAGAGGAGGCGCTCTAAATGGGTAAGTACACCAACACTTGGAGGAGGAGGGTGGGGTACAATAGATCTATAAAGCTCGCAGTACAAGTCGTCACCACCATATCTACAATCTACAATCTTGTTCTGTTATTAATGAGTTTATTTTGTGTACTAGTTAATTTTTTCATAATATTTTTATAGCATCCTCCCCATGCAATTATCCCATAATTAACTATACTTTCAAATAGTGTATGATAGATTATTTAAAGTGAATTTTTGTTTACACTCCTCTTCAATTTATAGAAGATAAATAGGAAAAAATTAGTTTTATTTATTAAATCTTTTATATGCTGGTCCCATCTCATATTACAGTCAAACTTTATGCCTAGATATTTACAACTGTTAACTCTTTTTATTTTCTGATTTATAAAAGTTATAAATGTAGTTTTATCTATATTTATTGACAGATAATTATCAAAAAACCATTTCCCTAATTTATCTAAATAACCGTTAATTTTGTGTTGAACCTCAGGCCATGAATTACCAATACACTTTACAACAGTGTCGTCAGCATAAGCAGCTATTGAGTTTGCTTCTAAAATTTTAAAAATATCATTTAAATATAGAATGAACAGTAATGGACCTAGGATTGTTCCCTGCGGAACACCAATTTTTACCTTTCTTTTCATACTCTTAATTTTATTAATTCTTAAAACCTGTAGTTTATTTTTATTTTTTTCGTGAACTTTATTTTACTACGAATTGTTTTACTATTTTTTGATACAGATGTGCAGGTTAAGCAACAGTGGCGGGTTAAGCCACTTGTGACGTGAATTTGACTTACATCTTTGGTGACGCCGGTCCTACGCTGATTCTTTCTTATATTTATGTTTGACGGTGTGAATGTATTGGTTGATACACGTGACAATAACATCTACTATGGTGCCGTCAAAGAAGTCTCTCCAAATTCGAAAGGGGATCGCGGTCCGCTGTCCAAATTTTGTATTTGATCTGGAGTTTTTCTCTGATTTTCCAGTTCGCTATCACTTCCGGCTTCACTGTCCGATTATGTTTTTGCTACGTAGCTACGCGTAGTCATCAGATAATAGTTGTTCTTGTTGAAGAGTTTGGACGACCACGAGTTTCACGTTCATAAGACGTGCTAATCTTATAATTTGCTGAACCTTATAATAAAATTTCCAAAAAGTTAAAATTCAAAAATTAAACAGACTATTTGACTTACTTACAATTAGTCTGTAACCCCGGTCTCACACACCGGGTTGGCGCCAAAACTACAAGACATGCCTTCGTGTCGCCGGCGCGGAGTGGATTAACAGTTAAATGCGGAAACTACACGAAATCACTAATCAATTCGATGGCGGATAGCTTATTCGATTTATTCAAACCGCCCGGTCTTAGAGACATACAAGTCACAAATGGCTGGTTAATTATGTATTGGTATTACTGAATTGATAAATTCACTGTTTACTTAACATACAAAAATATTATATAACTTATTAGTCACAGTTATAACATTCATTAATCAAAAATAATTTAAAAAAATTAACACGACACGAGTGTGGGTGATACGCGGTAGGATAAATATCACTCACGGTTTGCAGAGGAATTTATTTACATGGACGATATATATATACAAATGTACAAGAGATACAAACACTATTGAGGGAGTGAGTGGAGCTGGACTCTCTGAACTGGACTCGACTGGTCTGGTTGAACTGGATGCTGGCTGAGTCTGGTTGAACTGGTGTTACTGTACTGACTTGGTCCACTGGCTGCACTGAACTGGACTCGTTGGCTGGTTGCGCCTGACTGTTGAACTGAACTGGAGTCGACTTGCTGACTGTCTGAACTTCTAGCTGAGTCTGGTTGACTGGGTCCACTGGCTGGACCGGTGTGATTGAGTCCACTGGCTGGACTGGTGTCCTTTCGCTGACTGGGTACGCCTAACTGTCCTGCTTGAATCTCCGTTTATTCGGGGGTCCAGGTATGTATATTGTGTCCAGGTAACAGGTCCCTCATCTGAGGGTGATTATTTTTCTATATTCGGCAATTTGTTGTTTTGGCGATTACCGATTCTCGAGAAAAACATCTTGTCGTAATTTCCCCGGGGATTACACCTTTGACCCTAATAAAATATTTTTGGAAATTCGTCCGAAAATATTTAGGTAATTATTGTAATGCCCTCGTAAAACTAAAAATATAAATACTTATTTCTTTATCTGCTCGAGGATTAAATACCGACCCTAATAAAATATTTTCGGGAAATTGTCCGAAAATATTTAGGTAATTATTGTAATGCCCTCGTAAACTAAGAAATAAAAATGGAACGGCTCGTTGCCGCTACACGAGATTCGAGGGTTTTTTTTTCAAGAAATGTGAACTTGAAAATGATCTTAACCCGTCGAAACTCAAATCGTGTTAAATGTTTAAATTTATATAACTGTGACTCATAGGCGTTGATGGACCCCCCTCCCCCCCGTAATAGGCAAAATATAACATAAATATATTATTGAAATAAGGAGAGACGAGGCGAGGCGACTCTCTTCATGGTAGTTGTGGAGTTCAGGAACCTTTGTGTGTCAGTTTTAGAAAGTAAATTTGCAAATTTCTGTTATTGTAATTTTTTTAAAACCACAAGTTATTGTATTTTGAAATAACTAAATAAATACCTTCATAATGGATAAGTGGCTAAAAATAGGTACCCACGAAAATGAAAATAATGACAATACAAGTGTGAATGATGGACCAACATCTAATACACTTAGAAAATAAACTGTGGATAAAAACCCAAACAACAATGAATCCAGTGGCACTGTTTCTACTTCAAAAAATATAGAACGAAATGTGTTATCCAATAAAAATTTGAGAAAATATCAAGAGTTTGATAAAAACGGATTTACATTTTCCGTTGTTTATGGGGAAAAACGTCCGTTTTGTGTTACTTTTTCGGATAAATTAGCAAATGTAAGCTTGAAACCTGCTAAATTAAAACGACATTTGTGGGGTAAACATAAAGAATTTTCAAATAAATCTGAAACCTTTTTTAGACGATGGTGCTGAGAGTATGAAAAATTAATCTGTATTTTTGAATACATATACAACAATTCCTGAGACGGGTTTACGGACATACTTACTTTACGGAAGTTTCATATTTAGCGAATAATTTGAACCACATACAATTGGTGAATCCCTCATTCTTCCTTCAGCAATTAAAATGACATCAATAATGCATGGAGAAAAATATGGTAACGATTTAAAAGCAATACCATCAAGAGATTCCGTTTCTCGTCGAATTTCCTCCATATCACGTAATATAGAATCAGTTCTGTTAAATCTAATACAAAACTCTCCTGTATTTGCTCGACAACTTGACGAAACTACTGGCACTACTAAAATGTCGCAATTAATTGTTTATGTGAGATACGTGTTTCAAGAAGACATATCGGAAGATTTTTTTATGTTGTAAAAAGTTAGAAGATTTGAAGAAGAATTGATATTTTGAGGAAAATGACCTTAACTGGGACCCACTATGTTGGGGTTTGCACTGATGGTGCTGCAGCATTAACAGGTAGTAATAAATGACTAGAAAATTACTCCCAATATAGTATTGAACCATTGCATGATACATAGGCAAGCTGTAGTTGCAAAAGACGTTGATGAAGAATTGCACAAGATTTTACAGGATGTCATTACTGCAATGAATTACATTAAAAGCAACAACCTAAACAGTCGTCTCTTTTCTATACTCTGTAATGATATGGGTTCTGTTTATGAGATTTTTTTTAAAGTTTGGTTCGATGTGATTTCCGCGTTTGACGACCCTTCGAACACTGCGGCCTATTGTTAGCTTATTGTATTCTATCACATGCACTTAGGCCCAGAAAACTTGTTGTTATAGTAAATTGCGCTAATTGCCATTTTTCACATTTGTCTTTCTGGAACAAATGCGGCCGGACGCTGGGAATAGAATTCGGACCTCTATACTCGTCAGTAGTGATGGGTCAACTCGATTTTTTAAACCGGGTTAACTCGAGTTAAGGATAATTGTATATAAAAACTAATATTAACTTATATCAATTAATAAATATTGTACAAACTTCTGTATAAATCAGGAAAACCTCATAAGTTGCAAAAGTAAAACTTTATAGAAAGAACCTGCTTAACCCCATCATGATAGGCCACTGTGCTTTCTGGAGCCTGTTTCAAGCATAATTATTTTTTTATTGTCAAAGTGATCTGAAACTCAATGACTTTTGCAAAGAAGACATACTGAGCGTAACAAAGCTCAGCTAAAGCTTGAACCAGCTTTATAGCACCTTGCTCAATGTGGTATGCTCAGGCTTCATTGCTCCAATCGGCTTTACTACTACACATTGCTGTGTAGTTTTTCTTGAAATGGTATTTGTAAACCATTTTATCTTTTGGTACTTCCAGTCAGGGGTTCTTGGCAGTGAGGCTGTTCCGGCCTCTGCTCCCAATTATTTTACCTTTGCCTATTTATTTCTTGCTGAATCTTACAATAGCCGATCTGGCAGCCCTCTGCATGACGAGGTGCAACAGAGTCAGGTCCAGCAATAGTTCCATTGCTGATGTCGGGCATGACCTCCAGACAAGCCCCCGCAATGCAGACACACGCCAGTCTTGGAATCTTCTTAAGATGCTTCTTTATAGAGGTCGTAATGTAAGTGATCACAGAACTCACTATCATGGTGTACATCCATCTTAGGATAGCAGGGTTACAACCCCAGATTTTCCCTGTCAGATTTCTGCACACCATTACAGGGCTTTTGGCTTTATCTACCACTTATTCAGAGTGCCTATTCCAATGGAGGTATCCTAGAGACTTAATCTCCTGTTTGTATTTTACTGCCCCCAATCAACCCTCTGGGCTGTAGTTTAATTTAATGTAATTTTAAATCTTTTCCTAATAAATAGTATCACCATGGTTTTGCTTGGGTTGAGTTTCAGTCTCACTGTTTGACACCAAATGGGGCGAGAATGTAGTGGAGGTCAAAGCCCATTTAGGGCTGTTTTTTTCTTTTTTCCCCAATGTGGGCTATTATTCAGCCCTACAAACACTGCGGCCAAGTGGCCAGTCTCACTGTTTGACACGAAATGGGGCGAGAATGTACATATATTAGAGAATGTTACTTTTAGGCCTCTGTATGATTTCTCAGTGTGTTCCCTCAAACTTCCCTCTGGCTATGATATCTATGTCATACATTTTTCTTTGTTGTTCAGCTGGATTGATCTCTATCCTGACATGATTATATTGTTGTGTGTAAAGGTATAGTATTTATAGAATTTGTGTCTAGCCTTCCCAGAGAGTACTCGGACCCCCCAGACCTCGTCGAGTAACCGCAAACTAGTTCCACGGTCAGTATCCATTAGCTCGATTGCTTTTTCCCGAGATTTCCCACTAAACATTGATATATTAATGTGCTTTCTCTATTGTCTTCCAAAAAGTTGTATACATGGTGTATATGTATGTATGTTTATTTATATCACGTAAAGTTGTAAACTCTGCCCTCCATTTTGAAATTTAAGACCAACGTCCCAGAGATCGTGGGCCTAAAACTAAATGAAGCACAAAACCGTGCAAAAAGGTGGTCATTGACCAAGAATGCGGACTCTGCACCAGCGGGACAACGCTAAGAAGAAGAAAGTGTGTGTGAATTTTTTTTGGGACACTCGATATCTTGAAAATAATAACATTGCATACTTCTGTTTTGTCCTGCAACATAAATTACTGCAATACATCCGCAATACATCGTGGTACAGATATACCCGACCTACGCCGATTGTTGCTACGTGTAGTGTAAAGTAAATATTTTCTACATATTGTTGGGGAAGTTTTCCGGAATAATACCAGGTTTTTCATCCCAGATCCCAGTTAAAACAATGGCTTGATGGCGCTCGATAGTAAGTAATACAATAAAATCAACAAGTCAATTTCCAAAATCAATTTTAGATGAATCGCCGATACCGGCGATGCCGGTATTCCGGTTTCGTCAAATGATGTCGAACCTCCAACAAAAAAATTAAAACAGAGCCGTTTAAATTTGAATCTATACAATAAATCTGTGCAGAAATCTGGGGACGATGCCCTAATGCATATGATAGTCAAAGATTACCAGGCATTAGAAATCGTTGAAAATGAAGGTTTTCGCAAATTTATCAAAACATTAAACTCCGAGTACAAAATTCCATCTAGAAAAAAACTAACAAAAATGATTGAAGAAAATTATGACTTAGAGTCCAGAGCTTACAAAAAGAGATTGGAGGATATTGAATACATTGCAATAACATCTGATATTTGGTCCTCAGATAGCAATAAAAGTTTTATAACTGTGACAGCTCATTTAATACAAAATGTAAAATTACATTAATTTGTTATTTCCACTTCAGAAATACTAGAAAATCATACTTCTGAAAACATAGCAAATGCTATACAACTAGTATTGAATGATTGGAAAATAGATTCAAAAATAGTCTGCATAGTCACTGATAATGCTGCACCTATGAAAAAGGCAATTAGTGAGATTCTTAAAAAACGAAACCATTTATGTGTTGCTCATACACTTAACCTTGCTGTCAAAGACTGTATAGATAAAGAAAGGGCTGATTTAGAAAATAATCTGGATAACAGTCATTTTTTTTTATTACGAATATTAAAAATGTGCCGTTTGATTGTTTCCCACTTCAAGCATAGCAGCAAGTCGTCTTATGCTTTACTTGACATGCAAAAACAAATGAATAAGGATTTACTAAAAGTAAAGTAAAAGATGTTCGTACCAGGTGGAACAGTACTTTCTACATGCTGGAGCGCTTAATCAAATTGAAGGTACCGCTATCTGCTGTTTTACCTATTCATTGAATTTATCATTATCAAATTTAGAGTCTCATGTGTGGTTATTGGCTAAAGAAATAGTGGCGCTTTTACATCCTTTTGAACAGGTAAATGTCATTTTATTTGGAGAAAAATACCCATCCCTGTCTTCTGTTATACCTCTTGTATTTGGTCTCAGGAAGGCTGTTAACAGCAAAACTCCACTGACAGAGTCAGGCAAGTTTCTACAATAAATTCTTGACAATGTAGTAGAAAAACGACTTGGAATTTATGAAAATAATAGAACAGCAGCCATAGCTACCTTTCTTGACCCTCGATTTAAGAAAAGAGCATTCTTATTAGAAAGTAATGCTAAGAATGCACAAATGTGGGTAATAAATGAATTACAGGACATAATATCAGTTTCAACAAATACCTCACATTTACGAGAACAACCATCAATTTCTACTGCTACTGTATCTGAATTGACCTGTTCAGATGATGACATTTGGGCTGTTGTGGATAAAAAAATAACAAAATCGAACGAAAAGTGTACACCATATTCTTCAGCTGCTATGATAGTAAAACAGTACGTTGAACTGCCATATTTAGATCGCAAAATGATCCACTTCAATTTTGGAGTGAAAAAGAAAGCTTATTTCCAGCATTGTTTAAAATGGCGAATTTTAAAAATTTAAAAATTTGTATACCGGCTAAATCAGTTCCCTCCTAAAGATTATTTTCGAAAGCTGGCATTTTATGCAATGAAAGACCGTTTAGCACCAAAAAGAGTAAACCAAATATTATTTCTTAATACCACACAATAGTTTGATTTAAAATACTTTTTCTTAAAATAGTAGCTTTCAGTTATGTAATAAAAAAATTTAGTTCCATTTAAGTCATATTTAGGTATTACATATTTTGTTGATTTTTCTTGTTGCTTGTTTATTTATTTATAATAATATATATATATATATATATATATATATATATATATATATATATATATATATATATATATATATATATATATATATATATATATATATATATATATATATATATATATATATATATATATATATATATATATGTATATTAATATTTAGTATCATTTAACATCCATTACAAATTGTCTATTTTCCTGCAAAAAAAACAGTTTTTCTATGAAAATTAATGGGCGAAAAATAAAATTAGTGCTTATAAGTGCCAATTAAGACCAGGGACGTCCAGAATCTAATTTATAATAAACTTCATATTTTTCTGCTAACTCGGTTTGGATAACTCGGTTTGAAATCGGGTTACGCAAATTTTTAACCGGGTTAACTCGAGTTAACAAAAATACGAGTTTGCCCATCATTACTCGTCAGTTAGCGCTCTAACATGAGACCACGAGCGTCACCACTACGCCACTCGCGCCGACAAAATAGACTTTAAGACATTATTACTATATACCGAAGTCAGATCACTCTCATATTACGACGTATAAAAAATAGGTATTCGTAACGAATATGCGGATTTGAAAAGGACAATTAATATTTTAATTTAGTTTGCATCTACCTACTTATGGGAATCCGGCCTTTCAAAATTAGTTGCCATTAAAGCAAAAGGAAGATGATGACTGAGGATGACTTACGGCTTGCGATTTCCAATACTGAAACTGAACAAGAAGCAATCATGAGCTCGTTGCAAACGCATACTGCACATTGAATTCTTATGATGTAAGGTTTTTTAAAAATATTTTGCTTTAAAAAAATATTTATACTCATATGCATAAATTAGACCATTGTTTCGTAAAATTAAGTGTTGTACTCAAACCTCTAATGAGGCAGAGACATACATGGTGTTTTTAAAAGAGTGTCAATGAGCTTCCAAATACAAACATACCGCTTCATACTAATTCTAGACTTTACTAGTATCTGCGCGTAGATGAGATTATCTGCAGTTCTATGGTATCACAGCTTTTATAGCATTTTTATGATGGTGTCTAAATATGTTCCGCTATTTTAAAAAGGTTGTATTTTAATCAATGACGTCACCAAATATCCTTTGAAAACACCCTGTAAACGCAAATCCTAGAAAGAATTTCACTTTACCTACGTTAACGATTAAAAACGACTACTCTCGATCCAGGGGTCGCGAGAAAATTTTACACAAAATGGGGGGTCGCCAATAAAAAAAGTTTGCGCACCACTGATTATTATACTTAGATTATACTGTATTTGAGTATGAATAAATGGCGAAGGCGCCGGTATTATCACTTTGCATTTTGCATAAAAATGTTTAATACTTATTGCGTTTAGATTATTTTTATGTTCTTTCTAAAATTTTTGTTTTTCTAAAGATTTTCTGCTGACAAAAACTGAAGTAAGTGATTGAATATTAAAGCTTAATGAAGAAATGATGGAAACTTGTGTCGATTCCTTGGAGATTGAAATTAGCTTCATTAATTATTAGCATTGGATGGTGGGAAAGTGTCCAAATCTATTTAGTAAGCCGTGCGTTTTTGGAATTGATTTCTCGTGTTTTTCTTCTCGCTCTCGTTCGGATTTTCCTGCAATTTGCACCCACTTAACGCAATAAAACAATTTGCAAATAAAATAGAGAATCTGTTTCGCTGCGACAATCTAACGACGTTCTCGCTACTCGAATTGATTTTTGCTCCCTTATGCCGAGATTTTCTTTTTCACCTGACCCTCTTAAATTTCCTTTCGCGGCCGACTTTCACTCTTAAGATTCGACATTTATTGCGTGCATAGACCGAAATCTTTTATGCCTCCCGGCTTTTTTGCTCCGCCCCTGCGTCCCACAAAAAAAACATATTCAAGCCCCTGAATATTACAGACGCGAGTGCAAAACTGTTTTTACTGCAACTTTTTCCTTTCACATACATTTTGAAAAAAGTTATTACATACTTTCCCCCTTCTAGATTTAAAACTGATGAATTGAATACAGAATGTTGAGAAATCACCAACTATATTAATTAACGATAAACTAATTAAGTTCAGCAGACTAAACGTATCGAGTTTGGTTAGTCTATACGCGATAACTCTATAAGCATGATAGTTGAAAGACCCTATCTATATATGGTCTTTTAACTGTTAAGCGTCAACTTCTTAGTTTCATCTACATTTTAGATCTATAGATACAAAATCTCGAGTTTTAGACCGCAAAACCTGTGACTTAATGAAAGGCAAAGTGACATAATTACCAACAGAAATTAATCTAATTAATTAGTAGTTGAAAAACTTGATGAACATAAAGCGCCCACACACATTGAAACGGAGCTTTAATCTTGATTTAGTTCACAATGAACGTATTGAGGGTTAAATAGATTCAGGAGACAATAGATCTGGACATTTCCCGGAATCGGCTGATTGTCTAATCAGTGCCCGTTTGTCGCCTATTTAGTTCACGGAATGCGGTGTTTGTTCTCGTCACACACGTAAACTACTTAGCGTTAAGCGGAGATCGATCTCCGGTTTTGCAAAGACAATCAGTTGACTAATTAATGCGCGTCGGCTGTACGGACACAGTGCAATAATTGCTGCAGGAATACGCTCATTAAGGAGCTTTGTTTTGAATTAGCACCCATAGTGATTGAGCAGTTATTCTTGTTTTTGTATTCAGATTAATTAGTCCATATAAGAAGAGCATAAGTCCGTCTGGAACTTGGAAATTTTTAAATTGGAATAATCAAATTGGATTTAGTTGGGTGACATATTCAAAAATTAGTCTCATTTTGATTCGAACAGAGAGATTTGAATTGAACTAGTTTGACTAATTTTAAATTGACAGACTCGGTCTTTTTGTAATCTCTAATTGATTGACTCTGTCTAATTCAGACTTCATGAATTGCTAATTGAAACATACGTGGTCTGTTAGAAAAGTATCCGACCTTATTTTTTATTTTGAAAACATGATGGATTTGAATCAAGCGCGCTTGCATGAGCCGACCTTGAACCTTCATGCGCTTGAATTTTTTCCCGCCTGTAGATAGCGTGTTCGAATGACGTAGTGTGTTGTGCTCTCGTCGGTTTTTCAATGCAAGTAAAATGACGGAACGACTGGAGCAGGGCTACTGCATCAAATTTTGCCAGAAACTGGGCGAAAACCAGGTGGAAACCATTCAGAAGATTCAGACGGCTTTCGGTGACGATGCTATGGGAATCACACAGATTGAGGAGTGGTACAACCGGTTTAAAGACGGTTGCACATCGGTGGAAAGCGAGCCATGCTCTGGTCGGCCATCAACATGGCGTAATGACCATGTCATTGCCAAAGTGAACGCTGTGGTGATGCGGGACCGTTGTGTGACTATCCGAGAAATTGTTGTCATCAGGATATTAGCGACTCCATCACGACAAAGCTCCAGCACATTCTTCGCACTTGGTTCACAATTTTTTGGTGGAAAACCAGACTCCTCTGTTTCGACATGCTCTTTACTCTCGTGATATGCCCCTCTGCAACTTCTGGCCATTCCCCAAAGTCAAGAGGCCATTGAAAGGAACGCGATTTCAGACAGGAGAGGACATTATGGCTGCAACGACTGCCGAGCTAAAGTCGATTCCGAAAGAGGCTTTTTCGGAATGCTTCCAATAATGGCGGCACCGCTGGGAGAAGTGTGTGGAGTCCCAAGCAGACTACTTTGAGGGTGATTAGGTTTCCAACGCTCCAGTTTTGCCACTTTTTTTTACCGGCTAAAGGTCGGATACTTTTCTAACAGACCAGGTAGACAGAGACTACTTCCAAAAATCTTAAACTAGTTTGACTAATTTTAAATTGACAGACAGACAAACTTTGAACTTGGTAAAGAATACGGGATTTTTTAATACTTAGTGTTGCGGACTTTCAAACTGATGTAACTGTTGTTAATCGTCTTTGGCACTCTTTAACTATGATCCGGAAGCAAAAATTAAGCTTCTACGTTGCCTACGTTGGTTCAACGTGTTTTTGTTGAAAATAATTGTTGACATTTTCAAGATGACAGATAGTAGATGCGAGCGCAGCTAACTCGACGTTGCCACGTTTATTATTTTTTTTGAGGATAAATATCCCATATGCATATCAAAATATCAATACTTTTTTTAGGATCCTAATCTAACCGGGGTTAAATCAGCGGTCCTTACCACATTGTCCTATATTGGATCGAGAGTTCGCGTGGCAGCGCGGTCCAATATAGGACAATGTGGCAAGGACTGTTGGTTTAATCTATGTTAGATTAGGTTGCCTGGCGCTGGCAGATAGCGGGCAGATAAATCAAGACCATCTCGATCTAATATAGGGCAATATAGCAATGACCGCTGGTTTAACCAACTTTTATAAGACTATTTTGAGTGTGATTAGGTTTCCAACGCTTCAGGTATGCCAGTTTTTTTTACCGGCTAAAGGTCGGATACTTTTCTAACAGACCACGTAGACAGATTGACTAATTCCAAAAATCTTCAACTAGTTTGACTAATTTAAAATTGATAGACAGACAAACTTTGAACTTGTTAAAGAATACGGGATTATTTGATACTTAGTGTTGCGGACTTTTTACCTGGTGTAACTGTTGTTAATCGTCTTTGGCACTCTTTAACTATGATCCGGAAGCAAAAATTAAGCTTCTACGTTGCCTACGTTGATTTAATAAATATTCGTGTTTTTGTTCAAAATAATTGTTGACATTTTCAAGCTGACAGATAGTAGATGCGAACGCAGCTAACTCAACGTTGCCACGTTTTTTTTTTTTTTAAGAAAAATATTATCCCATATGCATATCAAAATATCAATACTTTTTTAGGATACCTAATCTAACCGGGGTTAAACCATCGGTCCTTGCCACATTGTCCTATATTGGATCGAGAGTTTGCGCGGCAGCGCATATCAAAATATCAATACTTTTTTTAGGATACCTAATCTAACCGGGGTTAGACCAATGGTCCTTGCCACATTGTCCTATATTGGATCGAGAGTTCGCGCGGCAGCGCGGTCCAATCTATCACATTGTGGCAAGGACCGTTGGTTTAAGCTAGATTAGATTAGGTTACCCGGCGCGGGCAGATAAATCAAAACCACATACGCGTGGCAGCGCGAACTCTCGATCGAATATAGGACAATGTAGCAAGGACCATTGGTTTGACCAACTCGGCTGGTATCAATTTCCATTCAAGTAATTTTTGAATTGTTTAGTCGGGACCTCTTAAAATATTCTGAATATTCATAATAGACAAATGATTTTAATTGAAAGCCTATTTTGTATATACTTTACACATACATATGACGCAAAAAATTTAAATAATTTATAGGTAGTCGAAATTAAATTCGGCAACGCTGACCCAATTGTATCTACATTCTCAGTTATGTGACCAGTCATGCACGTCAGTGATTTGGTTGAAAATGTCATTTTTTTTTAAATTACAAAAACCCTAATATTTCAACGAAATAAGAAAAAAAATAATTTTAACAGTCTTTCCACTGCAACAAGCAACATACCTTGAAGTATTCCGACACAGTTTCAAGAGGCCGTTTTTGCACTTGGAGCATTTATACGACCCCTCGGCCAGGATCAATCTCCTCTTCTTCTTAGGACGTCGTCTCCCTAGCGAAGGTTGGCGATCCAACTGGCATAATTGTGCGTGAAACCGCAACTCTATAAATCTATATATGTCCGTCCGAACCATTGACGCAGATCCTTTAACCATGAGTTCAGCCGTCTGCCCACAGATCGTTTTCCCTCGATTTTTTGGATGAGGAGTCGGAGGAACTCGTACCGCTCCCCTCTCATAACGTGCCCGATGTATTGGAGCATTCGTTCTTTGATGGTTGTCAGCAGTTCTTTACCTTTACCTATTCTCCTTAACACTTGCTCGTTGGTTATCCTGTCTACCCAGGATATACGCAGTATACGGCGATACAAGTACATCAATGCGGCTCTCCATTGATTGGCAGAATGTCCAGCTCTCGCAGCCATAGAGTAGCACTGGGAAGATATAACAGCGCAATATGCGTGTGCCGAGCTGTAGGTTTAGGTCTGTACTGGTAAAGAGGTCAATTTCCACTCAACCAAATTCTTGACGTTTTCGTCTGGATCATGTAGATTCTGGTGGATATTCGGGATATTTCACTTAAATAATTCACTAGAGACATTTTGGCTGTTTGTAGCGTGGCTGTTCGTTGCAACATGAATGCAACTTCAATACGACGCTTAAGATTGTATATATGTTGCCAAAATTATAGTTTCTCGTATAAACGAGCATATAGACAAAAAATAAACGTGGCAACGTCGAGTTAGTTGCATTCGCATCTACTATATGTCATCTAGAAAATGTCAACAATTATTTTCAACAAAAACACAAATAGTTATTGAACCAGACAACGTAGAAGCTTCATTTTTGCTTCCGGATCTCAGTTAAAGAGTGCCAAAGACGATTCACAACAGTTACACCAGGCAAAAAGTCCGCAACGCTAAGTTTCAAAATATCCCGTATTCTTTACCTAAGCCATAAATTTTTCTGATGTGTTTGAAAGTTTTCAATCAAAGTTTCTCTGTTTGATTAAACAAACTAAGTTTTTGAATAAAACTAATTATGTGATTTGTTTCATGTGATTGTTTAAATAAACAATCACATGAAACAAATCACATAATTAGTTTTATTTAAATAATTTAACATATCGTTTCATATAGTTAAGGCTAGAACAATTAGCTCTTTAAACTAAGTTTGTCTATGTATAACTTGTGGATAATTCTAAATAAATAAATTCCAATTAGATTTTATGCAATAAATCAATAATTAGTCCATACAGAGAGTAATTCCAGTCACATCAATAATTTAACTTGATATGTGTAGTCGCCAACAACTCAAAGTTTCGCGATCGAGTGTACTAAGCCGACGAAGTGCTGATTTTAAATTAGTCCAATTTGTAAATTAGTATTCAAACCGAGACCTACTTCCCCATCCCACGCCTAATCTTCTTAAGGGCTCTTGACCGTCCGTAACCCTAAACCCTTCGCGATTAACGCATCCGCACTCACGCCGTCTACACACTAAATCTAATTATTTTACTCGCAACAAACAACGGCCATAAATTATAAGCTAACCTAAAGATTTCCTCCGCAAATCTAAATCGATTTTGCATGATTAACAAACGCTCCCTTTCTTTTTCTTATTTTACGCAGCATCGCCTGTATTATCCTGACGCTTCTCTTGCGACATAGAAGTCCAACTGTTTTTCTACCTTTTGGTTGTTCTTCTGCCTGTAGGTTTGCCGTCTCTGACGATTTTTGCAATTCTGTGCTCATCCATTCTCGCGACATGTTCGTTCCACATTTTTCTTCTTCATCCATTAGAGCCCAGCGTACAAGGTCCTCCACCCCACATTCCTTTCTGATTTCGGTGTTTCGTTTTTGATCCAGAAGTGTGTGTACACTGATGGCTCTTAGCGTTCGCATCTCTGTTGTTCTGAGAGCGTCTTTGACAATTGACCTGTCCCCTCGGGTTTCTGCCACATACGTTAAGATGGAACGTGTGCAAGCCTTGTAGATCCGAGTTTTCCGCTGGGTATTGATAGCACGTTGTTCTTCCATATAGCATGGCGTAAGCATCCTGATATCTTTTCAGCTTAGTTTGCTTCGTGTTTGATGTCTTGTTGTAGGTTTCCCCAAGTGGACAGTCGACATCACTTGTTCAATAATTTCATCGTTGATTACAATCTTGCATCTCTTGGGTTCTTTCTTATTGTCATACTCTTTGTTTTCTTGGTGGAGATTTTGATGTACTTCGTCGCTACTTTGTTGAATCGCTACACACTCGTCGCTACTCACTGTCCGCGAATAGAGTATCATCTACATATTAATCATTTTTTTTGGGATGGAATAGTTAATGGGGATGGAATAGTTGTTGAGGATTTAACAGTTGATGAGGATGGAATAGTATGAAGAATTTAGAGGTGAATGCTACTGGTGACGCTCAAAGGACCACAAGATGTGCTATGTGGCAACTACAGTATAATCTCGGTAATTCGGCCGTTGGGTAATCGGACGACACGTCCAGAAATCGGGCGGCCTAGAGACCGTTCGCGCTCTTCCCGCCCACCACTCTTTCTTATAATCCGACAGTTGTCTGGTCCCATATGTGTCGGATTATCGAGATTATACTGTGTTGTATATAGAGTCTTTGGAGGCCTATAAAATTGGATTTCTTCTTCTTTTATATTTCGTGCATCATTTTTCTCCTTGCCGCTACGCGGTGTGCAACGTAATCTAACCTTTCTTTCAGAGGAAGAGCAAACCTTTTATAGGTACCATTGGTAGTGTGGGAGTCCTTCTCATCTGAAGAGATTTCCAAAGGACCAACGGTCCAAATTGGACCCACTAAAAACTCTTCCCCCCCCCCCTTTTATATCCCCGTACAACCCGACACCGCAATGCATAACATCAAGTTGTGGGCTCCTGCTCTACATATTCAGTAGTTCGTTCCTTCCTTCTGCCATTCGCCTTTCTCCTTTTTTTGCATAATTTCTTTGACGATGGCATCGACGTCGTTCCACTGCTCCTCGCTTTCCATCATCGAACCGATTAGCGCTCGGGGGTCCAGTACCCCGCCGCTTATTACTACTTCCCGATTCGTTCTCTGGCCAGCCAATTCCTAGTTACTTTTCGTTTTCGTTTCAGGTTCCTTGTTACAAAACGGACAATTTTCCGCCGTCTTATTCTTTTCCGATAGCTTTGGAAACAACCAAGGCCCGTCAGCCCCATTGTCAGGTGATAGGTCAGCTACCCAAGTTTCCTCTCCAGCCAGGACTTAACGTCTGGTATCACCCAGTAAGTCCATTTTGACCTGTCTTTTTCCCACGACTCGGCCACTTTTGGATTGTTCTACGCCTTTCTTCTTCTTTTTGTTTGATTTTTTCGATTGATTGACACGTTGGCGAGCGTCTTTGTCGCAGTTCCATCAACACGCTCAGCCCCTAGATTGACCCACTAACATGGTCCTCGAAGTCCAAGAGAAGATTATGACGTTTAGATCTTTGTACCCAAATTTGGCCTAGGGGCGTCAGAAGTAGAAGGACCTGCAGCTTTATAGGAGCTTGTTAGTGGAGCAGCTAGGGACTAAGAATCATTTTCCTTCATGGCATAGGGAAGCCCTGAAAAGGGAGCCAAGGAAGATCGCCATTAGAATACTTTGCACATACAGAACAGTCGGGATTGAGGCGGTGCGGGTGCTGGCAAGGCTGATCCCGATGGAGCTACTGGCGTAGGAGAGAGCCAGCATTGCGTAGCGCATGTACGGCATGTAATGGCGATCTCCCTTTGCGCCCTTTTCACGGCTTCCCTATGCCTTTGGACCTTGGTGCAGCCGGCCCACACCGGTACAGTAGAACACTGTTCATGACAGATTCCTCCTCCAGCTCTCGGGAGTATTCTCAATAGGTTGTTTATTCTGTTGTAGGCTTTCGCGCCAGCCTCTTCTATGTGCCTCCGAAACCTAATCTAACCCGGGTTAAACCACCAGTCCTTGCCACATTATCCTATATAGGATTGAGAGTTGGCGCCGCCGCACAGTGGACTGGATTTCAAAAAAGTTGGCCAAAAATAGAAAGAAGTTTCAGATTTAAACGTGAATTGGTATATAGGGGTTTTCCAGGCCGCTGAATGACGAATTTCATAGTATAATTTAAACCCAAACTTATTATAATTTAAATTCCAAACGGCGGATCCAATATGGCCGACTACTTCATTAAAAATTGTTAACATTTTATATAAATTGGTATATACGTTTTATTGTAGTATATAAGTGGTATGAAAAGTGAAAAAAATCAAAATGGCGGATCCAAGATGGCCGTGCTCTTTTTTAAAACTTGCTTGGAATATCATGTATATGAGTATATAAGGTTATTTTAATTTAATATAATTTGATTTGAGTTAAGTTGATTAAGTTGTATATATATATATATATATATATATATATATATATATATATATATATATATATATATATATATAAATATAAATATGAAAATTATCAAACAAATCTTGCCATAGCAGGTAGTCCCTACTTAGAGTGTCTGCGTAGATCCTAAACTAAGAAACAGTTTGCCCGGCGCGTCGTCATGCCTGTGGGCGTTTCGTATTTCTAATCCCACATGTACAAAGGCAGACACAGGCAAGATTTTCTTCTTGATTCTATTACAGAACATCGCACTCTATACATTCCATATGTCAACTTCTTATGCTCCGCTGCGGTGCATAATTTATTTAGCAACTTTTTTGCTAATTTGCAGAATTTTTTTTAATAGAAAAACCGTTATGTAGACACATCTTTGACATGATTTCTAACACACGCTACTATAAAATAATAAAAATGTTATATATGAAAAAAATCTACATACCTTCCTTAACACCCTCCATCAAACAAAAACGAAAAAGAACACTCCAGTAAAAGTTACGCGCACTTAAAGAAACAAAGATATTTCTGAACCGCTACACCTGTGCGCGCTGAGTCGATAAGGGTAACTTTGAACTCGCGTAGCGTCTCAACCATAAAAGATATTTTTATTTTAGCATAACATGCACTGAAGCATCCTCTATAAGATTCTTTTGAAATAAACTCATTCGGTGACTAACATATTTTCGATTTTTGGCCAACTTTTTTCAGATTCAGACCACTCCGCGCCACCATACGCCGCGCGTATGTGGTCTTGATTTATCTGCGGCTTCGAAATTGTTCAAGCTAATCTAACCCAGATTAAACCAGAAATCCTTGCCACATTATCCTATATTGGATCGAGAGTTAAGTATGTGGTCTTAATTTATCTGCCGCCTCGCGGTGTAGAATCTAATCCAACCTGGGTTAAACCAACAGCCCTTGCCACATGATCCTACTTTCTATCGAGAGTTCGCGCTGCCCCGCGTATGTGCTCTTTATTTAACGTTTACTGAATATGGGTATCCACCAGATGTACCCGCTGACCAAATTTGAATGCTCCGCTTAAAAAGGGGGCGGCGCGCGTAATATATCCAAATCCTGGTATTTGTTTAGACTAGTAGAAACAATTATTTCTCTCGGATTTTTCCTAAACTGTTTGTAGGACTTGAGTTGGAAGTTTGCTCTATAGGTAAATTTCGTAAATCTCTGATGCCTTGCAGCATAATGCCATAATTCGGCGAATTATTATGATTTCAAAGTTTTTTTGCAAATATCTCGTCAACGCCTCAAAATATAAAATTACGACCGGGATCTGCGCATGTAGGGCGTCGGTGTCTACAAAAAAGTATTCTTTGCAAGTTTTGTAAAATCGTTCAGTTTAGTCGCAAAAGAAAAAAATATAAAATGCCAAAATTTTTACCCCAATTTCGATTTTCAATTTACATGGGTTTTAATGGAGAACGCGTTTGGACTTTTGCAAAAAAAATCTTTTGGAAAAACGGTTCGCTTTAGAAAGATGAAAAATACACACTTTTTTGAAGAAAATCTGCTCTATCGAACAGTGTAAAATGCATGTTCGGCAGAGTTCAGAAAGTTGGACAGAAAAAATTCTGAAAGAATTTCAACACACATTTCTGAATTAAAAAAAATTCCTTTGTCAAGGCTATCGGCTACGAATATTACAAACTGACAATTTCAATAGATAAATGTATGCGCTATATAGAACGGAAAGATTTTTTAATACATCTATTGCAGTTTTCAAATTTTAGTTATTTGAATGAACTACTTTCTTAGCTGCCTTGACTTTGAGAGGCGGCGGTCGCCGCGAGATAAAATATTTTGCAAAGGTAACTAAGGGATATCATAGCCTGACTAATTCTCTACAAATTTGTCTAATTTTATTGTTCCACGTAGTCTGAAAATTACTAAAATAATTTTTTTTAACAAATCCAGATATAATTAATCCTTAAATCCCAGATATAATAAAAAATCCTTAAAATTAATACATTTTTTTGAATATTTTGAAACTTTCGAGTTCCGTTTTGCAAACGGAACAAAACGAAACTCGAAAATTTCAAGATATTAAAAAAAAATGTATTAACCATTTAAGGATATCAATGCAATTTTTACGGAATATGGGCATCCCCCAGAAGTATTCGCTGGCCAAATTAAAACGCTCTGCTTGAAAAGGGGGCGGGTGGCGAATTATTTTTGCTTCAAAGATTTTTCGCAAATATCTCGTCAAGGCTTCCAAATAAAAAACTATAACCGGGGTCACGATATGTAAGACGTCGGTGTCTACAAAAAAATATTCTTTGCAAATTTTGTAATATCGGTTTTGTCACAAAAGTAAAAAATGTGAAACACGATTTTTGGGAGGCCCTTTTTTTTCTTTGCTACGCCACTGTATATGAAGAGGTAGTTGTCACATTGCTGCGATCCCTGCCGTTTTTCTTAGTTTCTGTGAGTGTGCAGATGTCTATTTTGTGTTGTGCCAGTTCTATCACTATTTCGCATTCTTTATTGTTGAGTGAGCGAGTGTTCCGCGTGTAGTCACCTCAGTGTATGATTTTTGAGTTTCTTCTGCGAGTTTCTTACTGTGATCGTCTTCGTAGTTTCCTGTCCTGTTTTCGAGGCTGTTGTCAGTTCTATGAGCACTATATGCTTTACGTCTGGTAGGTCGCGAGGTCGTAAATAATCTAAATGAAATAATCATTAATACTTTTGAAGTCAATTTCGCTATAGGGATTATTATCGGGAAAATATTTTCTCAATCAACCGGAGAAGGAGGCAACAAGAAAAGAAGTCTTCGCGTACCGTAATAAGATTAGTATCGTTATAAATTTGAAAGGAGTCGCCTAGTAAACTCAATGTTAAAGCAAGTGTCGAGACCCAATTAGGGCAAACCGAGACATATTTTCAGCCGCCTTAATTTATTCTCGGTCAGATTGCTTGCTTATCCCTCCGCCCCACTATCCATTATAAGTAACCGACTAGCACAAATAAGGTGTCGATATTTTTGTTACCCCTCGACTCCCCCTGCCAGTGAACCTCTGTCAACAAGGATTACATGCATTTTCATATCTAAGCCAGACAACTTCAATCCATCACTAATACATCTTCTACGCTCGTTTTTAGTTTAGGCTATTGTTTGATGGTTTTGTAAGGCTTTAAGAAATACGGTTATTTTCCGAAAATCTAGCTAAGGCTGCTGCAACTGCAGGATACTTATATCTCAAAAACTGGGGATGCTAGAGATGTGAAAATTTAATTTTTAATTTCAGTCAATTTAGATTATTTTGGAAATGTTTCTGTTTCTGAAAGATATTTTGCGCGGTTTTGTATCGCTAATTCAGGCTTACGTATCAAAAAGAACAGAAAAAGATTATCTGGGAGTGTTTGACCCTCCGAACAGATTAGCGTACCCAAATATTTGAATACAGATGATTTTCGGAGTTCAGTGCCATCAATGTGAATAGATCCTTCACTTGGTTAGTTTCCTTGTTAAGTCGTTAAGTCGCAGTTTTCCAACACTGAACATGTTGTTCCAATTCTTGGCGAGACTTGCAGGCTACAATTATATCGTCAGAATAGAGCAAGGTGCCAAGACAGATGTAGAACAGGAGCGCGTACAGAGCTGACCCCTAATGAACACCAACTCTGATGGGAAAAGTTTCGGAGTTTCCTTGAGCACATCGGACATAGCTGGTGACATTCTGATAAAGAAGCTGGACCCATGGAGCATATGCTTCTGGTATCCCATGCTGTCGTAGTGCATACCATATTAGATCACGAGGTACCCTGTCGAAGGTCTTTTTAAGATACAAGAATGGAGTGCTTTGGAATGGTTTCCTCTTTTCTAGGTGCCATTTTTTCATCTTGATTTTGTCACGAAGGCGTGTATCCATGATACGCTCATATATCTTCATAGTGTGGCAATGCAGGCGAATCGGTTGATAATTTGTGCAGTTGTGCACATCTCGTTTACCTTTTCAAAGTGGTATTACTGCTGGGCCAAATAAGAGGAGTTTCGTTTTCATTGATGATCTTGTTGAAGATATCTGCTAGAAACTGAGCTGCTTGTGGCCGAAGCATCTTCCACTACACCGATGGTAGATCATCCGGGACAGCTGCCTTTCCATTTTCATTTTCTTCATAGCGATCTCAACTCCGCCAACCGTGATGGCTGCTACTGGATCAAGTATAGAACCGCAGCTGGTAGTGGCGGATGCGCAAATTCTTCGTTGCTAATATTTTGCTGTTTCCATCGGTTAAGGATCCCATTAGGTTTCTGTAGAGGTTGTTGATTTTCATTCTTAATGATCATAACATTGGATATCTTGAGTGGAACGATGGCGATTTTTGCTAGTCTGTAGATATTATTTGTTCCTTCTGCTGTGTAGAGCTCTTCGTACATGTTCTTGTAATGGTCTGCTTTAGCCTTTGACACTTCCCGTTTTGCCACCGACTTCTTCTATATTGCTGACGATCAAGATCCAGTCCCGATTGCAGCCACGTCTTATACGCTAACTTCTTCATCCTGATGGCATTTTGGACATGAGAATTCCACCACCATATCTCTCTATTGATAAAACTGAGTCCAGGTTTTTGATTTAGTAGCACAAGTCTTAATATGTGTGGAGGCCTTTATCCAGATTTCATCAACGTGTTAACCTTGTTCTGGCATAGCTAGAGAACATATAGATGTTTTTAACTGGATGTGACGTTGTTTTAATTTCCACAATTTAATTCGTTCCGATGTAGATTTAAGACTTTTCTTGCCGAGATCAAGGCGAATCCTAAAATTGAGGAGAAGCGGATGACGTTGGGGTGCAATATTGTCTGATGGTATGACTTTTACATCAGTGACAAACTTCAGATCACTCCTTCGTACCAACCAATAATCAATCTGCGTATTTCTTCCACCACTACTGAGGTAATGAGGTGCGATGGCCGCTTTCTGTAAAAGGTGTTCTTCTTGAAGTGAGGGACTCTCTCAAGAGCGTAGACAACCTCTCGCGCATACTTGTGGAACGCATCATCCACAAATATACGGGACCTTCAGTTTATCGCCCGTTCCGAAAGGTTTTACATAAAAGGTGTTAGTCACAGCTACGTCTAAGGCCTCGGCAAATTCCAGGATTCTGTTTCCATCCTCATTACGCTCTCGAAAGCCTTGTTCACCATGTACTCTGTAGAAACCATTTCTAGTCTCTCCAACGTGGACATTTTAGTCACCTCCAAGGAATAGGAGTTCTTCTTCAACAAACTGTAGGTGAGTTTCTTTTGGAACAAAATTACCTACAGTTCTACCTACAGTTTTCCTCGAAACTTACCTACAGTTTGTACTCATCCTTCTCATCATCCGCGTACCCAGTTTTTGAGGCATAGCATCAAACCACACGTAAGGTGGTACCAGTCTCGATCTTAATAGACATCAATCGGTCAGAAAGACGGTTTATTTCAGTGACATAATCTCTGAAATTTGTACTCACAGTTATAGCTACGCCATTACTGCATGATATTTTTCCGTGGTAGAATAACCCAATAGCTAGTAATACATAAACTATTATAATAATAAAACCTTATTTACGTTATAAATTATGTTAATTAATGTGCGTTGGGAATTGTTTTCGGGAAAATGTGCAATATGTTTGATAACGCTTGTAGCGGAATTAGACTGAAAAAGATATGTACAATTAATACACGCAATGCGTGTACACCGCAATTACACGATACAACGCACGTTAATCCCACTGATAATTTCAAATTACACACGAAACGTAATTTCACACGTTATTAAAACGTAACAACAACAAAATTGCCTTTGAGGGAAAATGTTCACTTCTCCCCTATACAAAACAAAAACGAATCGCGGAATTTTCTCCAAAAATAGCTATCTATAAGTGTTTGGACCGTGTCTCACGAAAATCATTTCTTTTCTAATTTAAATTGGGATTGTCCCATCACTTACCTTTAGGGTTGCTCGCGTCTCCGCCCCGTGTGGACCGTCCTTCCGTCGCCTATTTTGAGGGAGGAAAATGGGAAAACAATAATATCGGGATATATGTGGGGACGGATACCCTTAACATGGGTCAGTCCGGACGTTGAATGCCGCTGCAGCCCTTCGGCTCGTGATCACACCAACTTGGAACGATAAACTTAAATGCGTGCACGTCTCGGTCGAACTTGGTTCGCGCTTCGATTTTGGTCTTCACGCTTCTCACGCCCGAAGCGTACTACCCGAATAATATAAATTCGCGAGGTAAATTGATAAATCGCGCGATTTCGGCCCAGGTCGATACACCTTTCCCCTTCTGTTGATCGGTGCCGAAATCGATTGAAATGTTAAATTTAAAATTACAGATTTACTAAAATTGGTGCGAATAATAAGCTAAAATAATTTCTTCATAACTAAAACGGCGAGAACTAGACAGACGCCAGCAGGTTCCCCACAAATCGAGGGTCCCCACAAGGATGTGTGTTATCACCACAGATATGGAGCCTGGTTCATGAATAGACCTTCTACGTTTAGTTAAGCGCATGCGCATCTGCTAAGCTTGAAAGGCGGGAATATGAAAGTTTCGGGCACATATTTAGTTTTAAAAATTCGGGCACTTTTTGACGTATAACGAAAATTGACACATGCGCACAAAAGAAAATCAACTATGAACTGACTATTAAAACTGATTATTACTGACTATGAAAACTAATTGGACGAATTGTATGAAAATTGCATAAAAAGCTCCACTTTAAAATCCTATATGCACCTTTAACACTTCCTCTCTCTGTCTCAACCTCTCTCACAAGCTCTCCCTTTCTCGCTTCCTCTTTCCCTTTCTCACTCTATGTAGTTATACTAGGTGGAACGTATCGAAAAATTTCTACATGGATTGAATTATACCGGATTCAGATTGAATTGCGAAAGCGTCCATTGAGAGCCGGTTGCGATTTGCATACGCGAAAAAGCTTCCCGCGCGTGAATAATCCCCAACAAATTTTCCGCTCGCGCAGATTTTCGCCGATCCGCTAAACCCAAACCGATTTTTCTCCATCAAGGAAAACAACAATTCGCTATAAATCCCGCAGCGTAAACGACCGTCGATTTATTTCGCACGCAAATTTGCAATAAGTTGATTACAAACCCTTAGTATATATAAAACAATTGAGATTGGAAAATATAGCTTAATGTCTAGTCGCAATAACCTTACACTAAATACATTGAAGTTCACTATATTACGTGTGAATTTCCTTTTGTGTATATCGCGTCGAGTTGTGGAAACTGGGGCGAGAATGGGTTTTTTCCTCCGGGCGATATTTTTAGTTTTCGGGTTTATTTATAGTCCGGTAATCAGGGTATAGCTGGCCTCATAGTCGAAGTAAATCATGACCCCGATCTTTCACCTGCTAAATCTAATTGGACCCGGAGAGCTTTCCCGACCTTAATGAAAATTTTATGAAGCTTTTACTTCTAGAAAATGTGCTTTAGCTAAACATTATTCACTAAAAACCGGAAAAAAGTTATAGCAATTTGAAACAAATATATTGAGAAAATCTATATTTCTCTCGTTTGTTAAAGCAATCTGACTATTTTTATTATTTTGGCTTATTCGGTTTCAGAGATATGGGTTATTATAGTTGTTTGGACCGTGTCTCACGAAAATCAAATTTTCCAGTTTTAATACAGGGCTGGTCTTATCACTTACCTGTTAGGGTTGCTCGCGTCTCCGCCACGTGTGATCGTCCTTCCGGGACCTTTTTTAATGGGGATAATAAGTGGAGGAATTCCCTTAAAATTGTTGTATTCCAGACGTTGGATGCCGCTTCAGCCCTTTGGGCTCGTGCTTACACCCCTGGTTAACTTGATTTAAAACGATAAACTTAAAGATGCGTGCATGTGTCGGTCGAGCTTCGTTCGCGCTTCGATTAATGTCTTTTCGCTTCTCTCACTCGAAGCATACTATAAATATATAATTTCGCGACGAAATTAATTAATAAATCGCGCGATTTCGGCCCAGGTCGATACACCTTTCCCCTTCTGTTAATCGGTGCCGAAATCGATTCAAATGTTAAATTAAAAATACAGATTTACTAAAATTGGCGCGAACAATAGTATATTACGTAACGAGAGTCGTAAGAAGCATATTACGTACGAGCGGAACGGTTACGCACTTTGCGCTACGCGGGCCGTACATAACTGTTCCGCTCGTACTTAATTGCCTTACAACTCGAGTTATGTAGTATACTTTATCTACGACCACACTAATTTGTTTCTGTTTAATAAGAAAAATATGTTTGATGTAACAAATTTATATCTTATTAGGGACATTATTTAACCTTGTAATGAACAAACAGTTATATTTTTATTTATAAATGTTACTCGACATTATTTAGCTTGATAGAAATGTAAAGAAATGCATTAATAATGGTTACATACCTTTTTATTTAATACTTATTTGGGTTAAACTGGAATAAGAGTGCTCAGAGATATAGGCAACCCAATGTACTCAATGTCACTTTCCGTTAGTTGGGGACGCTGAACGTATGAGCACGTAGCAGCAGCTCTTAACCAATCAACGAATCGTAAACCAAACGCACGTGTGTGTTATCAATCATAACTTATCATTAATCGCGGACTGTTACATACGTGTGTGTTATGTTGTATTTACATAGTCCACGAACTATACAATATTGGGCATTTACAATAGTGGTCGTAGGTAAAAATATTTAACTCTAATTTTCCGTCCAATTTTCAGTCCCCATAATTGGATTTTCAAAAAAATGTAAGGCGCGTGTCTCATCATTTTTAAAAACGAATCTCAATATCAAATTTCATATCTGTAACATTTCCTGTTTTTGATATATAGAAATCCTAGTAAAAAACTTTGGCTTCCCTTTTCCCAAACTACTTTCGCCAACTAATTCGCAAAGTCATTTGTTAAAATAACCGAATTTCTTAAAGCCTTACAAAACCAGTAAACATTAGTCTAAACCAGTGTTCTTCAAGCTTTGGCATCCCGCGGAACCCTTTTCTGAGAATTTTCTTTTTATGGAACCCTCTGTTTAGTTGCACTTTGATTAAGGGAGGGAATCGCATTACATGTTATGAACAAGGTTCGTCACTGAATTTCTTATAAAATTTTTGTAAAAGTCTCATAATAAATAAATATGCATTTATTCAAACAAAATTATAACTTCATATAAAATATTTGTACTACACGTACATAGAAATGAAATTATAATCGAAAGAAACAAATCTTAAAAAAATTTATGACTTCGTTGTGCTTGTTTATGACTGCATAATTTATATTTATATCTGGTTGGATCGGTGTTAATTGCAGACGCATATCATTTTCGGCATCAAATCGATTTCTATACTAAGAGATAGGTTGTTTCGAAAGGCATCAATTCCTTCACCGCGCGTTTGGAAAATTCCGGATATTCTTCCCTTAATTTTAACCAAAACGGGCCAATGCCATCCGGTTCAAATGTAAATTGTAATACAGTGTCGGTACATATATCTAGAAATTGCTCTCAATTGAGGAAAGCCTCAATTGGCAAGGTATCCACATCACAACACTCATTAATGGTATATTAAAGGACGAGCTCAGTAAGCGCGATTTTACAGCTTGCGTCCAAGTATGGAAAACGACGAGCGAAACGAGGAGTTTTCTACTGGACAAGTGCTGAAAAATGCCTTCCGACCGAGTTCTTTATAGTATTTTTTCTATTTTGCGCCCTTTTATGCCATTTCTAAACAAAAAAATCGCCGATACATAATGAGAAAATTGTATCGCACTCGACGAGTGCGCACATAACCGCACGCATATTAGTGCTGTTATGAGTCCATTACAGACGCAAAATAGAAAAAAGGATTTTCGATTTAACGTAAATTATTGCAAATGGGGGTGGAAGGGCGGCGGTAATATTCAAAAAATGTCTTTTGCAATACCGTTAAATGTCCCAAAATATGATTTTTTAAATTTTGGGCGATTGCGATATTATTGTTGGCCAGGAAATCATTTAAATTAGAAAAACATTCTGTATTACTTTTGGTGATGCATTTCTCCCAATGCTTCATTTTTTATTTGATTGAGTTTACCATCAGGGTTGCGAATAGATTCGATCGGCACTGGAAATTATATGTTTGGGCAAATAAAACTTGCACGCCTCGATGAACATGTATTTATTATTTAACTCTATTTTAAGCACTTGTGACGACGTGCACTGTCGTAGTTTGAAATCTTCTGAGTGTGTTTGTGGCAAGAGGGTTACAATTGAACTGAGTGTGATTAGATATTGTTACAAACTCAATCCCACCTCCAATTGGCCTGCCTCCACTGAACCAAGAAGAATTCCAACCCGAAGTGCACGTGGTAATTTCTATGGCTAATCTTAAAACTACCCAATTTAAATACTTATTCTAAGGAACCTTAAACATGAACATTGCATTGTATTTTCAATTGTTTACGACCACCAAGCATCCAAAAACCATTAGCGATCGTAAATATCCGCCGAAACGTATTTACAAAGGATTACAAATGGTCTTTCAGATGCGTAGCGGCCATAAACAGCTCCAAACGCATTCAAACAAATATTTACTACCCTACCGACCAGATGTTGGGAATCTACTGGTCGGTTTAAGATAATCTTGATGTAATTATTATTTACCTAAATTTAGAATACACTTAACAAAGAAAATAGTTTTTAAAATAAAAATTAAATAAAATTGTTTGGTCTTAACAACATATATTAACTAAAGCTGAAACTTTTTTAAACTAAGGCTAAAATACAGAATCAATGAACAAAAGATATAGTTCTTACACAAGTGCAAACATGAAAAGATGATACACACAACGAAACATATACAGCTAAAAACTTATTGTACTTATTCAACTACCAGATCTTGGACTAGATCAACCAAGAAAGAATGAAGGTGCAAAACCGATAAACTGATTGCTAACAAAAAACAAAAAATCGGTTAAAAACCTACGAATACCACACAACTTTGTAAACTTATTAAAACGAAATATAGCTAGAATATATAAATCTCATGAAAAACAAAAATAAATTCTCATGTTGAAACAACTACTTCTCGGCTAATATCACACATGATATTGAATTATAGAACAGAGACTTGTATATTATTATAATTCAATATCCTTGTTGTAGTATAATTCAATATCTTGTGTGATTAGCCAGGAAGTAGTTGTTTCAACATGAGATTTGTTCATAGCCTTAATAAGGCTTAATATTATAGAGCTATGAACAGGTTGAATATATTTATATATTCAAGCTATATTTCGCTTTAATAAGTTTGTATGATTGTATCTATAATTAGTATGGTTTCCCCAATCTTCAATTAACAACAACTGTATTTTCTATGATCGGTTTATAATTCAACAAAAGTATATTTCACCCCAAAACACATAAACTTAATATGTAAAGCAGGGGTGGACAAACTTTTTGGAGGCAAGTTAGCTGCTGGATGATCTGAGGAGTATGTCGAGCATACCCCAAGCATGCTCTATGGGATTTAAATCAGGACTTAACACAGGCCACACCATTGTTTGAATTCCTAGTTCTTGAAGGATGCCTAAGGTGATTCGCGTTATCCTGCATTAACAAAAAATTGGACCTATTCCATATGCAATAGAGACAACATGTTATCATAATACAATGTCAACATAGAGATTAGCGTTAAGATTTCCTTGAATTACAACAAGGTCGGTTCTACTGTCGATACTAATCCCATCTCAAACCATAACTGAACCACCTCCAAATCTTTTGACTTGCTGGACAATTGCAGCTACGTAGCGTTTTCCTGTGCGTCTGTAAACACGTACTCTGCCATCGCAACGAGTAATACGGAACCTTGATTCATCCGTAAGGAGCACATATTTCCATTGTCGAAGTTGCCATGCGACATGTTCACAAGCAAAATTCATTCTTGATATTCTGTGGCGTCGTGTTATCGACATGCTTGTTCGTCTTGCCCTCAAATTTGTGGGTTTCCCTCAACCTATTAATAATTGTCTGGTCTGATACAGTAACTCCATGCGTCGTCATGAGGGAAATTAAAAGATCTTTCGCCGTAGCAACCCTTTTGCGAAGACTCGAAATCAGTAAAAATCTGTCTTGATTTTGAGTTGTTTTTCCTTGGTCACCGCGCCTGGTATATTGGCCTGTATAGTAGTAGCGGAAGTACCTGTTCAACAATCGCTGAATAACAGACAGGCTTACATTGAAGTTTCTTGAAGTTTCTTGCTATTGACCTTAAAAACAGCAGTATTTGGTCCTTTAAGTGAAAGATTAACTTCGTTCTTGTACGAAAATATATCTGCAAGGTAGGCTAGATCTTGAAGCCAATTGTCATTACGTTTTCCAGAAAATTCACGTTCAGATAAAAAGATTCGAATTTCATCATGCAATTCTCAGAGTCTGGTCAGAACCTTTCCACTGGATAACCATCTTACTTCAGTATGAAGGAGATTCTTATGTGAATTTCCCAGTTCATCGTACAATAGGGCAAATACCTTGGTTTTGGGGGTCTGGATTTTGATAAAATTAAACATCTTAACGACCTCATTGAGTACTTCTGCAGTGCTTTTGGTGTCCGCTTAACAGCGAAAGCATGACGATGAAGACAGCAATGGCTGGCTTTGATGTCTGAAACTAGTTTCTTTAAACGTGCTATTACGCCCTTTATAATATCAACCATAGACATAAATTCCAAGGAATTGAATGTTTTTCAAAATATGCATTAAGTAAATTAAATATTTCTTCACCTGTTGTTTGAGTTGGCACAGCTTTTCGCATATATTTCTGAAAATTGGATTCGTGTATGCATCTCACGAAAAGTAACAAAATTGCTGATCCAGCCACATCTGTAGATACGTCCAGTAGCGTCGCTAGCGTCGGTCAATCGGGCGACTGCCCGGGGCCCACGGACTAGAGGGCCCCCGCAGTGGCTGCAGATCGATTCTGAGATGACTGACGTGTGGCGTTTCGCAAATTTCACATGGGGGACCGCACAACGTGGGTTTTAAAAAGGCTCAAATTTGACATTTTTATGCCGCCGGATGCGGCAAATCTTGGGTATTTTAACCGCGCGTCCTCGATGACTTAACTGTGAATGTCCGTCCGCACGTTGTCATCTAAAAGTATCCCCAAGTTTCGTCCTCCGTCCTGCCGCGCCCCTCCGGGGACCCAAAACCCACCCTAAAATCGTAGATTTTGCGGAAACGGCCCGACGGAAGCGGCGGCGGCGGTGCAAAACGGGAATGTTCATTTTTCCGGTGTAGAGCCGAGATCCCCGTCGAGCCGTTTTGCCACAGGTTCGGATGCACCAGACCGAAAATTAAAATAACGATATTTTACTTTTGAGGCGCATTTTTTGTCGGATCTCATTCTTTTTTCGGATCCTCTAGTCGCCGCCGCGCCACGTTTTTAGAGCCCTCGCTCGCCGTGCTGTGCGACGTCCCGTTCACCTGGTGCAAGAGCAAATACATTTTTTTTTTGCCGATTTTGCAATCACTTTCACGGACGCCCAGGACTTATTTGATGGGCTCCAGGTCGCCGGTTGGGTTCGTTGTCAGAACACTCGCGCGCAACCATTCCGGCAAGAATGTTTAAACTGCGACGACTTTTTGCGAATCTGCGGCAGTTTGAAGAGAAAAATGCGCAAAAAGTGAGAAAAACCAGAGGCGTTTTGCGGGGCTACATAGAACTTCGGAACC
Organism: Phosphuga atrata; assembly: GCA_944588485.1. Taxonomy (NCBI): domain Eukaryota; kingdom Metazoa; phylum Arthropoda; class Insecta; order Coleoptera; family Silphidae; genus Phosphuga; species Phosphuga atrata. The sequence continues at coordinate 63,256,365 of OX155901.1, read as the reverse complement.
AATTGACGGATCGGAACCGGACCGGTGCCGTTCGATCGGCCATAGAACCTTTTAGTTTGTTTGGGAGTTTAATCCCGATTACGCCGAATATGACGTCGCTACGCCATAAAAACGACGTTTTTTGGACATCCAGGAAAACTCCCACGGAACCGCCAACTTGAGCTCTGCGGGAACGGTTTCGCGCGATTCCCGCAGGGAATTGAACGTTTCATCGTTTACTGCAAGCGGCATCGCGCTGCGTAGTTTGCAACCGTCGCCCGCCAAAACTCGTCGTATTTTATGTACTGGGGGGCCCACCTCAATATATATGCCCGGGGCCTCCAAATCCAAACGACGGCGCTGGATACGTCCATTTGCAGAGTGAATCCATCTTTAGGAGTTTTCAAACGATTTACTCGTTCCACTTCGCAGAAATCTAACATATCTTTAATTCGTCATGAAATCGTCGTATCAGACAATGGGACATGGATCATGCATTTGATTAAATCTTTTGTACAAGTTTTCATTAATTTTTCTGCAATCATATGAGCTTCGCGCAAACTAACTAAATAGATGCTTTTAGAACATGTTTATTATCATCACGAACATACCTTTCAAATGTATTCGTTTTCTGCTGTAGTTCAAGACATTTTCATTTGTAATATTCACTTTTACCTTTTAAAGTCGGATATTTATTTTCCAAATGACGCTTTAACTTTGTAGCATTTAAACTGCTGTATTTGACTACTTGCTCACATATCACACAAAACCCATTTGGCTCATTTTTATCACCAATCCAGGTAAATTCAAAATTCAAATAATTATTTCGTATTTTGCGGCTAGTAGATCCTGATTTATTTTCTTCTTCAATATTATCCGTCAGCTCCAATGTTGGCGGAAAACTGGTTGCTCTATGGATTTTGATTCCAATTTCCTAGTTTTAAGTCAATTCTGCATTATATTTCTAAAGGATATTAGGATAAGTTAAAACAACGATCAATTTATTATAAAATAATTAACTTACTACCGTTTGCATATGTAAGACTTGAAATGAATAGTTCCAATATGAAACTCCAATCGACACACGTGTTCCAGAGAGCGGCACAACGCATCGTCTCTAGTTGTAAATAGAGTACATCTATTCCTTATCTCCATGATAGTACGGTGCGAGCCTAAAGTGTTTTTCTGTTGAAAAAAAACTGTTAAACTGTCGCCGATAAAAGTTCTTTCTCGCCACAGTAAAAAAAAAAAAAAAATCTCGAAGTTTGGATGTGAAATAAACAATAAACTAATTGTAAACGTTAGAATATAAGCGAGTGAACCGGAGGAGTGGAGAGAAAATATTTAAGCACAACTGCGCGCGGGTTCGAGACCGGGTACGATCTTTAAACTTTTTGGTAGCATAGTGAAAATAAATAAACAATAAATAAGACATAGGCAATGGAACACGACAGCAGGCCAAGATCAAACAGTGAGGTTAGAAGTCCTTTTGATCGGTGCGCGAAATTGAGTCGGTCGCCGACACAATTGGCAAAACGTTCCAAAAAAGAGGATTTGGAAAAAAGAGAAATGAGCGTGGGTATCGGAGGAGCTTTGGAGAAGATCTTTGAAGAGCTATGGGAAATGAGGAAGGATTTTAAAGCCGTCCAGAATAAGATGGAAGAAATGAGAAGAGAAAATAAAGAACTCGAAGAAAAATTGGAAAGGGCTAGGAGTGAACAAAAGGAAGTAGAGGAGAAGGAAAGGGTGTGGAAAGAGGAAATGATATCACAATTGAAGGCGATAAGAAACGAAAACACCGATATTAAGGGCAGAATAAAGAAGTTGGAGGACGACTACAGAATAGAGAGAGAAAACTCCGTCAGAAGTGGGGAGAATGATCAAGACTCGCTAAGAGAGGAAGTAAAACAACTGAGAGAAATGGAAGAAAGAAGAGAAAGAAAGGAAATAAAAAATAATATTGTGATTCATGGGGTAAAAGGAGAGAGATGGTTTAGAAGACGCTAAAAGGTTATTGGAAGAAAGATTTGGAGTAAAAGAAGGGGTAGGAAGCATGTTCAAGATAGGAGACAAAGGTTCGAACCAAGGGCCAATTGTCGCAAAATTGACAAGTTGGGAAGTAAAGAGAAAAATAATGCTAAATAAATATAAGCTGAAGGGGTCTGATATTTTTATCCAAGACGATTTTACTAAGAAAGAACAGGAAATTCAAAAGGATTTGCGACAGAAAGCAAAGATTCTAAAAGATAGAGGGCACAAAGTGAAGATCGGTTATAATAAGATGGAAGTGGATGGAAATTGGGTAACATGGGAGGAGTCACAGAAAATTATGCCAAGAAACTAAATCTGTTTCAAATAAAAGAGAGAGAGATGGCGAGAAGACACAAGAACAATGATGAACGGTTAACGGAAAATATTAAGATACTCTTTTGGAATGTGGCGGGACTGAAGAGGAAATTGGAAAGCGATAACAGATCTATTATAATGTTTCTCAAGAAATTTCATATAATTGGATTGGTTGAGACCTGGATGCAGGAAAAAGAATGGGAGAGCTGCAAAGGAAAACTTCCCAAAGACTATAGATGGAAATTGCAGCCGGCCCAGAGAGAATATAAGTATGGAAGAGCAAAGGGGGGTATATTAACAGGAGTTAAAAGAAATATCAAAGAGTCAGAAAGAAGACTGGAAGAGGCAGAAGGCGTAGTGTGCAGGGAAGTGGAATTAGAAGAAGCCTGGTGGCAAGTGGCCACGGTATACAACAACAAAGGACTGGAAGTAATTAAAGAGGCAATAAAAATGAATGGAGAAGGAACGGTAATGGCAAAGTTACTGGTAGGAGGCGATTGGAATGTTAGAATCGGGGAAGAGCAGTTCCACACAATGGATAGTGAAGGTAGAGAAATAATAAGGAAAGCCAAGGATAAAGTTAGAAATGCAGAAGGGAGAGGGTGGGCGGAATGGGTAAGGGAAAATCAATGGGACGTCGTAAATGGGTGTGTGGAAGGAGACTGGGAGGGAGATTTCACATTTGTGGGGGCAGGAGGATTATCGACTATAGATCTGGTAGTGGCAATTGACCCGGCAAGGCAGGAAATTAAAGAGATGAAGATAGGAGGGAGAATTGATTCAGACCACATGCCAGTGGCAATAAGCTTGATGACGAAAACAATAATTGCATCTAGGGAGGAGAAATGGGTTACCAGATGGGACAACGAAGCGACTGAGAAGTATAGGGCTAGAATGGAAGCAATAAACTGGAAGGAATTAAAAGATATAGACAAGATTATAGAGAATATGGAGGCAGGAATGGTAAAGAAGAAAATCACAACAGCATCACCGGGAAAATCATGGGCAGACAAAGAATATATGACGGAGAAACAAACGTATAGAGAGGTTATGAGAAAGTGGCGAGAGGGCACCAGTAGTAAAGAAGATTGGTTAAAGACTAAAGGTGAATTAAAGGATTTGGAGACGAAGAAAAAACAGGATTGGGAGAGAAGAGAACGTCAGCGCATACTTGACATCAAAACAGAAGCACAGCTCTGGAAGTATTTAAAAGAAAGAGGAGCGAGGAGAGAACGATTTCCAAACAGCATTCCGATGGAAAAGTGGAAAAGTCACTTTATGGTTTTGTTGGAAGGAGTCGAGCCACAGGAAAGAGTAGGGAATAGAAGAGTAAGGGAGGAGCAAGCTTTGGAAGATTTAGGCCAAGAAGAAATAAAGATTGATGAAGTGGAAAAGGTTATAGCAGCACTAAAACAAAAAAAAGCGGCAGGCCCTGACGGCGTAGGAAACGAAGCCTGGAAAGCTATCCCGAAAGAGTGTAAGACTAGAATCACCCAAGAATTGAATTTGGTATGGAGGGTAGCAAAGAGTGCACCAACGAGCTGGAAGGAGGGAATAATTCACCCAATATATAAGAGTGGAGATAGGGAAAATGTAGGAAACTACAGGGGGATTACGCTAGTGAATTCGGCATATAAAATTTTCACCAAAATCTTGGACGAGCGGTTGAGGAGAGAGATAGAGGAGAAGCATCTAGTGCCAGAGGTGCAAGCTGGTTTCAGAGAGGGACGGAGTACGATAGAGCATTTAGTAACCCTGCGCTACATAATTGATCAAGAAATAAGCAGAGGGAGCCTGTTTGCTCTTTTCATTGACCTAAAGGCGGCGTATGATTCGGTAGATCGAGGGAAGTTGGTAGAGTGCTTGGGAAAAAAGGGAATCTCAGAGAGTGTGATAAGGAATGTAAGAGAGTTATATAAGGAAACAGTATGTAAGATTAGAGTGAATGGATGTGAATCTGAGTATTTCGAAGTAAGAAAGGGTCTGAGGCAGGGATGCCCGTTGAGTCCTACACTTTTTAATCTCTATGTGGCTGACATGGAGAAAGTGTTGACAGATGGCCAAGCTGGAGGCGTGGTTATAGGGAGAAAGAAAGTGTGGAGCTTAGCCTACGCGGACGATATGGTAGTGTTCGCTAAAACCGCAGGAGAAATGAAGGAGTTGATTGAAAGGCTGAGAGGTTATTTTAAAAAGAGAGAGCTAAATGTAAACGTGGGAAAAACTAAATGGATGCGTTTTAAAAGGGGAGGTAAATATAGGAAAGAACGTTTCGAATGGCTAGGAAAGGAAATTGAGGAGGTGCAAAAGTTTAGGTATTTAGGATATGTGTTTGGAACTGGGTGCACTAATAGGGAGCATGTGGATTATGTGTCAAAAAAAGCGTGGGTGGCGGCAGAACGCATGTGGAAGGGATGGAGATCTAGTTTTGAAGGGAACTTTAGGGCGGCGGACGTAATATGGAAAGTGTGTGTGAGAAGTGTTTTGACCTATGGTTCGGAAGTATGGGGGATTAGAGAGGAAGAGAAGATAGAGAGGGTTCAACAAAACTTCTACAAGAAATTCCTAAAGTTAGACAAATCGACACCAGGCTACATAGTTCTGCAAGAGGTGAATGCCCACAAGGTGGCCGTTTTAGCGGCAAACAGGGTGATAAGATATGAATACAAGGTGAGTGAAATGGGGTATGAAAGAATAATAAAAGAGGTATTTAGAATGGCAAATCAGGAGGGTGAAAGAGGGAAGAATGGGAATGCGTGGGGAATGAATAAAAGAAAATTATATGAAAGAGCAGGGATATCTGGCGGCGAGGGACTAGAAAAACTTAAGAGGGAAGGGGCAAACTGGGTGGAAATGCTAGGTGAGCGATTAGTAGAGGTAGAGTTACAGGAACGCCAAGATACCTATTTATACTCAACGAAAGAGGCAGACACGCAGGTCATACTGGCAAGGTTTAGGTGTGGAAGTGAAGAGCGTGGTAGGAAATATTGGATGAGTGAAGAATATCGGAAGTGCACAGTTTGTGGGGCTGGAGAGGATAGATGGGAACATTGGATAGAAGAATGTACAATGAATGAATGGAAGGAACAGGAGAAAAGGCTAGGACAAGAATGGAAGAAGTGTATGGATAAAAGTGGAATTGGTTTGGAATTGTTAAAGAGGGTTAAAAAGTGGAAAGAGCAAATAGACAAAAAGGAAGAACCTATTCCTTTAGTATATAAAGTGTAGGTAATATATATGTATAGTATGTAATATATTTTAATATATTTTGTATATATGCCAATAAAAGGTTATAATAATAAAATAGTTGTAAACACCGCGCCGGTTAACGTTCAGATTTTTTTAGCATTGATTCGCGGAACCCCTGGATGTTTTAGTGGAACCCTAGGGTTCCATGGAACACCGGTTGAAGAACACTGGTCTAAACTATAAACGAGCGCAGAAGATGTTAGTATTAGTAATGGATTGAAGTTATCTGGCGTGGATGTGAAAATACATGTAATCCTTGTTGACAGAGGTTCACTGGCAGGGGGACTCGAGTGGTAGTAAAGATATCGACACCTTATTCGCGCTAGTCGGTTACTTATAATAGACAGTAGGGGCGCAGGGATAAGCAAGCAACCTGACCGAGAATAAATTAAGGCGGCTGAAAATGTGTCTCGGTTTGCCCTAATTGGGTCTCGACACTTGCTTTAACATTGAGTTTACTAGACTCCTTTCAAATTTATAACGATACTAATCTTATTACGTCGCGCGGAGACTTCCTTTCTTGTTGCCCTTTTCCTTCACCGGTCGATTGAGAAAATATTTTCCCGATTATAATTCTTCTAGCGAAATTGACTGAACTAATCACAGACAATTTCAGATGGAGAGACAGACAAGACTAGACAAACAAATATCTGCTAAAATAAGTAGAAAAATTTCAGAACTCTCCACCATATTTCAAAATTCGCTAACGTGAACTTGCAGAAAAACCTTATTATCTTTCTATCCTATTAAACCCCGTAATTTCGCGAATCGCGTTCGCGATTACGCCTGTAATCCGCTTCAAATCAGCAATTTTGTTTTATTTTTAGCACATTTTTTCCCCACAAAGAATTACGCCCAGCTCGCACAAAACTGTAATCGATTCATACTATAATTAGGGCTTAATTAAATTCCGCAAATTTCAGGTAAAAAATCATATAACAAAAATCGAACGGAGAGTTATACGCTCGAGAAGACGAAGTATACGCTCTAAGCTTAAAATTATAATACAGTCGAACTTCCCTAAGTCGAATTGCCATAGTTCATAAGAAAAATTCCAGTTATAGAAAATTGGAGTTATAGAAATGCATAACTATAAAATGAGTAAAATACACAGAAATTATTCAAACTAAATACATATGTAGTAGGTATATATAAACAAAAAAGAAATATGTGTAAATTATTAATATGATGTTATATAATTATAGTTAATTAAAAATAATTTTAATTAATTATATTTTTGAAGTTTTGTATATTTTTGTAATTTTTAATTTAAATTTTGAGTCAGTAATTTTTAAATGTTTTCCATAATATATAGCACCTTGTGGGTGATCTTCGATTATATCGTCTCTTTTTGGATTACCGATTCTCGGGAGAATAATATCATGTCGAAATCTTCCTAAAGCACACCCGCTGGTAATTTTTTTGTTTTGCTTTATTGGAGTTTTTGGTGATCATAAAATTTGAAAAATAAAATGTTTGGTAATTTGCCCGAGGATTACACTATCGACGGTTTATGGTCGGCAATATCCGGCATCATAAGTTCTGGAAAATACGCGGCGGTTAAAAAATTGGAGTTATAGAGATTGTTTTGAATGTAAAAAATTTTACCATTGTACAAATTTGTACTGCGAGTTATGGAAAAATTCGAGTTAAGGAAAATTGGAGTTACAGAAGTTGGAGTTATGGAAGTTCGACTGTAATAAGTTTATTTGTCATAAAATTATTACATCATAAGTCATAAATAGGGTATAACAACACTTATAAACAAAACAGAACATATTCAATTAATATAATTTGTGGAAGTCCGGTATACTGTAACAAACATGTCCAGGAATCCTTCTAATCTTCTTCTGAATTATTTCAAGTTGTCTACTTTGAATTCGGCCGCGTTGGCGTAATGCGGCGTTCACTGTCTATATTTGTGCAAAATTTCAAGTTTTTAGCTACATCCGTCTGTCTGTTGCAACTAGTTGAAATAGTTACTAGATTGCGTCAAAGCTTTCACAGTTTGCAAGGTTTGTAGGTCGATAGCCTTGGTAGTTTTAAAACTATGGATTTCAAATTTAGTTCAGCAATTAAGATTAGATTGAGTTATATTTTTGCAAAATTTCAAGTTTTTAGCTCGATCCGTCTTTCCGTTACAACAAGTTGAAATAGTTACTAGATTGTGTCAAAGTGCTCACAGTTTGCAAGGTTTGTAGGTCAATAATAGCCTTGGTAGTTTTGAAGCTATGGATTTCAAATTTAGTGCACTAATTAAGATTAGATTGAGTAATATTTGTGCAAAATTTTTATAGTCCGGGAGGTAGCGTTGCATTTTAGGTACTGTTTTTACGCCAATCGATTCCCATCTTTTTCAATAGATCTCGAATGACTAATAAGTGAACCAAGCGTCAGCTGACGCACCCGCGGTGGGTATGGGTGTGGGAGGTTGCGAAAGTGGTAAAAAAAAAAAAAATTTAAGTGATAGTACGCCGGCTGAAACTTTTTTCATAAATAGTTGACATCATACTGAGCTGAAAAAAATCGTCATCTGCATGGTGGATGGGGGATTATGCGTCAGCTGGTCGCATGAACTTGTAAAAAAAAACACTAAAATAAAGTTATAGTACAATGTTCTGCCAGATCTGATACATACTTTTCTGGTTTTAATTTTGATCTTATGATGTTTAAGGCCTCAGGGACCGGTACTTTTGTGAATAAAGATACAATGTCAAAGCTCACAAGGAGGTGGCCGGGCTGGAGTTGGTGATTTTTCAGTATGTCTATGAAGTGTTCAGCATTGCGGACATAGGAATCACAATCTTCGGCGTATTGTTGTAAACATTTTGCTAAATGTTTCGCAAGCAGTTGGATCGATGAACCAACGGAGCTTACTATTGGTCGTAGTGGGGCTCCATCTTTGTGGATCTTTGGTAAACCATATATCTTGGGACACCGTGAAGATTTCTCCCTTGGTATAAGGTAATTCATTGTTTCCTTGTCAATGCTAGAGCTTAGGATCTTTTGTCTGGTAGTTTTCTCAAGATAGGTTGTATGGTCCGTTGTACTGGGTAGATAAGCTGGATCATCTAAGATTGTGGTCATTTTTTGTTTATAGTCAGCACTGTTCATGACTACAGAGCAATTTCCCTTGTCAGCTGGTAGGACCACAAATTTTAGTGCCTTGAGGGCTTTGACTTCCTCGTATGAGATGTTTCTTGTCGGTGGTTTGGCAGATCTTAAAATGTGGCATGTTTCCTGTCTTATTGTCTCGGCTAATGTGGCAGGGAGTTGTGAGATAGCAGTCTCGACACCAGTGATAATGTCTTCTTTGGGAAGGCGAGTTGGTGCTATTGCAAAGTTAAAACCCTTGGCCAGTACTGTTTTGGTAGGTTCGTCTAGGGGCTGGTCTGAAAGATTGTAAACCACTTTGTCGATGTTGAGTGGTTTTGGTGCAGGTTTTTGTCTCCGTCTGAGAAGGTTGTATTTTTCTTTCTGTCTATTGGTAATTAATAATCTATTCTGTTCGGCTCTGTTGTTAGATATTAAGTCTATCTGTTGCCAGAGGAGAGGGTGTAGCGTAGTGGTTAGAGCTATGTGGGTTGTCAGGATATTTTGGCTGATGCTGTCAAGTTTCTGTCGTTTGGTTTGGATTTCGTCCCGAAGCAAAGTTTGGCTTGCGTTGTGTAGTATTTTGTTTGAGCTGGCTGTCGGATTTTGGTGTGACAGCCTCATACAGAAGGGTGTTATGTCTGTATCTCTACAGCGACGTAAAAATGCTAAATCGCATAATAATTGAGAGCGCTTTTTCCGTAGTTTCTCGAAACTACGGGTGAGGTGGTAAATTTCGTCCCCGTGGAGGTTTATAATATTGTATTTGAGGTTTTCGCGGATAGATACCTGTGTTGTATTGTTTTCTCGGGGATATGATTTAAAAGTTGTTCTTTTATCTCTGGTGCAATTTTTTTTTGTGGTTTTCATCCCTCCCGCTTTGATCTACAGTAACTTTACCTGTTGTTTTCAAGCTTCTTTGCAGATATTCCACCTTTCCCTTGGTAATACCATGTAATGAAATGAATGCTTTGAAACAAAGGAGCACATTTTTAATATTATTGTATGCAGTTGTATTAAAACTATCCTCACCTTCCAATTTTCTACTTCTTCTTCGTTGGACTTTACAATCATTTATGAGCCCCGACAAATATAAGTTCTGCTCACTGACACTACCCAATGAACTGAAACATTGAATATTGTTTTTTTTTTTCGATTATTTTCAGTCAAATTATCGAAACATTTGAGCCTTCAACAGTTACACGGTGTCCCAGTTCATGAGAATTAAGGCGCAACTTTTTGAAAACATTGTTTAGGTTTTTTTAAATTAAAATTGGAACGCAAACATACAATCTAAATAAAGGAAGCCAAAGAATGCTTTTCTTCAAAATCACTAGTTCACAACTGTCTATTTTTGGACTATCCTCCTACTTTACCAGTAATAATAATAATAATAACCTTTATTGGCATAATTAAAATAATTTCCATACAAAATATACATTCAAAATAACACAATAAAAAATAATAAAAAAGTTGTGAAACTAAAACCCCATTAAAAAGAAAAAAAAAATTTACCACCCTATAAACCTATACTTCAACACCTGTACATCGGACATAAGCTCACAAAAAAAACTAAACCGCAACACTCAAAAAACTACCCCGTCGCATCCGCTCTTTCCATCTTTTCACTCTGTGTAAAAACGACAGTCCCTTCCCGCTCTCGTCCATACACTCCCTCCAATCCTTTCCTCGCCTTCTCTCCTGGTCATTCCACTCCGCCATCGTGCATTCTTCCAACCAATGACTCCACATATCTTCCTTCAACCCACACACCGAACACCTTCTACTTTCCTCCTTCATCCAATGTCTCTTTCCACGCTCTTCATTGCCACACCTAAATCTCGCCAACACTGACTGGTCGTCCGACCCTTTACTTGTCCTCAAATAACCAGGAACACGGCCGTGCACTTGTATCTGACTGTAGCCTTGGTGATATTTACTAGCCTCTATTTTCGATTGGCGCTCTTGGAAGTCCACTTCTAATAACCTCTCTTTTAGCATCCGTTTCCACTGAGCACCCGCACTTTTTTCCGTTTCCAACCCCTCGGATGATAACCCGCCTCTCTCATACAGTTTCCTTTTATTCAACCCCCAACCGCTCTCTCTTCTACCACTTAACCCCTCTTTATTCACTACTCGAAAGATTTCCTTTATTATCCTTTCATCTCCTAACCCATCCACCCTATACTCGAACTTTATCACTCTTTCCGCAGCAATTACCGCCACCTTACAAGCACTCACTTCCTGAAGCACAATGTGACCTGGCGTCGACCTATCAAGTTTCAACACTTTCTTATAAAACTTTAGCTGCACCCTTTCGATCTTGTCTTCCTCTTTCGTTCCCCAGACCTCGCATCCATACAGTAACACGCTTCGCACACATGCCTTCCATATGGTCTCTGCTGCTCTAAAGTTTCCATCAAAGTTCCTTTTCCAAACCTCCCAGATACGACCCGCCGCCACCCATGCCTTCTTTGTAACATACTCTATGTGTTCTTTATTACTGTATCCAGTCCCAAAGACATACCCCAAATACTTAAATTTACTAACTTCCTCTATTTCAGTACCCTGCCATTCAAACCTTTCTTTCTTATATCGCCCACCCCTTTTAAACCGAATCCATTTTGTTTTACCAACATTCACCCTTAAATCCCTCTTTTCGAAATACCTGCCGAGCCTTTCAATCACGTCCTTCATCTCACTAGCCGACTTTGCAAATACCACCATGTCATCCGCATATGCCAAGCTTCACACCTTCTTTTTCCCAATCACCACTCCTCCAGCTTGCCCGGCCTCTAGAACCTTTTCCATATCGAGTCATATGCGGATTTCAAATCAATGAAAAGAGCAAACAGGCATCCCTTTCTTATTCCTTGGTCTATGATGACTCTCAAGGTCACCAGGTGTTCCACCGTGCTCCTTCCTTCTCTGAACCCCGCTTGTATTTCCGGCAAAAGCTTCCTTTCATTGATTTCCTTCCTCAAGCGACAATCCAGGATTTTAGCAAATATTTTGTATGAGGAGTTCATCAAAGTTATACCTCTATAATTTTCAAGCGCGTCCCTCGTTCCACTCTTAAACACCGGTTGAATTATCCCCACTTTCCAGCTGACTGGTATCCTTTTCTCTCCTCTCCCTATCCTTCTCAATTCCTCCGTAAACTTCTCCTTACAGATTCCAGGTGCTTCTTTCCACGCTTCATTTCCGAGCCCATCCAAACCTCCCGCTTTTCTTGGCTTTAGGGAATCAATAACATCCTCCACCTCTGTCACGGTGATATCCTCGGCGAGCTCTTCCTGCTTTCTCTGTCGATCTCCTGAACTATCATCTCTTTCTGACCGCATCTCCACCCCTCCTAGCATCCTCATGAAGTGGTTTTGCCATTCTTCTATCGCAATGCTCTTGGGTAATCTTTCCTTCCTTTTCCTATTCTCTCTCACGTATTTCCACAGCTCAGCTTCCGTCTTGATTTCTCGTACCCGCTGCTTCTCCTTCTCCTCCCAAAGCTCCTTTTTCTTCTTCTCCATTTTTTGCAATTCTGTTTTCGCTTCCAGCACGTGCCCTTTGAGCCCTTCTCCCTTTCTCCATTCTCTCATAGCTTCTCGAAACCTTTGCTTTGCGTTCCGCACTTCCCCGTCGTACCATGCTCGGCCTGGAAACGCTTCTTTGATTTTCTTTTTCACAAGTGCAGATTCCATTTTCTTTGCCATCATGTCTATATCCTCTATGGCGTTCCACTCTACCTCTTCTAATTTCCTTCTGTATTCTTCTGTCGCCTCCTTATCCCATCTGGCCACCCATTTCTCCGCCTTAACATCTTTCTTCCTTTGCTGCTTCAACGACACCACTACCGGCATATGATCCGACTCACTTCTTATTCCGATTTCCATCAGTTTTATTTGCCGTCTCGCCGCATCATTTGTAATTATTAGGTCAATAACTGAGGTACCCATTGCACCCACAAACGTAAATTCTCCCTCCCAGTCGCCCTCAATACACCCATTCAAAATATCCCATTGGTTCTCTAACACCCACGCCAACCAAACATTTCCCTCTGCATTTTTAATTTTGTCTTTAGAATTCCTTCTTATCACATCACCCGTCTTATCCACCGTATTGACCTGCTCTTCTCCTATCCTAACGTTCCAATCACCTCCTAGTAGCAAGTTTGTCGTTACCATATCTTCTAAATTCCTCTTTATGCCCTCTTTAATTTTTTCCAGTCCCTTATTATTAGAAACGGTTGCTATCTGCCACCACTCCCCCTCCAGTTCTACCTCCCTAAAAACTAGACCCTCCACCTCTTCTAGAATTCTCTCCGATTCCTTGATGCCTCTTCTGACCCCTGTTATTATTCCCCCCTTTGCCCTTCCGTAGTCACTCTTTCTCCGTGCCGGTTGTATCCTCCAATTGTACTCCTTGGGGAGTCTCTCTTTACAGGCTTCCCATTCCTTCTCTTGAACCCAGGTCTCCACTAACCCAACTATTTCGAATTTCCTCAAGAATTCTATAAAAGTCCCGTCCACCTTATCCAATTTCTTCTTGAGCCCTGCTACATTCCAAAACATTAGCTTTACATTTTCCTTTTCCGTTCCGTCGTTGTGTAACTGTCCCCTCTTTCTTTGGTCGTTTATTCGTTTTTTGCTATCTCGTCCCATGGTACCCAATTCCCATCTATTTCCATTCTTTGGTATCCTACTTTAATCTGGTGGCCCCTTTCCTTGAGTACCTTTGCCTTCCTTAACAATTCTTTCTGGATTCCTTGTTCCTTAGGGGTGAAATCATCTTGAATGAATACGTTTGTACCTCTAAGCTTGCGTTTGTTTCTCATTATGTCCTTTTTTACCTCCCAACTTTCTAATTTTAACATAATCGGGCCTTTACTTTCTCTATTATCCCTATTCGAGCCAAGCCTGTATGCACTCCCGAAACCTTCGTTTAAACCTAGCTTTTCCCGAAATATGTTCTTTGCCTTTTCCCGCCAATCTTCTTCTTCAATTCCATAAATAACAATGTTATTTCTTAATTCCCTCCTTAGTCTCCTCTCTTCCGTATCTTTTAGTTTAGCCAGCTCCTCTCTCATTGCCTGACGTTCCTCCTCCCACTTACTCTCGGTTCTTCTCTTCTCCTCCTTGACTGCCTCCGCTTCCTCCTCCAGTTTCGATAACTTATTCTTTATTTCCATATTCTCATCTCTTATTGACCTCAACTCTGCTAACAATTCCTTTCTCCAGTCCTTTTCTACTTCTTCCTCCTCCTTTTGTCTCTTCACCACCCTTTCCAATTTTTCCTCCAATCTTCTGTTTTCCCGTCTCATTTCCTCCAACTTCCTGTCTACCGTCGTGAACTCCTTTTTAATTTCTATTAACTCCTGCAATATTCTCTCAAAATGATCACTCTGACCTGCACTGCATTCCCCTCTTCCTTTATCTGACATCTCCTCTTTTTTCGACCTCTTAGCCGTCTGGATCGGTGATCGGTTTAGTTTAGCACATCTTTCAAACGGGTTCATCGACTCACTGCCCGCTACTTTACCAGTATGTTATGGACATTCCCTGTTCTTTTCGCTTTGGGCATATATAAACATTTGTTGAGTATTTGTAAAAACTAGTCATTTGATATGCAATTACCATAGACCATAGATTTGTTAACAGTACAAAACAAAATAACAAAAAATTGTGATATTCCCTCTTCTTTGCCTGTACCCTTCATATGATAGATCGGTAGATAAATAGATCACATCCCATGGTTATTCAAATATACTCCGGTAGTATTAAAAGTGTCCCACCTTTTTAATACTTTGATGATACTAATTGAATAAGTATTTTCTTTACTTCAATTTATATTGAGACAAGTGCAGCTACTGATCAGAATGTAGATGGATAGATGGGAGATGGACCAAGAGACTCCTGGAGTGAAGCTGCTCATGGTCTCCTGGAGTCTCTTGGCGAAAGAAAGGAAGGCTCCCACAAGGTGGACTGATGATATGAAGAAAACAGAGGGAGCCTGGATTTTTTTGGTTACCCGAAGGAATTCGAAGTGCTGAAAATGGTTTTCCAGTTTATTTCGCTCTAAAGTTACAAATATACAAGTTTTGTATATTTTTTCGCTGTACACCATCTCGCATTTTCGACTGATTTCACGCTGTCATAACTATTGAACGGCTCACCATAGAGACTTCTAGTCTTAACCAATCGATTCAGCGCCCCAAAATTAGTCCGCATACGTATATAATATTCCCTAGGAAGCTTTCTGTTATGAAATACCATCGACACGGGGAGTCGAGACCGCGGAAACGACGAAATGCGAGTAAATCGATTTTGTCAAAATTGTTATTTTTTGAGTCACAACAAATTTTAAAAACGTTTCTGAAAGCATTTTTGCTGCTGATTACAGATGTGCGAATTATATTTCGCTAACTCTTTCCGTTAATTATTGCCTGCAAAAATTACGAAATTCCAGCGCTCGAGTAGAGATCTCGGAAAGTCGTGAATTTACCGCGAGCAATCTTAGTGTATCAATAGGAAAATGATCTTTCTAAAACGATACCGCAATCCGTTTTTGATTTTCTGCAAACGTTTCCGAGACATCTTGTCAAATCGAGAATCGGGTAAATTTCAGTTTGAAATTTATCGACGAATTATTGAATCTTTTTTGACAATTTACACATCGACTTGTTCGTCTTGTCATGTAGTTTCTGTCTGCCGAAAATGATTTTTCTTCTTTTTACCGTTCTCGACAAAATCGAAAAAAACCGAAAAAGCAAATATTTTTCGAACGAAATGATGGAAATTTTTTTTTGAAAAATTTTTTGGATTTTTTTTTCGTGATTTCTTTTTTGGTTACCCGAAGGAATCAAAGTGCTGAAAACGGTTTTCCTGTTAATTCCGCTCTAAAGTTACAAATAAACAAGTTTTATATATTTTTTGGCTGTACGATATCTCGCATTTCCGACTGATTTCACGCTGTCATTACTTTTGACGGGTCACCACAGAGACTTCTAGTCTTCACTAGCTAGCGAAACTTTGACTTTAAGACCAGTCAATACCAGACAAGTTCAGACAAGACAAGCATGTTTTAATCTTCAACATTTTATTTAATAAAAACTTTAACTTTAACAAAGATTCGCATTCGTGAAAGAATTAATATATTCCTCCTATTCGAGCATAGTTGGACTAGTTAGTATAAAAAACTTTTTTCCGATTCAAATCAGTTTTCATGTGATTCGTGGAATTGGCGTGGAAATCGCAACGTCAAAGCAAACAAGGCAAAAAATCTGCATGGCAAATCGCTGGCAGAAAAGCAGTAACGACCCCTCGACAACTAAATATAAACTCATTAAACTTCCGCCAATATTTTATTTCTTTCTCTGCTGAAAACGCGGAAATAAAATGGAAAGAATTGTTTTATTCTCTTGCACGGCCAGATCGCGATTATTTCGCCGTTAACGACGCTTTCATTTTATTTTCGTTTGTGCTAAATATAAACAAGGGGAAGATGGATTTTAGTCGATTTTCCCCACCGGCCGATTTCCATGTCTGCACTATATGCTTGTACCTGCTTGAGTCAAGACACTGCTTAGACTACACACACTATCTACCCACCCCCAACGAAATATCGAATTTTCTACAACCATTTGTGAAGTGAAACGTTTCCCTTTGACTGTGCAAAATTTGTTTTTTATTTTTGTTGTTGTGGTTTTGTTTTTACGGCGATTTTATTGGCTGCGGGTGAGTTTGCATCGATTTGGATAATTCTAGTTTCACCGATTTTCGTGTAAATCGGAATTAGTGCACTAAATTTAGAATTCTTTGCGTACTTGATTTAAACAAAAAATCAATCCGGGGGATTTGCTTTAAAATTAAAAAAAAATACTTTTGAAAGCTTCCTCTATAAGCTTATACAAGTTTTATTGCTAATATATAGTTGGATTTATTACTATAGAGCAGGGGTGGCGCAACAAAACCTTTTCCTGGTCGCGTGCCATTTTATTATAAATGTTCACATTTGCTCAAATGCTGACGTGCCAGGTCCACTTTTACAATGTGATAGTGAAAATCAGTTACCGTACTAGCCTGAATATAACGCGTCTTATATTTTACACCTTTGATGTTGCACTAAGTAAATTGAGAAACTTCTTTTAGAAAAGGTTAAGTTCAAGAAGTTTAGAAGGCGCGCGTGAAAAATAGCTCGCGTGCCAATGAAATTTGCATACGTGCCAGCTGTGACACGCGTGCCATAGGTTCGCCACCTCTGCTATAGAGTAATAAAACTTAATCTAATCTGTAAGATTTAAACGTGAATTTAGTAAAGCACATTTAAAACTGTCGTCTGTGAGCCAACATATTTTTTATAGCTGACTACGTATAAATTAGTTTTACCCGCGCCAAATTTATTAAAACCGAAAGCGGCGAGTTAAACGGGCAGCAATAAAGCTCGTGCGAAAGCATCTTTGTAATGGCAGCGAAACACATTATTATTTAAATGAGGGCCGCCGGAAGGACGGCCGGCCGCCACGCGTCCCTGTCCCTCATTTTTCCTCCTGCGCGCTTCACGGCGAAACGAAACGAAAAAAACTTTTCGTTTTAACAACGAATTTATTCCATTCACACTCATATTAAATGCAGTGGGACGTGACCGGAACGTTGCTGTTTCCTCGACCGAACGTTAATTCGGCGAAACCCCGTCAAAGCAGACAGAAAATACGGAAAAGTTTATACAGGCAACAACTAGATAGTTTAATAATTGAATTTTAGTTTTCGGATTAAAACAAAAAAATTATGGAAAACTTTCTACAGCCAACTGAATTTTTTCAGGTGGGTTAGGTTAAGTCAAGCTAGTCTTAGTGTTTGGACCGTGTCTCACGAAAATCAAATTTTCCAGTTTTAAAACAGGGCTGGTCTAATCACTTACCTGTTAAGGCTGCTCGCGTCTCCGCCACGTGTGATCGTCCTTCCGGCGCCTTTTTTAAGGGAGGAAATGGGGATAATAAATCCTTAAAATTGTTGTCTTCCAGACGTTGGATGCCGCTTCAGCCCTTTGGGCTCGTGATTACACCCCTGGTTAACTTGACTTGAAACGATAAACTTAAAGATGCGTGCACGTGTCGGTCGAGCTTCGTTCGCGCTTCGATTCTTGTCTTTACGCTTCACGCACTCGAAGCATACTCTCCGAATAATACAAATTCGCGAAGTAAATTGATAAGTAAATCGCGCGATTTCGGCCCAGGTTCTTCTGTTAATCGGTGTCGATTCAAATGTTGAATTAAAAATACAGTTTTATTAAAATTGGCGCGAACACATGTTAAATTGACAATTGCTATAAAATTGTGATAATAAATCGACTGTGGCAGTTGAATTAAAAAGTTTTGACGTTAATGTGTTTTGACAGTTCCAATATTCTTTGCGCGACCTTATTTGTGCAACGGTTTGGTAGTTTCAGTTTGCATTTGACGTTTGTCTGTCTATAGTTTGACAGGTTGACAATTTCAATAATAAATTGACTTTGACTTATTCAACCTGTTCGTAGCTCTATAATATTAAGTCTTATTAAGACTACAAAACGAATCCATGTTGAAACAACTACTTCCCTGGCTAGTTCCAAGCAGGTTTTTTAGCAGGTTCTAGTAATAACATGCAAATGTTCAGAGTCATGTTAGTGACTGGTGCTAGTAATAACATACAAATGTCTGTTGTATAATTTAATATCCTGCATGGTATTAGCCAGTTAACGTCTTAAACAAATGAATATTGTCTTAATAAGACTTAGTATTATAGAGCTACGAACAGTTTGAATATATTTATATATTCAGGCTAGATTTCGCATTTAATAATTTTATATGATTGTATCTATAATTAGTATGATTTCACCAATATTAAATTATAACTTTGACAGTTACTAAACAGTTAAAGTTTGACAGTGTCATTAATAAATTGATATTTCTATGTGACAAAATGTGACGGTTATAATGAAGCTAATAGACCTTTTTACAGTTAGTTAAGCGCATGCACATACGCCAAGTTTGAAAGGCGGGAATATGAAAGTTTCCGGCACATATTTACTTCCAAAAGTTCGGGCACTTTTTGACGTATAACATGGCGGAAATTGAAAAATGCACACAAAAAATTTCAAGTATAGAAAGGTCTATTGTAATATTTCCTATATATCTAATTTCTATTTTTTCTTAAATCTTGCAAAATATAACTTCAATGCAAAAAAAGTGTTAATTTCCCAAGATTTTGAAACAGCGGCAAAAAGTGTGTCTTCTAGATGACAAATTTTGATTTTTCGAACGAATGTGCAAAAACGCACATTCGCACTTTCGCAATTCCCAATTTCGTTCTCGTGACCAATTACCAACTTTTTAAATTGAAGTTGTGAAGGTGTGATGATTCAATTCAGTTTATCGTTTCGTGAACTTATTAAGATGATGAGCTAGTTGCATAGCCACTCCTACCCAAGTCTGACTCTCACCTCCACGCTTGGTGATCCCTGGTAACCTCATGGACACCCTTTGAGATGCGGTGAAAACCCGTATGGACAAGGGCGGAAATGAGGGCAAACGAGAGCAGGCGAAATGGCCCTCCGAAATGGGGGTTGGGCGACGGGTTAACTCCCCGTAAAGAAAGAAAAACAAACTTGTTACGAAAACTCCACGAAATAAAACCGGACTGGAACCACGACAACGAACAAAGGACAAGAGATTGGAAATGAAAATAGGCACATGGAATGTACGAACCATGCTAAGACCTGGAAAAATGCAGGAGATTGTCGAAAAACTTATAAAGCAAAATATAGATGTAACAGCCCTGCAAGAAATCAGATGGAAAGGACAGGGCGAAGTACGAAAAAGAGAATACTCACTATACTATAGCGGGAGTGAAAAACAAGGATCATATGGAACTGGATTCATACTAAACAAGAAAGCGAGAAGTACGCTTATGCACTTCAAACCAATTAACGAACGAATGTGCAAGATCCGCTTAAAAGGAAAATTTACAAATATAACCATTCTAAACGCATACGCTCCAACGGAAGAAACAGACGAAATGATAATCGACCAATTCTATGACAGGATCCAACAAGAATGCGACAAAGTACCCAATCACGACATCTTGATATTGATGGGAGATCTTAATGCAAAGATAGGACAAGAACAGAGGTACCGAAGTGTTGCTGGACGACACAGCTTACACGCAGAAACAAGCCCAAACGGAGAGAGATTATGCCACCTAGCAGAAATGCAAAATTTGATATTAAGTAGTACACTCTTTCCGCACAAGCGCATACATAAAGGAACATGGAAAATTCCGGGCACGAGAAAATGTAACCAAATCGATCATGTCGCAGTATCAAGAAGATGGACATCAAATATAAGAGATGTATGCTCGTTCAGAGGAATCAACTGCGATTCCGACCACTTCTTGGTAATAGCAACTGTAAGACAGAGAATAAGCAACATACAAAAACGCGGAGGAGATAAACCAAAGAAGTGGAATGTGGAAAAACTGAAAAGTGAAAAGGGAAAAAGAGAATATCAAGAAATAATACTGGAACACCTACATAAAACCCAAGCGAAGACGATGTGGAGAATGAATGGAGACACATCAGAGATAGTATTCTAAAAGGAGCTGAAAAGATAGGAGAAAAGCAAAAAATACGAAACGAAGAATGGTTTGACGAGGAGTGCAGGAAGAAGATAGACATAAAAGAAGCAAGAAACAAGTGCCTCCAGCGTGAATCGAGAAGCCAAAGGAAAGACTATGAAAGAAAAAGAACAGAAGCATACCGAACTTGTTCGAAGAAAGAAAAGAGAATACTATAATAAGGAAATAGAAGAAATAGACGAGAACAATAACAGAAAAATTTACAAAAAGTTCTACCGAGAAATAAAACTACATTCTTCAGAGTACAAAGCGAAAGAAATGTTGTGCGACGACAAAAATGGAACGATCCTAACAGAGAAATCAGACGTCCTGAAACGATGGCAGGAATATTTCTGCGACCTGCTTAATAATAAAAATGAAACAAACTCAGAAGAAGAACTAACTCAGTACAAAACAGCTGAACCAAAAGTTGAAACACCGACACTGGAAGAAACAACTGAGATCATAATTGCCTTTAAGAATAACAAGGCGCCTGGTAGCGATAACATTACAGCAGAGCTATTAAAGGCAGGAGACCCAGAACTGTGGGCCCGTATCCACCAATTAACCAAACAAATCTGGGAGGAAGAAACAATGCCAGAAGAGTGGAATTTAAGCCTTATGCATCCTATTCACAAGAAAGGAAGCAAAATAGATTGTAAAAATTACAGAGGAATTACATTATTAAATGTAAGATATAAAATCATTTCATGCCTCATTTACAAAAGGTTGAACGTATATGCAGAAGATATACTAGATGACTATCAATGTGGATTTCGACCTAACCGATCAACAACAGATCAAATACACCAAATACGACTGCTGCTAGAAAAGGGATACGAACACAATTTTGACATACACTGCCATTTCATTGATTTTCAACAAGCCTTCGATTCGGTCAATAGAAATAAGTTATACCTGAACTTAATACATATGGGCATACCAAAAAAGATTGTCAATCTAATTAAACTAACATTAGAAAGAACGTCAGCCGCAGTAGTAATACAAAACGATAAAACCGAAAAATTCGACATTAGGTCTGGAGTCGGACAAGCTGATGCGCTATCCGCTCTACTTTTCAACCTAACATTACATGCGGCTATAGAAAAACTAAAGATAACGGGAAACTTAACATCAAAAAGTAGACAAATCGGAGCCTATGCAGATGACATAGTAATCACGGGGCGGATGGAAAATGCAGTAAATGACACATTTAAGGACCTCGAAAAAGAGGCAAGGAAAGTAGGACTGACAGTCAATCAAGAAGAAACAAAATATATGATGATGTCCAGAACTGCACCACAAAATGAAGATAGATACATAGTAGGCACATAGTAGATACATAGTTTGGGATCTCAACTAAATCAAACCAACGACGAGAGTGAAGAAATAAAGATACGAATATTAAAAGGAAATAGAACCTACTATGCGAACAGAAAACTACTTACCAGCAAACTACTAAGTCACAAATCCAAGATAACTATATATAAGTGCCTAATACGACCGGTAGTTACTTATGGCTGTAAAACATGGACCCTCCTTAAGAAAAGTGAGGAAGAACTAAAGACATTTGAAAGAAAAATATTAAGAAAAGTATATGGTCCGATAAGGGAACAGGACGGAACATACAGGATAAGAATGAATCACGAACTAGAGTCTCTAATTGGAAACAACAACATAGTAAAACATGTAAAGGCACAGAGACTGAGGTGGATAGGCTATGTGCAAAGAATGGAAAAAGATCGAAACACCAAGCTTATCATGGAATGGAAACCCACCAATAGCCGACCAAGAGGAAGACCACGTAAAAGATGTAAGGAAAGCGTGGAAGAAGACATAAAAGCACTAGGAGTAAGGAATTGGAAAAGAGCAGCAGAAGACGCAGTGGAAAAGAGCAGTGGAGAATGGCATAAAATAGTAGAGGAGGCCAAAACCCATAAAGGGTTGTAGAGCCAAAGGAAGAAGAAGAAGAACTTATTAAGAACATATACTTTCATTAATTATTTATTATACATTCCACAATATTTACTAATAACTTGCAGTTATTGTGATTGGAGGGTTAAGAATCACGAAATATCCTTTGGGGGGCGGGTGGATGGGGTGGTGTAGTGAGATATCACGTGTATTTTTTTTTTAACTCGCGATTTTTGAACCGAAAATCGGCGCGCGACTTGTGCCGAAAAAATACACGTGATTTTGGGTAGGGGGAGCGGCTTGACCTTAAACCTCACCATGTTTCACCGGGGGGAGAGGGGTCTTAAAAAGTTGCTAAAAAACATAACATGATTAATGGACGACCCCTAATTCGAAAACTGGTCATATATTTTAGATTTTTATTTCAAATTCCCAATATCGGGTAATTTTTCTATATTATCGTCGAATAAAATTCTAACGAAACCTTTTCTTCGGCGAGTAATTGAGAAAAGCTCGTTTTAAGCTTTTCCGTCATGACTCAAGAACGAATCAACCCGTTGCAATAATTTCGGCGTTTAATTATTCTCCATGAAAAAAGTTTCGTTTCCCCGGTGATTTCCTCCTTTTTTAACGAGCCTTTTCCCTTTTTCCTTTGTTTGTTGTTTTTCTTTTTGAAACAATTGAGATGATTTATTGTTGGTTTAGGGAACAAATGAAGAGCGATTTTGGTGATTAGGGGATGAGCGCCGGCGCGGGCGTCGGAACGGCCGGGAAATTCTCGTGTTTATCATTAATTGCGAGTGTTCAAAACTTCCAGACGTCCTATAAATCACCACCTGCAGGTGATTTATTAACCTACGTGTGCGGTAAACCGCGAAAATTTTGAATATAACAACAACAAATATAAATTAAAAAACAAACAATTCTGACTAAACCTTGTTTTTTTTTCTTCTTGTATAAACAATGTTTATCTACACACACACCAAAATGAACACATTAATAAATACATTATTGTATGTAAAGGATGCCATTATAATGAGTGTAATAGTATATTTTACAGCAAGAGATGAAAGTGGCGTTTTGTTGGCGAGGTGGGAGTTTGCTCACGAGCGCCAGCGAGTTAGCAATCACACCGAACCAAAAAAAAACACTTTCATCTCGAGTAGTAAATGCAATTTTTTCTACTGATTTCGGTTCTAGAATCCATAATTCGACTTTAATAAATCCAATTCGAAGCGAACTGTCAATACAAATTTAATTGTTGGTTTGGTCGTTTCCATGGTAACATATTGCATTCTCATAGAAGGTGATACTTTTCAAGTCAAATGTCCTAATTTTATTTCGGTTTTTTAAATAGTTTCAGGCTCGTTTTACGTTTGTACAGAAAATATTTAATTGAAATTGATGTAATTAATAAGAAAGTCCATGCAAATGTGGTTAGTTTAGTGTTTTAATCGAGAAAATCATAAATTTAAAATGATCATTTTCGTCTCTAGATGTGAAAATATTTTCATCTCTAGAATCAAAAAATGTCACTTTCATGTAGGGTAAGCTGTGGAAAAAATGCCATTTTCACATATATCAGTAGAAAAAAATATATATAATCGTGTGTAAAAACATCCAAATCGTGCATAAAAGTCCAATGTAAATCAAATGTAGTTTCATTATTAAACGATTTTTGTTTGTTGTTATTATGGCAACAACTTGCGTCACTAAACAAAAACATGGACGTAGCGAAAATAAATTTTCTGACGTATATTAAAATTGAATTAATTTTGAATCAAGAAGTCTCGGCCTCTCAGTCTGGATTTATCGGGCTTTAATATAACTTAATCTAAGCATAACCTAATGTAGATTAAATCTAGTTTAACCCCTTGACATACAATGACGTCTCTAAGACGTCATGTATATTTCATAAGATCACATGTATATGCACAACGCCCATTTTATTCGTATGTCAATGGGTTAACCTTGATTACACAGTCGACGACCAAATAGTGTTCCCGTCACTGTGCATTTTTACTAGTTTTACAATTTTTTCCACGGAGGCGCTGAACGTTCTAACCTTATTGTGTCAGTGATTTGAAGTATGTTATCAGTCAAAATTATAAGAAGACACTCATTGCGATTAAACCACTCGCCTCCGGCTCGTGCTTTAAACTTCGCAACTCATGCACAAAAGCCCGTCTTCTCACACTTGTATCATAAACTACCATTCTAATAAAATTTGTAAAACCATCCTACGTTATAGATAATCATACAAACTTTAAACAAACGGAACAAAGCCTGAATATATAAATATATTCTGCCTTTCTGGAGCTCTATAACAATTGTTATAGAGCTCCCGAAAGACTGAATATATTTATATATTCTGGCTGTGTTCAGTTAGTTTTAATCCCTTGACGTACAATGACGTCTCTAAGACGTCATGTATATGTCATAAAATCACATGTATATGGACACGTCAACGCGCATTTTATTCGTATATCAAGGGGTTAAGTTTGTACTATTCTAATATTCGCTCCGTAATAAAATTCCTGCAAAATAGACCTTTTTACGGTTAGTTAAGCGCATGCGCGTCCGTCATGTTTAAAAGGCTGGAAATTAAAAGTTTCAGACATTTTGATATTTTCACTGGTTATACGTCAAAAAGTGCCCGAAAAACATGGCGGAAATTGACAGATGCGCAAATAAAATTTCAACTATGAAAAGGTCTATTAAACACGGTCCGATAACGCTTATTTGAAACAAACTTTCTTTTGTTCCAAAATTCTTTCTCGTTTGTCAGCAGAAACTTAACGAGTGTCGATGGGGGTAAATCGTGCCGTGCCGGCTGCCCCCAACCACAACAGAAACAACTAACTACAAATCGATGCAGAAAATCAACACTAGGCAGATAAGACTACACAGACAAGACAAATTTAAATAAAACATACTTTTTGGTCTCCTGAATTGTAAAGCTAGCTTTTACATCGTGTATACGTCAAGCGAAACTAGATTTTTACACAATATGTCGCAAAGTACGGCTGCTATGCGGTAAAGTCACTTTATCGCATAGTTGCAACTAGAGATGAGCATGGGATCCCATCGTCCCGTCCCATCCCATCCCATCGTCTTAAGGTATGGGATGAGTGGTATGAACGTCGCGTGGGATGGGACGGGATGGGACGACAATTTTGTATGGGACGGATTTTGATAATCTAGTAAATCTAGTTCATGCATAATTAATTGCTTTCATATAAGAATTTTTTATTTTCATTTGTTTGTAGACACAAGTGGTAGTTAAGTTTTTCACGACTCGGCGCGGCAGTTTGTCGGTTACCGAATCGTTTGGCTAGTATTTTTCTTTTGTGAAAAAGAAAAGTCCTATTTTATCCTTGATAATAGTGCAGCTTTGTTTTTAACGATTTTTCCGATTAGATTGAAAGTAGACAATAATCCAAAATTAACATTTATGACCAGCTCAGGAGATTTCTGGGATAACGATGTATTTCCTGAAAAATCTTCCGATCCATTTGCGTCGAAAAAGAATTACTCATTGTCGAAAAACCGAAAAGTCTGCTGTATGGGAAAAAATGGGATGAATGGGACCGTGATGGGGTGGGACGAAAATTTTACGTTTGTGGGATACTTCCCACGGGATGGGATCTGGGACGAGAAACTCGTCTTATACTCGTCTTATACTCGTCTTATATTGCATTCAGTAGGTCAAAAAAAATTAAATAATTTCCAATGTTGTAATTAATCTAAATCTATTTGTTTTTGAACTAATAATTGCGGCCAAAAACTTTTATACAAATTTCGTGCGTAAATGATTTTACAACGCTCCAGCTAATGGGGAGCTATCGGTTGTAAAATCAATTTTTCCGCACTCTAATGTAAATAACTATTGACGAAAAGCGTTATTTATCAAGCTTTTGGAAGATGTCAAAGGGTTTTTGAAAGTGTTTTTCCTGCTGATTACAAATATGCAATTTGCACGATTGCATTTTGCTAACTGCTTCCGTTCGCGAGATAAAATTTATTAAAATTGGTAAAATAGAGCGAAATTTGGAAAAATTTTGGCGGTCGGGAAGAGATTTTGTGCAGCGATAAATTTTCCGCGGAAAATCCAAATGCGTAGGTATATAGGGAAATGACCACTTGAAAACGATGCCGAAATCTGTTTTAAATTGTCCCTAATCGTTTTTTCGAATCGGAACTAATTCCTGCGCCACTTTTGTATTTAAGGGTGCGCGATCCGAGCCGCACCTGCCGACGTTGGAAAACACCACCCTTTTTTTTGCACGGATTTTTTATATTTGCCCCCCTCACAATTTTACACACAATGTTGCAAAGTACGGCTACTATGCGGTAATAGTTATATTAAAGAACGAGTTCAATAAGCTCGGTTTTGCAGCACGCGAAACGTGTTTAGAAAACGATGAGCGTAGAGAGAAGTTTTCTAACGGACAAGTGCGGAAAACGCCTTATGAACTCGTTCTTTAAATTATGTTTTCTATTTTGCGACCTTTTATGCCATTCTAAATAAAAAAATCGCCGATACATGTTGAGAAAATTGTATCGCACTCGGCGAGCCATAATCGCACGCATTTAAGTGCTGTTATGAGTCCATTACAGACGCATAATAGAAATGGTCACTTTACCGCATAGTAGCCGTTGTGCCCGAAAAAAATAAATAATTTCCAATATTCTAAATAATCTAAATCTAGGGCAGACCTTGTGGACCTTGTGGTCGATAGCCCTTTGTATAATGCATAAAGTATACAATAAATATATTCTCTCTCTCTAAATCTATTTGTTTTTTAAATAATAATTGTCGGCCAAAAAAATTTTATACAAATTTCGTGCTTAAATGATTTAACTATAAACTGTAAAATCAACTTTTCCGCACGCTAATGTAAATAACTATAGTCCATTTTTTTAAGAATGCAGTACAGGGAAGATGGGGCTTATTTGACCTTGTTCTGTGATTGGCTTAAATCGAGGAGAAGTTCACACCGACGATATTTACTTCTCCATCTCTCTCTCTTCTCTCATTCTTTTCACATACATTTCCAGCTGTTAGTTGTCAATGGCTGCCGTGTCAGTTCACAATTATCATCTGATCTGTTTGTATCATTTATTTTTCTTGAGTTTTTCTCCATTTATTTGTTTGTATTTTATTACTATTGTTGTCATTAGCTGTATTTAATCAATAATAATAAGATATTCAAAGAAACCATAAAGAAATTACCAATTTTTTTTTCAAGTAACTATATTTGAATTTAGCGCCAAATTTTGTAACTAGATTAAACATTTATCATAGTGTAAATCAGGTTTCTGGTTACTGCATTCTTAAAAAAATAGACTATAGTAATAATCCGGATAAAATTTATTCGCAGTAAAATCTATTTTCCGGCGATTCAATCAGAAAGACGCAATACATTTCCCTACCGCATTTTCCATTCCTACTGTTGTTGTATTTCCTGCCGAGACGTTTTCTGTTTTTGCGATTTACGTGTTTTTTTCTTTGTTGCAGATAAAAAGCTTCACAGCGTTCGCGACGACGATGTGAACGAAGACACCGAGAGCTCCTTGACGGTAAGTTTTATTCTACTGCTGCCGGCAGGACGAAACATTTGCGAGAAACGGAGTTTATTTGGTCTTAAACTGCATTTAAAAAAAAATAATAATAAATCCGCACCATTAAAATAAAGGCGAGCTTCAATCAAAATTAACTCAGTTTTTCGTTTGTTTATAAACATGAAACCAAAGCGGCCTTAATTAAAAACGAATTTGTTATCCATCAATTTATAACAGCTGTCAACTTTGACACCCGTCGCATTTTTTTATTGGATTTTAATTGTGCCGCAGGAATTCAGAACGAAAGTTTTTTTTTGTTGTTGTTGCTGGCATGTTGACCTAGTTAGTATGTAATAACGGGATCATTAATATCAAGGCCGCGAAAATGTCGCGAGGGCTTTTAAATTATGGTCAGGGGTGGCTGTGTCCGGGGGTGAATACAGCTTGGCGTATATTCCTGACCCCGTGATTTTAATACCTATTTATGTAAAACGAATAAAATGCGCGTTGACGTGTCCATATACATGGGATCTTATCACATATACATGACGTCTTATAGACGTCATTGTATGTTAAGGGGGTAATGTCACCGCCACAGTACTGTTTCACTTATCATCGTCAAAGTGACATAATAATATCAAAGTTGCTTCTCAATGTTGCAATGACAATGACTAATAGTATATTAAAGGACGAGTTCAGTAACCGCGAATTTTCAGCGCGACTTTTCAGTGTCCAAGTACAGATTTCGATTCTAATCGATACTAATCGATCTAATGCATACGTGCTGAAAAACGCCTTACGAACGAGTTTTGTTTTATAGTACTTTTGTAATTTTGTGTCTGTAATAGACTCATAACAGCACGCATATGCGTGCGGTTATGGCTCGCCGAGTGCGATACAATTTTCTAAATATGTATGGGCGATTTTTTTATTTAGAAATGGCATAAAAGGGCGCAAAATAGAACAAATACTATAAAAAACTCATTCGTAAGGCGTTTTTTCAGCACTCGCAGCACTGGCTACGCTCGTCGTTTTCCAAACTTGGATGCGTGTTATAAAATCGCGCTTACTGAACTCGACCTTTAATATACTATTTTTCTATTTTGCGCCATTTTAAGGTCGATTCCCATATGCGCGACACTCAGCTACGCGACGTCGTGCGACATCGCCTGTCAAATAATGATTACATTGTTTTAAACCGGCGCGTCTTGTAGCTGTCGCGTAGCCATAGTGAGAACGTGCCCATTTAAAACAATGTAATCATTATTTTACAAGCGATGTCGCGTGACGTCGCGTAGCTGAGTGTCGCATATATGAGAATCGGTCTTTATGCCATTTCTAAATAAAATAATCGCCCATACATATTTAGAAAATTTTATGGTGGTTGGTAACACTGATACTTGACATTTGACTGACACTTGTCAATTGAACTTGTCTTGAAATTAATTTAAAGGTTAAAATTAAAATGGGTGAGAAATTATCTTGTACTCCACTTGTATTGCAGCAAATTGCTGCAAATATGGTGAGCAATTTGTTGCCGGATAAATCACGTCCACGATATAAAAAACAATATAGGAAATTTAAAGAGTGGTGCAATTCAAATAAGGTTACCGTTGTTTTGCAAAATGTTCTACTTGCTTACTTCGAATTACAGCGTAAACCATTAAGTTTATGGACGATATATTCTATGTTGAGGTCTGTTTATCTATATATATATGGATATAGACATATCCAAATATTATAAATTGCAGACTTTGTTGAAACGGATATCTCAGGGCTATGCACCTAAAATGTCGAAGATTTTAGAAGAAGAAGATATTCATAAATTTATAAGGGGCGTAGATGATAAGTCTTACCTGGCTATGAAGTTGGGTAAATTTGTATGTATATCGTAGCTTTGTATGTAACGGTATTCATTTTAGATTGTCTTGATAATGGGTTACAATGGTGCGCTTAGGCGTCAGGAATTAACAGATATGTCTGTCGGCGACATCGAATATTTTATTACCATTTATTACCATAGTTTATTACCATTAATTAATTAAATTTTTGTATTCGCGATTTCCACACATCACATAACCTGAAAACTCTCTCGCTGAAAATTTGACACTGACAGCTTTGAATTTCAGTGCCAACCTTGAAAAAATTAACTCATAACAGCACTCGGCGAGCCATAACCGCACGCATATGAGTGCTGTTATGAGTCCATTACAGGCGCAACATAAAAAAATAACTTATATTACCAATTCTACTTGTCGCTGTCTATCAATCTTGTGACATCAATCTTGCAATAACAATCAATAGTCTGTCCAGTCTGCGAGTCTATTAATTTGTCCAGTCTGTCAAGTCTGTCCGGTCTATCTACTCTGTCCAGTCTACCGGCGAAGACGAACTCTGCAAACAAAAAGTGTACTGGTGGACCGATGAGATCAACATTGCTCGAAAGATCTATGGGCAAAGCTACCAGAGATGTAAAATGAAAGACTCATCAGACATCGGCTAGGAAGGAAGCGCTCAGGCTAAAGTACGTAGAGTCCAGGAAATCGCTGCGGAGAATGATGAATAGCTAGAAGAGGAGATGCTGGGCAAACCTCTGCGCAAAAATTGATGAGAACCCCTGACTGGCGAAAAAGAACTCTACAAAAAAAAGTCTACTGGTGGACCGTTGAGATCAACATTGCCAGAAAGATCTGTGGGCAGACCAGGCGTACCTACCAGAGGTGTATAAAGAAGGACTCAGAGACGACGGCAAGGAAAGCAGCGCTCAGTGTAAAGTACGTAGGGTCCAGGAAAACCCTGCGGAGAACGATAAAAAAAAGATGCTGAGTAAACCTCTGCGCGAAAATCGATGAGAACCCCTGACCGGCGAAAAAGAACTGCAAAAAGAAAGAAAGTCTACTGGTGGACCGATGAGATCAACGTTGCCAGAAAGATCTGCGGGCAGACCCGGCGTACCTACCAGAGATGTAAAAAGAAGGACGCAGAGATGACGGCAAGGAAGGAAGCTCAGGCTAAAGTACGTCCAGGAATTCGCTGCGGAGAATGATAAATAGCGAGAAGAGGAGATGCTGGGCAAAAATCGGCCGAAAATCGATGAGAACCTCTGGGGTTCTCAAGCCCAAACTTGTATCCGCATCCTCACTTTATAGAAGAAATTGTCCGTGTCCACAAATAGGTCCGTCTCTTAATACTGGAGACTGATTCCATGAGTTGAATGATGAATTGGGAGAAACCAAAGTGCAGTAAAGTCTTGGAATTTACAACCGAATAACTTGCCAAGTGATCCACTTAGCACAGGCAGACCATCTGAGCCGGACATGATTCCTCCCGAAATCATTAAAACTGTTAAAAATGTTGTATCCCAGTGCATTCTAAGCGTCATGAATAGTACCCTATAAGAAGGTGTTTTCCCGCAGATCTGGAAAAGGCTAGACTGATACTGTTATGTAAACGTGACAAGCCGCGCAACGAAGCTACATCGTTCAGACCTCTATGCCTGATGGACACTGCAGATAAACTACTGAAGCAGCTGCTGCTGCAAAGAATTAAAAGAGAACTGAAGACCGCCAAAGATCTCACTAACAACCAGTACGGTTTTAGGTAAAGGCGATCTACAATTGACGCTCTCAACAAAGTAAAAAGGGTACCAGGAGAATTGTTGTAATTGTCATCGAATCAGGCAGCTACCGCTCTACGAAGAAGATTCATTGCGGTGTTCCACAGGGATCAGTCATTGGCCCAACATTGTGGAACATAGTGTAGTAT
This sequence comes from Phosphuga atrata, assembly GCA_944588485.1. Taxonomy (NCBI): domain Eukaryota; kingdom Metazoa; phylum Arthropoda; class Insecta; order Coleoptera; family Silphidae; genus Phosphuga; species Phosphuga atrata. The sequence continues at coordinate 63,224,812 of OX155901.1, read as the reverse complement.
AGTAGAGTAGAGACTGTTGGATGGTATGCGGCAGAACCGAGAATGAGCTAAAGCGTCCATTGTCTATTAGTAGCAATACTTAATTTGCTCTCAGCAAATGAAGTATTGCTACTAATAGACAAATGGATGGAAGGTAAACAGCTCAACCTGTCACATGAAAAAACGGAGGCAGTTTTATTACCTGGTATGAGAAGATTCTTTCAAACTTAGGGACGCTACTATCACACTAAAGGGGGCTATAAAGTATTTAGGCGTAATAATAGATAAAAGCTTGTCATTTAAGGACCATGTCAAAAAAGCTGCCGACAAAGCTCACAAAAGTTGTTCTGCACTGGAGAGGCTGAAAATCTGAGGCTGAGAATCAGAAAACTGCTGTGCTCGACCTCTGTATGGGTTAGAGCTATGAGCGCGAAAGCCACCAAACACAAGCTGGCAGCGGTCCAGAGAATGCTAGCAATTAGAACTAGTAGCGCTTACAATATCGCACGACCCACAGGGAAGGTAACATGGACGACTAGACATGTGACGAAAAGACTGAAAAATAGTTAAGCCAACGAATACATAGCTAATACGACAGAATACGAAACCGATACGAGGAAAGGACAACAAGAAGAAGGAAAAGGAAGTAATTAGAACAAACACCACCACCCACCTAAATTTATGCTCACGCGGTTCCAGGTGGAGTGTAGTGAAGAGACAGATGAGGGGTTTTCGTGGGTATACTGGTCACGAAGAATTCGATAAGAGAGCCCCACACTACACGGGAACGAATGCCCCGGTGTGCTATAATCCCCCTCCTCCGAAAAAGAAGTAGCGCTTAAAGAACTGTATCAAGGGAGGCGTCTTTGGTAATAGCAGGCATTCCTCCAATTGAGTTACTTTACTAGTGCAAGAGAGGCTTAGCTAGTTTGTCTAGTCTGCGCAGTTTGTTCAGTCTGTCCAGTGCGTTCAGTATGTCGAGTCTGTCCAGTCTGTCCGGTCTATCTAGTCTGTCCAATTTGTCCAGTTTGTTCAGTCTGTCCAATGTGTTGAGTATGTCGAGTCTACCCAGTCTGTCCGGTCCATCTAGTCTGTCCAGTCTGTACAGTTTGTCTAGTCTGTTCATTCTGTCCAGTCTGTGTTTTTGCTAGTTTACTGAGACTGAAACTGAGCTTTCTTCTTCCTGCTAATATTATAGCTTCCGTTTTTGTCGGTACCAGTTTTAGGCTTTTGGAGTTCACCAACTCACTCTCTGTATCACTTCGGTTATTTGAATACACTATTCCTCTTCTTTCTTGCCTATTGCGATCGTAGTCAAGTCATCCGAATAACTTGTTAGGGTTACTCCTGCAGGTATGCGCATCCCTAGTACTTGCTCGTAGAAGGATGACATCTCGGAAAATGAACTAAAGTCCATAATGGATCATAAACTAAAAAACAAAAACTCCCACGGACCAGATGGCTTGCCATGCCGCCTGAAAAAAGAGAACTCTCATCACCTTATAAAACCTTTAATGAATATAGTGATCTGTTCACTCGAGGCTGAGACATTTCCAGACATTTTAAAGGTAACTACCATCCTGCTCATTTACAAGAAAGGGGATAAAAAGGAACCCAACAACTACAGACCCATTTCCCTATTTTCAGTGTTCTCTAAAATTCTTGAATACTGTTTCTTATCCCGCTTAACCTACCTTATTTATCTTATACCATTTATTAAGAACCACAAAATTATACCTAAGGAACAACATGGTTTTCAGAGCGTAAAGTCTACCATCACAGCTACGCTGGAATTATATAATAAAATACTCGCAGAAGTCGATACTGGAAAATTTCCTATCTGCATTTTTCTTTTCACATTCAGCTAATCAATAAAATATATAAATACGGAATAAGGGGGAGAGCGGGTATGTGGTTGCATTCGTACCTAAAAAATCGCTCACAATATGTACAAATTCGCTCTAGCGCTACCCAAACCGAGTCTTCAAAAATAATATCCAATACAGGGGTTCCTCAGGGAAGCGTGTTAGCGCCTACCTTATTTATCTTATACTTGGCCGACCTGGTATCATATTCTCAAAATGCCTACTGTACTCTCTATGCAGATGAAGCCAGCTTTTTAATATCTAAAAATAGCTTAAACCAGGGGTCGGAAAACTCATAAACTTATTTATTTAAAATGAAAATTTTTAAAATGCCATTTTTTTATTTAAAATGATTTTAAACCGGATCAAGAGCCACGGATATTTTTTTTCATAAAGTCATATTTTTTAATTTTCTTCATAATTGGCGGTGATTTGCGCCTTTGCTATAATATTATGGGTGGCTTTGACTACTAAATCCAGCGTCGGACTGGCCATATAGTTGAGGTGGCGTTTGCCAGCCTAGCTTGCGGGGCCTTCCGCTACATTTATTATTTTAATCTGTCTAAAGTGCTAATAACGGTAAAGTAGTTCATAATTGTCCAAAATTTTAATAACTGTTAAAAATGGCATTTACTTTAAAAATGATAATAGCTGATAATAATTGTCAAAAATTACATTATCATTCCTTTATATGCAGAACTTTGTATGGTTAATGCCGGGTTTACGATGAACTTAGCGTAACGGGACGCGACGCGGCGTAAAGTGATTTGACGTGAATTTAACTAACGGTATGTTTGTGAAAGGTCCATCGACATTTTCTTTTCTTTCTGTTGTTGTAGTTGCTGGCTATTGCACAATATAAATCACAACACATTACCACCAGTCACAACATAATAACAAAGTCACTCTTGAATTCGATTGCATGCGCGTAAGAATCGAGCGTTGATTGGCAAAAAGAGTCATGTGAATCTGCTAACGTAAAGGGAAGCGAAGTTTGAACTTTGGCAGCTTTTACGTTACGTGAAGTTCTGATATATACGTCGCGTCAGGCGTAATCAGTCGCATATAAAAGAACGTGTTTAAGTTATACGTCACGTCACGTCCGGGGTTGGAAACTTCTATTACGCTGAAATTCAGTCGGTCTTGATGTATGGCATTATTACATGGGGAGCATCCCCTGAACTAACAAAATTGCTGAAAGCCCAAAAAAGGATTGTACGTTCCATGCTAGGTGTGCTAACATTTGCCTCCTGCAGACGTCATTTTGTAGAACTTAACATCCTAACTGTCCCTAGATTACATATATTAGAAACAACCAGCTATATCCACCGAAACAAACATCTAATACCAAAAAATAAGGATAAACATAACTATCCGACCAAAACTCGTCTCAAATTGTGCACGCCTCAAACTAGAACCTTTCGTATGCAGCAAGGCTCCTGGCGTTCTTGGAATCCAACTGCATAACTCGCTTCCACTGGAAATAACTCAAGAACAATCATATAAAATTTTTCGAAGAAAAATTAGAAATATTCTCGTGGCCCAATGTCCATACAAAATGGAAGAATTTCTAGAATCATGCAAATTTATTTAACAATTTCCAGACTTGCCCATGTATTCTGTATGCATCCAACTGGCCAATAAATGAATTTGAATTTGATATTCCAAAGTAGTGGTCCCAGTATAGATCCGTGAGGGACTATCGGGTCTTGTCTGTGTGGTATTTTCTGCCTGGTGTAGTCTGGTCGGTCGGTCTGGTCAATTGTCTCTCTATCTGTCTAATTAACACGCCAACAGGAATGATTAATGCGCCAGCAAGAATTATAATGCAATCAGTAGACATTTATAAATGTACAGGTTGGAATTAGTTTTATTGCTCTAAGTAGTCTATAAATATAGTTATTAGTTGTCAAAAGGGGTTAAGGTAAAAATAGGTAATGAGTTTGATTAATGTATGTATCTGCGTTAGTAAACTAAATGGAGTTTCGAGAACTGACGCAGTTGTAGTAAATTAAATTGTCTGCAATTTGGAATAAGTTATGGTACGTTGTAGTCGTAGTTATGGCTTGTTGAAGTGATGGTAAATTGGAATCGTTATAACTCGGAAGACTGTAAATGTAGCCTGTCTGTGTGTCGGTATATCGATGGACGTGTTGTGCACGTCGGTGTGGTCTCGCGGGGGGTCGAACCCGGCCGAGCCAGATCAATATCGCGCGGCAACTGAACCAAACAACTCGGCAGTCACGCGATTCTAAACCAATTGATTTCGGACGGGGCAGATGGACGGACGCGCGAGAATTAACGCTCCCGCAGGACGACTGCAAATCCCTCCCGCGGGACCTTCTGCACACAACCGGATCATCTGTTAACAGACCTACTGACACACTTCAAACAATTCTATCGGAGGGATTATCTAATTTGTTTTTGATTTAATTCGAGTTTGAATTAACTAAACTTGTAACTAGTTTTATATAGAACATTGTTATATATTGCGTTTTATAGACAGTTTATCTCACTAAAGCTATTTGCAATTTATATTAATAACTAACTAAGTTTTAGACATTCATTCAACTTATTGCCTACGTTTGATATAACTCAAACTTTAACATCCAATAACTAAATTTATAGACTACTTACAACATTGTAACTTATTCTAGCTAATAGAAAATTTAATTCGCAATCAATGTTTCAATTTACACCAGTCTATCTAGTTAACTAATTAAGATATATACATTAATTCAACCTATTACCTATTTTTAATTTAACACATTGACTGTGTATACCTGTGTATATATTGATGTGTGTATCATGGCAGTCAAAGTGTGTATCGTGGCAGTCAATGTGTGTATCGTGGCAGTCAATGTGGCTGCCACGGTACACACATTGACTGCCATGATACAGACATTGACTGCCACGATACACACATTGACTGCCATGATACACACATTGACTGCCTCATTGACTGCCACGATACACACATTGACTGCCACATGTGTGTATCGTGGCATTCAATGTCAATCGTCACATTGACTGTGTATATCTGTGTATATATTGATGTGTGTATCATGGCAGTCAATGTGTGTATCGTGGCAGTCAATGTGTGTATCGTGGCAGTCAAAGAGGCAGTCAATGTGTGTATCGTGGCAGTCAATGTATATATCGTGGCAGTCAATGTGGCTGCCACGATACACACATTGACTGCCATGATACAGACATTGACTGCCACGATACACACATTGACTGCCATGATACACACATTGACTGCCTCATTGACTGTCACGATACACACATTGACTGCCATGATACACACATTGACTGGCTCATTGACTGCCACGATACACACATTGACTGCCATGATACACACATTGACTGCCTCATTGACTGCCACGATATACACATTGACTGCCATATGTATGTATCGTGGCATTCAATGTGTGTATCGTAATTTTAGGTAGGCTGGTTTTTAGATATGCTCTGTATCTCACTTTCCCTGTCGGCATACGGGCTATATACATTGACTGCCACGATACACACATTGACTGCCTCATTGACTGCCACGATACACACATTGGTGTGTATCGTGGCAGCCACATTGGCTGCCACGATACACACCTTAACTGCCATGATACACACATTGACTGCCACGACACAGACATTGGACTGCCACGATACACACATTGACTGCCATATGTATGTATCGTGGCATTCAATGTGTGTATCGTGGCAGTCAATGTGGCTGCCACGATACACACATTGACTGCCATGATACAGACATTGACTGCCACGATACACACATTGACTGCCATGATACACACATTGACTGCCATATGTATGTATCGTGGCAGTCAATGTGTGTATCGTGGCAGTCAATGTGTGTATCGTGGCAGTCAATGAGGCAGTCAATGTGTGTATCGTGGCAGTCAATGTATATATCGTGGCAGTCAATGTGGCTGCCACGATACACACCTTGACTGCCATGATACACACATTGACTGCCACGACACAGACATTGGACTGCCACGATACACACATTGACTGCCATGATACACACATTGACTGCCTCATTGACTGCCACGATACACACATTGACTGCTATATGTATGTATCGTGGCATTCAATGTGTGTATCGTGGCAGTCAATGTGGCTGCCACGATACACACATTGACTGCCATATGTGTGTATCGTGGCAGTCAATGTGTGTATCGTGGCAGTCAATGTATATATCGTGGCAGTCAATGTGGCTGCCACGATACACACCTTGACTGCCATGATACACACATTGACTGCCACGACACAGACATTGGACTGCCACGATACACACATTGACTGCCATGATACACACATTGACTGCCTCATTGACTGCCACGATACACACATTGACTGCCATATGTATGTATCGTGGCATTCAATGTGTGTATCGTGGCAGTCAATGTGGCTGCCACGATACACACATTGACTGCCATGATACAGACATTGACTGCCACGATACACACATTGACTGCCATGATACACACATTGACTGCCTCATTGACTGCGACGATACACACATTGACTGCCATATGTATGTATCGTGGCATTCAATGTGTGTATCGTGGCAGTCAATGTGGCTGCCACGATACACACTTTGACTGCCATGATACAGACATTGACTGCCACGATACACACATTGACTGCCATGATACACACATTGACTGCCTCATTGACTGCCACGATACACACATTGACTGCCATATGTATGTATCGTGGCATTCAATGTGTGTATCGTGGCAGTCAATGTGGCTGCCACGATACACACATTGACTGCCATGATACAGACATTGACTGCCACGATACACACAATGACTGCCATGATACACACATTGACTGCCATATGTATGTATCGTGGCAGTCAATGTGTGTATCGTGGCAGTCAATGAGGCAGTCAATGTGTGTATCGTGGCAGTCAATGTATATATCGTGGCAGTCAATGTGGCTGCCACGATACACACCTTGACTGCCATGATACACACATTGACTGCCACGACACAGACATTGGACTGCCACGATACACACATTGACTGCCATGATACACACATTGACTGCCATATGTATGTATCGTGGAATTCAAAGTGTGTATCGTGTCAGTCAATGTGGCTGCCACGATACACACATTGACTGCCATGATACACACATTGACTGCCACATTGACTGCTACGACACACACATTGACTGCCACATGTGTGTATCGTGGCAGTCAATGTGGCTGCCACGATACATACCTTGACTGCCATGATACACACATTGACTGCCACGACACAGACATTGGACTGCCACGATACACACATTGACTGCCACATGTGTGTATCGTGGCAGTCAATGTGTGTATCGTGGCAGTCAATGTGGCTGCCACGATACACACCTTCACTGCCATGATACACACATTGACTGCCACGACACAGACATTGGACTGCCACGATACACACATTGACTGCCATGATACACACATTGACTGCCTCATTGACTGCCACGATACACACATTGACTGCCATATGTGTGTATCGTGGCATTCAATGTGTGTATCGTGGCAGTCAATGTGGCTGCCACGATACACACATTGACTGCCATGATACAGACATTGACTGCCACAATACACACATTGACTGCCATGATACACACATTGACTGCCTCATTGACTGCCACGATACACACATTGACTGCCATATGTATGTATCGTGGCATTCAATGTGTGTATCGTGGCAGTCAATGTGGCTGCCACGATACACACATTGACTGCCATGATACAGACATTGACTGCCACGATACACACAATGACTGCCATGATACACACATTGACTGCCATATGTATGTATCGTGGCAGTCAATGTGTGTATCGTGGCAGTCAATGAGGCAGTCAATGTGTGTATCGTGGCAGTCAATGTATATATCGTGGCAGTCAATGTGGCTGCCACGATACACACATTGACTGCCATGATACACACATTGACTGCCACATTGACTGCTACGACACACACATTGACTGCCACATGTGTGTATCGTGGCAGTCAATGTGGCTGCCACGATAAATACCTTGACTGCCATGATACACACATTGACTGCCACGACACAGACATTGTACTGGCACGATACACACATTGACTGCCACATGTGTGTATCGTGGCAGTCAATGTGTGTATCGTGGCAGTCAATGTGGCTGCCACGATACATATCTTGACTGCCATGATACACACATTGACTGCCACGCCACAGACATTGGACTGCCACGATACACACATTGACTGCCACATGTGTGTATCGTGGCAGTCAATGTGTTAACTCCTTTTTGATAACTTAAACCTATCTTCATAGACTTTTTACATCTCTAATATCTCCACTTTATATCATTAATTTTAAGCTTATAATTGGTTTGAATCAATTTTTCGGAGTTGTGGTGTAGGTGCAGCATTTCAAATAGTATTAATATTTAGTGGGTCTAGCAGTCGTTAGTGAAGGCCCCGTATATTTGTGTATGCGGCCTTCTTAGCGTTGTATCGATTGCCGCCGCCGTGCCATCGTGCCGTCTTTGAAATATCAAATGCTACGGCCTCGGCCGCCCCCCGCCCCTTTAATATTTACCTTTCTGGAAAACTCGCCAGGATTTGCCTGCCGAACTTTCCCTAAATACAACGAAAATTCGATACGGAACGCAAGGATCACGGTTCGAATTAACTTGTTTACCTACAGTCCAAGCCTCCGCAAAAAAATCGTATTAGATTTTATATTTAGGTAAAGATAAAGTTACGTAGTTTAATTTACTAAAGTCTAATTAATTTAGTTTATTAAAGTCTGCTTTGTTTAGTTTAATAAAATCTACTTAGTTTAGTTTATTAAAGTCAGGTTAGTAAATAACTTGAATTGATTATAAATATAATGAGGCATATAGTTGATCCGGTTGGACACAACTAACTTACCTGCAATGTAGTTAACACGCTGAATGTCGTGGGAGTCACCGGTGACCGGCAATAATCATCGGCAAGGATCACCGGCGATTACTAGTAATAATTTGAGTATGATGTCGCCACGGGAAAGTCATTAGCGTGTCATTTATTGTGTTAATCCCGTTTCGAAGAAGCTTCTTAAATATTATGCTATATTTAGATTTTTAACTGTTCCAGACTATTTAGATTAATAGTAATTACGAAAGGTATAGTTAACTAAATTGTCTAGGTCAGTGGTGGCGAACCTATGGCACGCGTGTCACAGTTGACACGTAGGAAAATTTATTGGACGCGAACTACTTCTCACGCATGCCTACTAAATTTGTTAAACTATCTTTTCTAGTTTCTCAATCTACTTTTGTCCGTAATTGCAAAAGGCGCACAAAAAAGTTCAAATTTTAAAAATTCACCAAAGCCACATTTGCAAAGCTACAATTTTTAAATTTGACAATTTGTGAGATTTCGTAAGAATATCAAATCATACCAAGTTTTATCAAAATCCGTCGATTGGTTTGTCCGTAAATGCAAAAGGCGCACAAAAATTTACAAAGTTCAAAAATTCACAAAAGCTGTATTTACAAAGCTACAATTTTAAAATTTGGCAATTTGTGAGATATAAGAATATCAAATCATACCAAATTTAAAAAACTGCAATATTTGCTAAAATAAATATTTAAATTTTCGGAAAATTTGCTATATATTCCGGAACAGCTCTAACAACATCTCCACAAAATTTGAAACAAAGCCCCGAATTAGTTGTTGAGAAAATTAAGTTTGAAAATTTCAACGTTTACAAATTTGATTTTCAAGGTAGAATTTACGGAAAACTGCAATATTTGCTGCAATAAATATTAAAATATTTTTAAAATTTGTTATAAATTCCAGAATAGTTCTACCAACATCTCCACAAAATTTTAAACAAATCCTCAAACCAGTGGTGCGCAAACCATGGGTCGCGACCCCCAGGGAGAGAATCTTTTTGGGTCGTCGAATTCACAAAATATTTGAGGCATTTCGTGTGTAAGTTTGTGGTAGCAGTAAAATGTCGATATAAAATATTTAAAAAAACATTGAAATTTTCAAACTTAATTTTCTCAAAAATTAATTTGTGTGTTCAGTACACACCAATACTGAAATGCCTTAAATATTTTGTGAATTCGACGACCCAAAACGATTCTCTATCGACCCATCTAGGGGTCGCGACCCTTTGTTTGCGCACCACTGATCTAGTTGATACAATAAATAGCTGTAATCTAAATGATAATATAAATAGCTATAATGTGGCTGATACTATAAATAGCTATAATCTAGCTAATACTATAAACTTTATTGTTATTGTTATATCTACAATTATTTCTTCCGCGACTTTAACAAACTTTGGGAGTTAAGTGAAAGCGTACACGATCCAATTTCTCGTCTATCTGCAATCTGGTGAGAGTCGATCGAGGAAAAATCAACTCCAAAATAACCCGAAACGTTCGCAATCTCCTATCTAGACTCATCCAGATAAGCCCTGCCGTCGGAATATCTCACACCCGATTCATCGATTAATTAAACCCTAATCTATTCAATGATTTGGAAATCCTCGACGAGCAGATCAGATTATAACGGCAGGACGGAGGCGACGAGGAAGGAAATCTCGGCACCAGGGCGATTGCATTAAAGATAATTAGATGAGATAATTATGCGAAGAAAAAGAAAAGATGTGAAAAATTGATGATCAAGTAAAGATGTGAAAAATTGAGATGGAAATTGGGCAGTTAAGAATTAAGGCATTAATTTCTAACTAAACTGTTAATATTAAGTGGAAATATGGGTTATATAAAGTTAATTTACATTAAAATGTCTATCAGTAAAGACTAGACCAGTGGTGCGCAAACCATGGGTCGCGACTCCCAGAGGGGTCAATATAATTCTTTAAGAGAATTAGAATAGAATCCTTTTGGGTCGTCAAATTCACAAAATATTTGAGGCATTTCGTGTGTAAGTATTGGGTAGCAGTAAATAGTGAAATGCCGATATAGAGTAATTAAAAAAACATTGATATTTTCGAACATAATTTTCTCAAAAAATAAATTGGGGATGTTTCAAATTTTATGGAGATGTTGGTAGAACTGTTCCGGAATATTTAGTAAATTTTCCCTATTTTTTAATATTTATTACAGCACATTTACAGTTTTTTGTAAATTCCACTTTGAAACCTTAAACAATTTAGAAACTTAAGAAATTTGGAAACATTAAACTTTTCATACTTAATTTTTTCAAAAATTAACTTGGGTATTTGTTTAAAATTTTTATAGATATTGGTAGGTAGAACTGTTCCGGAATATTTAATAAATTTTCCAAATTTTTTAATATTTATTACTAACATTAAAATTTTCAAACTTAATTTTCTCAAAAAATAACTTGCGGATTCGTTTAAAATTTTGTAGAGATGTTGGTAGAACTGATCCGGATTATTTAATAAATTTTCCCAAATTTTTAATATTTATTACAGAAAATATTGCAGTTTTTTGTAAATTCCACTTTGAAACCAAAATTTGGAAACATTAAACTTTTCAAACTTAATTTTCTTAAAAATTAACTTGGGGATTACTTTCAAATTTTGTAGAGATGTTGGTAGAACTGTTCCGGAATATTTAATATATTTTCCCAATTTTTTAATATTTATTACAGCAAATATTGCAGTTTTTTGTAAGTTCCACTTTGAAACCAAAATTTGGAAACATTAAAATTTTCAAACTTAATTTTCTTAAAAATTAACTTGGGGATTTCTTTCAAATTTTGTAGAGATGTTGGTAGAACTGTTCCGGAATATTTAATAAATTTTCCCAATTTTTTAATATTTATTACAGAAAATATTGCAGTGTTTTGTAAATTCCACTTTGAAACGAAAATTTGGAAACAATAAACTTTTCAAACTTAATTTTCTCAAAAATTAACTCGGGGATTTCTTTCAAATTTTGTATATGTCGTAGTCACATAGTGAAATCCGTCAGATTGTGTTAAACAGAGTCATTTCATGATCTGGCGTCAGATCATGTAGTTCAAAAGAACACCGATTTTAGACGGCATTATATTTATCTACGATTAAAGGATCTGAATTACTTACCGTATTGACGTTTCACGAAATGACTAAGTGCAATCATTTGATAGTATAAAACTAATGGTCTTAATTATCAGACCTATTAAAAAAGATATAAATAAACAAATATATGTGGCTGTTTCATGAACTGGCTAGTCATATCGTGTAATACATGAACTGCCGTCAAATCATGAAAAGACTTTGTTTTACACAATCTGACGGGTTACACTATATAACTACGACATATATATGTTGGTAGAACTGTTCCGGAATATTTAGCAAATTTTCCCAATTTTTTAATATTTATTTCAGCAAATATAGCAGTTTGTAAATTCCAGTTTAAAACCAAAATTTGGAAACATTAAAATTTTCAAACTTAATTTTCTCAAAAATTAACTTGGGGATTTGTTTAAAATTTTGAAGAGATGTTGGTAGAACTGTTCCAGAATATTTAGCAAATTTTCCCAATTTTTTAATATTTATTACAGTAAATATTGCAGGTTTTTTGTAAATTCCAGTTTGAAACCAAAATTTGGGAACATTAAAATTTTCAAACTTAATTTTCACAAATATTAACTTGGAGATTTTGTTCAAATTTTGTATAGATGTTGGTAGAACTGTTCCGGAATATTTAGCAAATTTTCCAAGTTTTCTAATATTTATTACAGCAAATATTGCAGGTTTTTTGTAAATTCCACTTTGAAACGAAAATTTGGAAACATTAAACGTTTCAAACTTAATTTTCTTAAAAATTGACTTCGGGATTTCTTTCAAATTTTGTAGAGATGTTGGTAGAACTGTTCCTGAATATTTAGTAAATTTTCCCAATTTTTTAATATTTATTACAGCAAATATTGTAGTTTTTTTGTAAATTCCAGTTTGAAACCAAAATTTGGAAACATTAAAATTTTCAAACTTAATTTTCTCAAAAAATAACTTGGGGATTCGTTTAAAATTTTGTAGAGATGTTGGTAGAACTGTTCCGGAATATTTAGCATATTTTCCCAATTTTTTAATATATATTACAGCAAATATTGCAGTTTTTTTGTAAATTCCAGTTTGAAACCAAAATTTGGAAACATTAAAATTTTCAAACTTAATTTTCTCAAAAATTAACTCGGGGATTTCTTTCAAATTTTGTAGAGATGTTGGCAGAACTGTTCCGGAATATTTAGCAAAGGGTTTATATATGAAATTTGCCCCCGCGGAGTTTTTTCCTCGCACTTTGGGGATCCTTTTGGTACCAAATAAAAATAATTCAGTCAAAATTTTAGCTCTTTATCTCGAGCCGTTATCGAGGTATTGTAAAAAAACTGATTTTTGGATTTAATTTTTTTTTTCCATAGTAAAATTGAATTTTAATAAATGCCGATTTTTTTGCCAATACTTACGAGTAAGGGGCATGTTAATTTTTTTTTTTATGATTCCCAGATCGAAAGCCAATTTTTAAGAAAATAAATAAAAATTAAATCATTTTTTTGACAGTATTTTTGAAAAGTGTCATCCTCTAAATTTTGTCAGAAAATGTCTTGTGTACTCCTATATACTCAGGATTTTTTTCAATTTTTTTGATGTGGTGGAACAATGTGAAAAAAATTATAAAAGATCTTACAATCCAATGAACATATTTTATTACATTTAGCTAGAAGAAGAAGAAATGTTTATTGAAAACATTATTTTACAAAAGGCTATCGACCACTACGTCTCTCCGCCTAAGAGTTTTCATTTTAATATTCAGAATAATTTTATACAAAAAAACTGAATTTCCAGATTATGGAGAGTATTGCTAGAAAAATACATAAAATATGGTTTTTGACTGAAAGAATACGTCAGTTGATCAACGTTTCTTTCTATATTTAACATTTTTTTCTATAAACAAACGACTCAATATTTCGGCAGGTCTTATTATTTTAGCCAAATCGAGCATGGGAAAGATAATATCTAATTGCTGCAATGTGAGAGCAACATCCAATAGTACGCCTTCCATTAGCACAATCACAACAATATCGTCTAATACCAGAGATTTAATTCTTTTTCCAGAGATTTCATTCAAGTTTTAGGGAGTAGTTTATTTTGCTTGATATTACCATGAACTGCTTCAACTACCCAACGCACTTTGGTAACAAAACGGGATTGATTTGACTCGACTGTAGTAAGCTGATTACATTTCCCTTTAAGAGCCGGCATTAATACTTTGAATTCTAGTTGTTTAAAATATTCTGTTATATCACGAAAGCATCGATCTACTTCGATAATATAATCTTTTTTAATAACTTAATAAGACCATTAGGATTGCTAAGGACGATTTTCATAATTTCAGCATCATTCATGTTAGCCGTGTAAGGCACAAGCATATCTATAATCAAACCAATTGTAGTGCATATTGTAAATGGTTTGCACAGAGGTATTTTTTTTTAGCAGAATATGATTTTCTCTGTCATTCATTATTTGTACTTTTTTGATGGCCAACATATGTTCCATCACAGATAAATATCAGTTGGTCATTTTTTAGTTCATATATCAATGTTTGTATTAGAAAGCAAAGTTTCTCTATTGACAACGTCAATTTCAAAATTCAATGGCAAAAAGTCGTTTTCAAACGAGTTTATCACTTCATCACAGTAGTCAAATACCATTTGATCACAAGCCCAAACCAAAAATGGGTGATATTGTAGCGTTCGAATTCCCAGTTTTTAATTTAAATAAAAAAATGAATGAGTGAGAAAATTTGATGAATGAGAAAAATACGTTCAAAAAAATCGTAATGTCACTCAAGAGATATTTCAAGATTTTTCAGATATTTCAGAATTTTTTCAAGATTTTTCAACTTATTCTTGCGTGATCTGGTTTTAATGTTTTAGGATTTCTTTTAGATATTTGGGGTTGTGTAAAATGTAGTCGACAAATATTTTTTGTGTGTTTATAGCAATTAGAAAAAAAATATTAACGATTAGAAAAATCGTTTTTAATTTTTTCAGATTGTTCCACCAAATCAAAAAAATTCCTGAGTATAAAGGAGTACAGAAGACATTTTCTGACAAAATTTGGCGGATGACACTTTTAAAAAATACGGTCAAAAAAATTATTTTATTTTAATTTCTTTTCTTAAAAATCGGCTCTCGAATCATAACAACATTTTTTTTTTCATGCCTTTTACTAGTAAGTATTGGGGAAAAAATCGGCGATTATTAAAATTCAATTTTACTATGGAAAAAAAAATGAAATCCAAAAATCAGTTTTTTTATAATATCTCGATAACGGCTCGAGATAAAGAGCTAAAATTTTTACTGAATTATTTTTATTTGATACCAAAATGATCCCCAAAGTGCGAAGAAAAAACTCGGCGGGGGCAAATTTCATATATAAATCCGACTATACCCTTTTCGCAATTTTTTTAATATTTATTACAGCAAATATTGCAGTTTTTTTGTAAATTCCAGTTTGAAACCAAAATTTGGAAACATTAAAATTTTCAAACTTAATTTTCTCAAAAATTAACTTGGGGATTTCTTTCAAATTTTGTAGAGATGTTGGTAGAACTGTTCCGGAATATTTAACATATTTTCCCAATTTTTTAATATATATTACAGCAAATATTGCAGGTTTTTTGTAAATTCTATTTTGAAACCAAAATTTGGAAACATTAAAATTTTCAAACTTAATTTTCTCAAATATTAACTTGGAGATTTTGTTCAAATTTTGTATAGATGTTGGTAGAACTGTTCCGGAATATTTAGCAAATTTTCCAAGTTTTCTAATATTTATTACAGCAAATATTGCAGTTTTTTGAAAATTCCACTTTGAAACCAAAATTTGGATACATTAAAAGTTTCAAACTTAATTTTCTCAAATATTAACTTGGAGATTTTGTTCAAATTTTGTATAGATGTTGGTAGAACTATTCCGAAATATTTAGCAAATTTTCCAAGTTTTCTAATATTTATTACAGCAAATATTGCAGTTTTTTGAAAATTCCACTTTGAAACCAAAATTTGGAAACATTAAAATTTTCAAACTTAATTTTCTCAAAAATTAACTCGGGGATTTCTTTCAAATTTTGTATAGATGTTGGTAGAACTGTTCCGAAATATTTAGCAAATTTTCCAAGTTTTCTAATATATATTACAGCAAATATTGCAGTTTTTTGAAAATTCCACTTTGAAACCAAAATTTGGAAACATTAAAATTTTCAAACTTAATTTTCTCAAAAATTAACTCGGGGATTTCTTTCAAATTTTGTATAGATGTTGGTAGAACTGTTCCGAAATATTTAGCAAATTTTCCAAGTTTTCTAATATATATTACAGCAAATATTGCAGTTTTTTGAAAATTCCACTTTGAAACCAAAATTTGGAAACATTAAAATTTTCAAATTTAATTTTCTCAAAAATTAACTTGGGGATTTCTTTCAAATTTTGTAGAGATGTTGGTAGAACTGTTCCGGAATATTTTATAAATTTTCCCAATTGTTTAATATTTATTACAGCAAATATTGCAGTTTTTTGTAAATTCCACTTTGAAACCAAAATTTGGAAACATTAAAATTTTCAAACTTAATTTTCTCAAATATTAACTTGGAGATTTTGTTCAAATTTTGTATAGATGTTGGTAGAACGGTACCGGAATATTTAGCAAATTTTCCAAGTTTTCTAATATTTATTACAGCAAATATTGCAGTTTTTTGAAAATTCCACTTTGAAACCAAAATTTGGAAACATTAAAATTTTCAAACTTAATTTTCTCAAAAATTTTCTTCGGGATTTGTTTAAAATTTTGTAGAGATGTTGGTAGAACTGTTCCGGAATATTTAGCAAATTTTCCCAATTTTCTAATATTTATCACAGCAAATATTGAAGTTTTTTTGTAAATTCCAATTTGAAACCAAAATTTGGAAACATTCAAATTTTCAAACTTAATTTTCTCAAAAATTAACTTCGGGATTTTTTTCAAATTTTGTAGAGATGTTAGTAGAACTGTTCCGGAATATTTAGTAAATTTTCCCATTTTTTTTTTTAATATTTATTACAGCAAATATTGCAGTTTTTTGCAAATTCCACCTAGAAAATCAAATTTGTAAACATTAAAATTTTCAAACTAAATTTTCTCCAAAACTAATTTGGGGATTTGTTCCAACTTTTGTGGAGATATTGGTAGAACTGTTTGGGAATTACAATGTGACTTTTATCCAGGGGTCGTAAAGGGGTTGCAAATGAAAATAGTTTGCGTACCACTGGACTAGACCAGGGGTCGGCAACTCTATGAAACGGGAGAGCCAAAAGTTAAAATTAAAAAAAAAATCTCTATTTTTAAAGAGCCACTAAAAGTTTCTTTTTTTATAATACCATTTGCTTACTTATAGAATAGTAATATCAATGCGAGCATTGCATGCCATGATTTTGTTCAAATTTTGTATAGATGTTGGTAGAACTTTTCCGGAATATTTAGGAAATTTTCCAAGTTTTCTAATATTTATTACAGAAAATATTGCAGTTTTTTGTAAATTCCACTTTGAAACGAAAATTTGGAAAC
Organism: Phosphuga atrata; assembly: GCA_944588485.1. Classification (NCBI taxonomy): domain Eukaryota; kingdom Metazoa; phylum Arthropoda; class Insecta; order Coleoptera; family Silphidae; genus Phosphuga; species Phosphuga atrata. The sequence continues at coordinate 63,207,380 of OX155901.1, read as the reverse complement.
ATTAAACTTTTCAAACTTAATTTTCTTAAAAATTAACTTGGGGATTTGTTTAAAATTTTGTAGAGATGTTGGTAAAACTGTTCCGGAATATTGAGAAAATTTTCCCAATTTTTTAATATTTATTACAGCAAATATTGCAGTTTTTTTGTAAATTCTACTTTGGAAACATTCAAATTTTCAAACTTAATTTTCTCAAAATTTAACTTCGGGATTTCTTTCAAATTTTGTAGAGATGTTGGTAGAACTGTTCCGGAATATTTAATAAATTTTCCCAATTTTCTAATATTTATTACAGCAAATATTGCAGTTTTTTTGTAAATTCTACTTTGAAACTAAAATTTGGAAACATTAAAATTTTCAAACTTAATTTTCTCAAAAAATAGCTTGGGGATTTGTTTAAAATTTTGTAGAGATGTTGGTAGAACTGTTCCAGAATATTTAGCAAATTTTTCCAATTTTTTAATATTTATTACAGAAAATATTGCAGTTTTTTGTAAATTCCACTTTGAAACGAAAATTTGAAAACATTAAACCTTTCAAACTTAATTTTCTTAAAAATTAACTTGGGGATTTCTTTCAAATGTTGTAGAGATGTTGGTAGAACTGTTCCGGAATATTTAGTAAATTTTTCCAATTTTTTAATATTTATTACAGCAAATATTGCAGTTTTTTTGTAAATTCTACTTTGAAACCAAAATTTGGAAACATTAAAATTTTCAAACTTAATTTTCTGAAAAAATAACTTGGGGATTTGTTTCAACTTTTGTAGAGATGTTGGTAATACTGTTCCGGAATATTTAGCAAATTTTTCAAATTTTTTAATATTTATTACAGAAAATATTGCAGTTTTTTGTAAATTCCACTTTGAAACGAAAATTTGGAAACATTAAACTTTTCAAACTTAATTTTCTTAAAAATTAACTTGGGGATTTGTTTAAAATTTTGTAGAGATGTTGGTAGAACTGTTCCGGAATATTGAGAAAATTTTCCCAATTTTTTAATATTTATTACAGCAAATATTGCAGTTTTTTTGTAAATTCTACTTTGGAAACATTCAAATTTTCAAACTTAATTTTCTCAAAATTTAACTTCGGGATTTCTTTCAAATTTTGTAGAGATGTTGGTAGAACTGTTCCGGAATATTTAATAAATTTTCCCAATTTTTTAATATTTATTACAGCAAATATTGCAGTTTTTTGTAAATTCCACTTTGAAACCAAAATTTGGAAACATAAAAATTTTCAAACTTAATTTTCTCAAATATTAACTTGGTGATTTTGTTCAAATTTTGTATAGATGTTGGTAGAACTGTTCCGGAATATTTAGCAAATTTTCCAAGTTTTCTAATATTTATTACAGAAAATATTGCAGTTTTTTTAAAATTCCACTTTGAAACCAAAATTTGGAAACATTAAACTTTTCATACTTAATTTTCTCAAAAATTAACTTGGGGATTTGTTTAAAATTTTGTAGCGATGTTGGTAGAACTGTTCCGGAATATTTAGCAAATTTTCCCAATTTTTTAATATTTATTACAGCAAATATTGCAGTTTTTTTGTAAATTCCACTTTGAAACCAAAATTTGGAAACATTAAATTTTTCAAACTTAATTTTCTCAAAAATTAACTTGGGGATTTCTTTCAAATTTTGTATAGATGTTGGTAGAACTGTTCCGGAATATTTAGCAAATTTTCTCAATTTTTTAATATTTATTACAGCAAATATTGCAGTTTTTTTGTAAATTCCACTTTGAAACCAAAATTTGGAAACATTAAATTTTTCAAACTTAATTTTCTCAAAATTAACTTGGGGATTTCTTTCAAATTTTGTATAGATGTTGGTAGAACTGTTCCGGAATATTTAGCAAATTTTCCAAGTTTTCTAATATTTATTACAGCAAATATTGCAGTTTTTTGCAAATTCCACCTAGAAAGTCAAATTTGTAAACATTGAAATTTTCAAACTAAATTTTCTCCAAAACTAATTTGGGGATTTGTTTCAACTTTTGTGGAGATATTGGTAGAACTGTTTGGGAATTACAATGTGATTTTTATCCAGGGGTCTAAAGGGCTTGCAAATGAAAATAGCTTGCGTACCACTGGACTAGACTAGGGTTCGGCAACCCTATGGAGGGAGAGACCCCGGGAGAGCCAAAAGTTAAAATTAAAATAAAATCTCTATTTTTAAAGAGCCACTAAAAGTTTCTTTTTTATAAAACCATTTGCTTACTTATAGAATAGTAATATCAATGCGAGCATTGCATGCCATTTTGAAAGTTTGGTTCAATCTGGCTCATAACTAGTAGTTTTAAGTTTCAAGCAGGACTCAAACCAACTTTCAAACTCAAACAGGATTCAAACCAAGGACCCAAATTTTTATTTGTTAATTGAATTCTTACTATACTTATTATTATGTTTATGTAAGAAAACGCTTGCTCCCACGATTATGTCGACCCGGAGACCGTCTGCATTCCAAATGCCAAAACTCTAGCATTCTAGAAAAATATTCTATGTGCCGAATATGAGTGCCTCGGCTCGCCTTGTCGGCTTATCCACTTGTGCTGCGCGATGTGCATGCATTTTTGGACCTCCAACCCCTCTAACTTGCTCTTGAGTTCTGTTAGCTTGCCACTCCACAAGTCCTGATCCAGAAATTGCATTTGAAGAGATCCAGCATCAATTCAAAATGGTTCAATGTTGATCTCATTTGTATTTATGTTGAGCCAGCATCAATTCCAAATGGTTCAATCTCATTTGTATTTGTGTTGAGAGGATATACTATAACCGCGAGAGTAGTTTTGTTTGTATTGAATTGCTCGAATCTCTTAAAAATCTATACTTCATTTTTTATATTAATTATTTTAATTTTTTTCAGCAATTATTTTAAGTTAATTCAGCGAAGCGCTGAAGTAACTTAAAATAATTGCGTTGGTTTTTTCGTGATATTGCTTGCGATTTTTAAAATGCAGTAATTTACCGCTCTCCATGTCTTCAACAAGAGGAAGTAATTTTATCACTTTTTTCACCAAAGCATAGACTGGGTTTACCTTTGCTTGCAGTTTTAGCTCTTCTAGTTTCATTGTGATATCTACAAATTGAAATTTTGAAGCCATTTGTCTTCCTCCAAATAGATATGGTTAAGCACAAAGCAAAATGTTTCAATACGTTACCTTTTGAAAAATCTTCGCACTTTATTGTGCAGAAGTAGGTCAGAATACAGGCTCCGTGTATCTTTAAGGAATTCTTTAAGTTGGCGGTGGTAGAGTGCTTTTGACAAGATGATGTTAGTAATCTTAGTTATCAAGTTCATGACCTCAACTGTCTCGCAAGGGAATATTTTGGCACAAAACGCCTCTTGATGAATTCTGCAGTAAAACGTTAGAATGTCGTGGTTTAATTTTTCTGAAAAATCTGTGTTAACCCTCTATTTATTCTTTGTATACTACTGGCTTCATCAGCCACTACGGAAACGATTTTATTTAAAATGTCTTCAAGGTATTTGTGCACAGCATTTTGTATCTTCCCCACGAGTTTGCCCAGAAAGCGGTTCCAATCCTAGCAGTTCTTCTTTTGGACCTTGCGGACTTATACCGGACGAAAAGGGCAACTAGTGTCGTTTCTTTTATGCCGCAGACTCATCTACAGCAAGGCAGAAGCCAGTTGAATATCTTCCACTTGCATATGTGTAACATTTGAAGACATCTGAGCAGTTCTATCTTGTACTATTTTGGAAGATAAGAGAAAATCTTTGATTTTTCCTTGATTTCAGCTTTGATTTTGAAATAATGAAACAATTTTTCAGATGCACGTATGAAAATATCTTTGACGTACTCGTATCCGTTCGCACTTTGACGAACTTTAATGATTTCCCCCTTTTTGCAAATTCTAGGGATACTGCAAAGCTTTCCAGATTTTTCGGATTTTTTTGATCGCCCAGTTACTTAGCATAAAACTTCTAAACTTTTAGACTTTTGTTTTTGAAGTTCTTCGACAGCTTTTTTTCGTGCTTCGCTCGCTGAATAAAAAAAACATATCCAGTTCGCTGGTAAATACCAGCGAACTGGATATGTTTTGTAGTGGAGTGTATCTCCAAATTTGACTTTTTTTGTGTGCGAATTTCTCGTGGTAAATGAGACAAATCGAATGTTTATCTAAGTTGCATATGAAAATAAACGACTTCGTCCAACCCCCATTGTCTTCTTCGAAAGACAACGAGTAATGAAATGAAATCCGAATGTGATTTCATACAGATATGTACAATATCATACGTACAATACCATCAATATCATCGTACAATATCAATTTCATACAAGATTTGTAACAGACAATGCGAAGAAAAGTAACAGGTACAATAACAGGTGTCATATAATCGATTGCACGATTTTAAGGGTTTCGATAATAAAATAATGAATTCTTGCTTATGGAACTGGAGAGCCGCAGTTTTACATCGAAATAGCCGTACGTGGCTCGCGAGCCGCAGGTTGCCGACCACAGGACTAAACGATAGATATTTTGGAATATTTCATTAAATATATAAATATAAAGAAGGAATAAAGTCTTAAATCTATCTTAAGTGGGGAAACTCAAAGAAATAACGAAAACTATGGGAGAACGTGATATCAAGGTCATGGCCAATCAGGAAACACGGTACAGAGATGAGGACCAATTTGATAGTGGACATTACAGGATATACAAAGGGAAACCAGCGATCAGAGTAGCTAATACAAAATCCCTACCGCTTCTTGGGACAGCGTTTATAGTAGACAAGTGCTTAATAGAGTCTGTGATAGGCTTTGAAAGTTCATCACCAAGATTGTAACTTCTGCACTTAGGGTGTGGCAACAAGACCTACACATAAATGCTCACAGTCCGATCAACGATGATAATAGCAAGAATCCAGACAAAGTCGAACAGTTCTGGGAAGAGCTAGAAGATCAGATGTCTCGGATACCAAAGAAGAACATCAAGGTACTAATGGGTCACTTCAATGCGCAGATCGGGAAGGAGAGAAAACATCGTAAGATAGTAGGAGAATATCCCGCACATAAACGTAGCAATAGAAATGGCGAGAGACTCTTAGAACTTTGTCGAGCCTTCACTCTACAGCTTATGTCAACGGCTTTCAAGCATTTACCCAGGAAACAAAAGACATGGCGATCCCCCAATCCTCTATTGGGAGAATTTCAGATCGACCACGTCGCCATTTCTACGATGGGAAAGAGAGAAATCATGAATGTGAAAGTAGCAAGGGGAGCAGAAGTAGATTCCGATCACTACCTGACCAGAATTAAACTGAAGTTTTCACCAACCAGGAAAAGAACACGGAGAGAAAATATCCCGCGATATAATGTCGGAAAAGAAAAATCCAATAATGCGGCAAGGGAAAGTTACCGAGATGAACTGAAGTGCCTTGCGTCAGGAAATTGGGATGTAATCCGAGACAAGATCCAAGGTGCTTCTGGAAGAACGATTGCTCAGACAAAGCGAATAAGACAAAATTGGTGGAATGCAGAATGTTACGACGCACTGAAACGCCGGAAAGAGGCATGGAAAAAATGGAGCTCAACGAAACGAGATGATGATCTATTAATCTTCCGAAATCAGACGAAACATACAGCCCGGACTTTCAGAAGGACTAAGAGACAATATGAACAAGAACAACTAAAGAAAACGCAGGAAGATTTCTAAATGAACAATACACGGAACTTTTATCGGACGTTCAAATCGCGCTTAAGGGGTTATCAGGCACCAAGAATGTGCTTCAAGAATGAGGAAGGGACGATAGGAATGACCGATAAGCAAAACTGTGACATCCTTGCAAGATATTTCGACTCACTGCTTAACTATGATGGTCCGCAAGAAAACCTGAAAATAGATCATCTCCCAATTCATTGCCTCCTGACGAAGACGAAATTTTCCGGATTATTCAAGGACTTAAGGCAAACAAAGCTGCTGGTGCAGATGGTATCGTCGCTGAACTCCTACAACTCGGATCTGCGGGAGTCGTAAAATCTTTCACTCGGTTACTTGAGAATATATGGATAACTGAGAGGATCCCTGCTGACTGGCAAATAGCTTTGATCCACCTCCTTCATAAAAAAGGTGACAAGATGGACGTTAATATTTATAGAGGCCTCTCTCTTGTTTCAGTTCCATACAAGATTCTCTCGAAAGCGTTACTAATAGAAGGGTTATTGGATTCTGAATTGGGTGAATACCAAGGAGGTTTTCGGAAAGGAAGATCTAGCGCGGATCAAATCTTCAACCTGCGGAATATCATAAAGTACAGAATAAATATGTCGCCGTCTTTGTGGACTTCCGGAAGGCCTATGACTCCATTGACCGAAAAACCTTATTGGCAATTCTCGAAGAATTTGGAGTGGACAGCAAGACGAGGAATCTAATTCAACAGACGATTAGCAATACTTTCTCCAAAATAAAGTTCTGGGGGGGGGGGAGTTGTCAGAGCCTTTCGAAATCAAAACTGGCGTACGACAAGGCGACGGGCTTTCGCCAATATTATTCAATTGCGTCTTAGAAAAAGTTATTCGAGAATGGACAAAGGGAATTTCGGATAAAAAGGCTTTCAGGTTAGGGAGAGGTAAAGAAAGTATAAGAACGGATTGTGTGGCATTTTCCGACGATGTTGTGATACTCACTACCGTTGTTGAAACAGCGATTTAAAGAACTGAAGAACTCCAAGAAGACTGGGCTTCAAATTTCTTTTGAGAAGACTGTCTTCATGACCAACATCAAAGACGCTCCTCTCCACTTGGCGTTGAAAAAAAAGCGAGTTACGTGTTTTAAGTATTTGGGAGAAAAATTACAGGCAATTGGGTCGGATAAGGATGCCATCAAAGAGCGGGTGAGAAAAATGGAAATGGCTTATTAACTCACAAAGGATACATATAACAAAAAGGGGCTAAATTCCGACACCTAGACACTGTTGTCAGACCCGAATGTCTATATGCAGCAGAAACACTAGACATGATTGGTAAGGGTGGCCTCGAAGACATCCGGAGGAAAGAAAGGAAAATGTTCAAATATCAAGGATGGAGAGAGGAGACTAAAACCTAACAAAGAATTATACCTGAAGACAGAAGGAATTGTAGCCCAAATGAGAAAAAGGAGAATACAGTTTTATGGGCACTTAGTTAGGATGAACAGTACCAGACTGACGAAGAGGATTTTTGAATTCTTCAGGAAGAGGAAGACGGAGCCGAAATGGTTTTGGAAAGTGAGATTGGACTTGGATCGGATGGGGATGAAAAAAGAAGACATAATGGACACAGAGAGATTTAGGCTATTAATTAAGGAGTTTACAGGTTTCCAGGATACAGGGGAAATGTCAGTGAGAAAAGGAAGATCTTACAAGGAAGAAGAGAAGAAGGAAGTGGGAGAGAGGATGAAGAGATATTGGCAGAGAGTGAGGACAAACAATAATGTAAAACTGTCAAACGTGGTCCATAGTTTGCCGTAACGAATATAAAAAAAATAAAGAAGGAATCATTTTAGAAATATAATTTTTAATCAATCTATTAGCTTCTATACTACATAGACTAAAACTAATTGGCATTGTTTGTAGCTAATAAAAAAGTGTATCTATATAAGATAGTAATAGAACAGAGTGTAATAATATTTAACAATGAGTTAAGTATTAATTTTGATGTTGAAATCTTTTGAAATATACTAATCGAGTAAGGTACCGTCCCTGAACTCGGAAGGGGTCAAATGTCAAGATTTTTTGAAAATCAAGAAAAATTGTCAAAAAATGCGGTTTACGTCTTGAATTTTTTCCAGTAAATTGAACAAAAAATTAGGTTTTTTTTGACGTGCCTTAGAAAGTGCCGCCCCCGCAGGAGGCGGCTGTAGGTGCGTTTTAAATTTTTCACTTTTTCTTTAAAAACTCCGTTCCTCTTGCGCGTCGAAACGGGAAATTGTCATTTTCTGTTGTAAAACTGAACGGGCCTTCGACCCGTGTCTGTCTGCCGCTCGCAAGTCCCACACGGCGTCCTCCAGGTGCCAAAAACAGGAGATCGTTTCTAGCACCCTTGAGGAGCAATTTTGGTCAGCGGCTCGAGTTTTTTGACGTCATGCGGAAAAGTACGCGACCATCGGTTCACCCGGTGCGGCGGAAAATGTAAGCGACAAAAAAACGTTTTTTTCATCACTGTTGTGGACGCCGTTCTCTTGATTGAAGAGCGCCGTGTCTCCAAACCGGATCGTTCGATGCGAGATGTTTACCCGCAACCGGCGGTGGAAGAATCTGGTACCTTCGGCATCCTGTTCCCGCTCTGGGTCAATTTTAACACAAAAATCGAAAAAAACGCGATGTTTTTTTCACCTAATTTGCGGGGATCCCTCTCCCGGGATACCCAACAGACGGATCGGGACCGGACCGGCACCAATCGATTCGGCATAGTGTCTTTAAGTTTGTTTTGGAGTTTAATTGCGATTGCGTGCCGGATGGCGCCGGGAGGCCCGAAAAACCATGTTTTGCAGAAGTACGTGAGAATCCTCTGGGATTCGCTAAATTAAATAGCAGGGCGTCGCGGTGGTGGTTTCTGAATAGAGAACGAAAGGGTCTATAAGGCGATAGGAACGACGCATCGCTCGATCGCATTTGGGGGCCTCGACGCCCGTCCAAACTCGAAACGAATTTTTCAAAACTGAGCAAATTGAAACCTTCAATATTCGGTGAATTGTTTTAGAATTGTATTGCTCTTCTCGGGGATTATAGCCCCACGTGTCTACTTTCAAACGACATCTCTATCGGCGCGTTACACCTCCGGGTACGTTCCGCAGGCCCCAATTCGCAAAGTCACTTTTTTTTCAACTCTACAAACGAAAACGCGAAAAGGAAAATTTACATTTCCAGTCTGAGAAGTGTATGCCCGGCTAAAAGGCCAACAGTATGGCGTTTGAATTTCTCAAATCCATCAACGGATTCGCACTCCAGGTCAAAAAAACTAAGACCATTGCTTGCCGCTGAATCGCCAGTTTACACTTACAGCTGATCATTCTGACACTATTTTCGCTCAGGTTATGTGCAAATGTCATTGTTGAAGTTTATCCGTTTTTGATTATCCGTGTTCTTGTGAGAAGATAAGAATTTAAATCAAAATTCTGATTTTTCGCTCATTGTTAGGTTGAAATTCAGATCAAATTCAAAGAGATATCTTGAAATCTCTAAATTGCTGATTTCGGCGACTCTGGCTCTTGATTAGCAACACATAGCAACGTCAAAATTCGCACAAATTTCTACAAGAAAACGAAGATTTCACCCTTTTCTTTTAGCAGATTCTTAAAATTCAGACCATTTTACATCAGAAACAGTTGCTTCCCTTCACATTTGAATTCCAAAATTTATTTCATAATCCGCGATATTTACGAGTTTTTTTTAAGAATAATTGGAGCTTTTAAATTGAATTTAGATTCCAACGGTACAACACGCGTCTTCCTCGGATGTATAGCAACAGAGTTATTGGCGAAAAACTTTCAGTATTACCATTTCACTGCGGCAGGAACAGCCTTTCAATATTTATCGGCATTTTCGATTCAAATTCGAATACAACTCATCAAGTTCTATTAAAATATGCTGCATGAATTTTCTGCGGCTGACGGTCCAGACGTGGCCGACGTTTGAAATCTCACTCCAACTGTTGACAACTTGATTTTCAAACATTTGCGTTTTTCATTTCCCTACATTTCTAATAAATTCTTCTAGCATGAGTCGATAGAGTAAACTTTCCTCTACCAGCGGAGCAAATTTTATCATTCCTTTGCAAACCGTTTTACCAGGATTTTTTTTAAATGCAATTCATTTGCCAGGATTCGGGATGGCTAGCAACGGTTGCATAGTGAACTCCACCCCACAGAAGTATTCTTCCATTTTCCGTGATGAATGGTGTCCGGGAAAATTTCTCAAATTTGTTAAAGTTGGAAAATTCTACATTAGAAACAATTGAATATTTTTGCAAATTCACACTCTTACTTGAGTAAAAGTATGCTCGGCCATATTTGATTAGAGTTTTTACTGATTTTATAAAAGAAAGCTATTGTTTTACAAATTTCTGATTGGACATTCTGAAAATTCGGATAATTTTACATGGGGGACGATGTAAGTTTTTGGGTCATCTGGTGATTTAAAATCCATTTTCCAAACGGTGAGAATTACGACTTTCCTACAAGAACAGTTAAAAATTGCACATTTAATTTTGAATCTAAAAGTGTATTCCGCGACTTCCTAGCATGTATAACAAAAGAGTTATTGTTGAAAAACGATCAGTTCTACCACTTGACGGCTGAAGAAAAAGCCATCTCTATTTGTATTATACCATCTCTATTTGTATATTTATCCCATTTTTCTTTTTAAAATCGAATAGTGCTCACTGAGGCCTATTGAAATGTGCTGCATGAACTTCGTCTTTGAAAAATCATATGCCTCATTTCCTTGGGTTTGGATGACACAGATCTATAGTTCTTTTAACTTTCTTTCAACTTTCTTTTAACAAACGCATAAAGTTTTATGTAGTTTAGATAAGTTTTATATAGAGTGTACATGTTTCTATTGAAATTGACATATTTGTGGTCGATAGACTTGACACAGGATTTTTTTAATAAAGAAATTCTTCCTAATATATTTTTTTGTCCAATTTTCCGGAGTCTAAGAAACATGCATTTAGCGCTATTTTATAGAGCAGATTTTCATCTAAAAGTTGTGTCATTTTCATTTTTCCAAAGCGAACCGTTTTGGCGGAGCCCATTTAAACCCATGTAAATTGAAAAACGAAATTCAGAGAAGAAGATAACCCTTCTAAAAAATTTTCAATTTTATATTTTTTACTTTTGCGACCAAACCGAAGGTTTTTACAACATTTGCAAAGAATACTTTTTTGTAGACACCGACGTCTTACATACGGATATCCCGGTTATAATTTTCCATCTTGAGGCGTTGACGAGATATTTCCATAAAATTGTTGATGAGAAAATCATTCTTCACGACGTCCCCATTGGAGTGGGAGCGTTCTAATTTTGTCAACTCATACCTCTTGTGGATACCCACATTCAGCATAAGTTTCATTGAAATCCTTTAAGGATTAATATATTTTTTCGCAATTTTTGAATATTTTGAAATTTTCGCGTTCGGTTTTGATCGGAATTCCTGTTTGACATGTCTGGATTTGTTGAAAAATTATTTTTGTAAGTTTTACACAACGTGGAACGATAAAATTTCACACATTTGTAGAGAATTAGTCAGTCTATGATATCTCTTAGTTAGTTTTGCAAAATATTTTATCTGGCGGCGGCCGCCGCCCCTCAAACTCGAACATAACAGAAATTAATAAATTCAAATAACTATAAAGTGTAAACTGCAAGAGATATATTTAAATTTCTTTCAGATCTATATAGATTATACGTATTTCTATTGAAATTGACGTTTTGGTATCTTCGTGGCCCATAGCCTGGGCACATAATTTTGTCTAATAAAGAAATATTTATTGAAAACTTGCAAGTATATTTTTTTGTCCAATTTTCCGGAGTCTAAGAAACATGCATTTAGAGCTATCTTATAGAGCACATTTTCATCTAAATGTTATGTCATTTTAATTTTTCCAATGCGAACCGTTTTGGCGGAAGAGCCATTTAAACCCATGTAAATTGAGAAACGAAAATATAGAATTGAAAAATTTTTACGTACGTGTGGGGTACACGGTATTTTGGTATTTTCATGGCCGATAGCCTGGACACATAATTATTTTAATAAAGAAATATTCATTGAAAACTTGCAAATATATTTTTTTGTCCAATTTTCCGGAGTCTAAGAAACATGCATTTAGCGCTATTTTATAGAGCACATTTTCATCTAAATGTTGTGTCATTTTCATCTTTCCAAAGCGAACCGTTTGGCCGAAATTTTTTTTTATAAATGAAAAAAATCAAAAACGAAATTCAGAGAAGGGGAAAATTATTTTAGTAAGTTTCACACAACGTGGAACAATAAAATTTGTAGAGAATTAGTCAGTCTATGATATCCTTCAGTTAGTTTTGCAAAATATTTTATCTGGCGGCAGTCGCCGCCCCTCAAACTCAAAGTCGCACACGAGGTAAGACATTCAAATAACTATAGTTTGATAACTTGGACAGTTGTATTCAAAATTCTTTCAGTTCGGCGTAGCTTATAGATCTTTCTATTGAAATTTGGTATTCTCGTGGCCGATAGCCTTGACACAGAATTTATTTTTTCTGACCAAGACCACATACCCGCGGCAGCGCGTATGTGGTCTTGATATATCTGGTCTTGACTAATCTGGTTTTGATTCACCCCATTAGATCAGATAAATCAAGACCACATACCACTGATACTAATGGATTCAAATAGCAACAACTCGAAAACTGCAATAGATATAATAAAAACTCTTTCAGATCTATTAAGATCATAGATATTTCTATTGAAACAATTTGACCATTTTGGTATTTTCATGGCCGATAACCTTGACACTGGATTTTTTAAATAAAGAAATACATGAAAATTAAATCAAAGTTGACATTAACGTCAGTTGAGTAATTTATTGGTTATTATTTTTTTGATGAAACTTTTAGTAACATAATTTTGCTAAGTGTTGCTAATTGTCTAAAAGCAAACTTACTATAATTGGAGGAGTGATATTGGAAATCAAGAGTTGCCAACCTTCATAAAAGGAGGTTACTATATATGATGAGGTGAAGGCTTGCAATTTTGACGAAAAAAAAGACAACATTGTAACTTTAACAAATAGTTGGTGAGATTATGTTTGAGTATGTTGGTAACTCAAAACACAAGATACCAACTTGATTAAAACAATATGTTGGTTATGTTGAACGTCAAAGTTGACAACATTAATGTCACTTAATCAATTTATAGGTTATGAAAGTTTTAGTGAGATTTTCAGTAACTTTTTACTCCACAGCTGATTTTTTATCGTCCATGTTGTACACCTTAGTAACAAATATCACATCGTTAGATATAGTAACCTTTTTATGAACGTTGGGAACTTTTCATTTCTAATATCACTCCTTAAATTAAAGTCACTTTTATTTCAGACTGGTAACATTATATGATTAAGTACACCTTAAAAGTGTTTGATTATATTATTTTACAAACCTGACAGCATTAAAATCATTTTAGACGGATGAATTATTAGTTAATATTTTGTGCAGTAGGAGTTGTACATCTTGCAACTCATACAACCTTAGCTGATGCGCTTTCTACAAGAATCGCGCAGCTCGCAATTCTGATTACTCCTTCATATACAAATGTCAAAATTCATTATACAATTTCACCCTCATCAATTATTCCACCTTTAGCAACTATTCCATTCTTTTCAACTGTTCCATCCACAAAAACTATTCCATTCCGAAAAATACAATCCACATGTACTAGTAGTACATGTGGTAGTAGTAAACTAAGCTTGTAGTTGCAGGAAATTTCTTGTGGATATAGTTAATTGGATTATTAAATTTAATTATAACACTGAAAATTCGGATATTTTATCTATGATAGTTTTAAAGATAATGCAATTTGAAGTTTGTTGTGTGAGTAGTCTAACTACATGGTGCGCGCCTTTGTGCGCGAAACAGCCTAAAACTATAATTAGGAGCGACGCGGCGGTGGAAAAAAAGACACGGATTTGTGTTCGTTATTTGGTGGTTTCTTTTTGTCCCTGTCGAGAAAATGCGAAAGAGTTTTTTGGCAAGATTCCACGGTGCAAAAACGAATTGGACGGAGAGCGAGACAGTTTTAAGGTCGCACGCGGTCGGTTAGTTAGCATGTTCGAAAATCTTCCTTCCTTCTCCGACGCACGAGCCAAAAACACCTTGATATTGGGTTTTTGTACCTGTCACATGACTCTCTGTCTCTGTCGCATCTAGTACTCGCGACCGAGTGCTGCGAGCGTTAGTTTCGAGACGGACACACAAAACTCGAAATATTTGCGATTTTTGTTTTGCTATTTTTTATTGTGCTATTTACTCTGGTGTACTAAAACCAAAAGTTAGTTTGCAACAACGCGTGAATCAGTGCACTTAGTGTGGATTAAGTTTACTTAAAGAATGTGCTTAAATTAAGGTGTCTTAAATACTACGTCTTTGTTGTGTTTCATCATTCCTATAGACTATCTAATCTTTGGTATTGCGATAATAGTTTAACCAAGAAACATGTCTTGATAGAATCTAAATATATCTTACAATTAGTTTAGCCAGTCTACATAGATTAGTATAATATATTAAATTAATCTAATCTGTATAGACTAGTAGTACTTTAATAGACTAAATTACTAGTCTACATAGATTAGTATAATATGTTAAATTAGTCTAATCTATATAGCCTAGTTATATACTTTAATAGATTTAATTTTAGTTTTTACAGATAGCTGAACTGACTTTTTCTCTATTCTATTATCTATTTCACCTTTCATGTTCTAATTAGTAAATTGCAGACGAAACTAAAACTAAATTTGTAGCTTCACCGAAATTAATTCAATATCTGCAGGTAGCTTAACTGACTGTAGCTTAAATCTACCTGTGCTTATTTATAAATCACTGACCAACAAACGTAAACTCAATTATTAGCTCCACTCAGATCAATTGATTATTTACAGATAGCTGAACTGACTTATTTTAATTCAGTCTTCCTGTGCTAATTACTAAATTGCAGACGAACAAACTAAAACTAATTTTGTAGCTTCACGCAGATTAATTCAATATCTACAGGTAGCTTAACCGACTTAGTCTAATTAAATCTAAATGTGCTTACTTATAAATCACAGACAAACAAACGTAAACTCAATTATTAGCTCCACTCAGATCAATTGATTATTTACACATAGCTGAACTGATTTAGTCAAATTCAGTTTTCCTGCGCTAATTATTAAATTACAGACGAACAAACTAAAACTGAATTTCTAGCTTCACTCAGATTAATTGAATATCTACATATAGCTTAACCGACTTAGTCTAATTAAATCTACCTGTGCTTATTTACAAATCACAGACAAACAAACGTAAACTTATTTATTAGCTCCACTAAGATCAATTCATTATTTATACATAGCTGAACTGACTTAGTCTAATTTGGTCTTTCTGTGCTAATTATTAAATTACAAACGAACAAACTAAAACTGAATTTGTAGCTTCACCCAGATTAATTCAATACCTACAGGTAGCTTAACCGACTTAGTCTAATTAAATCTACCTGTGCTTATTTATAAATCACAGACAAACAAATGTAAACTCAATTATTAGCTCCACTCATATCAATTGATTATTTACAGATAGCTGAACTGACTTAGCCTAATTTAGCCTTTCTGTTTTAATTATTAAATTACAGACGAAGAAACTAAAACTAAATTTGTAGCTTCACCCAGATTTATTCAATATCTACAGGTAGCTTAACTGACTTAGTCTAATTGAATCTACCTGTGCTTATTTATAAATCACAGACAAACAAACGCAAATTAAATTTTCAGCTCCACTCAGATCAATTGATTATTTACAGATAGCTGAACTGACTTAGTCTAATTTAGTCTTCCTGCGCTAATTATTAAATTACAGACGAACAAACTAAAACTAGATTATTAAGTTTAGAACAAAATTTTCAGACATACTTAGACTAATGCAGTCTACATGAGCAAATTCTAACAAACAAATTATAATTTTCACATTTAGTAAACTTGATATATGTCTTATCTGTCTAGTCACAGTTGGAAAACCTAATTACTGTTATCATTTCGCTCTCGAGATTTAGATCAAAACCTTGAGGACTAACAACAATAATCACACTTATGTAGTCTAAACCGTTTTGTAAAAGTGTAAATCCGTGTGGACTAAGCCCGTTCACTTGGTGGCCGTTGCCCAACCGCTAATTCCATACAATCAAACGTTGCAGCTATGTAATAAACAATTGGAAGTTTGTTGACCCTGGTAGTTAGTGTGTATTATACGGTATTAAGTGGACGAGACAAAAGTTTTTTGTGTTCCTGTGATTCCCACTAAATACACTCAAAACATCGATTGTTTTGCCGAAGGTAATGAGATAACTGAGACAGAATAGGCGGAATTTGTGCGCGCTAAACGTTTCATTCGTAAAGGCCGTTCGGAGCGATTCGCCTTTCATTGCACACTTGACAGATTTTCCATTTAGATTTTAGGAAACCAATTAATTAACTAGTCTTGCCGGTACTTACGTATTAACGCCACCACCGCTATATATTGGATCGAGAGTTCGTGCCGCCGCGCGTATGTTGTCTTGATTTAACTGTCCGCTTCGCGGCGAGCAACCTAATCTAACCGGGGTTAAGAAACAAAGTATTTTGAGTTTTAAAAATGTTTTAGTTTTAAATAAAATGTTTTATTTTATGATTTAACATAAAAATTTTAGGTGTAGATTGGCGACATTTAAAAATGTAGCGGTAGTGGCGTTAATACGTAAGTACCGTCTTGTCTGTCTAGTCTTGTCTGTCTAGTCTTGTCTGTCTAGTCTTGTCTGTCTAGTCTTGTCTGTCTAGTCTTGTCTGTCTAGTCTTGTCTGTCTAGTCTTGTCTGTCTAGTCTTGTCTGTCTAGTCTTGTCTGTCTAGTCTTGTCTGTCTAGTCTTGTCTGTCTAGTCTTGTCTGTCTAGTCTTGTCTGTCTAGTCTTGTCTGTCTAGTCTTGTCTGTCTAGTCTTGTCTGTCTAGTCTTGTCTGTCTAGTCTTGTCTGTCTAGTCTTGTCTGTCTAGTCTTGTCTGTCTAGTCTTGTCTGTCTAGTCTTGTCTGTCTAGTCTTGTCTGTCTAGTCTTGTCTGTCTAGTCTTGTCTGTCTAGTCTTGTCTGTCTAGTCTTGTCTGTCTAGTCTTGTCTGTCTAGTCTTGTCTGTCTAGTCTTGTCTGTCTAGTCTTGTCTGTCTAGTCTTGTCTGTCTAGTCTTGTCTGTCTAGTCTTGTCTGTCTAGTCTTGTCTGTCTAGTCTTGTCTGTCTAGTCTTGTCTGTCTAGTCTTGTCTGTCTAGTCTTGTCTGTCTAGTCTTGTCTGTCTAGTCTTGTCTGTCTAGTCTTGTCTGTCTAGTCTTGTCTGTCTAGTCTTGTCTGTCTAGTCTTGTCTGTCTAGTCTTGTCTGTCTAGTCTTGTCTGTCTAGTCTTGTCTGTCTAGTCTTGTCTGTCTAGTCTTGTCTGTCTAGTCTTGTCTGTCTAGTCTTGTCTGTCTAGTCTTGTCTGTCTAGTCTTGTCTGTCTAGTCTTGTCTGTCTAGTCTTGTCTGTCTAGTCTTGTCTGTCTAGTCTTGTCTGTCTAGTCTTGTCTGTCTAGTCTTGTCTGTCTAGTCTTGTCTGTCTAGTCTTGTCTGTCTAGTCTTGTCTGTCTAGTCTTGTCTGTCTAGTCTTGTCTGTCTAGTCTTGTCTGTCTAGTCTTGTCTGTCTAGTCTTGTCTGTCTAGTCTTGTCTGTCTAGTCTTGTCTGTCTAGTCTTGTCTGTCTAGTCTTGTCTGTCTAGTCTTGTCTGTCTAGTCTTGTCTGTCTAGTCTTGTCTGTCTAGTCTTGTCTGTCTAGTCTTGTCTGTCTAGTCTTGTCTGTCTAGTCTTGTCTGTCTAGTCTTGTCTGTCTAGTCTTGTCTGTCTAGTCTTGTCTGTCTAGTCTTGTCTGTCTAGTCTTGTCTGTCTAGTCTTGTCTGTCTAGTCTTGTCTGTCTAGTCTTGTCTGTCTAGTCTTGTCTGTCTAGTCTTGTCTGTCTAGTCTTGTCTGTCTAGTCTTGTCTGTCTAGTCTTGTCTGTCTAGTCTTGTCTGTCTAGTCTTGTCTGTCTAGTCTTGTCTGTCTAGTCTTGTCTGTCTAGTCTTGTCTGTCTAGTCTTGTCTGTCTAGTCTTGTCTGTCTAGTCTTGTCTGTCTAGTCTTGTCTGTCTAGTCTTGTCTGTCTAGTCTTGTCTGTCTAGTCTTGTCTGTCTAGTCTTGTCTGTCTAGTCTTGTCTGTCTAGTCTTGTCTGTCTAGTCTTGTCTGTCTAGTCTTGTCTGTCTAGTCTTGTCTGTCTAGTCTTGTCTGTCTAGTCTTGTCTGTCTAGTCTTGTCTGTCTAGTCTTGTCTGTCTAGTCTTGTCTGTCTAGTCTTGTCTGTCTAGTCTTGTCTGTCTAGTCTTGTCTGTCTAGTCTTGTCTGTCTAGTCTTGTCTGTCTAGTCT
The DNA here is from genome assembly GCA_944588485.1 of Phosphuga atrata. Lineage (NCBI taxonomy): Eukaryota > Metazoa > Arthropoda > Insecta > Coleoptera > Silphidae > Phosphuga > Phosphuga atrata. The sequence continues at coordinate 63,189,210 of OX155901.1, read as the reverse complement.
TGTCTGTCTAGTCTTGTCTGTCTAGTCTTGTCTGTCTAGTCTTGTCTGTCTAGTCTTGTCTGTCTAGTCTTGTCTGTCTAGTCTTGTCTGTCTAGTCTTGTCTGTCTAGTCTTGTCTGTCTAGTCTTGTCTGTCTAGTCTTGTCTGTCTAGTCTTGTCTGTCTAGTCTTGTCTGTCTAGTCTTGTCTGTCTAGTCTTGTCTGTCTAGTCTTGTCTGTCTAGTCTTGTCTGTCTAGTCTTGTCTGTCTAGTCTTGTCTGTCTAGTCTTGTCTGTCTAGTCTTGTCTGTCTAGTCTTGTCTGTCTAGTCTTGTCTGTCTAGTCTTGTCTGTCTAGTCTTGTCTGTCTAGTCTTGTCTGTCTAGTCTTGTCTGTCTAGTCTTGTCTGTCTAGTCTTGTCTGTCTAGTCTTGTCTGTCTAGTCTTGTCTGTCTAGTCTTGTCTGTCTAGTCTTGTCTGTCTAGTCTTGTCTGTCTAGTCTTGTCTGTCTAGTCTTGTCTGTCTAGTCTTGTCTGTCTAGTCTTGTCTGTCTAGTCTTGTCTGTCTAGTCTTGTCTGTCTAGTCTTGTCTGTCTAGTCTTGTCTGTCTAGTCTTGTCTGTCTAGTCTTGTCTGTCTAGTCTTATTTGTCTAGTCTTGTCTCTCTAGTCTTGTCTCTCTAGTCTTGTCTGTCTAGTCTTGTCTGTCTAGTCTTGTATGTCTAGTCTTGTCTGTCTAGTCATGTCTGTCCAGTCTGTCTAGTCTTGTTTGTCTAGTCTTGTCTGTGTAGTTTTTTCTGTTTAGTCTTGTCTTGTCAGTCTGTCTAGTCTTATCTATCGATGTAGTTATTAACACAAATAGCGTGAATTAGTCGAAGTAAGTTCATCTGCCTCTCATTAGTTTAGGAAAAGCTAATAAATTAGAATTGGTAAATATTGGTTTTACCAATTCTATCGTATCATTTAAATGAATAACCTAACCTAACCCCTTTTTAACCCCTATTTAACCCCTGATCATCATGTGGGTTTCAGGTGAGTGTTTTACAAATTGTTGTTAATAAAAGCAAAGCTGCACTGATGAGAGATAAATCTCTCATCGCGTCGAAACGCGTCTACAGATGGCTACTTACTTAAGTTATCGTAGCGATAACTTAAGTAAGTAACATGATCTAAAAACCAATGTTATTTTTATGGTTTTTGTTGAGTGCCACGAAGGTGGACTGAAAGCTATAAAATAACTGACAAATTTCACATGAGTTTTGGTTGTCCTAAAAAGCCTTTATTATGTTATAGAGCTCCGGAAAGGTTGAATATATTTATATATTCCGTCTGTGTTCCGATTGTTTTAAGTTTGCTAAATTAGTTTCATCTTTGTTAGTTTGTGATTTATCAATTAGACTTTTGTATCTGCTGTATATTTCAAATTGCGTTCCAGCAAATAGACTGACGCGAAGTTTCCATTCAAGCTCGCTCAAGTTTTCAAATCTCTGCGATCCGTCCATCAAATCTCCTTATCAAATCCGTTTTCCAATTTTCGTTTCTCCCTGTCGGCGGTGCGTGCGTTCGATTTTGCAATCAACTGTGCTGGATGTAGCCGGGGTAGTCTGCACGCCAGCACAAAATCGCGACTGTGCCTTTCATTATTCGCTTATTTTTAGGCCACAATATATTTAAACTCGCTCACTCACTAACGAGTTCGCATCACTTAAATTTAGACTTTTCCCACCGAAAAACTAGATTTTATAAATACCACACACATACACTCAATCTTACAATTATTACATCCACTTATTGTTAGTCTCAATTATTAAATGAATCTGTATACTACATTATTATACAGTAAATATCTAACAGAGGAACGTACTTAGACTAACTCAGTCTATCTGTGCTAATTATTAAATTACGGACGAACTAACTAAAGCTGGATTATTAGTATTACCTAGTCTAATTCAGCATTAACTCCTTGACATACAATGACCTCTATAAGACGTTATGTATCTGTGATAAGATCACATGTATATGGACACGTCTATGCGAATTTGATTCGTATGTCAAGGGGTTAACAAAGGAAGTAGAGACAAACATAACTTATAAATAAGACAAACTTATTTAGACTAATTCAGTCTATCTGTGTTAATTATTAAGTGACAGGTGAACTAACTAAAACTGGATTATTAGATAAACTTAATAAAGACTGAACACAGCCTGAATATATAAATATATTCAACCTTTCCGAAGCTCTATTATATTATTGAGTCTTTTTGGGACTACCAAAATAAATCTCAAAATACTCAATAATATTATAGAGCTTCGGAAAGGTAGAATATATTTATATATTCAGACTGTTCCGTTTATATGAGTATCTATAATGCAGCATGGTTTTACCCATACTAGATAATTTGTTCTAGCTAGTCGATGATAAATGTATTTAATCTTTTTGAAGCTCTATAATATTATTGTGTCTTTTTAGGACTACCAAAACAAATCTCAAAAAGACTTAATAATATTATAGAGCTTCGGAAAAGTAGAATATATTTATATATTCAGGCTGTGTTCAGTTTATGTGATTATGTATAATACAGTAGGGTTTTACCAATATTAGATTATTAGTTTTAGCTAGTCGATGACAAATATATTTCACCTTTCAGAAGCTCTATAATATTATTGAGTCTTTGTAGGACTACCAAAACAAATCTCAAAAAGACTCAATTATATTATAGAGCTTCGGAAAGGTAGAATATATTTATATATTCAAGCTGTGTTCAGTTTATGTGATTATCTATAATACAATATGGTTTTACCAATATTAGATTATTAGTTATAGCTAGTCGATGACAAATATATTTCACCTTTCAGAAGCTCTATAATATTATTGAGTCTTTTTAGGACTACCAAAACAAATCTCAAAAAGACACAATTATATTATAGAGCTTCGGAAAGGAATAATATATTTATATATTCAGGCTGTGTTCCGTTTATATGATCTATCATACTCTAAGGTTTGGCCAATTCTAGATTATTACTTTTAGCTATTCGAATGTAGTGTTAACGTACTTACCGAATCCGTTTTAATTCTCCTGTAACTAATATATAAATATATTCAACCTTTCCGAAGCTCTATAATATTATTGAGTCTTTTTGGGACTACCAAAACAAATCTCAAAATACTCAATAATATTATAGAGCTTCGGAAAGGTAGAATATATTTATATATTCAGGCTGTGTTCCGTTTATATGATTATCTATAATACAGCATGGTTTTACCAATACTAGATTATTTGTTTTAGCTAGTCGATGATAAATATATTCAACCTTTCCGAAGCTCTATAATATATTGAGTCTGTTTAGGACTACCAAAACACATCTCAAAAAAGACTTAATGATATTATAGAGCTTCGGAAAGGTAGAATATATTTATATATTCAAGCTGTGTTCAGCTTATGTGATTATCTATAATACAGTACGCTTTTACCAATATTAGATTATTAGTTTTAGCTAGTCGATAACAAATATATTTCACCTTTCAGAAGCTCTATAACATTATTGAGTCTTTTTAGGACTACCAAAACAAATCTCAAAAAGACTCAATTATATTGTAGAGCTTCGGAAAGGTATAATATATTTATATATTCAAGCTGTGTTCAGTTTATGTGATTATCTATCATACAGTACGGTTTTACCAATTCTAGATAATTAATTTTACCCATTCGAATGTAGTATTAACGTACTTAATTCTTCTGTAACTTATATATAAATATATTCAACCTTTCCGAAGCTCTATAATATTCTTGAGTATTTTTTTTGACTACCAAAACAAATCTCAAAAACACTCAATAATATTATAGAGCTACGGAAAGGTTGAATATATTTATATATTCAGACTGTGTTTCGTTTATATGATTATCTATAATACAGTATGGTTTTACCAATACTAGATTATTAGTTTTAGCTAGTCGATTATTAGTACTTACCGAATCCGTTTTAGTTCTTCTGTAACTAATATCTCAATTATTCGCGAGATATTAGATTAAAACCGTGTATTAAAACATCGATAAAATTTCATATAAAATATGAAATTAGTAATCTGTGTGTGTTATCTGATAAGATAAGACGGCGAAACGACGCAGACTACATCGGATTGTGCACACTGACGGACACGAAACAACTTAATCCGCGCTAAATATGCACAGTGAATGCTAAAATTTTGGCTGTACAATGACCAGAAGTTCCACGAGTTTCCATAATCAGTTCAACGATGTCAAGGTCATGATGGAATTGGCGAGTATCGACCAGGACCCAAACAACAACGAGCGTGCGAAAATCGGCGACGGTGCGGTTTGTTGGATCGACGGTTGCGATTGCAAAGACGTCGGCAGAATTTTCGGCGAGAACTACAACCAGATCTACCCGACCGATTGTTTCGAGACCTACAACGTCGAGTTCAGGAGGCGGCGCAGGAACAGCGTCCAGTTCGCGCTTGAAGAAGAGCTACTCGATGACATCGAGGTGGTACAGGAGAGACGTGATAGTCTATACTCGTTGAAGGAACACGAAGAGGATGAAGTTGAAGGAGTGAAAAAGCTTGACGAAAAGGAAAAACCTAAAAAGTTTTCCTTGAAATCCATCTTGGGCAAAAAGAAAACTCCCAAGGAAGAACAACCTGATGCAAAATCAAAGCGAAGATACAGTTCCAATTTGGACCTCTCCACCAGCAAACCCCTCACCAGAAGCTCTTCCTTCTTAAAGAAGAAGATCGGAGACGGGGCGTCCTTCATCAAGAGATCGCTGAGCTTCCGCGATTTGAGCAAGAAGAAGGAGAGCGAGAAGCTCTCGGAGATTAAGAGTCGCCAGTGGGCGCAAAGTTTGCAATCGTTGGTCGAAAACGACGTGTCGGTTAGTTACAGTGATCTCAGTTTTGTGGACTACGACGCGCTTAACACCTTCAGTTACAAGGATAAGAACAAGCTGAAGCTTTGGAGGACCCAGAGTATGGTGGTCAATGTAAGTTGCAACGCAAAACTAAATAGTTACATTGAATTGATAATATCAATTAATATTCAAATATAATGATAATTTATGTATCAATTCAGTGTAAGTATGGATTACCATGTAGTAATAAACCATCCTATATAGACTATATTACGTAACGAGAGTTGTAAGAAGCATATACGTAATTGCCTTCCAACTCGAGTTATGTACTATACTTTATTTACGACCACACTAATTTGTTTCTGTTTAAGAAGAAAAATATGTTTGATGAAACAAATTTATTTCTTAGTAGGTTATATATAATTAATTATCATTATTTAATCATCAGTTGTATTTTCATATATAACTGTTACTCGACATTATTTAACTTGAAAGAAATGAAAAGAAATACATTTATTATTTAGTACTTATTTGGGTTAAACTGTAATAGGAGCGCTCATATATATAGGCAACCCAATATACGCAATGTCGATTTCCGTTAGTTTGAATTTAGGCACGGGGGGGGGGGGGGCGCGGCAGGGGGCGCTGAACGTCTGAGAACGTAGTAGCAACTCTCAAACAATCAACAAATCGTAAACCAAACGCACGTGTGTGTTATCAATCATAACTTAACTTAATTAATCGTGGACTGTTGCATACGTGTGTGTTATGATGTATTTACATAGTCCACGAACTTTACAATAATGGGCATTTACAATAGTGGTCGTAGATAAAATAGTTTACAAATTATCTTAAAACAAGATTGTTCTTACTTTTATATTAACCGCAATTATTTAATAATAGTTCCAGCAGCTAGTCGTTTATTAATTCATAGATGTAATGATAGCTAGTCAAAATAAATCTATCTAGCATTAACCCCTTAACATACTATGACGTCTCTACACGGAAAAAAGTACACTCTAAAAATTACAGTTTAAATAGTAGTAGGCCTTGCGAATTTGAAACTGTAAAAACTAACAATTGCTTTTTTTAAATTACAGTTTCCGGTATTATTATTAAATAAGTTTTAAAAATTACAGTATGGACTGCAACCTTCACAAATTTGTATTCGTTAGGCCGCTGCTACTATTTAAACTGTAATTTTTAAAGTGTACTTTTTTCCGTGTGAGACTTCATGTATATGTGATAAGATCACATGTAATATGAACACGTCAACACGATTTTTATTCGTATGTCTAGGGGTTAAGACTAAATCTAGAAAACTATGTAGATTAAGTCAAGAATTATGGCGAAATAAACTTAGATTTAGAGACCAGAAAAAGTTTGATTTGCACGCTTAATCGTGAAGCTAGCACCGTATAGATTACACCAAATTAAAAAGGATATTTTCATAAATTTAATACTTGAAAAACTTTTCGGAATATTTTAACTTTAATTGAAATTGTTTTTTTTTTGTTTTGCAGGGATCGGCGGATGCTCGAAGACTGCCAAAGCTCATCCGAGGAACTTCCATCGCCGGCGACACCAACCAATACAGACACGGTAAATATTTAGTTAACTAATTCATATTTAGTCTGCGTCATTGAATCTCCAACCATTCCATCCCGCTTAAACCAATCTATTTAATGCAAACTCATACATTTGGTCTTACATGACTAGCAACTAGTCCGCTTAGAACGAGTTAAACTAGTAAACATTGTACCCAATTTGAATATAATTCAAACACTAAAAGTAGTTTAAAAGCCGATTCTCATATACGCGACACACAGCTTCGCGACGTCACGCGACATCGCCTGTCAAATAATGATTACATTGTTTTAAATAGACACGTTCTCACTATGACTACGCGACGTGCCCATTTAAAACAATGTAATCATTATGTTTGGACCGTGTCTCACGGAAATTTATTTCTTTTCTAATTTTAATCGGGATGGTCCCGTCACTTGCCTTTATGGTTGCTCGCGCCTTGTGGACCATCCTTCCGTCGCCTATTTCAAGGGAGGAAAATGAGAAAACAATAAATATCGGGATATATGTGGGGAGGGATACACTTAACATGGGTCAGTCCGGGCGTTGAATGCAGCTGCAGCCTTTCGGTTCGTGATCACATCACCCTGGTTAAAGTTAACTTGAAACGATAAACTTAAAAATGCGTGCTAAATACTTGAAAGTGCGTCCCGTCACTTACCTTTGGGGTTGCTCGCATCTCCGCCCCGTGTGGACCGTCCTTCCGTCGCCTATTTCAAGGGAGGAAAATGGGAAAACAATAAATATCGGGATATATGTAAGGAGGGATACCCTTAACATAGGTCAGTCCGGACGTTGAATGCCGCTGCAGCCCTTCGGCTCGTGATCACACCACCCTGTTTAAACTTAACTTGAAACGATAAACTTAAAAATGCGTGCTAAATACTTGAAAGTGCGTCCCGTCACTTACCTTTAGGGTTGCTCGCATCTCCGCCCCGTGTGGACCGTCCTTCCGTCGCCTATTTCAAGGGAGGAAAATGGGAAAACAATAAATATCGGGATATATGTAAGGAGGGATACCCTTAACATGGGTCAGTCCGGACGTTGAATGCCGCTGCAGCCCTTCGGCTCGTGATCACACCACCCTGTTTAAACTTAACTTGAAACGATAAACTTAAAAATGCGTGCTAAATACTTGAAAGTGCGTCCTGTCACTTACCTTTAAGGTTGCTCGCATCTCCGCCCCGTGTGGACCATCCTTCCGTCGCCTATTTCAAGGGAGGAAAATGTGAAAACAATAAATATCGGGATATATGTGGGGAGGGATACCCTTAACATGGGTCAATCCGGACGTTGAATGCCGCTGTAGCCCTTCGGCTCGTGATCACACCACCCTGGTTAAACTTAACTTGATACGATAAACTTAAAAATGCGTGCACGTGTCGGTCGAGCTTGGTTCGCGCTTCGATTTTTGTCTTTACGCTTCTCACTCTCGAAGCATACTCCCGCAAATATATAAATTCGCGGCGAAATTAATAAATCGTGCGATTCCGGCCCAGGTCGATACACCTTTCCCCTTTTTTTAATCGATGCCGAAATCGATTTCGAATTAAAATATAGATTTATTAAAATTGGCGCGAACACATTATTTGACAGGCGATGTCGCACGACGTCGCGTAGCTGAGTGTCGCGCATATGGGAATTGACTTTTAAGCTTCAAGTAAAATTATTTCATAAAAATGGTTTATTTAAAATGTTTATTACAGACAGATGAACAGACTTATCTTAACGAAGCTTTCTGCTTTAGGTAAACAAAAGAATCTAGTTTAAGCTGATATTAAATTTATTTCGAAAACTAGTCTATTACGTGCACTAAATCTTCTTAAACTTGAAGAAAAAACGTGGGAGGAAATTAAACGAGGGAAAAGATTTATTTGAAAAGTTTGTTACAGACAGACGAACAGACTTATCTTAAAGAAGCTTCCTGCTTTAGGTAAACAAAAGAATCTATTTTAAGCTGATATTTAATTTATTTCAATGACTAGTCTATTAAGTGCACTAAATCATCTTAAACTTGAGGTAAAAATTTGAGTAAATTAATTAAGGAAAATGATTTAATTTAAATGTTTGGTACAGACAGAGGAATAGACTTATCTTAAAAATGCTTTCTGCTTTGGATAAACAAAAGAATCTGTTTTAAGCTGATATCAACTTTATTTCAATGACTAGTCTATTAAGTGCACTAAATCGTCTTAAACTTGAGGTAAAAACGTGGGAGTAAATTAGCTAAGAAAATTATTTATTTTAAGTCTAGTTAGATGTTAAGTCTAGTTATGGTCTAGATGTACGAACGGATTGATCTAAATGAAACTTTCCGCAGTTTGTCGAGAAGATAATCAAATGTTATTTAATCGATAAAATATTTTTATTACTCATGCGGGATAAGTACTATTTTGGCGGCCGATTTTTAGTGCGACAAATGGCTGCTTGGCAATTCAATTATTTGCGTGCGACAAGTATACTTGTAGCACGTCAATAGGTAACTTAAACAAAACACAATCAATAACAATATTTAAAATGTGACGTGAAAGTGATAGAATTTGTTTCATTAAGAAATTGAAATAACAAGTTTTAGAATCAGTGTACATTCTATGGTGCGTTAATCAACTCGTGCGGTATTATCAATTGCCCTCTGGAGTGAATGAGCGCACTCACTCCGTTCGTGCGCCCAGCTTTGCTCTCGGAGGTTAATGGTGGAGTTCCAGGGAAAGCGAAGTCGGTAGAGGAAACAGAGAAAGGGTCTGCCCCGGGGAAGCGTGCTGGCACCACTACTCTTCAATGTATATATATATATATATATATATATATATATATATATATATATATATATATATATATATATATATATATATGTAGACAGACACCCCAGACTCATGTACGACCAACAAGACAAACAAACAACCGAACCGAAGCACCGCAACAGCGACTGTTTTCGGAACGGCCTTGGTGCGTTTAGGTTTGGAAGTTTTCGGTTTCTTGGTAGGTCCTTTAGTGGTTTTCTTAGCCTTCGACGGGGACTTGGCGGCGGCGGCAGCGGCTTTCGTTTTGGCCGGAGACTTCTTTTCTGCCGCCGCGGCTTTTTTCGACTTTAAGGTCGATCGTTTAGCCTCTGCGGCGGTCGTTTTTTTCGATTTCGAACCTGCTGCAGCTGCAGCCGCCGCCGCCGCGGCCTTCTTCGCACTTCCTCTCGCCGCGGCAGCTGCGCGACTCGTAGTTTTCGGTTTGGAATCTGCGGACGAAGACTGTTTACCGCCGCTGGTGGCGGTGGCCGCCAACTTGAAGGAGCCGGAGGCGCCTTTTCCCTTGGTCTGCACGAGGGTGCCGTTCGTGACTGCGGACTTTAGGTATTTCTTGATGAACGGTGCCATCCTCTCAGAGTCGACCTTGTAATTGGCGGCGAGATATTTCTTGATGGCCCGCAGCGACGTACCGCCGCGTTCCTTCAGACTCTTAATCGCGCTGTTCACCATCTCGAAGGTGGGCGGATGCGTCGGTTTGGCTTTCGAACTCTTAGCTTTCTTGGTCGCGGCCGCCGCCGCAGATTTCTTACCAGCAGGACTCGCCGCGACTCCGCTGGCTGGCTGGACCGACGCTGGACCGAAAAAAATCTGGCATACCTGGAGCGTCGGAAACCTAATCACCCTCAAAGTAGACTCCACACACTTATCCCAGCGGTGCCGCCATTGTTGAAAGCATTCCGAAAAAGCCTCTTTCGGAATCGACTTTAGCTCGGCTGTCGTTGCAGCCATAATGTCCTCTCTTGTCAGAAATCGCGTTCCTTTCAATGGCCTCTTGACTTTGGGGAGTAGCCAGAAGTCGCAGGGGGTCATATCAAGAGAGTAAGGAGCCTGTCGAACCAGAGGAGTCTGGTTTTTCGCCAAAAAATTGTGAACCAAGTGCGAAGAATGTGCTGGACCATTGTTGTGATGGAGTCGCAATTCCAATCAATTGGAAATCCCTCATTTCACTTGTCGTCATTTTACTTACATTGAAAAACCGACGAGAGCACTACACACTATGTCACTCGAACACTGCTCGACAGCAACTGACGCTATCTACAGGCGGGAAAAAAATCACACATGCGCTAGAAGGTTCAAGCTCGGCTCATTCAAGTGCGCTTGATTCAGATCCATCAGGTTTTCAAAATGAAAAATAAGGTCGGATACTTTTCTATCAGACCACGCATCTACCAACGACCAACCCCTTCCTGAAGGAACAAAGAGCTATGCAGACGATAGGGCAACCACATCACAAGGGAAAACATTCGAAGAGGTGGAACAACGTCTGAGTGCGGTCCCAGTAGAGTTAGATTCGTACTATAGAAATAACCAGCTGAAGCCAAACCCAACAAGAACGCAGGTATGTGCCTTCCATCTCAAGAACAAACAGGCCGGCAGAAAACTACAGATCGAATAGAAGGGAGTACCATTGGAGCACTGTCCCAAACCCTAAATACTCGGTCGTAACACTGGACAGGGCCTTAACAATCAAGGGTCATTTTATAAGGTCATCGATCATCGTCTTATGGGCCTTAACACTAAACTGAAAGTTAGCGGAGGAAACAATATAGTCCGCAACCTGACAAGCTCTATTTGGGAGTGGGGGGGGTCAACCCAGGGTTCTCAAAACCTCAGCACTCGGCGAGTATGCATGGGAAAAGTATGCATGCCCGGCGAGTATGCATGCCCGGTTTGGTATAGCTCAGCGCATGCAAAACAAGTTGATGTCGCCCTCAACGAGACAAGCGGAATCGTCACCGGATGCTTAAAGCCAACACCCTTGAACAAAATCCACCAACTAGCTGGCATCGCTCTCCGTGCCATCCGTAAAGAAGCATCAGCACTCAAAGAACGATCCAAAGCAGCAATATCTGAACGCCACCCCCTCTACGGCCTCCAACCGGCCCACCAGCGACTAAAATCAAGGCGAAGCTTCCTGAGATCGACAGAAGATTATGAGAAATCTAAAACCAGAGTGGACTTTTGTGGAAAGACCTCAAATCAACATTGTATGAAGCCGAATGAAGAACTGGCACCAGGAGGCGGTGAAAACTGGGAAATCTGGAAGGCGCTAAACAGACTGCGGACGGACACGACGAGATCGAGAGATACCCTAAATAAGTGGGGCTGCCCTGTGGTCTCCAATCTCTGCGATTGTAGAGAACTGCAAACCACGCAACATATCTACGCTTGCCCGCTATGCTCCGCTAGATGTACCATATGGCAGCGAAGCCCAACGCAATTGCCATCGCCCGCTTCTGCACAAAAAATGTTTAGCTTACGTCTGATAATACATTTTGATGCTTGTGATACGAATAAATAAAACTTTGCCCTGGTGGGCAATTGACAACTTGCCACACTAGAATACAAAAAATTTTGCCACACAAAATATTGTCAAATTCTGTTATTTTTCTTGAGATGATAAATTTGGGCAGCTGCTCGACTAATTAATATTTGAATAATCCGGGATTTTTTCGCTTCTTGTTTTCCTGGGCAGATGAATTTCCCTGTAGCTAATTAAAGTCCGTTTCGCGTAAAATGATTTAATATTCGCCCGAGGTGTCGGACAGAGCGAGCCAAACGGACGGACGGGGTGAGGGAGAGAGAGAGGAAATCCGCAAAGGCAACGATCCGGCCTGGAATTAATTATCGGATTTACGGCGTCTCCTCTCCATCTAGCTCTCCTTTGCTCACTATTGCTAAATATATTCGCACTGCAAATCTTAATTATTCGCACGACTCGTTATTTTTATCTTAAATTTGTTTCCATAATCTTATCGAATTTTATAATATTCTAGACCTCGACTGATAAACATCAATTTTATATATATCCTATTATCAGTGTTTGCTAAACTACTCGCTTATCGGAGAAAATAAATATATTAGTAATTGGATTAAAATTTGCCCGAGTCACGTTTTCGCGCACTAAATAAACGTTTCGACCGAAAACTGAAACTAGATTTTATTGTCTAGGAAATGCAGGAAGTCTCATTGGGTTGAGTCTGTTTTTCTGTCTGTGATAAAGATTTCAAACCGTCTGTTCATAATTGTCGCGAAAAAGTTATCAAAAAACAAGAGGGAAGAAAATATTAAGAATTCGTAAAATTTTTTAAATTCTACATAATATTTAGTGTTAGTCTATAGGGGAGATTTTAATTTCATTACCTGTTCTTTTCTTAGAAAATCTATCTGTTCTTCTGCTCGTAATGTTACGATCAAATTCGCGGGGCAAAAATGGGCAAATAAACGAGCCAGCTGGAGATAGTTCGAGTGTGTTAGCACTGCTCACTCTAGACCAGATCGCACACCAACTGCTAATGAACGGAAAGACCTAAAGGAGGGCCCCCAAAACTCAAATACAAAGGGAGCCACACAACGAAATCGACTGTCTAGCTGAGCCATTCACAAGCAGTGAATTAGAAACCACCATTAACAGCTCAAAAAAATAACAAGGCTGGAGGACTAGATGATCTAAGAGCAGAACAAATAAAACATTTGGGAGCTACAACCATTGCATAGATCACCAACTTAATGAACTGCTGTGTAACGAAGTCGCAAATCCCAAAACAAAAATGTGGAGGATGGCTGGAATAGTCGCGCTGTTGAAACTGGGAAAGGATCCTGCAGAACCTAAATGCTTTCGAACTGTATCATTACTATGTCATCTCTTCAAGGTCTGCGAAAGATTGATACTGAATCGCATATCTGCTAAAGTAGACGAAAGCATAATACTGGGTAGATCTAGATCTAATATAAACTAATATATTAACTTTTTCTAGATCTATTTCGATACTCTTAACATTCAGTTGTTCAATTGACAGCTTTTGGGCAATTGACTACCAAAAAATATAGGGCGTACGTGATTTAAGTATAAGGGGAGGTGGGGTACAATGATACAAGGGGCACCTAGAGCAGGGGCAAGCGGGGGTTAGACCGGGATGGTCGTACTGCGGCCAAGTTCTAAACTTATAAACACAACATATTGAAGATGGCTTTAAGCGCAAGCAAATTACCGGTGTAGTCTTCATAGATCTGACAGCGGCATATGATACCGTAAACCACCAAGTCTGTGGAGAAATTGTGTCATCTTATCAAGGACTAATACTATTACCAAGGACTATAAGGCGCTTTTATGTTACACTGCAGGAAAAAAATTAGTCGATGGAGAGATCAGAGGAACGTACTACCACAGGGAAGTGTACTGGCTCCTATGCTTTTCAACGTATACACAAATGACCAACCAAGACACTTCGCTTCATCTATGCGGATGATACAACCATCGCTGCACAGAGGAAAAGCTTCGAAGAAGTCGAGAATAAACTAACTACAGCCTTAGAAAACATGGCACAGTACTACGACATAAACCAGTTGAAGCCGCACCCCAGCAAAACTAATGTTTCTGCATTTCACGTGAGAAATAAGGACGCACGCAAGAAGCTGCAAATTACAAGAACTCGAAACTTGACACGCGACACTACAAAGTACCTGGGCGTAAAACTGTACCGCACAATTTCTTTCCAATAACACTGCCAGAATGAAAGGCCAAACTTTGTGCTAGAAATAATATCATCCGGAAGCTCACTGGCACAATATGGGGAGCGCGGCCAGACGTGCTGCGTCCATCGGCCCTTGCTCTCTGTTTCTCCGCTGCCGAGTACGCGACACCAGTGTGGCACAACTCGGTTCACGCAAGCGATGTTGACGTAGTCTTAAACGAGACGTGCAAGATTATAACAGGCTGCCTGAGACCGACACCTGTCGAGAAGCTGTACCATCTATCTGGAATTTCCCCAGCACACAGAAACAGAGCGGCAGAAGCAGATCGGAGATAGGCGGAACCCTTTACGCAACCAACAACCAAAAAGACGACGATTCAAATCAAGGAAGAGCTTTCTCTAACATGCGCAACAACTGCAGACATGCCCAAAACAATGCCGCATAGAACTATGGATAACAATACCCAAACCCAGAGAGGAGCTGGCACGGCAAAACTTTTACCAGACGCGACATGGAAATCACTGAACAGATTAAGGACAGGAGGGACGCGTTGCAAATCGAACAGGAGGAGATGGGATGACGAGCTGTGTGAATGCGGGGGGCTTCACCTTCTCAGATGTCCCAACATGGTGCATGAGGCATGCACGATGGAGAACGTAATTGTGACAAATTACAGGGCGATAGACGCTACCAACTATTGGAGAGGAAGGGTCTGAATGTAAACACTGGTGAAATGAAATGAATTAGCTGGAGATGTTAATATTTCACAGACTTTTATCTACTATTTAGTATTAGCTTATAGAGCAGATATTAGTTTAATTATCTGTCATTTTCTAACTATCCGTCTGTTCGTCTTTTTATAATTGTCGATCAAATTCGCGACAAAAATTGACAAAAAGAAACAAGGCATGGCAATGTTAATATCTTTCACGATCTCGCAACTTTTGAACGGCTCATCGCAGAGACTTGTAGTTTGCGCCAATCGATTCAGCGTCCCCAAATTAGTCGGAAAACATATACCGCGTTCCTGGGAAGCTACCGCAACTAAGAAATCGTACCGCACCAACCATCGAACCGGCGGAGGACTCTTACATTTTAATTCACTATTTCTAGATCTATTTCGATACTCTTAACATTCAGTTGTTCAATTGACTGCTTTTGGGCAATTGACTACCAAAAATTATAGGGCGTATGTGATTTAAGTATATGTAGATTATAAAGAAAATTAGACGAAATATAATATATACAGGATGTTACGAGACTTGAGTATGTCGCAAGTCGGTTATAAACAAGCAAAATTTAAACATAATATATACAGGGTATATAGAGCGTACGTGATGAAATGCATAACGAATATAAACAAAGAAAATTCAGAATAAACAGCTTGGTGCCTACATATACTTTTTAACCTTCAGACCTAACCGAGGAGGACCTAACTGTATGCAACCCATATGCCTCTGGTGCCTGACAATACCACGCAACACATTAGTGTATTTTCATAAGTTTCTAATAGTAAATTAGCATTTTTCTTGTAATTAAACTACATTTTTACGGGTTTCATTTTTCCCTTTACATGTGCTGTAAGACACCGCTTCTTGCCAAATTTCATGATTCTAGGTCAACGGGAAGTACCCTATAGGTTTTGTTTCCCTTGTGAAACCGCAAAATATGCGACATAAACGGTCATATCTTTTGATCGCATTGACTTACAAGTTTGATTTTTTCCATCTGAAAGAGACCGCAGACTCGAGTATTTGATACAAATTTCAACTTGTTACCTCTACGCGTTCCTGAGAAAAATGGTCTTGACAGACAGACAGACAGACGGATGACAAAGTGATCCTATAAGGATTCCGTTTTCGGTACGGAACCCTAAAAAGGACCAAAAACAGAACTATCGAGGTATATCACTCCTAGCTGTTACTTACAAAATCTTCTGTGAAATACTACTAAATAGGCTTGACCCTCAACTTGATACAAAACTGGGAGCATACCAAGGAGGCCTCAAGAGAAGACGCTCTAATCCCGAAAAAATATTGCGCTTGAAAATAATCATCAAGTATTACACCACACGAGCTAAAGGCATCTTCATATCTCTTGTTGACTTCAAAAAGGCCTATGACTCAGTAGACAGAGAAACAATAGTCGAGGTACTGAGAGAATATGGAGTTGATCAAAAAACATTAAACCTGATCAAATTAACACTCACAAACATCAAAAGTAAAATTACAGGGAGAGATAGGCAAATCATTTCACGTGAGGACAGAACCATGACAAAATGATGGCCTTTCACCGATGCTGTTTATTGTGGTTTTGGATTAGATAATGCAAGATAACTACTCTGGTGCTATAATTGGATCGAAGAACAAAAACGTCATTCCAAATGCATGGCCTTTGCAGATGACCTGGTTCTCTTAGCTGAGACTGAACAAGAAGCTGTAACAGAATTCAAGGAAATAGCAGCGAAAGCCGGACTCCAGATTTCCTTCCAGAAAACAGAAATATTATATAGGATATTATTTTTCGTTTTCAATTTTGCAGCCGTGTTGGAGAGATGTTTTTTGTAAGTTAAAATTCGGTACAGGGTGATTCAAGATATTTTGGGGTTGGGTTATGGTGTAGAAGTACTCCGTCGAAATACACATTCAGCCTGTCCTCTCATGAAATGGTTTGCCGTTCTCTCCCTGAATTTGACATAAACGACTTATTTGAGATTTGCTCATAAATTTATGTTATATTCCTGAGGGTTGCGAAAGAAATTTTGAAAAATATTTGCGCACAGCTTTGGAAATTGAAGTCAAAATTTGCAATTTTCTTTGAAAATGCTCAATTTGTGGATGTTTGGTATATATTTGATACAGATAGTCAGATATACAGATTTTGCTAATTGTTTCAGTAAATTATTACTCAAAGTTGCAAGTGGCAAAGTAAGTAGTGAAGACGAGATATGGGCAGATTAAAGTAACGAAACAGTTTAAATACCTTGTGCTAGCCATTTTATTGTTTAGGTGGAAGCAATAAGGCTCAGTATTGCTCATGGTATGCTTCATTCTCGAAAATAGGCTCTCAGTGTGGTAATATCATTCGTTAAGGTATTTTCTGTTGCGGTGGTGTTCTTGTGTTGCACGGCAATCGCAAGGTCATCCGCATATACAAATTTCCTGCACGTGGTATGAGGCAGATCCGCTAAATGCAGGTTGAAAAGTAAGGGAGCCAACACAGATTCTTGGGGTAACCCGTTGTTGAGTGTTTGTGCTGCACTGATTGTCTTTGTAAATTGATAAACTGTCTATTTGCGAGCATATTATTAATGAGGCTTGGTGCACAGTATGCTAGTAAGAATTTCAGAAGCATCCACACGGCATCATAGGCTGCTGTAAGGTCTACGAAGACCACTGAAGTTTTCAGGCCCTCTAGGAATCCCTTTTCGATAAAATTGGTAGGAGCAAGGAATAGTGAAAACGAAATATGGGCAGATTAAAGTATCAAAACAATTTAAATACCTTGGAGAGATTATCAGCAACAATGGATCCGATAAACCTGCAGTAGAAAATAAAAGACAAATTGGAGAAACTAAATTTCATCACTAAAAATATCTACAACAAAAAGAACTTCAATGCAAAGTCCATCAATGCAAAAATCCACTATAATGCTGTGGTAAAGCCAATGATACTGTATGGAATGGAAACAGCAACAGCATATATATATATATATATATATATATATATATATATATATATATATATATATATATATATATATATATATATATATATATATATATATACGAAGTCAGCTGCGTCCTCGCCAACGCCAAAACAAACTCCGCTCCCGGCCCCGACGGCATCCCCTGGATTGCCCTCAAGCACCTCCCTGAGTCAGCCATCGAGTTCCTCTCATCCCTCTACAACGCCTGCCTCTCCTCCGGCACTTTCCCTGCCCAATGGAAATGTACTGACACCATCATGATCCTCAAACCAGGCAAAAAAACCCCAAATCCCCTGATTCCTATCTACCAATTTCCCTCCTCTCTACCATTGGGAAGGCTTTTGAAAGAATCCTCTCCCAACGGCTCCTCTCCTTCTGCGACTCTCACTACCTCATCCCCAAACAACAGAGCGGCTTCATGCCCAACAGATCCAGCCAACACTCCATCCTCAACCTCACCTCCGGTCTAGCTATCCCCATAACTCTGGACAGGTCTCTTCCTCGATATACACCGCGCCTTCGTCACCGTCTGGCACGACGGCCTGATCAAGAAACTTATCCTCCTCCAATTCCGCTGGCCTCTAATTCGCCTCGTCCACAACTTCCTCAACTTTCATTCCTGCCGGGTGAAGCTCGGCGACTCACTCTCACTGCCCTTTACTCCTGCCGCGGATGTCCCCCAGGGCTCTGTCCTGTCTCCCCTCCTTTTCAACCTCTTCTGCCACGACATTTCCTCCCCAACCTTGCCCGACTGCCATCTCCAGCAATTCGCTGATGATACTGTGGTCTGGGTCTCAAATCGCCTCAATAAGGTCGCAGCTTCCCGCCTAAACTTCCACCTAAAAACCCTGGAGGTCTGGATGAGCCTCTGGCGCATCCAGATGAACCCCAAGAAATCCCAACTCGTCTTCTTCCGCCACCCCTACCGAAGGCCCTTCCGCGATCCCTTCCCCAACATTCGACTCCAAGGCGAAATAATCAACCTTCAACCCTCCGCCACCTATCTCGGCACCATACTCCACAAATCTCTCTGCCAACGCCCCCAACATCTCCCGCTGCATCAACCTAATGCGCAAACGCCTTCGTCTTCTCTTCTGCCTCCGTAGTCGCCTCGGCGGCTGCTCCCCCAAAGTCCTCCTCTTCACCTACAAAACCTTCGTTAGACCAATCCTCGACTATCAAGTCTGCACTCTTTCTCTCAGCCATGAATCCCACTTTCGCCGACTTGCCATGAATCCCACCTTCGCCGACTTCTGGCTTTCGAAAGATCCTGCCTCCGCCACATTTTCCGCCTGCCCCCCAATTTTCCATCCTCCCTCCTGCACGAAATCTCCAACATGGTACCATTCGACGTCCGCCTCTCCGACTGCAAGGTCGCCTTTCCTCGAAAATTATATCTAATCAACCCCCAGTTTTCTCCATCTTCCAAAAACCCCCCGTCACGATTCGTCACAAAATCCCCAACGCAAGATCCCCATCACCTACCTCAAACTCCTATCTCATTGCACCACCGAACTTCCACCCGAGCTATCTTCTATCCTCTGCTCCCGCTGCTTTCAAATAAAGGACCATCCATAAATCTAAGAAATTAAAAATAATAACAACAAAAAAAAATAATAATAAGCCAAAAAAATAAATTAAAAAAAAATAAAATAAATTAAATTAAAAAACAATAATAATAAAAAGAACCGGCCCCAACCAACCATGGGGAAAAAAAAAATTAAAAACAACATACCATCCCCGAGTATCGCATAACACCCCCCCCCCCCCCCCAACCAGCACGGCGCGCAGCACTCCGCAACAACAACGCCCAACAACTACGCCACATCAACAACGCCACAACAACAAGATCCTCACGTCGATCAGTCATCCACACCCAGGCTGAAAGGGGTCATCCCCTACAACAGCCCTCCTCCTTCGGGGGGAAAACTATGCTTATCGATCGATCGCAGTGTGGTTATACCAAGCAGATGAAGGAAGAATTAAGAAAATTTGGAAACACAGATGAAGACTGTCAAGATAGAGACGGATGCGGTACAAACGATTCAATAGAATTCAAGTTTTAGTTGAAGAGAAAGTGAAACGTGGGTATGCCAATTGGACGGAGGAGAGGCGAATGCAACAATCGGATGAAGGCTTTTTGGAGGAGGAAGAAAAGTGATAGTGTGGTGAGATTGAGAACTACACAGTGATATCTGTGTGGTCCTTAGACGGTCGGTTCGCGGAAAAGGAAAAAAAATCAAAATTTTCAATTTTATTTGGAAATGCTCAATCTCTAAATAAAATAATTTCATAATCTAATGCTATATTATTATATTAACTAATCCCACAATTATTATCTAAATATGAAATAATTTGCATTTTTTCCTAGAAAACTCAAGTATTTTATCTTATCTAGTTTACAAAATATTCTAACGATTTAATAAAAATCTTGTTTGTATTTCCTGTCTAGCGCACTTAGACTAAACCCGCACAACGCTTTTACATCGCAAATCTAATGCGAATATTCGCACAACCTTCTTTTTATCGCTTGTTCCTTTTATTTGTTGCAGAAATAAATGAAAACCCCGGAGCGGTTTCGCTGCCGTCGTTGACTCACTTGACTCGGGAGAATGTCTCGCCTGAACCTAGTCCAACACACAAATAGTAAGTCGACTACCTTTTTACTACCCCGACGGATGCACACTACACACTAACTATTTCCGCTTCCATACCCACTCAACTTTTATTACGAACTTTACTTACCAATTATTTTCCTGCGGATTTAGTTTTGGTATCTAGCTAAGATTGTTACAACACCGAGCCAATACATGTCTAGCATTTGCAAAGTCTTTATAAATCCGGAAGTTTAATAAGCGGATGCTGTATATATTTATCGGATTACGATAGTCTGCCAAATCCTGGATTGTCTAGCTTTATATAAGTTAGTATCAAGACGTAGTTTACTAAATTTTGTAAACTATTGTTTAAAGTAGATTGTTCTTTCTTGACTATTATAGTAGTTATAGTGATGATGCTTAGAAAATGTTGTATAAGTTGAATAGTCCTTTGAACGGTTAGTTAAACGCATGCGCGACGTCCTTGTTTAACCCTTTCACCGCCATTCCGGGAGATGTGACCCGGAGTCCTGAATTTATACAGCGCCGTCCCGGGCGATGTAACCCGGGGTTTCTTTTTTTTAATAGCGCCATCTAGTTTTGCGCTGGATTACTAAAGGAGAAACCAGCCGTCACTGTACTTAAAGGGGAAGAGAAAACGCGATTTTTTGTAAATTTAAAAAAAAATACTTAAATATTACGCAACGATTGGAAATCTCCATTAACCGATCGGGTATTTTAAAAAAATAATTTCACCGACCTGCCGTCTCCGGGGACGGTTGGGTGAATTTTTCTAGGTTTTTCACTTTTTTGCACACAACTTGGACAGTTTTAGTCGCGCAGACGTGGTTCCGGCGTCGGTGTGTCCGGAACATCGCCACACATCGGACTCACTTTTCGATATTTTTACTTAACATTTTTGCAAAATGCGAAAAACTTAATTTTCTTTGCAAAATATTCGTCATTTTTGGACGCCTAAATAACGCGATCCGAAAGTCTTATCGAAAATAGCCGCACGTGGGGCCGTTCTTCTGTTCTTTGGCTACAAGGATCTGATGCACGGCTGCCACCGGGCGGCGGACACCGCCGCAGGCGGCGTTTTAGTTGGGCGACCCGGAATGGTAGAAAATGTGAATAATGTCGCCGACAAAAGTCGCGCAGCCACGAGAATGGTGTCGATCTCTCTACCGGAATCATTTCGTGAATTTCATTTTTCCTAGGTATTTTCGCCATGATCTCCGTAAAAGTGGTAATTTTTATAATGCAAACTTTTGGTGCCCGTGTAGGGAAGCATTCGGCCTAAATCGCTAGGTCTCTACGTAATCGCAAATTTCTATCAATTTTGAGACGACTGACGTGTGGCGTTTCGCGAATTTCACCTGGAGTAACGCACCACGAGGGTTTTTAGAAAGGTCACATTAGGCTTTTTTATGCGGCAGATCTTCGGTGTTTTAACCGCGCGTCGTCGATTCTCAACCGCAAATGTCCGTCCGCACGTTGCGCAGTCCCAGGTTTCGTCCTCCGTCCTGTCGCGCCCCTCCAGAGGGTCAAACCCCACCGAAAATCGAGGTTTTTGCAAACGGCCCTACGGAAGCGGAGGCGACAGCGCAAGACGGAATTGTTCATTTCTCTCGTGTAGAACCGAGTGCTCCGTCGAGCGGTGCAATTTTCGCGATTCAACTCCCGGTTCCCAGGTTCGAACCCACCAGACCGAAACCTAAAACCACTATTTTACCTTTGAGGCGCATTTTTGGTCGGATCTCAAAAATTCTTCCGGATCGTTTGATTGCCGCGGCGCCACGTTTTTAGAGCCCTCGCTCGCTGTCCTGAGACGTCCCGTTCACCTGGTGCAAGAGAAAATGCAACTTTTTTTACCGTTTTTGCAATCAATTCCACGGACGCCCTACTTGCTTATTTAAGGACTCCAGGTTGCTGGTTGGATTCGTTCTCTTCAGAACATTTTCCCGCAACTATTCCGGCAAGAATTTTTAAACTGCGACGACTTTTTGCGAATCTGCGGCAGTTTAAAGAGAGGCGTTTCACGGCGGTACCTAGAACGTCCAAACAAATTGACGGATCGGAACGGGACCGACGCCGTTCGATCGGGCATGGAACCTATTAGTTTGGTCGGGAGTTTAATCTCGATTGCGTTGAAGATGGCGTTGCGACGCTATAAAAACGAAAAACGTCAGGACGTCCAGCAAAACTCCCACAAAATTTCCAACTAAAGCTCTGCTGGAACGGTTTCGCGCGATTCCGGCAGAGAATTGAACGTTTTATCTTCTAGTGTAAGCGGCATTACGGTGCATCATTTGCAACCGTCGCGACGCCCGCCGAAACGGCAGGAAACAAATGACAAAAGAAAATCGTCCATATTTTTGCAGTCGCCCGGTGAATATTCTGGATTTTTCAGTGGATTGTCAAATGGTGTTTTGGCTTTCCACACCAATAATTCGACATTGTGGAATCGCGTCGCGACGCCCACTTATAACTGTTAATTTGTACAGAGAAAAACTTGAATGTCGATTTGGGACACCAGGATGTCGCGTTTTTTAAATTCTAAGTTGACCGGCACATGGGTCCCACAGAGCCGCGCATTTTGGTACCAGCGGTGCGTCGCTGCGATCAGGGAGTCACCCGCCACAATTCGAAACGTATCGGCTCTCCTTCGCTGGAAGGTGCGGTCACTCTGCCCGCTACAGCTTGGCCGTTTCTGGGCGCAACGACTCGTGCGAAATTGCACGCTTTCGATTCGGAACGGACGCCCGCGCCTCTTTTACATTTATGGTTTCGCGATCCAAACCGTCCCGATCCGGAAATATTTTCATAAATGTGCAGGGTTCACTGTAAAAGTGCACCTTCAAGTTTGCCGCCGTCTGCGTTCAACGTGCCGCGGCGGACTCGAGTTTTCGACGAAGTTCTTTAGATTGAACCTATGGCTTTGCGGCAGTGACACCGGCGCCGCGGCTCCCGGTGTTATGGAGGAGCAAACGATTATAAAGGAGCTCTATTTTCCTGATCAAAAGGTGATGAATGTGAAAGGGGTTGCATAACTACCGGAATTTTTATAAATATTGGCGCTGTGTTTTATTCCTTGAAATAGTCATGGCAGTGAAAGGGTTAAAAGGCGGGGGGAATATGAAAGTTTCAGGCACATTTTGTGATTTTTGTTATGCGTAAAAAAATTGCCAGAAAACATGGCGAAAATTGACGCATGCGCATAAATAAATTTCAATAGTTTTACTATAGTTAGTTTACTATATTATCTAGAATATTTTGAAAATAACATCCTAATGTTTTTAGTAGATATAGAGGATGATATTTAAAGATTACAAAACGTTTTTAAAACGTTGTAACAGACAGAGTAAGAGATGAAATTTTGTGGGGTTTTTTAATTACCACTGGTATAAACCACCGGTGATCCCCATGGGATTTAACGTGTTCATACAATTTAGTATTAACACGTTTACAATTTAGTATTAAAATTTATAGCTTCTTGAAGCTCTAAGAAATGTTGAATTTAGTAAACTGTGTCGCGAGTAAATCCAGCTTAATCTAGATCAAGACAAAATGGAATTAATATTTTACTAAGAAGCAGAAACGTGGAAAAGAACTCAATTATATAAAAACATGGTGAAAATTAGACCCGGTTTCTATTTTTATCCGCGTGTGGAAATTAAAATCTCGCATGTGTAGACGATATTATTATTAGATTGTATAGTTCACGGTTTCCTTAATAATCAAATTTCCACGTGGACTACATATTGCCACCCTGCGCTGAACGCCCTGAATACTTGTTCCCTAGCCCGGCTCGTAATTTTTTCTAATAATAAGCGCACTTATTGAGATTACGGCTATCTTCACTTCCGATCGAGATACATATTTTTTGACTGAGATAAGGAACCTCGTTGAGTTTTCGTACTAAAAAAAAATCGTTTGATTACTTCGTAGTGAGAAAATGTAAGTTTTTTTCGTCCGACTACAAACTCAAATAAATAGTGAATCAATATTCCACAGAAACTTGAGACTCTCACGTTCTCTTCGACATCCGATATCCAGAAATCCATCTGTCCGACGTGATCTCAATCTAAAAACAAATACGAGGGGAAAACAGACAACGTGAGAGCGACACCAGCTCTCATTCACTAAATCATTTTTATCTTCGCTACATTGATAAACTCAGTTGCATCTGTGGTGAAGCGTCGAGTAAAAGTTATTTTCGATGGAATCGAGCTGTGGAAATATTTGAAGGGGTAATTGAGTTTGCAGTCGATGTGGATTAATGTTAGTCCAGGGATTCTAATTGCAGATAGCTGGATAGAATAAAATGTCCTCTGCCTGTTCTATTTAAAAACTATCTACCCCGCGGTTTCGATCACATCACTTTTATATCAGTAAAATTAATTAGATTAAGGCCGAGGCCGCACTATGGTTTTTTTCCCGCGAGCGGTAACCGCTATAACCGTGAAACCGATTGAGAAAAACACAGTACGCTATGGGAAAAATCAGTCGCGGAAAAAAACCGCAAGTGAGGCCACTTGTATTATCTTACTTGAGTCAAAATCACGCGATTAAAAACTGCGACGGTTTAGCCGTAGTGCGGCCTAGGCCTAAGGTATATTTCACAAATATTGTTTATGTTCTGAGTAACATGAAAATTAATATTAAAAGGAGGTTCGAGCGTAACTAATGTGTCAAAATAGTGCTTGAATTTTTCAATATTTTCAATTATTCTAATAGTTGTTAAAATGCATTATTTTTATTTATAAAAACATAACAAATTTTAAAATTGTTAATTATTATTTATTTAATAAAATAAAGTTATTAAATGACTTCGTTATTTTTGACTTATAAGGTGACAAAAAAAATATCTGGCAACATCAGTGTTATGAGTCGACTGGTTGTAAAGGGATCAGAATTTTATTATCCCAAGATGTTGCCCGAAAACCTCGAATTACCAAAAGACAAGAAATTATAGATAATCTATGTAAAAAGCTGGAGTGTATTCTATCATATAGTTCCACAGACGTTCAAAAGTTCAAAATGTTTCCATGTTTTTCTTTTCTCTCGCAATCAGCTGTTATCACGACGTTGCCAAACCATCTGTCATGTGAATTATTGCCGATAACAAGAATTAAAAAAAAATTAACTTTAATTATTTAAATAATTACATCGGGAACATCACATTGCATTAATGTTATCGTGTTTTAATAATGTCTAAGTTTATTGTATATAGTTTTTTATTCCTTAAAGTTGGGAAATTAATATCGAAAAAAATTAAAATGTGACGGAAGCT
This sequence comes from Phosphuga atrata, assembly GCA_944588485.1. NCBI lineage: Eukaryota > Metazoa > Arthropoda > Insecta > Coleoptera > Silphidae > Phosphuga > Phosphuga atrata. The sequence goes on along the minus strand of OX155901.1, from coordinate 63,163,686 downwards.
TGTCGGCTATAGGAACCTGTGTATAAGATTCGAGAAAACATCATTTTTTATTTGTTTTTTCCGGATAAACTAAACGGAGGATCACTTTCAAATTTTGAGAGGACATAAATAAATTATTGCTCTTCATGTATAAAAAGTTTCAAAGCTTAAACTTCAAAAAAATATTTAACATGGGATTCGCTCGAACCTCCTTAAAGTATTGTAAGATTTGAAAATTGTGACGAGGGCCGGATAAAATCAAGTCGAAATAAAATTTAAATAATTTATTTTCTACAATATTTTTGTATCGATTATATTAAAACTTTATAAACTTATTGCTTCTGAATCAAGTTACAAACATTTATAAAGCCGAGGCCGCACTACGGTTTTTTTCCGCGAGCGATAACCGCTATAACCGCGAAACCGTTCGGGAAACACACAGATACAGACCAAAATCAGTTGCGGAAAAAAAAACTGCAAGTGAGGCCGCTTATATTAGCTTACTTGAGTCACAAAATCACGCGATTAAAAACCGCGGGGGTTTAGCCGTAGTGCGGCCTAGGCCCAAAATACGCGGTATAACTAACGTGACCATATATTTTTTTCTTCAGAGCGGGACCTCGCGGAGTTATGTAAAAAAAAACTTTTATGGTATTAGGGGTAAATAGTACAGTTGTTGGTCAGTAGGTAGTGATTGGTCATAATTTGAAAACTATATAACTATAAGACAATCTTTTGGTGACATAATTGTTTATTAACAGAAGAAAATTCTATATTCTTTTCTGTATTGGATACAACCAATAACTTTGTTATAATTTAAAGTTTCATGTGTGTATTTAATTAATAAAATGAGCAGTCCGAGATTTACGTCATTTTAGACAGAAATGTACAAAAAGTAACCTTACTATTTCTAGATATTTTCATGATTTAATAATGATTTTTGTGCTGATTTTTGGCATTTTTAAATGAGTACAGGTTTAAATTATCGAAATAAAAAGTTTTTTGATAAAAATAAAGTACTGACTGTGAAAAAATATGATAAGACAGTAAATATCGCACGATAAACAGTTTTTATAGTGATAGATCATCCGACCAATTAGTATTTTGACGTTAGAGTAACTATCTGACAGTTATTCCTAGAGTGTTTAACCTACAAATAAGAGGACAAGAAAAATATTCAGTACACAATTTTAAAGCAATTAAAAATGAAAAATCTATTTTACTTGAATTTATTTATGTATTTGTTATTGTAGTTAGTGAAAATACTAATTTATTTATTTCTAGCTTAAATACGCTAGTGTTAATATACATAAAATGGCAAACATAAGAAAAGGTACAATCTTAAAACAATCGGAACACAGCCTGAATATATAAATATGTTCAACCTTTCCGGAGCTTTATAACAATTACTGAGTCTTTTTAGGACTACCAAAACAAATCTCATGTGAAATATGCCAGTTATTTATCAGTTTTATAAAAAAATATACGGATAATCAAATTGAAGATGCTATTAATGCAGTTTAAAATGGGATGTCACAATGCACAGCTTCAAAAAAGTATGGTATTCCCAAACCAACAATTCAATTTAGAATTAGTGATGCATTCATCAAATCTACTACAGGTCCGTCACCTGTATTAGGATGCAATGCAGAAGAGGACCTAGTACATTGGATAATTGATTGTTAACGAAGAGGATTTCCTAGAACAGTGTTTCCCAACCTTTTTTTCAACGCGAACCCCTTGTAAAATCCGAAAGAATTTGGCGAACCCCTTATACTGGCAGATAAAAAAGTAATAAAGTTTGGTAGGCATTTATTTAAATTATTTATTTTCCATATTGCACAATAACAAGGATAGAAAACATAATCGTAACGTAAAGCATCTAAGTACAAACATCAAAATTCAACAAAGCAACTGGTTCTTAATTAAGCATAAGTTAAATTAAAAAAAGTAACTCTTAATGGGATATTTGTGGCTGTTTGGTGGAGCAATCAAATCAAAATATGGCGCAATATCTGACAATTTCATTCTTAGATCAGGTTCTGGAAAATGGTAACTCCCCTGCCTTGCAACGACAGTTTGAATTCATTTAATTTACTAAATATATCAGCTAATTATGCAAGCTTTTGCAGCCAAAGATTATCAAGAAGAGAAATGACGCAAGAGGACAAATGAAACGGATGATCAATAAAAAAATGTTTGAACTTCAGATTGACTTAATTGAAACAAGCGTGTCAAGACTTGGCCACGGGAAAGCCGTGTGAAGTAGTAAAGAAACGTGAAGAGTTTCAAAGTTCTCACAAAGCGCAAGGAATAGACGGAAATTTGTGGTTTTATAAAATTTACAATTCATTCAGCATCACTTAAAGTAGTAGATAATTCTGCAGGAACACGCTTACATGCCAATGCTTGTCTATGAATATAGGAATGAGTCCATTCGATTTTATCGTTTATCTTCTTTACTAGTGCCACAAAACCAGAAAATTGTCCTGTCATTGATTTTGCAGAATCTGTACACACACCCACACAATAAGACCAGTTCATTCCATTTGTTTCAAAATAATCATTGATCATATCGAAAATTCGGCCATAGACGGTCCCAAGCCCGGTTTGCGAAAGGAGGAGGGTAGACACCCTGAATGGCCAGAAACACCAGTGCGTCTCAGGAAGTAGGCTAAGGACGGATAGAGTTGGACTCGCGGCATAGCTGTGAGAACTCCAACATATTCCATCCAGCTGAAAATTGTCAAGCCGTGTCTGTGCGGTTGAGTACACAGACCTGAGCCTCCAGATTGGGGGTTGGGCGATGGGCTAACAACCTATTCCCGGAAAAAAAAAACTTGTTAAGGAACCTGATGCCTCGCCTCGGATTGGACAGATTCAACGGAAACGACCTGGCAAACGGAAATTTGATCACTCTTTCGGAACCTGGAATGTACGATCCTTGTTCAAACCTGGAGCTCTAAAATCACTCCTAGAACAAGTTGATAAATTTAACATTGATGTTATTGCACTCCAGGAAACTAAATGGCTTGGCAGCGAGATAACCGACATGAGGTCGCACACAATATTTAAAAGTGGAAAACTATCGGGAAGCCGTGAGTTTGGAGTAGCTTTTGTCGTCAGCAAAGCTTTTAAACAGCATATTACCAACTTCAAACCCATTAACGAAAGATTTTGTGCACTTCGCATAAAGACAACATTTTTCAACATCTGGCTCATTAATGTTCACGCCCCAACGGAGGATAAGGACGAGGCCACTAAGGACGAGTTCTATAGTCATCTTGAATCAATTTATGACTCATTGCCCTCAAATGACATCAAGATCATACTAGGTGACTTCAACGCGAAGGTTGGGAAGGAGGAGACACAAAGAGGAACAACCGGAGGGCACAGTCTCCACGACATTAACAATGACAACGGCCAACGTCTAGTTGATTTCGCCTGCAGTAGAAACGTAATAGTAAGCTCAACGTGCTTCCCGCATCGAAGCATTCACAAAAGAACCTGGGCGTCACCTGATGGAAGGACGTATAACCAGATAGACCACGTTCTCATTGATAAAAGGGCAGCCTCCAGCCTCTTAGATGTAAGAACCTACAGAGGGGCTAACTGCGACTCTGACCACTATTTGGTCAAAGCCTCATTCCGGTGTCGAATCGCAAACAGAAGACCTGCAAAATTCCAACCGACACTCAAATTCGACATCGAGAAGCTGAAAGACGAGTCAACCGCAGGCGCATACGCATCAGCTTTAAACAGACATTTTGACCAAATATCCAACCATCACGATATGCCAATAGAGCAGTTATGGCTCTCCATCAAAAATGGCATTAAGTCTGTCGCAGAGGAGGTTATAGGCCATCAGTCCCGGCGAAAGAAAAACGATTGGTTCGATGATGAATGCCGAGATGCAATAGACAAAAAGAATGTAGCTTACAAACAATTCACCGAACGACCGACAAGAGCCAAGAGAGACATATTTGACGAACTCAGACGATCTGCAAACAAAATTTGTAGAAAGAAGAAAAGAAAGTACCTGAATGACGAGCTATTCAAAATGGACGAACTTTTTAAGTCAAATAACACAAAAGCGGCATATGCAATAGTTACAAACCAAAAACGAGGGTTTCAACCAAGTACGAGCCTATGCAAGGACGCTGCAGGAGGCATTATTAGCAGCACAGAGGAGATAAAGACGAGATGGGGGCAATATTTCCAACAGTTGCTTAACCCGAATTCACCACCGTCCACTACCGTAACTGACAACTTGACCGAGGCAGCTACTGACGAAAATATAGTGAGCCTCCCTACAGTAGAAGAAGTAAAAGATGCCCTCAACAAATTAAAAAACAACAAGGCGCCGGGCATAGACGACATTCCAGCCGAACTCCTGAAGAGCGGTGGTGAATGCGTAGCTACAAAAATTCACACCTTGCTGCTACAAATATGGACACAGGAAACACTACCTGACGATTGGCGAAAAAGCATTATATGTCCGGTATACAAAAAGGGTGACAAACTGTGCTGCGAAAACTATAGAGGGATTTCATTGCTGTGCACATGCTATAAAATCTTGACGAAGATCATTGAGTCTCGAATTAAACCCTATGCCGAAAATATAATTGGAGAATACCAAGGAGGATTCAGAGCCGGACGATCAACTACGGATCAAATTTTCTCAGTAAAGCAGGTGCTAGAGAAATGCTGGGAATATAACATCGATGTGCACCAAATATTCGTAGATTTTAAACAAGCTTATGACAGTATCGACAGAAGTGTACTGTACACGATAATGCTGGAACTGGGAATACCAGCGAAACTCGTTCGACTGACAAGGCTTACAATGACCAACTCAACATGCCAAGTAAGAATCCAGAACGAGCTGACAACAAGCTTCCTAACGCTCTCAGGGCTGAAGCAAGGAGATGGCCTTGCACCCACACTGTTTAATCTGGCTTTGGAATATGTCGTACGAAAACTCCCTGTTGACACCAGAGGGACGCTATTATTTAAATCAACCCAAATAGTAGCTTACGCAGATGACATAAACATAATGGCGCGCTCAAAACTAGACGCCAAGGAAGTATTCGTTAATCTTGACACGGCAGCACTAGAAGTAGGGTTACGCATGAATGAAAACAAAACGAAAGTTATGGTACAATCACGAAGAAACACGCCAAACAGACAAAATCTAACGATAGCAAACTATAACATAGAAAATGTGGACAATTTCATATATCTGGGAGCCAATCTCTCCAAAGACGGCAATGAAATCAACGAAATAAAAAGACGCATAATGATAGCAAACAAGACATATTATTCGGTACTTCCTATAATCAAATGTAAAGACGTGCACAGAAAAACGAAGCTGCGAATCTACAAAACAATAATAAGACCTGTACTCTGCTATGGCAGTGAAACGTGGACCTTTATACAGGCATCAGAAAAAATGGTCAATGCTTTTGAAAGAAAGGTATTGCGACGAATCCTCGGACCGGTGAGAGAACAAGGCGCATGGCGAATTCGGTACAATAAGGAATTGTATGCTATTTTTGAGGACCCAGAAGTCTCCACTCTCATCAAACTCCGAAAGCTACAGTGGGCTGGTCATGTACAGCGAATGGAAGACGGAAGAATACCCAAGCGAGTACAAAAAGGAAAAGCGGAAGGAAAAAGACCAGTCGGAAAACCAAGAAAACGCTGGGAGGATTCCATTGACGAAGACAGCAGATCGCTTCTGAAATTTGCAACGTGGAGGACGCGGTCATTGGACCGAGAAAACTGGAGACGGAGCATTCAGGAGGCCAATGCCCGACTCGGGCTGTAGCGCCATTGATGATGATGATGATATCGAAAATTGCTTCTCCAGTTATATAGGTTTTCAAAGGTTTTGCAAATAGTACTTCCTCTTGAACGATACTTGTCAAAATATGTCTAACATAGACAATCAATACTGCATCGTTTGCTACATTGGTCGTCTCGTCAATTCAATTTTAATCTTCAGAAGTACGTTCTCCACATTATGTTCCAAATCACTAATTCTACGTGACACCGTATTGTTTGATAAGGGAACAAGATCAATTTTCCGTGCTGCCTTCTCTTCAAAAATACATTTCACGATATCGTTTGCACATGGTCCAATGAAATTTTCTGCCATTGTATATGCCTTTCCAGATCTTGTAATTCTATAATTCACTGGAATTGATGCCTCAAGGGCCATTTTATCTTCGTTTGATGACAGGGAAAAAGAGACACTAGACTTTTTATTATCTGCTAATATTCATTTAAAATATGGGTATTTCCAGTGGCGTAACTATTGGGTGGTAGGGCTGGCAAAATGCCACGGGCATGACCTGACGGAGCCCACAGGGCCGCGAGCTTAGAAGTATCCTTAAGTATCCATCATTTTTAACAAAATTTACTCAAAGCTTAAATTGCAGTAAGAGAGGTTTATATGCAACATTTCTTTGACACAATTCAACAAATTCATAATATTTTTGGGCATAGTATTAACAGATGAAATATCTTATCAAGTTTTATATACGATGAAACACGGAAATCTTCAACTTCGATAACATTAAGAACATTGAACCCTACTAGATGGGCAGGACGTTATGATACCATTTTTGCAATAAAAATTCGGTTTGTTGAAGTCCAAAAAGTGAAGTCCAAAACCAAAAACGAAAACAGTTCTATTAAATTAAGAAGACCGAGATCCAACAATTTCATTATATTATTGGTTTTCCATTGCAAAATTCTACAGACTATCGATGCAGTCTGTAAAACAGTTCTAAAGCCTTATGACGTTTGAAAATTTGTCTGGAAGAAATAGAAAGGTATCGACATGAATTTGAACATTTATAAAAGGAAGTAAATAGTGTAGCAGAGAAGTAGTCCATCAACCCTGAATTTTCTAAAACTCGTCACAGCGTCACCAAGATCCGGAAAGTTTGTTCAAAGTGAACATATATTGGACATTAAGATAGAAGAAACATACATATTGAAGTATTGGACATCATTATTAATGAACTGAAATCGCGTTTCCTTCCAATGAATGAAATTGTTTACAATTTCAGTGTTTCGCAACCTGTCACTTTACAAAATTGAAATTATACTGATCTATTAAAAAAAGCTCTAGAATTTCTTGAAATGTACAATAAAGACATATCTGAATCATTTGCCAGGGAAATTCTCAGTTTTTGGCCCATTTTCAAAGACGATATGGAAAAGTTTTCGTGTGTTTGAGAATTAATAATAATGATTTATTTATTATTAATTCTATTTTTATTAAAAATTAATGCCATTTGTTACAATTCCTGTGACTACAGTTAGTGTTGCAAAATCATTTTCGAAGCCCAAATTATTAAAAACCTATTTAACAAGTTGAGACCAGCGCTCGGTTTTGTGTGTTAGTATAGCGGCCAGCGTGTTCCACCGATGGTACACACCGGCGTTAACGTGTTAAGGAACTCTATGGGACAAGACAGACTACGTAACTTTTCCATTCTGTCTATTGAAAATACTATGGCCTGATCTTTAAACTTTGATGATGTTCTTAATACTTTTTCGGAACAGAAAGAGAAAGAATTGTATTAATAATATTGATAAGATTAAATTGTTATTTTATTATAAATATGTAATACCTATGCTTTTGAAAATTTAGTTTATTAGATATTTAATTTAAATGCACACAATATTAGTAACACTGTTGAAAGCTAAATTACAACGTTAAAATTAAATTACAACGTGACGATTTTTACCGGGGGCTCATCCAATGAATTTGCCACGCGCCTCAGATAGTATAGTTACGCCACTGGATACATTTTGCCACTGGCCACTGGATTACATTGGGTGTGTTTTGTTTTGTTTTTACTTGAGCTTATTTTTCCTTGGTAATTCAAAATGTCGCCATTGCAATATTATTTTCGCGAACCCCCTTTGTACACCCCGCGAACCACCGGTTGGGAATCGATGTCCTAGAAGAAAGATCAATGTAAAGCTATTGTCAAAGAGTTTTTGGATCAAAGTAAAATAAAAAATCCTTTTTGTGACAATGTTCTAGGAAATGGGTGGTATAAAGCCTTTCTTGAAAGGAATCCGATTCTTATTGAAAGATTTCCAGAAAGAGCAACTAAAGCCAGCTCTTGTGTAAGTGAGAGTAATATTAAAAAATGGTTGAGTGAAATATATATGATTATTTATCAAAAATTAAATATTTAAACATATTAAAAGATCCGACTCTTGTTTCCAATGGTGATGAAACTTATTTTATGGTATGTCCAAAAATGAAAAACAAAATAGCCCCTCGTGGGGCACAAAATGTTTATGAAATTGATCACGGCAATTTCAAACTTAATGGAAAGACATCTTAAAAACAATGTTATATTTATGGTTTTTGTAGAGTGTCACGAAGGTGGACTGAAAGCTATTAAATAACTGACAAATTTCACATGAGATTTGTTTTGCTAGTCCTAAAAAGACTTGGTAATTGTTATATAGCTCCAGAAAGGTTGAATATATTTATATATTCAGGCTGTGTTCTGATTGTTTTCAGTTTGTATGATTATCTATAATATAGGATGGTTTTACCAATTCGAAAAAAAAGAAAAAGATAAACAAAAAGAAAAACAGAAAACTTAAGAAAAAAAAACTGGCGGAAAAAAATCATAGAGTTGATTGAGGATCAAGAAAATGTTGGTGGCAATTAAATGAATAATCATAACATTAATTATAAATTTATGTTTAAATTGTTTTTTTTTAAACAATAATTAAATATTTTCGTTTTATTAGATCACTGGAGTGTTCATCACTGGAGTGATCACTAGTTCATAATAGTTTTTCATATTTTCAAATTACTTTTATTTATTATGAAGCGTTGACTAATTACTGTAAATCCACTAGACAATCACTACATTCTTATGATCTATAACTATGTTTTTTGATGAATCAAATATTTATCTTCTTATTTTCTATAAAATTTAAAATTTTTGATTCGAATTATTATTTAAATAGAAAAGTGACGTTTTTTACAATTACTAGCACTATAATAATTCGTAAATTCATTTTATACAAGCATGTAATTTATTGTTTTCATTGTTCGATTTCTAAAATGACCCATCACTATACTGTTTACCCCTACAGTGTTCGGTTACTTGTAAGTTCACTAAAACATTATGAACAGTGTGAGGAAGAAAAAGCCAATTCTCCTTAAGTGCCAGGTTATCTCGGAGACGATTAAGTTATTTCGCAGACTCAAGTTTTCTTTCGAAAAACATTTTCAAAATATTTGGGCATTTGCCAATGCACAGAAAATAGCTATTCAAAGACGGGAACATTTTTAGAACTCTCAAGCGTGGACATTAACGCAAGCCACCTTGTTTTACTGTAGTCCAGCAGTTTGTGATACTCTGTGTCTGCTTCTACTCGAACGCTGTAGATATATAAAAAAGAATAAATTTTCACAATCACGCACTCGAAGTCTACAGGGAAACAATCTGCGGATGTTTTGATCTGCGATGTGAACTATGAGGGTTTCACATCCAATCCCGATGAGCTGTCTTCCGTGTGATTTGTTCAATTTTGCGAAAACATTATTAATCGCGTTTCTATTTTCCTCTAAAATTGCTTATTCAAATTATTGCAAGACAATACTTCCTTCAAATCGTCAACAATTATATCCGATGTTTCACCTTGCTGTTATCAAATCTCTAAAATCTTGACTTTGACGCCTTCGTATGGTAAAAATTGCGGATTAACACTAGGAATAATTTTATCGAGCCATGGTTTGAAGCATCTGTTAATTAAGTTATGCAGTGGGCTTCGCGAAGTTACTCTTTCAATTCATAGGTTGTCATAAAGGCCAACCCATTAACAACAACAGCCTGGGATTTTGTAGGTGCACATTTAATTTTTGCTCAAAACATGTTGAATTAAATGAGGAGCACAGTCATTTGAGCGAGAGCTGTGATTTTCTTGCACCGTGTGAAACGCCCACGCACTCTCCGCCGCAGTTATATCCAAATTTTGAGAAGTCAGCAAATGGGTTCTTTTAAACAACGTAAGTATTGACGAGCTTGACGCCGTAGCTTGATCGGAAAACCTGTGTTTTTCCGATTTTAAATGTTTCTCGATATCATTGGCATCATCGCTGCACCGTAACTAACGTTTGCTGAAGATGCACCACTCCTTTGTTTTATAAACGGATACTTGTTTTGTAATATAATTTTAAAGGTACACTTGCGTTTAGGCATTTTTGTTATGGTACAATCACACACTCCGTCCGTTGTGAACTTAAAGCACTGCGGACTTAAAGCACTGAACCGGACTTAAAGCATTGAACTAAAGCACTGCGTTTCGTTGTTCGCTGAGTGAGTGCAGCATCTGTGCCGCTTTCACGCGTCATCCAGGCAAGTACTGTGTTTACACAATAGCAAGTAGAGACCTAACCGTGAAAGCGGGACGTTTTTGCCCTCGCTGGGGACAGCGGGACAGACAGCCTGAAAGCGGGACTGTCCCCCCCAAAGCGGGACTGTTCCCCCCAAAGCGGGACGTATGGTCACGTTAGGTATAACCAAATACATTTTCCTCCCACTTTCCCCTGGAAACCACCGTTGTATCACTCCAGGGAAATGCTTAGTCGTGTATTTTGTCTATTTGTCCCGTTCCAGGTGTGGTGGTGGCTCAGATAGCTAAGCACTTGGCCTTTGAGTCAGACAGCTGGGGTTCAAATCCCCGCAGAACCAAAGCAGCTAAAATTAGGCAACCGCGGCAACCGTGGGGTCTTAACTGTCTAACACCTTCTCTGGAAATTTGTCGTTCGGATTCGACGTTAAACTGTAGGTACCCCATATTCAAATTTTAGTGCTGATATGTGGCAGAGAAGAGGCCGGTGCTCAGCAGTAGGATATAAAGGCTGATGATGATTTTTTCCCGTTCACCTCTTTCGTCGTTTTCTTTCTTTTTCAATATTTATGTTAACTTTGTCGTTATAGTTCTTCATGTTTCCTCACTCTCCAGCATATACCCAGTAACATTTTCCGCAGTTACTCTTTCGCCTACGCTTTCCTTCATTTTTTTCCTTTGCGCTTCCCATCTTCGACCGTCGAAGACTGTATGTTCCGCTCTATCCTCCTCCCCTTAGTAGTAACAGTCCGCCGTTTCAGCTAGTTTGAACCTTTTAAGGTAGTGGCCTTTTGAGGTAATGGCCTTTTAAGGTACCTAGTGGCCTTTTAAGGTAGTGGCCAAAACATCCATGCCCCGTCAATACTTGTGTCAGGTAATAGTCCATTTCACCATGCTCTCGGTTTATCCAATTTTTTACATTTCATCCACCTTTCCCTTCAAGTTTTTCCATTTCTCCTGTAGTTCTCTAATGTTTTGTGTCTTGTTCCCTAATGCGGATGGTTTCTTGCTTGTGTTTTCCAGCCTTCTACGTCTTCCCTCTACTACTAGATCGATGGGTGGGCTTCTCGCCACCACTCGCAGTGCATCGCTAGATACACTCCGGTATACGCAATAGACTCTAATCAGTATTTTTCGCTGGGTCCGTTCTAAAATTTGGTTATATCTTTTCCTTGCCATATAGGTGCACCATAGAGTATGATGGAGCAAACTACCGATGCGATCAGCCGCCGTTTGCTACATCGTGGTCCTCCGATGTTTGGCATTGGTTGTCCTAGGCCTCGGCTTTCGTTGCTATTAATATCACGTTCTGTATGATACTCATATTTCTGTTGAATATACCTCCAAGATACCTCAATGTCTCTGATATTGTTATTATTGCATCTTCTGCTTTGATTTACATTTTTGAGAGCTTTCTCCCTGCTAATATAATTGTTTCCGTTTTAGAGACAGAACAGAAGGGCCCCAGGAACAGACGGTATATCGGATATACCGTTTGTTCCTGGGGCCCTTCTGTTTTTCGTTTTTCCGGCCGCCTCTCTCATTTCGTTCTCTTTGAATAGTGGACAGTTTACCCGAGCTTCCTTTTGTATAAGCTAACTAGTACTGCAAGACTGTTCTCCTCTTGCAATTTGAGAGGTCCTCTGTTCTCCACTGACAGACATCTTTTTTGGTGTATATATGAGTAATATCTTGTCCGCAATTTCTACCAGCTTGCTTAGTTTATTCCAACGTTGTTGATACAAGGCATTGTCACCTGGCTTCTTTAGTTTTTGACCAGGGTTTGGAGGAGTACCCTAAATAGTCTTATAATCTCGATATCTTCCGTATGTCTTAGTTCCATTTTGCATATACAATTTTCTATAGTTTCCAAATTTCCTTCAATCTCCATCTTTATTGTTTGGTTAATAATCCCTATTTCTGTACCTTCGTTAATTTCTGCCATCTCTGGGTATCGCTCTATGAACTGCCTGTTTAAGCCTTTTTTCCATTTTTAGGGTTCCGTACCGAAAACGGAACACTTATAGGATCACTTTGTTGTCCGTCTGTCTGTCTCTCTATCTGTCTGTCCGTCCGTCCGTCTGTCTGTCTGTCAAGACCATTTTTCTCAGGAAGGCGTACAGGTAACAAGTTGAAATTTGTATGAAATACTCGGGTCTGCGGTCTCTTTAAGCTGTGAAAAAATCAAACTTGTAAGTCAACGCGATCAAAAGATATGATCGTTTATGTCGCATATTTTGCGATTTCACAAGGGAATCAAAACATATAGGGTACTTCCCGTTGACCTAGAATCATGAAATTTGGCAAGAAGCGGTGTCTTACAACACATGTAAAGGGAAAAATCTGAAAACCGTAAATATGTAGTTTAATTACAAGAAAATGCGAATTTACTATTAGAAACTTATGAAAATACACTAATGTTGTCGTAGTAGCATTGTCAGGCTCCGGAAGCATATGTGTTGCATACAGTTAGGTCCTCCTCGGTTAGGTCCGAAGGTTAAATAGTATGTGTCGGCACCAAGGTGTTTATTCTGAATTTTCTTTGTTTATATGCGTTATGCATTTCATCACGTACGTTCTATATACATAATATATACAGGGTATATATTATGTCTAAATTTTGCTTGTTTATAATCGTTATGCGACATACTCAAGTCCAGTAACATCCTGTATATTTTGCTGTATTTCGTCTAATTTTTCTTTATAATCTACATATACTTAAATCACGTACGCCCTATAATTTTTGGTAGTCAATTGCCCAAAAGCAGTCAATTGAACAACTGAATGTTAAGAGTATCGAAATAGATCTAGAAATAGTTAATATATTAGTTTATATTAGATCTAGAAATAGTTAGATCTTAATATAAGTTAGTGAATAAGTGTAATACTAAAATAAAGTTTTCTTTTTTATAAGTTTAAAAATATTCGCGTTATTAAAAAAAAATAACCTGTATACCTTTATACAGGGTATATAAGTATACAGGCAAAATTGAGCAGTAAAAACAAATAGTGAAGTTCCAGAACCCCTAAACACTCATAGTGAATGGGGGATGTATGGTAATAAAATATAGGGTAGAATTCCATCGTACGACAGCGACATCTTGAGGTTATGCTTGTAGCCGTACTAAGATGGTCGTGATTTAAGCAGGGCCACTTGTCAAGTTAACTGAATGTGCTTGCTACGTCCTCCACAAAAAAAAGATACCTTACTTACAAGTTTGTACGGAACCCTCGGTGCGCGAGTCACAACTCGCACTTGGCCGGTTTTTTCTTTAATAGCTGCGTCCCCAGTGCAGACTCGAGAGCACTTGGAAAACTCTACCGACGCATTTTTAATTTCTCCCTTAGTGCAGACTTTGTCTGTCACTAGCTATTCAAGTGGGCAAAACCTGCACAAGTAGACCTCTCCGGTGGACCGTCGAGTGTATGGATCCGCTCCGCTCGGCTCGCCTCAGGTCCGATTGGGTCTGCCCCCCTTAGCTCTGTCATTTTTCCACATATTGCATCCGTTCAGCTCCGTTATGCCCGCCATACACGCTACGGTCTACCGGAGAGGTTACATGTGCAGGTTTGCCTGCGCAGGTCAACCGTACGCAAGAAACTGCACAGGTCTATTCCCACACACGCTCCGGTCTACCTGCGCAGGCAAACCTGCACAGGTAGACCTCTCTGGTGAACCGTTGTGTGTATGGCGGGCATTACGTTTCCACACACTCAATCCCCTCCCACCGAACCCTTCGTGAACTTATTAGTTTATGTATAGGGCTAAATATGTGCTGCCATACTGGTTGCATATATGCCTTAGCGCATATATGAAAACGTTAGTGTTGCGCCTGCGTCCAGTGCGCGACAAGCCTAATAAGGCTTATCGCACACTGGATCCGCTCCGCTCAGTTCACATCAGATCCGATCGGGTCCGCTCCTCTCAGCTCCGTCATTTTCCACATATTGCATCCGGTCAGCTACGTCAATTTTCCACTGACTCAATCCCCTCCCAGCTCTCGACCGGGAGAGTTAAATATGTGCTGCCATCCTGGTTGCATAAATGCCTTAGCGCATATATAAAAACGGTAGTGTTGCGCCTGCGTGAATCCGCCAGCATCCGATCTCCGGCCTAGTATTCTTCAGAAACAGAGGATAAGGAGCGAAGCGAGCGGAACGGAGCCAAGCTGAGCTGAGCAGAGGCGGTATGTGCGTCGCTATTTAAATACACGGGTTTTATATTTTCCTTGGCTGAAAGGCTGAACGGAGACGAGCGGATCCATTGTGCGAGAAGCGTAATAAGAAACTTTTTGTGGCCCGCAGTGGACGATATAAGCAGAGACTGCATAATGCATCCAACAAGATGCTGCCACATGTCATACAGCAGGTGATTTATTGCAAGAGAAGTTCCCGGCGTCTTATTTCGAAAATAGCTCACGCGAGTGGCCGCCAAGATCGTGCGATCTAAGTTCTGAAACATTTGCTAAAAACTAGAATGTTCTATCTAGAATGCAAGCAAAGTTCTATCAAGATGAACTTGTTTGTTTTAGTTTGCAGTTAAGAATACATGCCGTAGTCAGCTGATTTCCTCCGCGTCTTTTTAGATATTATATTAATATGTTTGTTTGTTTGTTTTGATTTATTAATTAATTTGCCTGGAATATTATGTAATGAATATTTCAGGTTTAAATTACATTTAATTATCGGAGTGTTGTATGTGTGTAAATATTGGATTTTCTAAGTGCTTTCTGCCCAAACGATAATTTTACATTTTATTTATCAATTTAATTGATCACAATTGCCGTTAATTTGAAACCGATTATTCCAAGTTTCAGAAACTGAAATTGTTTTTCAAAAATGTTTTCAGGATTTTGAGATATTTCGGTTAAAAATTTCTTTTAGGTAATTAAAACAAAATATTTCTGAACTTTCTTCCAATTGTTTAATTGTTCAGGGTGTTAGGAACTGCAATTCTTTTAGAATTGGCAAAACCAATAATAAGTTAAAACCAATTATAAAAAAAAACCGGCCAAGTGCGAGTTGTGACTCGCGCTCCGAGGGTTCCGTACAAACTTGTAAGTAAGGTATCTTTTTTTTGTGCAAGCACATTCAGTTAACTTGACAAGTGGTCCTCCTGAAATCACGACCATCTTAGTACCGCTGCAAGCATAACCTCAAGATGTCGCTGTCGTACGATGGAATTCTACCCTATATTTTATTACCATACCCCATTCCCCCATTCACTATGAGTGTTTAGGGGTTCTGGAACTTCACTATTTGCTTTTACTGCTCAATTTTGCATGTATACCTATATACCCCGAATAAAGGTATACATGGTATTTTTTTTAAATAACGCGAATATTTTTAAACTTATAAAAAGAAAACTTTATTTTAGTATCACACTTATTCACTAACTTATAATAAGATCTAACTATTTGTAGATCTAATATAAACTAATATATTAACTATTTCTAGATCTATTTCGATACTCTTAACATTCAGTTGCTCAACTGACTGCTTTTGGGCAATTGACTACCAAAAAATATAGGGAGTACGTGATTTAAGTATATGTAGATTATAAACAAAAATTAGACGAAATATAATATATACAGGATGTTGACTGCTGGAATGTTACTGGAATTGAGTATGTCGCATGTCGGTTATAAACAAGCAAAATTTAGACATAATATATACCCTGTATATATTATGTATATAGAGCGTACGTGATGAAATGCATAACGCATATAAACAAAGAAAATTCAGAATAAACAGCTTGGTGCCGACACATACTTTTTAACCTTCGGACCTAACCGAGGAGGACCTAACTGTATGCAACCCATATGCTTTTGGTGCCTGATAATACCACGCAACACATTGGTGTATCTTCATAAGTTTCTAATAGTAAATTCGCATTGTTCTTGTAATTAAACTACATATTTACGGTTTTCGGAAGTACCCTATAGGTTTTGATTCCCTTGTGAAATCGCAAAATATGCAACATATACGGTCATATCTTTTGATCGCGTTGATTTACAAGTTTGATTTTTTTACAGCTGAAAGAGACCGCAGACCCGAGTATTTCATACAAATTTCAACTTGTTACCTCTACGCGTTCCTGAGTAAAATGGTCTTGACAGACAGACAGACGGACAACAAAGTGATCCTATAAGGGTTCCGTTTTCGGTACGGAACCCTAAAAATCATATAAACTTAATAAAGGCCGAACACAGCCTGAATATACAAATATATTTATTCTTTCCGGAGCTCAATAAAACTAATGAGTCTTTTTAGGACTACCAAAAACAAATCTAATGTCAATTAAAAAGACTCATTAGTTTTATAGGGCTCCGTAAAGAATATATTTATGTATTCAGGCTGTGTTCCGGCTTTATTAAGTTTATGCAATTCTTTTCTTGAAAATATTTTCATAATTCTGAGATATTTGGGTTTGGTAATTGGTTTTAACCTCAAATTTAATTTCTTATTTTTGCCATTTTTGCTAAATGTACTTGAGAAGGTGTCAATTATTTTTCGAAAATATTTTCTGGAATCTGAAACGTTTAAAATTGCGCTGAACTCAACCCTCCAGACAAACAAATAATCAAAACTTCCCCCAAACAAAAGTAATTTCGCAACAAACTCCCTTTAGTTTTCCCATCAGAGACACTCTCGCTGCAAACTTGCGAAAAAGCCTCAAGAAACTATCTAGCAGCAGCATTATTATTCCTGCCAAGCCTCAAAACACTCTAGCTCTAGCCTTTGAAAACGTCAGCAGGTGACGATTTCCAATAAATTATTCACACCGAGGAATACTTGAAGGTAAATTATTTACTTGTTGGGGAAATTGAGAATAATTTATAGAATACGAGTGAATTGTTAAATTGCCCGTGTTTACGTTTTTAATGGAAAAGTTTGATCGGGAAGATGTTTTCCGATTGTCCGTTCTCGTTTCGGATTGAGATGAGAAATCGCGCACTTCGCGTCTCATTTTCATCAAAACTTGAGAGTTTATGCCCTCATTGTAAAGTTTCTTCGGTCGCATCCTTTGCTCTAAGGGATTAAAATGGAAATGCAATTTTGCAAATGGGAATGTTTCGCGATCTGGAATACAATTTGTAAAAGTACAACTTTAAACTTATATAAGTGAGATTTTTATAAAAGCCGACAAATTAAGAGCGTCCTGATTTTAAACTGTAATTATCAAAAAACGTTTTTATTGAACGTTGTAGAGTAAAATCTAAAGTTAAATGCTTAATCCTAAATTAACAATTAATACCAAAATATAATGACCTCCGTTTGATTTGATGTAAGAATGAGATCGATACAACAATGAACGCATTACACGCTGGCATATATCTGGCGAAATCTCACGAGTAGCTTTTCATTTCAAGTCTTAAATTCAGTTCATTTTAAGTTCTAAACCCACCGCAACCATCGACCTTGAAATCTTATCAGTGGTTTTGAACATGGCTGGTTGATGTCTCTGACCTGACTAGATAGATGGCGCTTATTAGTAGTTATAACCTTGACTGGTGGATGGCGCAAATGGTGCTTTAGTTCAGCTTTTTACTGACAGATGGCGCTTTAGTTCAGGTTTTCACCTTGAAACTACACACAAAGTGGATAACTAATCTAGTCCGATCTGGTCTAATCTGCGTGAGGTTACATAGACCTCACGCCCTCTTTAGCGTGGGGTTACATAGACCTCACACCCTCTTTAGCGTGGAGTTACATAGACCTCACACCTTCTTTAGCGTGGGGTTACAGACCGAACCAATGAGATTCATAGCTGGTTATAGCTTATTAAAGCTAATTTAAATCTGTTTAAAAGCTGATTAAAGCTGTTTATAGACCTCACATCCTGTTTAGTGTTAGCTTGGGATTACAAACACCTCTCTCTGTTTAACGTGGGGATACATAGACCTCACACCCTGTTTTGTGTTCTATGTAACTCCACGCTAAACAGGGTGTGAGGTCTATGTAACCCCACGGCTAAAGAGGGTGTGAGGTGTGTGTAACCCCACGCTAAAGAGGATGTGAGGTGTGTGTATCCCCACGCTAAAGAGAGTGTGAGGTCTACTTAACCCCACGCTAAAGAGGGTGTGAGGTGTGTGTAACCCCACGCTAAAGAGGGTGTGAGGTGTATGTAACCCCACGCTAAAGAGGGTGTGAGGTGTGTGTAATCCCACGCTAAAGAGTGTGCGAGGTCTATGTAACCCCACGCTAAAGAGGGTGTGAGGTCTATGTAACCCCACGCAGATTAGACCAGAAAAGACCAGACAAGACGAGAGTGGACTAGATTAGTTATTCACTTTCCGTGTACTTTCAAGGTTGGAGGGGAAGGTGGGTTTAGAACATAGGATCTTGTTGGTGAAAACCTAAACTAAAGCGCCATCTGTCAGTAAAAAGCTGAACTAAAGCGCGATTTGCGCCATCTACCAGTCCTGGTTAGAACTACTAATAAGCGCCATCTACCGAGTTAGGTCAGCGACATCAACCAGCCAAGTTCAGAACCACTGATAAGATTTCAAGGTCGGTGATTGCGGTGGGTTTAGAACGCATCATTTTCCCCTACTCAGGTCGATTCTGTTTCTGATTTAATTTCTGAAACTTTAGATTTAACATGACCCCACAAGAAATAATCCAAAGGCGACAAATCCGGAGAACGAGTACACCACAACTAAGAAAACAATTTTAATTTGCGACAAGAACAAATTTTCAAACTCAAATATGTCCTAGGCCTAGGCCGTACTACGGTTAAAGCGCCGCGGTTTTTAATCGCATGATTTTGTGACTCAAGTAGGCTAATACAGGCGGCCTCACTTGCGGTTTTTACCCGCGACTGATTTTTCCCATAGCGTACTGTGTGTTTCTCGAGCGGTTTCGCGGTTATAGCGGTTACCGCTAGCGGGAAAAACCGTACTGCGGCCTCTGTCTAGGGCCTAGTCCGCACTACGGCTAAACGACCGCGGTTTTAAATCGTGTGAGTCAACTAAGGCCTAGGCCGCACTACGCCTAAACCTCTGCGGTTTTTAATCGTGTGATTTTGTAAGTCAAGTGAGCTAATACAAGCGGCCTCACTAGCGGTTTTTTCCCGCGACTATTTTTTCCCAAAGCGGACTGTGTTTCTCGAGCGGATTGGTGGTTATTGCTCGCGAGAAAAAACCGTGGTGCGACCTCGGCCTAAGGCCTAGGCCGCACTACAGCTAAACCGCCGCGGTTTTTAATCACGTGCATTTGTGAGTCAAGTAAGTTAATACAAGCGGCCTCACTTGCGGTTTTTTTCCCGCGACTGATTTTAGTAAAGCAGTGTGTGCTTCTCGAGCGGTTTTGCGGTTATAGCGGCTAACCGCTCGCTTGAAAAAAGCGGCCTCGGCCTGAATCCCGAAAATATTTTCAACAAAAGTTCCTGAAAACTGAATCATTCGTTTCGTCTGCAATGACGAAATAACATTTTTCATCTCACACCAAAACTAAATCTACAACTCTACATCAAACTGAAACCACAATAACTCACGACGGTAAAAACCAGACAACTCCAATCCCGATTTCCTCCCATTATCTCCGCGAACATCACATTACACCCCCATTTTCCCCACAAGAAAAACCAAACAGGGGGGTGGGGTGGTTTTTCTCCGCACCCTTAAAACCAGACATTTTTCATTCACCTTTCACTCAACGAAACGATTAACCACTTCTTTTTTCTCCTCGCATCTTACAGCCAGAGGAGACCCCAGAGCGTCAGCTCCGAAGACGGAACTCGCGTCTGCCCGTCCGCTGCGACCGGAAGCTTCCGTTCGGCCGGAAGCGGCTGCGCCAAGCTCAAACGCCACAACGCTTGCCGCCAAAAAAACAGAAACCCGACAGTCAAAACATTTGAAGACGAAGCGGTAAGTCATAGAATTAAGTCAAGGTTTGTACCAACAGCGGTTAGCAAACTATCCGACGCATGCGCTTGATGCGCACAGTTTGCCAACCGTTTTTGGAACAAATCTTAATATATAATAGCTTAACCCTTGACATACAATGACGTCTCCAAGACAAACGTATATACGTGTCGTGTATGTGTCATAAGATCACATGTATATGGCACGTCAACGCTTTTTTTATTCGTATTTCAAGGTTATATATCATGGTTATATTCGTATGTCAATATAATATGTCAATGGGTTAAACACTGTTATCTAGTTAGATTTAGTTTAATCTGAATCCATATATAAGGTGTCACTCTGCCAAGCCATATATCCCCTGTTCGAATCTGGGAACGCAAATATGGAAATATAAGCAGTTCTTCTGTGCATGGCTCTGTCCAAGTCATCACAGCAAAAATCTGCCTCTAAAACCTCCCCTAATAATGGTTTGCCATCTATGGTAAAAATCTAAGGGCTCCCCCTATACTTGGCTAAGACACCAAAGCACAAGTACAGTATAATTTCTTTAATTCGGCCGTTGCTTAATCGAACGACACGTTCAGTAATCCGGCGATCTGGAGACCGATTGCGCTCTTCCCTCCCATCACTCCTTCTGATAATCTGGCGTTTGTATGGTCCCGTATGTGTCGGATTATCGGGAATATACTGTACAGTATATTCTCTGTAATTCGGCCGTTGGTTAATCGGTCGACACGTTCAGTAATCTGACGATCTGTAGACCGATCGCGCTCTTCCCTCCCATCACTCTCTTTGATAATCCGGCGGTTGTATGGTCCAGTATGTGTCGGATTATCGAGATTATACTGTATAATCAAAGGGGGGTGTATAATCAAAGGGAGATGTGCGCAATAGATCGATGCCGTCTACTTTTAGTGAACTAGAGGGCATTCAAACGCCAATGCAAGGCAAAAATCTCAGGATCGATCGTTAGGAAATAGTCGAGACATTCTTACGCTCAACTTTAGATTATTAGTGCGGATGGACGAACGGACGGTATTTTATGGTCTATATGGTCACTAGACAAGTCGTTTAATAAATCTAAAGTCTTTGCTAAATTCTAAGCGATCGATTAATATTTACTATGCGCTTAACGAGACCATCCAGAACTTTATCATATAGTGATAATAATGGATCGACTGCACCCACCGTCGGCAAAACTTTGTTGTGGAGGGATAATTATCCCCCCGATTGTAATGAATCTGCGCTCGGGGAGGCTCAACTCTTTCCAGCCACTATCAACTTTACCCATTAATAACTTTGCCTAATTGAATCCTTTTTAATTACTCTCTCGGTCATTTTCCTAACAGACAGTTCCATATCATATCAGACAGTTCCATATCATATCAGACAGTTCCATATCATATCAGACAGTTCCATATCATATCAGATAGTTTCATATCATATCAGACAGTTCCGTATCATATCAGAGGTTTTACTTACCAGACTCATGTTCTTTATGACAGTTCCATATCATATCAGACAGTTCCATATCATATCAGACAGTTCCATAACATATCAGAGATTTTACTTACCAGACTCATGTTCTTCATGACAGTTCCATATCATATCAGACAGTTTCATATCATATCATACAGTTCCATATCATATCAGACAGTTCCATATCATATCAGATAGTTTCATATCATATCAGACAGTTCCGTATCATATCAGAGGTTTTGCTTACCAGACTCATGTTCTTTATGACAGTTCCATATCATATCAGACAGTTCCATAACATATCAGAGATTTTACTTACCAGACTCATGTTCTTCATGACAGTTCCATATCATATCAGACAGTTCCATATCATATCAGACAGTTCCATATCATATCAGACAGTTCCATATCATATCAGATAGTTTCATATCATATCAGACAGTTCCGTATCATATCAGAGGTTTTACTTACCAGACTCATGTTCTTTATGACAGTTCCATATCATATCAGACAGTTCCATATCATATCAGAGAGTTCCATAACATATCAGAGATTTTACTTACCAGACTCATGTTCTTCATGACAGTTCCATATCATATCAGACAGTTCCATATCATATCAGTCAGTTCCATAACATTTCAGAGATTTTACTTACCAGACTCATGTTCTTCATGACAGTTCCATATCATATCAGACAGTTCCATATCATATCAGTCAGTTCCATAACATTTCAGAGATTTTACTTACCAGACTCATGTTCTTCATGACAGTTCCATATCATATCAGACAGTTCCATATCATATCAGTCAGTTCCATAACATTTCAGAGATTTTACTTACCAGACTCATGTTCTTCATGACAGTTCCATATCATATCAGACAGTTCCATATCATATCAGACAGTTCCATATCTTATCAGACAGTTCCATATCATATCAGATAGTTTCATATCATATCAGACAGTTCCGTATCATATCAGAGGTTTTACTTACCAGACTCATGTTCTTTATGACAGTTCCATATCATATCAGACAGTTCCATATCATATCAGACAGTTCCATAACATATCAGAGATTTTACTTACCAGACTCATGTTCTTCATGACAGTTCCATATCATATCAGACAGTTTCATATCATATCATACAGTTCCATATCATATCAGACAGTTCCATATCATATCAGATAGTTTCATATCATATCAGACAGTTCCGTATCATATCAGAGGTTTTGCTTACCAGACTCATGTTCTTTATGACAGTTCCATATCATATCAGACAGTTCCATAACATATCAGAGATTTTACTTACCAGACTCATGTTCTTCATGACAGTTCCATATCATATCAGACAGTTCCATATCATATCAGACAGTTCCATATCATATCAGACAGTTCCATATCATATCAGATAGTTTCATATCATATCAGACAGTTCCGTATCATATCAGAGGTTTTACTTACCAGACTCATGTTCTTTATGACAGTTCCATATCATATCAGACAGTTCCATATCATATCAGACAGTTCCATATCATATCAGTCAGTTCCATAACATTTCAGAGATTTTACTTACCAGACTCATGTTCTTCATGACAGTTCCATATCATATCAGACAGTTCCATATCATATCAGACAGTTCCATATCTTATCAGACAGTTCCATATCATATCAGATAGTTTCATATCATATCAGACAGTTCCGTATCATATCAGAGGTTTTACTTACCAGACTCATGTTCTTTATGACAGTTCCATATCATATCAGACAGTTCCATATCATATCAGACAGTTCCATAACATATCAGAGATTTTACTTACCAGACTCATGTTCTTCATGACAGTTCCATATCATATCAGACAGTTTCATATCATATCATACAGTTCCATATCATATCAGACAGTTCCATATCATATCAGATAGTTTCATATCATATCAGACAGTTCCGTATCATATCAGAGGTTTTGCTTACCAGACTCATGTTCTTTATGACAGTTCCATATCATATCAGACAGTTCCATAACATATCAGAGATTTTACTTACCAGACTCATGTTCTTCATGACAGTTCCATATCATATCAGACAGTTCCATATCATATCAGACAGTTCCATATCATATCAGACAGTTCCATATCATATCAGATAGTTTCATATCATATCAGACAGTTCCGTATCATATCAGAGGTTTTACTTACCAGACTCATGTTCTTTATGACAGTTCCATATCATATCAGACAGTTCCATATCATATCAGAGAGTTCCATAACATATCAGAGATTTTACTTACCAGACTCATGTTCTTCATGACAGTTCCATATCATATCAGACAGTTCCATATCATATCAGTCAGTTCCATAACATTTCAGAGATTTTACTTACCAGACTCATGTTCTTCATGACAGTTCCATATCATATCAGACAGTTCCATATCATATCAGTCAGTTCCATAACATTTCAGAGATTTTACTTACCAGACTCATGTTCTTCATGACAGTTCCATATCATATCAGACAGTTCCATATCATATCAGTCAGTTCCATAACATTTCAGAGATTTTACTTACCAGACTCATGTTCTTCATGACAGTTCCATATCATATCAGACAGTTCCATATCATATCAGACAGTTCCATATCTTATCAGACAGTTCCATATCATATCAGATAGTTTCATATCATATCAGACAGTTCCGTATCATATCAGAGGTTTTACTTACCAGACTCATGTTCTTTATGACAGTTCCATATCATATCAGACAGTTCCATATCATATCAGACAGTTCCATAACATATCAGAGATTTTACTTACTAGACTCATGTTCTTCATGACAGTTCCATATCATATCAGACAGTTCCATATCATATCAGACAGTTCCATAACATTTCAGAGATTTTACTTACCAGACTCATGTTCTTCATGACAGTTCCATATCATATCAGACAGTTCCATATCATACCAGTCAGTTCCATAACATTTCAGAGATTTTACTTACCAGACTCATGTTCTTCATGACAGTTCCATATCATATCAGACAGTTGCAAATCATATCAGACAGTTCCATATCATATCAGACAGTTCCATATCATATCAGACAGCTCCATAATATATCAGAGATTTTACTTACCGGACTCATCTGACAGTTCCATATCATATCAGACAGTTCCATATCATATCAGACAGTTCCATATCATATCAGACAGTTCCATATCATATCATACAGTTCCATATCATATCAGACAGGTCCATAACATATCAGAGATTTTACTTACCGGACTTATCTTCTCATTGTGTAAATGGCGAATGCGCCGGGCGCGAGTCACTTTAAGATCTCGCTACAGACAGACGGAAAGATGGAATAGCATTTAACCTTAAGATTTCGTTCTCTAGGATATCTAGTTTCACTTTCGTTAGTTTTCAGTGTGATGTATCATCTAGTTTACTAAATATTATGGTTTCAACAACTTGCATTTCATATATGTAAGGTAAATCGATTGTAAAAAGTTTGTGAGATGTTTGCTTATTTTTAACAGACAGACGAACAGAGGCATCAGCTCGAAACTTAAAATATAAGGAGTTTATGGATTAGTCAGTAATGCCTGAAATTTTCAGTTTTCTATCTCATCGAGTTTACTAAATAATAAGTTTGCAACATGTTACGTATTAAACTTAAATCGACAAGAAATTACCGCAGAATTTATGAAACTTTGCAGACGAACGAACGGATTTTGTCCAAACTTGAACTAAGTTCAGTTCATAAACAAGTTTTCTTATCTTCTAAATTTCTTTAGTTATCTTCATCTTTAGTTATCTTCTAAAAAAATAAAAAACCGGCCTACAAAAATAAAAAGTGCGAGTTGTGACTCGCGCACCGAGGGTTCCGTAAAAACTTGTAAGTAAGGTATCTTTTTTTTGTGGAGGATGTAGCAAGCACATTCAGTTAACTTGACAAGTGGCCCTCCTGAAATCGCGACCATCTTAGTACCGCTGCAAGCATAACCTCAAGATGTCGCTGTCGTACGATGGAATTCTACCCTATATTTTATTACCATACATCCCCCATTTACTATGAGTGTTTAGGGGTTCTGGAACTTCACTATTTGTTTTTACTGCTCAATTTTGCTTGTATACCTATATACCCTGTATAAAGGTATACAGGGTATTTTTTTTAAATAACGCGAATATTTTTAAACTTTTAAATAGAAAAGTTTATTTTAGTATTACACTTATTCACTAACTTATATTAAGATCTAACTATTTCTAGATATAAACTAATATATTAACTATTTATAGATCTATTTCGATACTCTTAACATTCAGTTGTTCAATTGACAGCTTTTGGGCAATTGACTACCAAAAAATATATGGCGTACGTGATTTAAGTATATTTAGATTCTAAAGAAAAATTCGACGAAATATAATATATACAGGATGTTACGGGAGTTGAGTATGTCGCATGTCGGTTATAAACATGCAAAATTTAGACATAATAAATACCCTGTATATATTATGTATAAAGAGCGTACGTGATGAAATGCATAACGAATATAAACAAAGAAAATCCAGAATAAACAGCTTGGTGCCAACACATACTTTTTAACCTTTTCTAACCCGGACCTAACCGAGGAGGACCTAACTGTATGCAACCCATATGCTTCTGGAGCCTAACAATACCACTACGACAAAATTAGTGTATTTTCATAAGTTTCTAATAGTATATTCGCATTTTTCTTGTAATTAAACTACATATTTACGGTTTTCAGATTTTTCCCTTTACATGTGCTGTAAGACACTGCTTCTTGCCAAATTTCATGATTCTAGGTCAACGGGAAGTACCCTATAGGTTTTGATTCCATTGTGAAATCGCAAAATATGCGACATAAACGGTCATATCTTTTGATCGCGTTGACTTACAAGTTTCATTTTTTCACAGCTGAAAGAGACCGCAGACCCGAGTGTTTGATAAAAATTTCAACTTGTTACTTCTACCCGTTCCTGAGAAAAATGGTCTTGACAGACAGACGGACGGACAACAAAGTGATGCTATAAGGGTTCCTTTTTTCGGTACGGAACCCTAAAAAATAGTTTTGTCTCATCTCATCTTCTCCTTCTTCTTATCAGCCTGTTCTCATCCGCTTCTGAATGTAGGCCTCTTCCATATTTTTCCATCCCTGCCTGTCCATAGCAGCCCTCCTCCAGTTTTTCCCAGAAATCTTCTGGATGTCTCATTTAGTTCACTAAATATTAAGGTTTCAAATGATAAGATAGAATCGGTAAAAACACAAATCAACTTACAAATTTCATGATATTTGTTTTGGCAGTCCTAAAAAGACTCAGTAATTGTTATAGCGCTCCGGAAAGGCTCAATATATTTATATATACAGGATTTGTTCCGTTTGTTTTAAGTTTGTATTAAGGTTTCAATATCTTGCATTTTCACGTTGAATCTACCTTTGAAATGCTAGTTGTTGAAACCTTAATATTTAATAAACTAGATGATACACCAAACTGAAATCTAACGGAAGTTAAACTAGATATCCTAGAGAACTAGATGTAAAGGTTCAATAACATTCCATCTTTCCGTTTGTCTGTAGCGGGTTCTCAAAGTGACTCGCGCCCTGCGCCTTCGCCATTTATTCCAATGAGAAGATGGGAAATCTCTGATGGGAAAATGACCGAGAGAGTAATTACAACAGACAGAATTGACTCGAGACTTGTTAAGTTTTGTGCTTTTTATTTTATTGCGGAAGTTGCGATATTGGGAAACGATTTCTGTTTGTTTGCGTCTGGGAAATTGAAAAGCTCTTGATATTAAAAAGTAAATATTAATGAATCGAATTTTCTTTTCGTTTTGGGGGACGGCTCTCTCCCCACCTAATCGCCTGTCCTTTTGGCGGTTTCTTTGTCGGAATCTCCTCCGGTGGTCATTTTCCCTCACGCATCCCGCCGGCGCCTGTTTGAGGGTGAACGGTCGTCGCGACGCCGTTCGGCGTCTCGGCGCCCTCAGTCCCACGCCGAACCCCATGCACGGAGCGTCGCCACCGGCACAAACGAGACGCGATCGCGAGTTTAAAATGGAAAATTATTGGCAAATTTTGTGTTTGTAACTTTTTATTTTTTCTTGTTTCAAATGTAAGAAGAGACAAGCTTTTTATTTGGAAACGTAAGTTTTAATGTTGGAAAAGTGACATTTTATACTAATTCTAGTTAGTCTACACTAATTCTACATACACTACAAGGAAACTTAAGAAATTATCTCAACAATTCCGTGAATTAGAATATTCTAACTAAAACAGTTAGATAGTTGAAGCGTGTTAATCTTCCTTACTCTTCACAACTTTTGTCTAGTTAGTCAATTTTAAACGTCCGTATCTTCTAAACTGCTAAACCTATTTATTTAAAATCTTAACTAAATTAAAGAAAAAACTACAAAATTGCCTGTCCTTAACTAATTAAACTAGCAAGCTTTGAAAACGAATTAATCAAACGATAACTTATGTCTAGTTAGTATCGCCTGAACTGCTCAATATATAACACTAAACATATATCAAGAATTAGACTATAAAACTTTTCCACTAAATTTTCCCCTAATTTCTGAAATATTCTGAAACAAACTATTGATAATCAGAATATTCTATCTAGATTATTAACTAATCTATAGTTATTCAAACTTTGAATGCTTCAAAATTGATGTTGTCTCAGTTAGTTGTCCGTATCTCGTAAACTGGACCAGGTAGAATATTGAAATTTGCCAGATACGTATATAATTGAATTCTGAAATATCTGATGCAAACTAGAATATTCTATCTAGATTATTGACTAATCTATTCTTAATCAAACTTTGCTTTTTTAAAAATGGATGCTGTCTCAGTTAGAGGTCCGTATTTCGTAAACTAGATTGCCAGGTATACATAGAATTAAATTCTGCAACATATAATGGAAACTCGAATATTCTATCTAGATTATTAACTAATCTGTAGTTATTCAAACTTTGATTGATTTAAAATTGATGTTGTCTCAGTTAGTTGTCCGTACCTCGAAAACTAGACCAGCTAGAATATTGAAATTTTCCAGATACGCAAAGAATTAAATTCTCAAATAGGTGATGGAAACTAGAATATTCTATCTAGATTATTAACTATGTTATTCTTAATCAAACTCTGCTTTTTTAAAAGTTGATGCTGTCTCAGTTAGAGGTATTTCGTAAACTAGATTTCCAGGTATACATAGAATTATATTCTGCAACATATATTGGAAACTAGAATATTAGATCTAAATTATTAACTAATCTAAAGCTATTCAAACTTTTATTGCTTTAAAATTGATGTTGTCTCAGTTAGTTGTCCGTATCTCGAAAACTAGAACAGCTAGAATATTGAAATTTGCTAGATGCATAAAGAATTAAATTCTGAAATATCCGTTGGAAACTGGAATATTCTATCTAGATTATTTACTAACCTATTCTTAATCAAACTTTGCTTTTTCAAAAATTTATTCTGTTTCAGTTAGACGTCTGTGTTTCGTAAACTAGATGGCTAGGTATACATAGAATTAAATTCTGCAACATAAAATGGAAACTAGAATACTTTATCTAGATTATTAACTAATCTATAGTTATTCAAACTTTGATTGCTTTAAATTCATGTTATCTTAGTTAGTTGTCCGTATCTCGTAAACTAGACCAACTAGAATGTTGAAATTTGCAAGGTACGTAAAGACTTAAATTCAGAAATATCTGTTGGAAACTAGAATATTCTATCTAGATTATTTACTAATCTATAGTTATTCAAACTTTGATTGCTTTAAAATTGATGTTGTCTCAGTTAGTTGTCGGTATCTTGAAAACTAGACGAACTAGAATATTGAAATTTGCAAGGTACGTAAAGAATTAAATTCTGAAATATCTGATGGAAACTAGAATATTCTATCTAGATTATTAACTAATCTATTCTTAATCAAACTTTCCCTTTTTTTTTAAATTGATACTGTCTCAGTTAGAGGTCCGTATTTCGTAAACTAGATTACCAGGTATACATAAAATTAAATTCTGGAATATGTAATGGAATAACTAGAATATTCTATCTAGATTATTAACTAATCTATAGTTATTCAAACTTTGATATCTTTAAAATTGATGTTGTCTCAGTTAATTGTCCGTATCTCGTAAACTAGACCACCTAGAAAAGTGGTGGCGAACCTATGGCACGCGTGCCACCGCTGACACGTAGGAAAATTTCATTGGCACGCGAACTATTACTCACGCATGCTTTCTAAAATTGTTAAACTATCTTTTCTAAAATAATTTTTTAAGTTTCTCAATCTACTTTTGTGGAACATCAATGGTGTAAAATATAAGACGTGTTCAAATTGCAAAAGTAATTGCAAAAGACGCCACAAAATTTACAAATTTCAAAAATTCACGAGAGCCGTATTTACAAAGCTACAGTTTTGAAATTTCGGAATTTGTGAGATCTCGTAAGAATATCAACTCATACCACGTTTCATCAAAATCCGTCGATTGGTTTGCACGTAATTTCAAAAAGCGCATCAAAATTTCCAAAATTCACGAAAGCCGTATTTACAAAGATACAATTTCGAAATTTGTCAATTTATAGGAACTAGTAAGAATTTCAAATCATACTACGTTTCATCAAAATCCGTCGATTGGTTTGTCCGTAATTGCAAAGTTCGCACAAAAATTTGCAAACTTCAAAAATTCACAAAAGCTGTTTTTACAAAGCTACAATTTTGAAATATGGGAATTTTTGCAATCTCGTAAGAATATCAAATCATACCACGTTTCATCAAAATACGTGGATTGGTTGACCTGTAATTGCAAGAGGCGCACAAAAATTTAAAAAAATCACCAAAGCCGTAATTACAAAGCCACATTTTTGAAATTTGGTAATTTGTGTGATTTTGCAAGAATATCAGATTATACCAAGTTTCATCAAAATCCGTCCATTGGTTTGTGTGTAATTGCAAAAGGCGAACAAAAATTTACAAATTTCGAAAATTCACAAAAGCTGTATTTACAAAGCTACAATTATGAAATTTGGGAATTTGTGCGATCTCGTTAGAATATCAAATCGTACCACGTTCATAAAAATCCGTGGATTGGTTGACCTGTAATTGAGGCGGTTTTTTGAAAAAGAACACATGTCCATTTTTTAAGTTTTGGCGGTTCTTTAGTGATTGGTTAGTGCTGCTATATGTGCCTGATTTGAAGTAACAATCCTGTAAAAGAAAACGTCAGACTTGCTCCCAGTGTCTCCCAAATTTTAGACGGTTTTGGAAAAACATCAAATGTCCAAACCGATTTGTGAAAAACAACAATTTGACAAAAAAAATCCATTATCCTACCTGCTCCATTGTAACCTTTCTTCGTTTGTGTTTTGTGTTTTCGTTCTTTCTGTTTTACATTTTATTAAATTGATTGTTTTTAATTTTGTGAGTACCTATTTATTTTGGTATTTTTCGTGAATTATGAACCATTTTGGAGATTAAATATGTGAAATAGCTCCTATTTGGGATACATAATGTTGGAACAAGCGAGGCTGATATGTACACTTACTAGGAAGGATGTGCCAAAAGGGGCCGGAAAGAAGTAACGTCCATGCTTTTTCATTATTTAAAAAAAATGCCGGAAAATTGTCAGGACCTATGGCTATTTTCTGATGGTTGTCCTGACCAAAACAAAAATTATCTCATGATGCAGTTTATTTATGTTTTGGTTCATGTGCTGAAACTTCACACACGTGTTCCCGATGCGAGGACATTCCTTTTTACCGTGTGATAGCGATTTTAGACTTATTTTTAGATTTAGAAAAGAAATAGTGGACATTCTTGAGCAGTGGGACAAGCTTGTTAAAGAGGCGAGGACCAAAGCCAGCCCTTTTGAAGTCGTTAAGGCAGGGATCCAGAGTCATTGGTTTGACATATTAAGCTCAATACGGAAAGAAGGGCTTTCCGAAATCAGCTAAGCCTGCAATCAACTTAATTAAAGAAAGCTATAATGTATAGAGTGACAATGAACAATCCAGAGCAAAAGGCGCACACAAATTTTTAAAAATTCACCAAAGCCGTATTTACAAAGCTAAAATTTTGAAATTTGGTAATTTGTGAGATTTTGCAAGAATATCAGATTATACAAAGTTTCATCATAATCCGTCCATTGGTTTGTGTGTAATTGCAAAAGGCGCACAAAAATTTCAAAAATTCACCAAAGCCGTATTTACAAAGCTACAATTTTGAAGTTTGGTAATTTGTGAGATTTCGCAAGAATATCAAACTATACCAAGTTTCATCAAAATCCTTCCATTGGTTTGTGTGTAATTTCAAAAGGCGCACAAAAATTTCAAAAAATTCACAAAACCCGTATTTACAAAGCTACAATTTTGAAATTATGGAACAATTTGTGGAACCTCGTAAGAATATCAAATCATATCACGTTTCATCAAAATCCGTGCATTGGTTTGTCAGTAATTGCAAAAGGCGCACAAAAAATTTCAAAAATTCACCAAAGCCGTATTTACAAAGCTACAATTTTGAAGTTTGGTAATTTGTGAGATTTCGCAAGAATATCAAACTATACCAAGTTTCATCAAAATCCTTCCATTGGTTTGTGTGTAATTTCAAAAGGCGCACAAAAATTTCAAAAAATTCACAAAACCCGTATTTACAAAGCTACAATTTTGAAATTATGGAACAATTTGTGGAACCTCGTAAGAATATCAAATCATATCACGTTTCATCAAAATCCGTGCATTGGTTTGTCAGTAATTGCAAAAGGCGCACAAAAAATTTCAAAAATTCACCAAAGCCGTATTTACAAAGCTACAATTTTGAAGTTTGGTAATTTGTGAGATTTCGCAAGAATATCAAACTATACCAAGTTTCATCAAAATCCTTCCATTGGTTTGTGTGTAATTTCAAAAGGCGCACAAAAATTTCAAAAAATTCACAAAACCCGTATTTACAAAGCTACAATTTTGAAATTGTGGAACAATTTGTGGAACCTCGTAAGAATATCAAATCATATCACGTTTTATCAAAATCCGTGCCTTGGTTTGTCAGTAATTGCAAAAGGCGCACAAAAATTTCAAAAATTCACCAAAGCCGTATTTACAAAGCTACAATTTTAAAATTTGGTAATTTGTGAGATTTTGCAAGAATATCAGATTATACCAAGTTTCATCAAAATCCGTCCATTGGTTTGTATGTAATTGCAAAAGGCGCACAAAAATTTACAAACTTAAAAAATTGACAAAACCCGTATTTACAAAGCTACAATTTTGAAATTGTGGAACAATTTGTGGAACCTCGTAAGAATATCAAATCATATCACGTTTCATCAAAATCCGTGCCTTGGTTTGTCAGTAATTGCAAATGGCGCACAAAAATTTCAAAAATTCACCAAAGCCGTATTTACAAAGCTACAATTTTGAAGTTTGGTAATTTGTGAGATTTCGCAAGAATATCAAACTATACCAAGTTTCATCAAAATCCTTCCATTGGTTTGTGTGTAATTTCAAAAGGCGCACAAAAATTTAAAAAAATCGCAAAACCCGCATTTACAAAGCTACAATTTTGAAATTTGGCAATTTGTGGGACCTGGTAAGAAATATCAGATCATATCACGTTTCATCAAAATCTCTGCATTGGTTTGCCTGTAATTGCAAAAGGTGCACACAAATTTAAAAAATTCACGAAAGCCGTATTTACAAAGCTACAAATTTGAAATTTGGGAATTTGTGAGATCTCGTAAGAATATCAAATGCTACCACGTTTTATCAAAATCCTTTGATTGGTTTGCCCGCAATTTCAAAAGGCGCACAAAACACGCCAAAAATTCACGCTAATACGGTAACTGATTTTCACTATCGCATTGTAAAAGTACACCTGGCAGCATTTCAAAACGTGAAAATTAAAAAAAAAATGGCATGGGAAAAAGTTTCGCCACCCCTGACCTAGAATATTGAAATTTTCCAGATACGTAAAGAATTAAATTCCGAAATATCTGATGGAAACTATAATATTCTATCTAGATTATTCACTAATCTATTCTTAATCAAACTTTGCTTTTTTAAAGAATTGATGCTGTCTCAGTTAGAGGTCTGTATTTCGTAAACTAGATTACCAGGTATACATAGAATTAAATTCTGGAATATGTAATGGAAATTAGAATATTCTATCTAGATTATTAACTAATCTATACTTATTCAAACTTGGATTTCTTTAAAATTTACGTTGTCTTAGTTGTTCGTGTCTCGAAAACTAGACCAGCTAGAATATTGAAATTTGCCAAGTACGCATAGAATTAAATTCTGAAATATCTATGTTTATGTGAGCTAGAATATTCTATCGAGAGTGTCGAAAAATGTTGTTCAAGATTTGGTCAATTAAAAATAGTTTCAAATAAAACCTTCTAACATCTATAACTCTTGCACCAGTTAATTAGATTCAAGAATGATATAACATCATTTGTATAGTTTATAAGGCTATCGTCCATTGGATTTTATTAACGGTGAAAGTAGTCTGGAGTGTGTAGTGAGTGTGTGTGTATAAGGTCACTTTGAAAACGTGACGGCATTTATTAGAGCCATTAGCGCGAAGGGCTCATTGTATTAAAATGTCACCGTTACGGCTCGCCTTCGTTATTACAGCCGAATCGGCCGGATCTTTCTCCTAATAACATCAAAGACCCACACTCACCCGCCCCCTTTCCCACCCGCCGAACTGCGCCAGAAATCCACTTGAAATATTCATGCAGTCCACACTTTTAAACAAACACTAATTATACTAATCTTAATAATAATTACGAACGCTAACAGATTTCGGTCGTTAATTTCGAGGGCGATGGTTAGATTAAACGTCGTAGTTATTGCCGTGTAGCAGAGCCGTTATCACTTGTAACGTGAGTCCCAAAATTCTTGGAATCAACTCTTGCCAGGAATTTGAAGAAGTAGGTCATTTCTTGATTCAGACACATAAAATTAAACAAATTACCAAAGTAGTTGCCAGTGGTCTTGAGGTTATTGTTTTTAGTGTTAAGTTCAACAATTTCATTCGTTATAAATAAATCGCCTTCTCATAAATTTAACACTGATTTATTTTGAAGTCTTGTGAATTATAAAATTAACAATTAACATTACAGCAGATGTTGAATGTGTTGCCCATTTTCACGTATACGCAAATTAATTTGCGGTTTTATGTTATTTCTACCGGTCTTACTTAATTTATTTAATTTAAAAATGTTTACAAAAGAGCAGAAAACTTTTATTGTCGAAAGTTATTTTCGTAATGGTAGACGCCTGGAACCCAAAATTTAAATTGTTTTTAATTCATTAATTTATCAAGGATTAGTCTACATGGAGTGGATTAATAAAAGTATGTTTGTCTGGGTCTAGTACGAGGATTAGTGTAGATCATATAATAATATTTGGAGAGTGTAATAAAGTTAAGCCGACTCGTTTCGGGCATCGGTTTTCCCCCGTATAGGCTTTTTTATTGTGGCTCTTACATCAATTTTATCGCCTTTTCTCGGAAGAAGACGCAAAAAGGAGATGTTTTACGCGAGAGGAATATAAATTTAAATTCACGAGAACCGCGACTTTAGCCGGCAACTTAAGGGATGAAAAACACCTTCAACATAAATTTAATCACTTATTACTAGACTGAATATTATTAGTGTCAGTCTATCTAAATATGACTTGATTAGCGACAAAAATCACGTGATTGGACCGTGTCTCACGAAAATCAAATTTTCCAGTTTTAAAACAGGGCTGGTCTAATCACTTACCTGTTAGGGTTGCTCGCGTCTCCGCCACGTGTGATCCTCCTTTCGGCGCATTTTTTAATGGAGGAAATGGGGATATTAAGTGAAATGACTCCCTTAAAATTGTTGTCTTCCAGACGTTGGATGCCGCTTCAGCCACTTGGGCTTGTGATTACACCCCTGGTTAACTTGACTTGAAACGCTAAACTTAAAAATGCGTGCACGTGTCGGTCGAGCTTCGCTCGCGCCTCGATTCTTGTCTTTTCGCTTCTCACGCTGGAAGCATACTCTCCGAATAATATAAATTCGCGAAGTAAATTGATAAGTAGATTACAGGTCGATACACCTT
Source organism: Phosphuga atrata (assembly GCA_944588485.1). Lineage (NCBI taxonomy): Eukaryota > Metazoa > Arthropoda > Insecta > Coleoptera > Silphidae > Phosphuga > Phosphuga atrata. The sequence continues at coordinate 63,127,834 of OX155901.1, read as the reverse complement.
TCCCCTTCTGTTAATCGGTGCCGAAATCGATTCAAATGTTGAATTAAAAATACAGATTTATTAAAATTGGCGCGAACAGCTAAACTGAACTGTATTAGTGTCAGTCGAATCTTTGCTTAGACATACAGAAACTTATATGTAGAGTGTAGATGGATATTTTATCTACGACCACTATTGTAAATGCCCATTATTGTACATTTCGTGGACTATGTAAATACATTATAACACACACGTATGTAACAGTCCGCGATTAATTATAAGTTATGATTGATAACACACGTGCGTTTGGTTGACGATTTACGCTCATACGTTCAGTGCCACCGTGCCACAATTCAAACTAACATAAATTGATATTGCGTACATTGGGTTGCCTATATCTATGCGCACTCTTATTCCAGTTTAACCCAAATAAGTACTAAATAATAAGGTATATAATGTATTTCTTTTCATTTCTTTCAAGTTAAATAATGTCGAGTAACAGTTATATATTAAAATACAACAGTTTGTTTATTATAATGTTAAATAATGATAATTAAATATCCATAACCTACTAATAAATAAATTTGTTACATCAAACATATTTTTCTTGTAGACCTTTTTATGGTTAGTTAAGCGCATGCGCATCCGCCAAGTTTGAAAGGCGGGAATTTGAAAGTTTCGGGCAAATAATAGTAACAATAGTATAAAAGTTATACTTCAAAAGTTCGGGCAAAAACAATAAAAAAATGTCAACTATAGAAAGGTTTATAAACAGAAACAAATTAGTGTGGTCGTAGATAAAGTATAGTACATAACTCGAGTTGTAAGTCAATTACGTACTCGCGGAATTACGCACTCTCCGCTACGCGAGTCGCGCGTAACTATTCCGCTCGTAACGTAACTCCCGTTACGTAATATACTATTTGTAACTCCCGTTACGTAATATACTATTAGACTATTTTTCAAATTATAAACACATTTGCAAATCCAGGCTGTACAGAGTAATTCAACGAACTTAAATCCAGTTCGAAGTTTGGATCTGTCTGGATTATTGTTGAGGTACAGTTGCATTCGTAAAATATTTTATTTTCTGGGTAAATATTTGCTGGTGTAAAAAGATGACATGTCCAAAGCGAAAATGCAAATAGAGCGGGCTTTAATCGGAGTGTAGATGTCCATCAGTTTTCCAGAGCGGTCGAGGGTGCGAGAGACGGAATAAAGTCTTGTCGCGATATTGCAAATATTTTCTCGACGGAAAGAAAAACTGTTACCTAAACGGAAATACAAAGGCAAATAATCCATAAAGTAGTCTGTCTAGTCTAGCGGCCTCATCTATCGAGTCTAGTCTCCTTATTTTTATAAGAAAAGAATTAAGGAAACTGTGTTCTTTAATTCACAAATTTACTAATAACATAAATAAAATATAAGTATTAGTACGATGTGGCTCCTGCATTTTACTGCTAATAGAAGGGGGTAAAATGCTGGAGCCACAACGTACTAATAATTATATTATATTTATGTTTTTAATTCAAAATTTGACTAATAACATAAATAAAATATAATTATTAGTACGGTGTGGCTCCTGCATTTTACCCCCCTCTCTTAGTAAAAAAATGCAGGAGCCACAACGTACTAATAAAATATTTTATTTATGTTTTTACTTCAAAAATTGACTAATCACATAACGGTGGTGAACCTATGGCACGCGTGTCACAGCTGGCACGTTGTAAATTTTTATTGGCACGCGGGAGAAGGAACAAGGGAAGGTCTTTGTTCGTCAAGCACAACATTTTAAAGGTTGAAAAAGGTTGTGCTTGATGAACAAAGACCGTCAGGATTGAATAGGGTGTGCATTGAACATCGCTCGTAATATCTTTTTGTGCATTTTATATGACAAGCTAGACTGAACGATGGCGTGGTAAAATATTTGCAGAATATCAACTTTTTACACATCATCTTGGGTTTCGAATCAGATAACACACAGTACTTAATGTGAAACATTGTTAGTTCAATATAATGGTCCCATTTTAGGTTTTGATGATGTTTGATTAAATCTTAGAAGTGAACTGTAATCATGAAGTATGTTTTGCGTATATTTAAAGTCCATTAAAGATGTATCATCATTCCTAACGTTTCTGATTTAAAATTTTAACTTTTAATAAAGTCGTGTATGTCTGGGTTAGATATTTAAATGATGGTATCATCAGCGTACAATAGTGTATTGTGCAACTAGTGCGGCAAGTTGTCAATTGCCTACGAGAGCGAAATTGCGCCCATTCGCTCGAGAGCGCAATTGACAATACCGCACTAGTTGCAGATAAGTTTTTGTATTGCTCATGCTAGGGACGTATCTTACATGTTTGAGGTCCAGGGGCATAAAAAAAAGAATCAAAAATGAAGAATTTGCTTTTTCAATTATATCTTCGGTGTTGTATATCTTCGTCATAAGAACTCTCATCAGTCTCCGGTATACCATAGAATTTACACTCATTCTAAAAGTTTTTATTTAATTTCAATTTCTTAATGAAAAAAAATTCTGTCACTTTTAATATTGATTTTGATTGTGTTTTTTTTTTAGTTACCTATTCGATTTTTATTGAAAATTTGCGTGCGATAATTATACTTATCGCAGGTAAATAATTGAATTAACATAGCGCCATTTGTTGCACTAAAAAACGTGCGCCAAAACAGTACTGTTCTCACATGAATAATAAAAAGAATAATTGCAGCATTATTTGTTTGCGTCAGATCATTAACAAATATCAGGAAGAGAGTTGGTCCCATTAGAGAGCCTTGGGGTTATAATTTGATAACCCACATTTGAGTTGGCCCTATTAGAGCGCCTTGGGAACCGTTTGCGATCACTGTTCGTCCTTTTTGATACAACGAAGATTTTACCCAATTATTGGGTTACTAACTCCAATATCTTTCTAGTATATCAGCAGATGAAAGGGTAATTCTGGGTGGAGAACCTATATGAACATGTTGGCACCAGTTTGGAAGGGAAAGTAGTGAGAAAACTGGGGATTTTATACGAGAAATGAGGAAGGTGACAGAGTGCTAAGTTTTGCCTTGGCATTAGACCTTCTTCAAGAAAAACGAAAGGCATCTGGTGACCTACTAAAGTGGAGGAAGAGGGAGCCAAATTGATTTCCTTTTGTGCAGAAGAATGCATTTGAAGGAGACAGGGCCGACTTGAAGGGTGGGCGAACTGTGCGACGGCACAGGGCCCCGCGCATTCAGAGAGTTTTGTCTGTAGGACTGGGATCGGCATCTATTGGCGCGCACAGCCGCCTGCGCCGCGTCTGCTGAGACGGACACAACTTGACGAGCGCAATTTCGCGACGGAAAGGATTTTCATTCCAGTAATCCTCGAAGTTTTCCACAGAAACGAACAAGGATTAACTGGAAGAAACCGAGTAACTGGATCAAGAGAGGAATTTGATTAGCGAGAAGATCAACACGAGCGCAACTTCGCGACAGAAAAGATTTTCATTTCGGTAATCCTCGAAGTTTTCCACAGAAAGTAACGAGGTTTTAATAGGAAAATCCTCTTCATTCCGAGATAATCCTTCAGGTTTTCCACAGAAGCAGACACGGATTAACCGGAAGAATCCGAGGAACTAGATCAAGATAGGATTTAGATTAGCGAGAGAATCAAGATTAGCGCATCTTCGCGACGGAAATGATTTTCATTCCGGTAATCCTCGAAATTTTCCACAGAAACGGGCGAAAATTTAACCGGAAAATGCTCTTCATTCCGATATAACCGCAGAATGTCAAGCCGTGAAAGACATCTTTCATATGAGAGAAGGCTCCGTTTCATCATTTTGCGCAGGACCCCGCTTCACTATTGTTTGGACCGTGTCTCACGAAAATCAAATTTTCCAGTTTTAAAACAGGGCTGGTCTAATCCGTTACCTGTTAGGGCTGCTCGCGTCTCCGCCACGTGTGATCGTCCCTCTGGCGCCTTTTTAAGGGAGGAAATGGGGATAATAAGTGGAGGGATTCCCTTAAAATTGTTGTCTTCCAGACGTCGGATGCCGCTTCAGCCCTTTGGGCTCGTGATTACAACCCTGGTTAACTTGACATAAAACGATAAACTTAAAGATGCGTGCACGTGTTGATCGAGCTTGGTTCGCGCTTCGATTCTTGTCTTTTCGCTTCTCACACTCGAAGCATACTCTCGAATAATATAAATTCGCAAAGTAAATTGATAAGTAAATCGCGCTATTTCGGCCCAGGTCGATACACCTTTCTCCTTCCGTTAATCGATGCCGAAATCGATTCAAATGTTGAATTAAAAATACGATTTATTAAAAAAAGAATTATTAAAATTGGCGCGAACACCGAGATAATCCTTCAAGTTTGCTTCAGAAGCAGACATGGATTAACCGTAAGAATCCGAGGAACTATATCAAAAGAGGAATTTGCTTAGCGAGAGGATCAAGACGAGTGCAACTACGCGACGGAAAGGATTTTCATTCCGGTAATCCTCGAAGTTTTCCACAGAAACGGACAAGGATTTAACAATAAAATGCTCTTCATTCCGAGATAATCCTTCAAGTTTTCCACAGAAGCAGACACGGATTGACCGGAAGAATCAAAGGAACTAGATTAAGAGATGATTTAGATTAGCGAGAGGATCAAGATTAGCGCATCTTCGTGACGCAAAGGATTTTCTTTCCGGTAATCCTCGAAATTTTCCACAGGAACGGACGAAAATTTAACAGGAAAATGCTCTTCATTACAATATAACCCCAGAATGTCTAGCCGTGAAAGACATCTTTCATATGAGAGAAGGCTCCGTTTCATCATTTTGCGCAGGGCCCCGCTTCACTATTGTTTGGACCGTGTCTCACGAAAATCAAATTTTCCAGTTTTAAAACAGGGCTGGTCTAATCCCTTACCTGTTAGGGCTGCTCGCGTCTCCGCCACGTGTGATCGTCCTTCCGGCGCCTTTTTTAAGGGAGGAAATGGGGATAATAAGTGCAGGGATTCCCTTAAAATTGTTGTCTTCCAGACGTTGGATGCTGCTTCAGCCCTTTGGGCTCGTGATTACACCCCTGGTTATCTTGACTTAAAACGATAAACTTAAAGATGCGTGCACGTGTTGATCGAGCTTGGTTCGCGCTTCGATTCTTGTCTTTTCGCTTCTCACACTCGAAGCATACTCTCGAATAATATAAATTCGCAGTAAATTATCAAATTACTTTTTCGTTTAAAGTAAATTGATAAGTAAATCGTGCTATTTCGGCCCAGGTCGATACACCTTTCTCCTTCCGTTAATCGATGCCGAAATCGATTCAAATGTTGAATTAAAAATACAGATTTAATAAAATTGGCGCGAACACTCTTCATTCCGAGATAATCCTTCAAGTTTTCTTCAGAAGCAGACATGGATTAACCGTAAGAATCCGAGGAACTATATCAAAAGAGGAATTTGCTTAGCGAGAGGATCAAGACGAGCGCAACTTCGCGACGGAAAGGATTTTCATTCCGGTAATCCTCGAAGTTTTCCACAGAAACGAACAAGGATTTAACAGTAAAAGCTCTTCATTCCGAGATAATCCTTGAAGTTTTCCACAGAAGCAGACACGGATTGACCGGAAGAATCCGAGGAACTAGATGAATAGATGATTTAGATTAGCGAGATGATCAAGATTAGCGCATCTTCGTGACGGAAAGGATTTTCATTCCGGTAATCCTCGAAATTTTCCACAGGAACGGACGAAAATTTAACAGGAAAATACTCTTCATTCCAATATAACCCCAGAATGTCTAGTCGTGAAAGATATCTTCCATATGAGAGAAGGCTCCGTTTCATCATTTTGCGCAGGGCCCTGATTAACTATTGTTTGGACCGTGTCTCAGGAAAATCAAATTTTCCAGTTTTAAAACAAGGCTGGTCTAGTCACTTACCTGTTAGGGCTGCTCGCGTCTCCACCACGTGTGATCGTCCTTCCGGCGCCTTTTTTAAGGGAGGAAGTGGGTATAATAAGTGGAGGGATTCCCTTAAAATTGTTGTCTTCCAGTCGTCGGATGCCGCTTCAGCCCTTTGGGCTCGTGATTACACCCCTGGTTAACTTGACTTAAAACGATAAACTTAAAGATGCGTGCACGTGTCGGTCTAGCTTCGTTTGCGCTTCGATTCTTGTCTTTACGCTTCTCACACTCGAAGCATACTCTCCGAATAATATAAATTCGCGAAGTAAATTGATAAATAAATCGCGCGATTTCGGCCCAGGTCGATACACCTTTCCCCTTCTGTTAATCGGTGCCGAAATCGATTCATATGTTGAATTGAAAATACAGATTTGTTAAAATGGGCGCGAACAGTCTCAGTAGTTTAGATTTCTCATTTAATAATGACGGATGTTAGTATTAACATTTCGTCCGTGATGTAATTAATGCTGATGGTAGAATATGCGAGGGATTAACGAGCGCATTTAGTTTACGACGGCTGTAAATCACCGCAAAATGTTTATTAGGATTCGCGCGTGGGACACGAGAAGCAAATTCGCATATTTATTTCCAAATTAAACGACTGTTGTGTTATCTCGTTTCTTTAATTTTAGACAAACTAACTTTGCGTGTTTTAACTTAGTTTTCTAAATTACAGAGAGACGAACAAGTTCTAGACTAATTCAGCCAAGAACTAGCTAACTGCCTATTTTAGACAAACAAACTGAATTTTTTGATCCAAGACAGATGAACAGATTTCCTGAAATTCTAGACTGTCTAAACTAATCCAGCAAAGGGCGACTAAAGGTCGATTTCCATATGCGCGACACTCAGCTACGCGACGTCGTGCGACATCGCCTGTCAAATAATGATTACATTGCTTTAAATGGCCACGTCGCGTAGCCATAGTACGAACGTGCCCATTTAGAACAATGTAATCATAATTTGACAGGGGTTGTCGCGTGACGTCGCGTAGCTGAGTGTCGTGTATATGGGAATCGACCTTTATTATTTATATATTAAATGATATCACACGAATGGAGAACACTTTTGTTTACTTGTTTAGACTTAAGATCCATTCCCATATGCGCGACACTCTGCTACGCGACGTCGTGCGACATCGCCTGTCAAATAATGTTTAAATTGTTTTAAATGGGCACATCGCGTAGCTGTCGCGTAGAGCCATAGTGAGAACTGCTCATTTAAAACAATGTAATCATTATTAGACTGGCGATGTCGCACAATGTCTCGTAGCTGAGTGTCGCGCATTTGGGAATCGATCTTAAGACTAAACAAGTAAACAAAAGTGTTCTCCATTCGTGTGATATCATTTAATATATAAAGAATAAAGGTCGATTCCCATATACGCGACACTCAGCTACGCGACGTCACGCAACATCGCCTGTCAAATAATGATTACATTGTTTTAAATGGGCACGTTATCACTATGGCTTCGCGACAGCTACGCGGCGTGCCCATTTAAAACAATGTAATCATTATTTGATAGGCGATGTCGCGTGACGTCGCGTAGCTGAGTGTCGCGCATATGGGGATCGATCTTAAGACAAAACAAGTAAACAAAAGTGTTCTCCATTCGTGTGATAGCATTTAATATATAAAGAATAAAGGTCGATTCCCATATACGCGACACTCAGCTACGCGTCGTCACGCGAAATTGCCAGTCAAATAATGATGTAATGATGTTTTAAATGGGGACGTTCTCACTATGGCTACGCGACGTGCCCATTTAAAAGAATGCACTCATTATTTGACAGGCGATGTCGCGTAGCTGAGAGTCGCGTATATGGGAATCGACCTTTATTCTTAATATATAAACTGATATCACTCGAATGGAGAATACTTTTGTTTACTTGTTTAGTCTTAAGATCGATTCCCATATGCGCGACACTCAGTTACGCGACGTCACGCGACATCGCCTGTCAAATAATGATTACATTGTTTTAAATGGGCACGTCGCGTAGCCATAGTGAGAACTGCCCATTTAAAACAATGTAATCATTATTTGACAGGCGATGTTGCGTGACGTCGCGTAACTGAGTGTCGCGCATATGGGAATCGATCTTAAGACTAAACAAGTAAACAAAAGTGTTCTCCATTCGTGTGATAGCATTTAATATATAAAGAATAAAGCTCGATTCCCATATACGCGACACTTAGCTACGCGACGTCGCACGACATCGCCTGTCAAATAATGATTACATTGTTTTAAATGGGCACGTTCATCACTATGGCTTCGCAACAGTTACGCGACGTGCCCACTTAAAAGAATGTAATCATTATTTGACAGGCGATGTCGCGTATATGGGAATCGATCTTTATTCTTTATATATTAAATGATATCACAAGAATGGAGAACACTTTTGGTTACTTGTTTATTCTTAAGATCGATTCCCATATGCGCGACACTCAGCTACGCGACGTCGTGCGACATCGCTTGTCAAATAATGATCACATTGTTTTAAATGGGCACGTCGCGTAGCCATAGTGAGAACGTGCCCATTTAAAGCAATGTAATTATTAGACAGTCGATGTCGCATGATGTCGCGTAGCTGAGTGTCGCGCATATGGAAATCGATCTTAAGACTAGACAAGTAAACAAAAGTGTGTAAATAAAGGTTCTTTCCCATATTCGCGACACTCAGCTACGCGACGTCACGCGACATCGCCTGTCAAATAAAGATTACATTGTTTTAAATGGGCATGGGCATGGACGTTCTAACTATGGCTACGAGACGTGCCCATTTAAAACAATGTAATCATTATTTGACAGGCGATGTCGCACGACGTCGCGTAGCTGAGTGTCGCGTATATACGAATCGGCTTTTAATGTGTCTCTTTTAGAAAATCTAACTTACTTTCTTGGAAAATAGACAGACAAATACATTCCTTTCGCCGATGCCGTTCCCTTTTCCGTTTGTTCGAAGGCTTTCGAACGGAAATTATTTAAAACAAAAAGGACGAGTCGGATTTGCACTCGGGAGCGCCCTCCAGGCTTCTGTGAAAAAAAACGCACAAAAAGTCGATGGACTCCCCAAGGAGCAAAAACAAGCAGAATGGAAACTTTACATGTATTTATATCCTTTCCTGCAGCTGTTTAACTTACACATAAATAAGCTAGAGAGACTAGACTAGACAGATTAGACTAGATGGACTAGTCTAGATTAGTGAAAACTGCCCTATTTGTCTTCCCGACCAGGATTCGAACCCGGGTCTCTCGCATTGAATGGCGGGTATTTTGTCAACTAAACCACCGAGGAGGAGAGACAAATTTGACTAGACTAGACACACTAGACTAGACAGACTAAACTAGGCAAACTGGACTAGACAGACTAGACTAGACAGCTTAAGACCAGACGGACCAGACAGACTAGACGCTCCTGACGGACCAGACCGACTAGATAGACTAGACAGACAATACTAGACTCAAGAGATAGGGCTGGATAGAGAATACAGATAGATAAGACTAGACTAAACAGACAAGATCAAATCAGTATTGCCTATTTAGACTATTTACTAAATTGGCTTCTATATGTTCGTTGGTGGAAAGATTAAAATTCAATCGAAGCGATTGATTGCAAATGATGCGTGCTCTGACCTTTCTCGCTACTTCCCTCTCACCCTTTCTACTTCAGTTTTAAAGGGTCGGACGGTTGATTTAATGCGGCAATATCGCTATTTATTGCCGCTGCAAAATGCGAAAATCCCTAAAATATTAAGACTTGGCTAACAGATGTTCCATTCAAGATAGTTGTAGCTTTGATGAGTTACCACTAATTAATTTGGGTTAAATGTTTAAATTGCTTTGGCTGGTGTGGTAGGTGAAATTTGCGAAGAGGCAATACGTTAGGATTGTCTTCATTTTGTCCGGTGTCCTGTTGGTCTATAAATTCGAGGCAAACTAGTAAATTGCCGGCAGTAAAACAGAAATACTGTTTGCGCGAAAATATTGCAATATGCAGTCGGGGAAATTGCGGCGATAAATTACTTGCCGGATTAATTCGCGTGTAGAAACGCCCCCGCCGATACACTAATTGCCACCAACTACACACTAAATCACAACGTGACGGTTTTCATTTCAAATAAATTTTTTTCCACTCGGCTAATGGATTTCTGCTAATTAATCCGAGAAAGGAGAAATCGCAATAAAAAGATTATGTTCCGCGATTTGTTTCGAAATTTCAGCGCTTTGATGTCTCCAAGCGATTTTAGCGCCAATTAGCCGTTTGTTTTCCGTTTTTCTTTGATTCCTTTTCAAAGGTTTCAACAACAGTTTTCAATCATTGATTTTCACAACAACAACAAAAAGCTCGTGAACTAAATAAGTTAAAGTGATCCAATTTGCGCTACAGCTAGTTTACTAAATTATCTATTATTCTGCATTTTTTAAACTTCCTGAAACTTGTTGCTCCGTTCAAACGTAACCTTTTAAAACTCTCTATCTGCCCGCTTTGCGGCGGGCAACCTAATCTAGCCGGGGTTAGAACCAACGGTCCTTGCCACATTGTCCTATATTGAATCGAGAGTTATATTGTCTTGATTTATCTGCCCGCTTCGTGGTGGACAACCTCATCTAACCGAGGTTAAACCAACGATCCTTGCCACATTGTCCTATATTGGATTGAGAGTTCGCGCTGCCGCGCGTATATTGCCTTAATTTATCTGCCCGCTTCGCGGCGAGCAACCTAATCTAACCGGAGTTAAAACAACGGTCCTTGCCACATTGTCCTATATTGGATCGAGAGTTTCGCGCTGCCGCGCGTATGTTGTCTTGATTTATCTGCCCACTTCGCGGCGAGCAACCTAATCTAACCGGAGTTAAACCAACGGTCCTTGCCACATTGTCCTATATTTGATCGAGAGTTCGTTACCTACCATAACATAAATTGAATGTGTTTAAATGGTCAAATTTATACTAGAGTTAGTTTACTACATAATTAATTAATCTAAATTCTTCAAAATTCTTAAAATTTCCAATATTTTCCAAAATTTCCTTTAAGTTTTAACAAATTCAGACAAAACTAGAATTAATATAATTTGTTCAATATCTAGATTTATTATAAATTCTTCGATTATCGAGTGGAAAGCAAAAAGCGCTTATAAATAAAATCCGTTAAATGTTAGTAAACTAAGTGTTAATAAAAATTAAGTGATTAAAGTGAGTTTAGAGACTAAAATAGACAAGATTCCTGATCTAGTCAGAGTGGTATCTCTTGAGACGCTGTTCAACATAGTGAGACTGTTCGCCTCGAAGCCGGCTAGAATCGAGACTCGCGAACCTGCGATTTCGCAATCGGCGACGGCCGACGACGAGGAGGACGACCAGCACGAGTGGCGGCGTCTGGTGGGGTCGATCCGCCGCCGCGTCCAGAGACATGCCAGCTCCTCCTCCGACCCGCCCGCTGCCCCGCAGGTTCGCAAAAATTCCCTAACGCAGAGCACCAGGTTCGACTTTTTCCGCAGGGAGAAAAGTCGCGAGGAGAATGAGGCGAAGGAAGGGAAGAAGCTAGTGCAGAAGCAGAAGAGTTGCGAGCCGGAGAGGGGCAAGGGCGCCAAAGCTCCCAGGTTGGGCAGCTTCAGGAAGGCCAAGAAGGATGAGGAGAGGAAGATTGTTAATAAGGATGATTTCTTGAAAGCTACTATGAGGATTTTTCTAGTGGTTTCACCACCTGTTGGTAAAATGCAGGTAATAAGTATCAGTTTTAAATTCTTCAAACTTTTCTAAAATATGACAATTTTTATATTGGTAAAACCATAGATAATCATATAAACTCGGAACACAGCCTGAATCTATAAATATATTCAACCTTTCCGGAGCTCTATAACACAATTGAGTCTTTTTACGACTAACAAAACAAATCTCGTTTGAAATTTTTCAGCTTTCATTCCACCTTCGCTTCAAGCCTTTTCGGAGCTCTATAACACAATTTAGTCTTTGTAGGACAACCAAAACAAATCTCTCAAAATTTACTAGCTTTCAGTCCACCTTTGTTTCAAGTAAGTGGTTTACAAATTATTTTTTATAAAAAGCAAAGCTGCACTGAGGAGGGATAAATCTCGAAACGCGTCTGCAGGTGGATATCCACTTGAGTTAATAGAAAGACATGATCTTAAAAAACAATGTTATTTTTCTGTTTTGCGTTGAGTGCTACGAAGGTGGACGGAAAGCTCTTAAATATATGAGATTTGTTTTGGTAGTTCTAAAAAGACTCAATTGTGTTATAGAGCTCCGGAAAGGTTGAATATATTTAAATATTCAGGCTGTATTCCGCGTTCATTAAGTTTTTCTGAAAGAGAAAATTTTGTTGTCTGGCTTTTCTAGATTTTTTAAAATTTTACGAATTCGGCAACGACTCAAAAACTAAATGAGTTAGAACGATCAAATTTATATTGGAATTAATCTGTCTATTATTAGTATCATATTCTCTGGCATTTGATATTTAGAAAATCAATTAGTAATTGTCTATTTTCCTCTAACTGTCTAGTTTCAACTTCGATTAAACTGCAAAAATTGAATTAAAAAACTACAACTAATTGAATTAAAATGATCACAACTAGAACTACTTCAATTAATTAATGATTGTAAAACCATACTACATTATAGATAATCGTATAAACTCGGAACAGAGCCTGTATATATAAATATATTCAACCTTTCCGGAGCTCTATAACAGTATTGAGCCTTTTTAGAACTACCAAAATACCAAATGAATTGCCAGCTATTTACTAGCTTTCAGTGGCACTCAACGAAAACCAGAAAAACAACATTAGAACTACCAAATGATCCATTCCATATCTTCTTATTCTTCTGTGTAGGCACTATGTACCTGTTTCAGTAAGTTTCTCCTCAGTCTTCCAGGATCCTGCGATTTGGAAGTCTAGGAGTCTGTCCATCTCTTCGGTGGTCTTTCAGGGGCTCTCGTTCTGTTGGGTTTTTGTGTCATGGCCCAGTTAGCGATTCGGTGTGGCGCCATGCGTTCCACGTGAACTGCTTCCTCGAGCGTTTGGTGTTTTTTTTACGGGAGGTAGGTTGCTAGCCTTGTCTCCCAACCCTCCTCTCTTTTGACCCGGGCTTGGGACCGGCGCTGGCAGAGTTCATTCCATATCGAATCCACAAAATGATAGGAATATCAAATCTACCAATTTACAACTACGAAATGTCAAATTAAAATATCTAACCCCAGTCATCCATCGTGGGTTTCAAGTAAGTGGTTTACAAATTATTATTCGTAAAAGCAAAGCTGCACTGATGAGAGATAAATCTCGCGTCTGAAAAGTTTTTCTGAAAGAGAAAATTTTGTTGTCTGGCTTTTCTAGATTTTTCAAAAATTTTACGAATTCGGCAACGACTCAAAAACTAAATGAGTTAGAACGATCAAATTTATATTGGAATTACTCTGTCTATTATTAGTATCATCAGTATGAGTCATTCATCGTGGGTTTCAAATACGTGGTTTACAAATTATTATTCATAAACGCAAAGCTACACTGATGAGAGATAAATCTCGTGTCTGAAAAGTTTTTCTGAAAAAGAAAATTTTGTTGTCTGGCTTTTCTAGATTTTTAAAAATTTTACGAATTCGGCAACGACTCAAAAACTAAATGAGTTAGAACGATCAAATTTATATTGGAATTACTCTGTCTATTATTAGTATCATCAGTATGGGTCATTCATCGTGGGTTTCAAGTACGTGGTTTACAAATTATTATTTATTAAAGCAAAGCTGCACCGATGAGAGATAAATCTCACGTCTGAAAAGTTTTTCTGAAAAAGAAAATTTTGTTGTCTGGCTTTTCTAGATTTTTCAAAATTTTACGAATTCGGCAACGACTCAAAAACTAAATGAGTTAGAACGGTCAAATTTATATTGGAATTAATCTGTCTATTATTAGTATCATCAGTATGAGTCATCCATCGTGGGTTTCAAGTACGTGGTTTACAAATTATTATTCATAAAAGCAAAGCTGCACCAATGAGAGATGAATCTCGCGTCTGAAAAAACGCATCTGCAGATGGCGATCGCCTTAGGTTCACAGAAAGACATGATCTTAAAAAAAAATGTTGTTTTTCTGGTTTTCGTTGAGTGCCACGAAGGTGGACTGAAAGCTAGTAAATATCTGGCAAATTTCACATATTTGTTTTGGTAGTCTTAAAAAGACTCAATAGTGTTATAGAGCTCCGAAAAGGTTTTTTGTATTGTATTTATATATTCAGACTGTGTTCCGACTTTATTAAGTTTATACTTCAATAAATGATTTAGTATCGTAAACCCTCGCACTTCCCAAAGACATTCCAAATTTACTATCAAAGCAAATCTCGGATAACCAAGTAATATATCCAAGTTTGCGGATATTTTATCAAACTCTAAATCTAATTAGGCTGCACTTCTTCTTCTAAAGGCTTGCTTTCTGCAGTGTATTAGTAAATAGATTTCGTCGTCTATTGTTTGTCGAATTCGCGTTTTCGAGTGGTCGGGTCGAGTTTTGATCTTTGCCAACTAGTTCGGAACGGATAGTTTTAGTTTATAGACCGAAAGCAATAATTAGTGTGGATTATTATGGATTCAAACTCACAACTTCAAATCGACGCGTCGCTACTGCTAATTGTTTGGGTTTAATTTTCGTGGAAAATCTTCGGTTTGGAGAATTTTTATTTAACATGGAAAGTTTAAATTGATATTTGGGAAATTCGTGAGGAAAATTACACACAATAGACTTTTTTTCGTTTAGTTAAGCGCGTCCGCCTTGTTTAAAAGGCGGAAATATGAAAGTTTCTGGCACATTTTGTTATTTTCACTGGTTGTACGTCCAAAAAGTGCCCGAAAACTGACGCAAAAATGCCCGGAAATTGACGCATGCGTATACAAAAAATTCAACTATGAAAAGGTCTATTAGTATAGATATTATGGATTCGTGGCCAATAGCCTTGACACCGGATTTTTTCTAATAAAGAAATGGATATTGAAAACTTGCCAATATATTTTTTTGTCCAACTCTCCAAAGTCTACCAAACATGCATTTCGCACTAATTTATGGAGCAGATTTTCATCTAAAAATTTTGTCATTTTCATCTTTCTAAACGAACCGTTTTTGCAGAATAAATTTATTTGCAAATCTCTTAAAGCGTTCTCCATTTAAACCCATGCAAATTGAAAAACGAAATTCAGAGAAGGGATAAATTTTGGGATTTTATATTTTTTACTTTTGTGACAAAACCGATGGATTTTGCAAAATTTGCAAAGAATACTTTTTGTAGACACCGACGTCCTACATACGGATATCTCGGTTACAATTTCCTATTTTGAGGCGTTGACGAGATATTTGCAAAATCCATTTGAAGACAAAATAATTTTCCACGCTGTCCCCATTGGAAGCGGAGCGTTCAAATTTGGCCAACGGGTACATCATGTGGCCACCCACATTCGGTAGAAGTTTCGTTAAAATCCTTACAGTATTAATATATTTTTTTGCAATTTTTTAATATTTGCGTGAAATTCGTGATTGCCATGTCTGTATTTTGTTAAAAAAAATATTTTAGTAAGTTTCACAGAACGTGGAACAATAAAATTTGACACATTCGTAGAGAATTAGTCAGTCTATGATATGCTTCAGTTAATTTTCCAAAATATTTTATCTGGTGGTGGTCGCCGCCCCTCAAACTCGGACTTTAATAGAAAGTATTAAATTCAAATAACTATAAATTGAAAACTGCGACAGATATATTGAATTTTTTTTCAGATCTATATAGATTATACATTTTTCATTTAAACTGACGTTTTGGTATCTTTGTGGCCGATAGCCTTGACACGGGATTTTTTTTAAATAATGAAATAATTGAAAACTTGCAAATATATTTTTTGTCCAACTCTCCAAAGTCTACCAAACATGCATTAAGCATTATTTTATAGAGCAGATTTTCATCTAAAAATTGTATAATTTTCATCTTTTCAAAGAGAATAGTTTTGGCGGAAGATTTTTTTTTGCAAACTTCTAATCGCGTTCTCCATTTAAACCCATGTACATAGAAAAATGAAATTTAAAAAAGGGGTAAATTCCTGGAATTAATAAATAAATCCACTGAAGCGTCAGATTTAAACAAAAATTTCGTACGCCTTCAAATTTTTTTTTTAATTTTATGTTTTTTACTTTTGCGACTAAACCGAGGGATTTTTCAAAATTTGCAAAGAATACTTTCTTGTAGACGCCGACGTCCTACATACGGATATCCCGGATATAATTTTCTATTTTGAAGCGTTGATGAGATATTTGGAAAAAAGCTTTGAAGACAAAATAATTCCTCACGCCGTTCCCATTAGAGGGGGAGCGTTCAAATTTTGTCTGCTGATACTTCTGCTGGAGACCCACATCTAGTAAAAGTTTCATTGAAATGCCTCAAGGATTAATACATTTTTTCGCATTTTTTGAATATTTTGAAATTTTCGTTTTGTAAAACTTTTCGGATTTGTAAAAAAAAATATTTTAGTAAGTTTCATACCACGTGGAACAATAAAATTTGACGCATTTGCAGAGAATTTGTCAGTCTATGATATCCCTCAGTTATTTTTGCAGAATATTTTATCTGGTGGCGGTCGCCGCCCCTCAAACTCGGACTTTAATAGATACTAATAAATTCAAATAACTATAAATTGACAACTGCTACAGATATTTTGAAATGCATAATCTATATCAAATCTATATAGAATATACATTTTTCTTTTGAAATTGACGTTTTGGTATCTTCGTGGCCGATAGCCTTGACACAGGATTTTTTCTAATTAAGAAATAGATATTGAAAATTTACCAATATATTTTTTTGTCCAATTCTCCTAAGTTTACCATACATGCGTTTAGCACTAATTTATAGAGCAGATTTTCATCTAAAACTTTTGTAATTTTCATCTTTCCAAAGCGAACCGTTTTCGCAGAATAAATTTATTTGCAAACCTCTTAAACAAAAAACAAAGAGATTTTGCAAAATTTTCAAAGAATATTTTTTTGAAGACACCGACGTCTTACATAGGGATATCCCGGTTATAATTTTCTATTTTGAGGTGTTAACGAGATATTTGCAAAATCCGCTTTAAAACAAAATAATTTCCCACGCCGTCCCCATTGGAGTCGGAGCTTTCAAATTTGGCCAACGGGTACATCATGTGGCCACCCACATTCGGTAAAAGGTTGGTTGAGATCCGTACAGTGTTAATATATTTTTTCGCAATTTTTGAATATTTTGAAATTTCCGTTTCGTTTTTAGTTAGAAATTTGTGATTGACATTAAAAAAATTATTTTACTAAGTTTCACACAACGTGGAACAATAAAATTTGACAAATTTGTAGAGAATTAGTCAGTCTGTGATATCCCTCAGTTATTTTTGCAAAATATTTTATCTGGTGGCGGTCGCCGTCCCTCAAACTCGGACTGTAATAGGAAGTTTTAAATTCAAATAACTATAAATTGAAAACTGTTACTGATATATTGAAATTACTATCAGATCTATATAGATTATACATTTTTCTATTGAAATTGACGTTTTGCTATCTTCGTGACCGATAGCCTTGACACATGATTTTTTATAATAAAGAAATAAATATTGAAAACTTGAAAATATATTTTTTTGTCCAACTCTCCGAAGTTTACCAAACATGCGTTTAGCACTAATTTATAGATCAGATTTTCATCTAAAATTTTTGTAATTTTCATCTTTCCAAAGCGAACCGTTTTTGCAGAATAAATTTATTTGCAAACCTCTTAAAGCGTTCTCCATTTAAACCCATGTGAATTGAAAAACGAAATTCAGAGAAGGATAACCTTAAGTTATAAAAGAATATAAGAAGAAAAAAAGTTATAAAGAAGATAAGGATATTCAGAGGAGGACCCCATGGATAAATTTTGGGATTTTAAATTTTTTACGTTTGTGACAAAAACAAAGGGATTTTGCAAAATTTTCAAAGAATACTTTTTTGAAAACACCGACGTCCTACATAGGGATATCACGGTTATAATTTTCTATTTTGAGGTGTTGACGAGATATTTGCAAAATTCGCTTGAAGGCAAAATAATTTTCCACACCGTCCCTATTGGAGGCGGAGCGTTCAAATTTGGCCAACGGGTACTTCATGGGGCCACCCACATTCTGTAAAAGTTTCGTTTAACCTTACAGTGTTAATATACTTTTTTGAATATTTTGAAATTTTCTTGTTCGTTTTTGGTTGAAATTCGCGATTGACATGTCTGGATTAAAACAATGTATGTTGGTAATCTTGAACATCAAAGTTGACAACATCAATGTCACTTAATTAATTTAAGGATTTTATAGGCTTTCAGAAAATCTAAAACTCATTCCCATGCTGTTATTACTTATTAAGTTATCGCTATAAGTGTAAGATGACCTAGGTGCCTGGGTGGTTGCAAATTGTTTACTTCTTTAAGATTTTGTTACTTATTATAAACGAAATTGCATAATAATTTATATCGTCGTAATCTGTGTAAAATTCTGCGTCTTTTCATATGCAATATGTAAAAATCGATGTGTCGAGAATCGCGTTTTTTTTTAAAGCAGCATACCATTATTCAAATTCGCGAACTTTGACATGTCATGGATATTGACATATAATACATCAAAAGATGCGAAATTTGGTATAGAACAAACAAATAAAAACCTTTTTATGTTTTGGTGAAACCTAGAGTTTTTACTAAGATTTTTAGTAATTTCAGCTGATTCTTTTTTCGTCCATGCTGTAAACCTTAGTAACTAATATCACATCGTTAGATATAGTAACTTTTTTATGAACGTTGGGAGCTTTTCATTTCTAATATCACTCCTTTAGTTATAGTAACTTTGATTTCTGGCAATTGGCAACACTGTATGATGATTAAGTACATTAGAAAAGTGTTTGATTATATTCTTTTACAAACCTGACAGCATTAAGTAGGACTTGTACATCTTGCAACACATTCAACCTAAGCTGATGCACTTTCAACAAGAATCGCGCATCTTGCAATTCTGTTTACTCTTTCATATACAACTCCACGTTCCACATATATCATGTGGCGCTGAAAGCACCACAAATGTCGCGCATCTTAAAACAATCTGAAACATCTGAAATAAATTCGTTATACAATTCCATCCTCATCAATTAGTAACTATTCCATTCTTTGCAAGCCTTCCATCCACAATAACTATTTCTATTAAAAATATACGATCCACATGTACTAGTAATACTTACTATAATAGCAGGGGTGGAGACAAATCCAACAAATCAAAAATCATAAAAATCGGTCCAGCGGGTCTTGAGTTTTTAAAAGTCTATCTTCAAACCCGACTTTGTTTCATATATTAAGATATATTGCTGAATGTGTCTGTTAAACTTCGTGCTAATTGCTTCCAATTTGGGAAATATGTAAAAAATTTGAAATTATTAATTTGTCGCAATCGTATTTCGCATTATCGTCTGTAACATGTTGCAAAAATTAAATTAAACTAAAGAGGCAGAGAAGATAATGTTGTTATAACTAACTGGTATTACTAGACCTTTTCACAGTTCAAATTTTTTTGTGGGCTGGCGTCAATTTCCGCCATGTTTTTCGGGCAGTTTTTGACGTATAACCAGTGAAAATAACAAAATGTGCCCGAAACTTTCATATTTCTGCCTTTTAAACATGACGGACGCGCATTTTAAACATGACGGACGCGCATGCGCTTAACTAACCGTAAAAACGTCTATTAAATTCAATTTTCAAGTTTCTATATTTTTATGGGAATTTTTTTATCAAACTATTATCATATCCAATATTAAATTTCGTACATTTACAGTCTTAAGGAGATTTGTTGTAAGGAATTTTTCTATATTTTCAATTATCCTAATAGTAGTTAAAATTCATTATTTTTATTTATAATAACATAACAAATTTAAAAATCAATAATTATTATTTATTTAATAAAATAAAGTAATTAAATGACTTCGTTATTTTTGACTTATAAGGTTAATAATAAGATCTGACAACAGCACTTTAATTGTACTGTGTCTTAAAAGTTTATAGTATAGAGAGAGAAAAATTAATCTCTTATTTTAATTATTTAAATAATTACATCGGGAACATCACTTTATTTTAATTTTATCGCGTTTTAATATTATCTAAATTTATTGTATATAGATTTTTATTCCTTAAAGTTGGGAAATTAATATCGAAAAAAATAAATAAAAACGTGACGGAAGCTTGTCGGACATAAGAGCCTGTGTATAAGACTCGAAAAACAACATTTTTAATTTTTTTTTTTCAGGATAAAGTAAACGGTGGATCAATTTCAAATTTTGAGAGGACGTAAATAAAGTATTGATCTGCATGTATAAAAAGTTTCAGAGCTTAAACTTGAAAAAAATATTTAACATAGGATTCGCTCGAACCTCCTTAACTGTCTTAGTTTTGATTTTTTTTCTCATGTCTGTTTCCCAGATCTAGATCTGGTTTCTCTTCTAGATGTCTTCCCTCTAAGCTCTCGTTCTTCTATTATAAACTTCTATTTATCTTCTCATTCTAACATTGTGAAACCGTAATCTCGTCGCTTCAGTTTCATAGATATATACCCGGAAAACTAATATATCTAAGGGAAACTGGCCGTCAGTTACATTGTGTGAAAACGCATCAAACACATTCTATTATTATTGTGCAGACCGTCGCCGGAAATTTATACTTTACACCCGGAATACATAATAAATTGCGCGCACATAAAAATCGCGCATTGTTTTCTCCATTTTCTGCACATATATCACATCCACCTTAAACTAATCCTCGCAATATTTCAATTCACAATTCAATAACAACTTTAAACACTTTTATCAACATTTATATCTTAATTTATGTTACAACAAAATTTTATTTCTGTAAAAATTCATGTAAATGGTAAATTAATTTCATATCCCTAAAATTATATGTAAATGTCAAATTAATTGCATATCCCTAAAATTATATGTAAATGTCAAATTAATTACATATCCGTAAAATTATATGTAAAAGAATTGAAAGTAGGAGATTATCACTACGATATCTTCAAATGTGTCAGTAGCTGGAATTACACGGATATCTTCTGTTACTCTTTGGCACACCCCGCTGAAGATGCGTGGTGTGAGCCGTTCGCTGCGTCAAGGCAAGTAACGGGAACGTTGAAGACCGATTATTATCAGGGGCTGAAGGCCAACAGATGTTATGAAAGAGTAAAGAAAATAAAGTTAGAATTTGTGTAATTACTACCTTAGAGTCCAAGATAAGAAGATCTCGTCTTCGTAATGAGGAGCCGACGAGATCTTCTTATCTAGGACTCTAAGGTAGTAATTACACATTTTTTTTTTACACAAACTGCAAATCTGAAAATAAGTTTATCAATAAGTCTGAATCTTTAAATGACTTGTTCGGTCCGTGAGCGTGGTTTTTGGTTTTAATGGAATAAATATTTGCAGATATAACAGAATGTCTACATTTATGTAGACTGCAGCACCCAGACCTAAACATCCTCGCATCTAAAAAAGTCAAGTAGTTCTTATCGTACTATCCCATACTCTCCTGTTTACCCATACGAACACGCTTTTTCAAGTCATGACAGGAAAATCTGGTCGGTCGCCAATCTAAAGAGGACGTAAAAAAATGCACTGCAGAAGTCGTGAGCTCCATCCTCTCCGATGATAGATTCATTAACAATGTTCTTGATATAATTAGACAAAAATTTAAAGAGCGATTCCAACAACAGGAAGAGCGATTTGAAAGTTTGGAAAATAAACTTGTCCTGACGGAAAACAGGCTGGATGAATTGGAACAAGCGAATCTATAAGCAAGAATCTACAGCATAGAGGATAGTGAGTCAGAGCGCACACCTGAGTTGCAAAGCAAAGTGATGCGTCTTTGTAACACTAACCTAAAAATAAACAACATATCTTTAGAAGAGTGCAGAAGAATAGGAAAAATCCAAGACAAGAGAATACCCAGACCCATTTTGGCGAAGTTTACTACGACAGGGGACAAAAACGATGTCATAAGGGCTAGAAAAAAACTAAAAGGCTCCAAAATAGTGATTAAGGAGGATCTAACAAAATATCGCTTAGATCTCTTGAAGAAGGCCCAAAATGCTTTTGGCTTTAGGAACGTATGGTCTCGAGATGGTATGCTATACCGAGCAACAGCCAATGGTGTGCGGCCCCTTCATCCTAAGGACCTTCAGAACATATCCCAAAATGAAAGGTCGTATCGAGGAACAGCCAGTGATATGGCCAAGGATCCGGAGAACGTCTCCCGAGATGAAAGGTTATATCTAACAACAGCCAGCGGCGTGCGGCCTCGTCGTCACAAGGATCTGGAGAGCAGGTCCCAAAAATGCCAGCAAATGAGCAAGAAGAATTTGGGGGAGGAAGAAGTAGAAGAAGTTGGATAAATAGTAACAAGTTAAATCAGTGGATGCTAGGTTTGAGTAGACCTCACAATATTAAATATTATTTTTTTCTTTATTATAGTTATACATATTTGGCTAGCAGTTAAACATATTTAGTTAACAAACTTTTCTTTGTTTTATTGGTATTTTAACAGTGGTTTATACCAAAAAAGATTATTCTTACCTTTTATATTATTATTATCTTTCTTATTTTACTTTATTTTTACTTTCTTATTACTAGTTGAGTTGTAGTTAATATTGGTTAAGTTAAGTAAGAGGAGTTTCTTTCTTTCTTTGAAATAATGATTGTATAATATGGTGACACTACACTTGGCACATTTAAATATCAGATCCTTGGTGGCAAATTTTAGCGATTTGAAATGTTTGATAGAGAGGGAAAGATATGATGTTTTGTGTTTGACCGAAACATGGTTGACTTCCGAAGTGCCCGAAAGCATGATAGAGGTAGAAGGATACACCACTTACCGATGTGACCGCACCGATGGTCGCAGAGGAGGTGGAGTAGCAATTCTCGTTTCGCTTAATCTAGGAGATAGTAGGGTTTATTGTAAGATTACTGGAATGTGCGAACAGCTATGGGTAGAGCTAGGGAGTGGTACAGGAAAACATATTATCGGCACAATATATCGTCCTCCTCCAATTCCAATTGGTAGAGGCGTGAGACAGGGGGATACGATATCGCCTAAATTGTTCACCGCGGTTTTGGAACTCGCTTTCAAAAAGCTCAACTGGGAAAGAAAAGGCTTAACCATAGATGGCAAAAATCTATCAAATCTGCGATTTGCAGATGACATAGTGCTGCTTGCTGATGATCTTAACGATATAAAAACAATGCTATTAGAACTCCAGGAAGCATGTAATACCGTAGGCCTAAGAATAAACTATTCCAAAACAAAAAGTATGACAAACTTGGTCCCGAGCAGACAGATAGATGTAGGCGATTATTGATTTCGTAGACAAATACACCTATTTAGGTCACGAAATACGCATAACTAGAGACAACCAAACATGCGAATTTAAAAGAAGAATAACCCTCTCTTGGGCCGCAAATGGAAAACTTCGGGACGTATTCAAAAGCGATCTGCCAGTCTGCTTGAAAAGGAAAGTGTTTGATCAATGTGTATTGCCAGTTATGACCTACGGCACTGAAACCGCAACACTCACCGTCGCCACTGCAAAAAAGCTCCAAATTGCACAACGAAAGATGGAAAGATCGATGCTCGGCGTGTCGCTACGAGACCATATCACAAACGAAGACCTACGCCGAACAACAGGTGTCACAGATGAGGTTGTGCGTATGGCGAGGCTAAAGTGGAACTGGGCTGGACACGTGGCTCGAATGTCAGATGGAAGATGGACCAAGAGACTACTGGAGTGGTGGCCAAGAGCAGATATACGAAGCAGGGGGAGGCCCCCCACAAGATGGACAGACGATATAAAAAGAACAAGAGGAGCCTGGATGCGAGAGGCTCAGGATAGGAGGAAATGGGCGAAAATTGGGGAGGCCTATGTCCAGCAGTGGACGCAAAGGGCTGTTTGATGATGATGATGATGATATCGTCCTCCTAACAAAGTCATTGATGGAATTGGAAGATGTTTTGGTCAACTTTGGGTTAACAACTGATAAGGTGCTCTGTATGGGCGATTTTAACATAAATTTGTTACTCGACAGCAAGACAGCATTGGACTTTCGTTCCATGGTGGACGCATGCGGTTTTTACCAGATTGTAAAAGAAGTAACCAGAATTGGTTTGCATAACGCGTCTCTCTTGGACTTCATTCTTGTTGCAAACGTTAACCTGGACAAGATAAGTAAGTGCTATGTAAAAGATGTCCTAATGTCAGATCATCTATTAATAGGTTGTAAGATTGTTTATCCGAAACAGATAAATGAACTCATTGCTATTAAAAGGAGGGTCTTAATTAATTAAGGATTACTATTAAATGGAAATTAATGATACACAATTCCGAAAAGACCTGGCTGCCGCTCGATTGGAGGATATGTATGTAGTGAAGGATATTAACCAAAACTTTTTTTAATCACAGACTCAAATTACTGTTTGGCGGTCATGCCCCTCTTAATAAAGCATAAAAACTTCAAAGGTAAACCATGGCTCACCCCTAATCCAAAACGTATTTTAAAAATGGAAAAGAAAGCTTTTACGAAACACTTACTAGCGAAAATAACTCCTGATAACCATACAAATTATAAGGAATTAAGAAGCGTGGCCCAAAAAACTGTAAAATATGAAAAAACCGCCCAAGTGCGAGTTGTGAGTTCCGTACAAACTTGTAAGTAAGGTATCTTTTTTTTGTGGGGGACGTAGCAAGCACATTCAGTTAACTTGACAAGTGGCCCTCCTTACATCACGACCATCTTAGTACCGCTGCAAGCATAACCTCAAGATATCGCTGTCGCACTATGGAATTCTACCCTATATTTTATTGCCATACATCCCTCATTCACTATGAGTGTATAGGGGTTCTGGAACTTCATTATTTGTTTTGACTGCTCAATTTTGTCTGTATACCTACATACCCTGTATAAAGGTATACAGGGTATTTTTTTTAAATAACGCGAATATTTTTAAAATTATAAAAAGAAACCTTTATTTTAGTATTACACTTATTCACTAACTTATATTAAGATCTAACTATTTCTAGATCTAATATATTAACTATTTCTAGATCTATTTCGATACTCTTAACATTCAGTTGTTCAATTGACAGCTTTTGGGCAATTGACTACCAAAAAATATAGGGCGTACGCGATTTAAGTATAGGTATGTAGATTATAAAGAAAAATTAGACGAAATATAATATATACAGGATGTTACGGGAGTTGAGTATGTCGCATGTCGGTTATAAACATGCAAAATTTAGACATAATAAATACCCTGTATATATTATGTATAAAGAGCGTACGTGATGAAATGCATAACGAATATAAACAAAGAAAATTCAGAATAAACAGCTTGGTGCCAACACATACTTTTTAACCTTCGGACCTAACCGAGAGGACCTAACTGTATGCAACCCGTATGCTTCTGGAGCCTGACAATACCACTACGACAACATTAGTGCATTTTCATAAGTTTCTAATAGTAAATTCGCATTTTTCTTGTTATTAAACTACATATTTACGGTTTTCATTTTTCCCTTTACATGTGCTGTAAGACACCGCTTCTTGCCATGATTGAATTTCATGATTCTAGGTCAATGGGAAGTACCCTATAGGTTTTGATTCCCTTGTAAAATCGCAAAATATGCGACATAAACGGTCATATCTTTTGATCGCGTTAACTTACAAGTTTGATTTTTTCGCAGCTGAAAGAGACCGCAGACCCGAGTATTTGATACAAATTTCAACTTGTTACCTCTACGCGTTCCTGAGAAAAATGGTCTTGACAGACAGACGGGTTTCGTTTTCGGTATGGAACCCTAAAAAGAGCTTATCTTGAATCAATATCAAATTCTAAAAATGAAACAATAATCTGGAAGAAACTAAATGATATGAATATAAGTGGAATCAAGGCCAAACCATCAATGCCGACTTCAATCACCGACCCAGATGAAATCAATGATCACTTTATAGAATCGACCGGAGATTTAATGGAGGAAATAGATGAGAATACATATTTCAGGTATAAGTTCTCCTTTAAAAAGTCATTTTCTGAAAAATTTATTATAAAACCAACAGGAGAAGATGAGGTTAGGTTAGGTTTTTCGGAATTCTGAGAAACATAAAGAGTTGTGCTGAGGGCATAGATGGAATAAACATAAATATGATTAATTACTGCATGCCCGAGATACTTCCCTTTATAGTACATATCACCAACTCTTGCATAGTCGAATCAAAATTCCGTTTCCTTTGGAAGACAGCAATGATACAGCCAATACCAAATATCCGTAACCCGAAGCACAGAGAATCACAAACAGAATCAAACACAGAAATCACAGATCTCAGACCAATTTCCCTACTGCCCACCTTATCGAAAATCCTGGGAAGGGTTGTGGCAAATCAGTTACAGGTTTATTTAGAACACGAAAACATCCTTCCACCTACCCAATCTGGATTTCGAAAAGATCACAGTTGTGTAACTGTGCTCATGGATGTTATAGATGATATTCTAGGAGAGCTGGACAACAACATGGCATCTGCACTAATACTATTAGACTACAGCAAGGCATTTGACACAATCTCGCACAAAATGTTGCTATCTATTCTCAACTACATACGGATGTCTAATCACTCAATAAGGTTTTTTTAAAATTATTTGGAAGGGCGAGGACAAAAAGTTATTCTACAAGGCCGAATGTCTAGATATCGAGACCTTAAAGTGGAAGTCCCAGAAGGTTCTGTCCTGGCACCCTTACTTTTTTTCATTTTATACACACGAATTAGGATCTGTGGTGGAATACTGTAAACACCAACAATACGCCGATGATACACAACTCATTTACAAATTTGCACCAGATAATTGAAAATTGTCTGAAAATGAAATTAATCGGGATTTATCACTTATTTTAAAATTCTCACGGGCACATTCCTTAAAACTAAATGCCAAGAATACAAAGGTTTATGATCTTTGCTTCAAGAAACAAACTTGATCTCAAAAAAAAAAATTAAACTTACGATTAATTCTGAAGAGTTGGAATTAACCAGTGAAGCAAAGAATCTGGGTGTCAATATAGATGACAATACAACATTTCGTTCACATATTAATGAGTTAATTAAGAAGGCATATATAACGTTAAAAATTCTTTATGGATCGAGGTACCTTCTAACTGAAAACCTTAAGAGAAAAATAGTTATCGCGCATGTTTTGTCTGGCCTCACATACTCGGAAGCAATATACGCACATTTTCTTAGTTATGCGGACAAGAACCGTATACAAAGATTACAGAATCGCTGCATCCGATTTGTGCATGGACTCCGTTGGAAGCAACGCATCAATACCGAAGCAGCTAAAAAATGGACACGCATAGATATCTTGCGTAAATATCATAAAACATGCCTGTTTGAAAAAAAATTAGGAAAAAAGTGCCCACATACCTCTACAACAAAATAAAGTACAGAACGGATGTACATAATATAAACTTAAGGAGCAGAGGCCTTCTGACGCCGCCAAAACACCGAAGTGCAAAATATAAATGTTCCTATACCTACCAAATAGCAAACCCAACTCCCTGAACAGATAAGAGGGTAAAGAACAGTTTCATCTATTACAACACATTAAGTCCTAAATTAAACACCATAGATTAAAATATGCGAAAATTAAATCTCTGTCTGCAGAAATAGTAAAATATATATGTAAATGTCAAATTAATTACATATCCGTAAAAGTATATGTAAGTGTCAAATTTGACGTATATTACGTAATTATTTTGGCGTAATAGTATATTACGTGACGACAGTTGTAAGAAGCATATTACGTACGAGCGGAACAGTCACGCACGACACGCGTGGAGTGCGTAATTCCGCCAGTACGTAATTGTCTTACAACTCGAGTTATGTTTCTACTACCACACTAATTTGTTTCTGTTTAATAAGAAAAATGTGTTTGATGTAACAATTTATTTCTTATTAGGTTATGTTTATTTAATTACCATTATTTAACATTGTATTAAACAAACAGTTGTATTTTCATATATAACTGTTACTAGACATTATTTAACTTGAAAGAAATGAAAAGAAATACATTATATACCTTATTATTTAGTACTTATTTGGGTTAAACAAGAGTGCTCATAGATATAGGCAACCCAATATTCGCAATGTCAATTTCCGTTAGTTTGAATTGTGGCAGCGAGGCGCTGAATGTATGAGCAAGTACTAGCAGCTCGCAACCAATCAACGAATCGTAAACCAAACGCACGTGTGTGTTATCAATCATAACTTATCATTAATCGCGGATGGATGTTACATGCGTGTGTGTTATGATGTATTTACATAGCCCACGAACAGTACAATAATAGGTATTTACAATAATGGTCGTAGATAAAATTATAGTTATGTGTGTATAATTTTCGGGAATATCGAGTTCATAAGTCTATTTGTCGAGAACGGTTGAAGATAATTAAAAACGGATTGTGGCGTCGTTTTCGGGAGGTCATTTCCCCACAATTTCCACAAATTTAGTCTCGAAGGATGCGTAAGGAATTGGCCTAAATTATTCTACAAGTAATCTAACTAATTTCGCGTAATGAAAATAAAGGGAAAACTTTACTATATTATAACTGTACTTGTCTGTCTGGTTAACCCCTTAACATACAATGACGTCTCTAAGACGTCATGTATATATCATAAGATCACATGTATATGGACAAGTCAACGTGCATTTTATTTGTATGTTAACTGTCATTATAACTATTTCAAATATAACTGTCATTGTAGTCTATATCTGTGAAATAGGCAAATTAAACGAAATTTGGTTAATGCAAATATATAAATCTATTTCCAGACTACATAAGTAATCTAACTAATTTCCCGTAATGAAAATAGAGCACTTGGCAATAGCACTTGGCCACAATTCGCAAAACACAAACATCGCAAAATCTCAGTTTCCAAAACACTTAGAACATAAACTTGACATTTGACACACATCACTCGCGGCAGATAGTTCGTAGTATGAGTCACGTGTCACTTTGACAAATCCAACCTTGCGTTCAACTGTGACATATGTCACAATCAAATGCGTTTATGTTACGTATAATCTGTCATTGTGACGTTTGTGAGTGATTTTTGTTGTTTTGTAATTTCGGGAGTGAGCGTGTGTGTGTGTGCATGATTTATGGGACATAATTGAGTTTAGATTGTGATTAATATCGGATTACCGGATCGGCGTTTCGCGTGTATTTGCGGACGGACGTTTCGCCGATACGCGACGCAACAGTGGCGGCTAAAAAGCTGGAAAATAATAACGCGAAATGAATACGGGCGGCCGGCCGAGGGGGAGGCAGGCGCAAAATTGCGACGGAATCGATTAATGGACGGACGAGGTAAATTGGATTATGGCTTGTGCTTTTTTTTCCTCAGTAATCTGATACGATTTCGCAATATCTCGTAATGGTATTAATATTCTGTCAAATTTTATCCGTTTGTTTTGGAAAAATATGTTACCAAAAGAAGTTACTAAAACAATAGATATAATTATATTTTATAGATATAATTAGTTATAATGACAGTTATATTTGACAGATATAATTATAATGATAATTATATTTGACAGATATAGTTATAATGATTTTTAAGCGTCGGGCACTTTTTGAGGTATAACCAGTGAAATTAACAAAATGTGCCCGAAACTTTCATTTTCCCGCCTTTTAAACGCGCGTCCTTCATGTTTAAAAGGCGGGAATATGAAAGGGAATATTTCGGGCAGATTTTGTTATTTTCACTGGTTACCACACACTCTTACTCACTTACTCAAAATTAGTGCACATTTCTGATACACAGATTTGAACCTTTTCTTTCATTCAGTTCTTGAGTTATCACAAGCTGAAATGTCAAAAGTTAAAATTGCACCTTTTCGTAGTTTTTTTTACGCGCATGCGTATATATTTTTATAATTTTTTACGCGCATGCGTCAATTTCCGCCATGTTTTCTGGCACTTTTTGAGATATAACCGTCATATGAGACGTCAAAAAATACATATATGTAATATAATACGTCAAAGGTGCTCGAAAACATGGCGGAAATAAAAACAAATTCAACTATGAAAAGGTGGCATTTTGACTTTTGACATTTATATTTGACAGATATAGTTATAATGATGTTTAAGCATCGTGCACTTTTTGACATATAACCTTGTGATAACTCAAGAACTGAATGAAAGAAAAGGTTTAAATTTGTGTTTCCGAAATGTTAAACTTATGAGACCTAGTTAGGTGAGATCATGTTTTCTTTTAAAATGCTAATTGTTAGAATGAGAATTAGTGCTAGTTGGTATGATAATTTGTCCGAATTGGCTAAAACGTTTTTTTAATTAAATGTAAAACTGGCTCACTAACAGTCTATATTTGTTGTTTACTAAATACTCAATTCGAGTGGTTTAATATCCTTTCGGCGCGTTCCCATAAATATTCATAGTTTTACGAAGCGAGTTGCAAGCGGTAATTAGTACTAGTATATAGTGTGTCGTCTAATGGAATTTCAGTGTAGATTTGAGATTTTTGATGTTGTTTAAAGACGGAATTGCAGAGAAAACAGACTGGGAAAGTGGGTGGAGTTGTTTGCAGACTACTAAATAATTTAGTAAACTAGTTTCAGGACAAATTTGATTATTATAACTTGATCAGTGTTCGAGTTGTTAAGGATTAAATTAGACTCGTAATGAGTTGTGGCTTCAATTTTTCCCAAAATTTTCATGACATTTTCGTGAAAATGAACAACACATTCAACATCTGTTTGTTTTTCTTTGTTAATTTTATAATTCACAACACCATAAAATAAAACAGTGTTAAATTTATGAGAAGGCGTTTTATCTATAACTAATGAAATTGTTGAACTTAACACTAAAAACAACGCGACATAACCTCAAGACCACTGATAGCTACTTAAAAATGTACATTTGATAATTTGTTTAATTTTATGTGTGTGATTTAAGAAATCACCTACTTCTTCGAATTCATGGCAAGAGTGGATTCCAAGACTTTTGGGACTCACGTTATAAATTTCGCCAAACTTACTCTTTTAGTTCTCGAGTTGTTAAAGTTTAAATTTAAAGACGCAATTTTCTAGATGAAATCATCAAATGTGGTAAATTTAAAAAAAATTTCAAGAATGTAAACTAATTAGCAATTAAAAAAAAACCGGCCAAGTGCGAGTTGCGACTCGCGCACCGAGGGTTGCGTACAAACTTGTAAGCAAGGTATCTTTAGGAGGACCTAACTGTATGCAACCCATATGCTTCTGGTGCCTGACAATACCACGCAACACATTAGTGTATTTTCATAAGTTTCTAATAGTAAATTCGCATTTTTCTTGTAATTAAACTACATATTTACGGTTTTCAGATTTTTCCCTTTACATGTGCTGTAAGACACCGCTTCTTGCCAAATTTCATGATTCTAGGTCAACGGGAAGTACCCTACAGGTTTTGATTCCCTTGTGAAATCGCAAAATATGCGACATAAACGGTCATATCTTTTGATCGCGTTAACTTACAAGTTTGATTTTCACAGCTGAAAGAGACCGCAGATCCGAGTATTTGATACAACTTGTTACCTCTACGCTTTCCTGAGAAAAATGGTCTTGACAGACAGACAGACAGACGGACAACAAAGTGATCCTATAAGGGATTCGTTTTCGGTAGGGAACCCTAATAAAGTAGTTCTAGTAGCAATTTGACCGTTCTAATTATTTTAGTTTTTGAGTAAGCGAGGATTGAATATATGCAATATCAACCGTTTGTCAAATCTCTTGAAAAATCTCAAAGAATTTGGAAAGTGTCGAGAGTTTTCAAGAATTTAGACTAATAAATTTTTCAAACTAATAAGTATTTTGTCAAATGAATATTTTATTAAAAAACATTAATTCTATAAATATTTTATTAAAACAATTTTGACTAATAAATATTTTGTATTACTCATGCGCGAAAAGTACTTCTTGGTGTACATTATTTAATACGAGAAATGTCACCTCTCGTTGTATTTCCACATAACCTGGGTAACGCACGCAAATATTCAGTATCGCTAGGTTACATTAAAATAAACAAATAAATAGAAATAAAATGGACACAATCAAGACCGCGATATTAAAAAAGTGACGTGAAATGTCAGAATTTCTTTACATTACCAAATTAAAATTAAAGAAAACGTTTTAAATGAGTGTAAATTCTATGGTGATACCGTAGACTGATGAGAGTTCTTACGACGAATCCACACCACCGGAGACAATTGAAAAAACAAATTCTTCATTTTTAGGGTTCCGTACCGAAAACGGAACCATCAATTTGTTGTCCGTCTGCCTGTCTGTATGTCTGTCTGTCTGTCTGTCTGCCTGTCTGTCTGTATGTCTGTCTGTCCGTCTGTCTGTCTGTCAAGACCATTTTTTTCAGGAACGCGTAGAGGTAACAAGTTGAAATTTTTATCAAATACTCGGGTCTGCGGTCTCTTTCAGCTGTGAAAAAATCAAACTTGTAAGTCAACGCGATCAAAAGATATGACCGTTTATGTGGCATATTTTGCGATTTCACAAGGGAATCAAAACCTATAGGGTACTTCCCGGTAACCTAGAATCATGAAATTTGGCAAGAAGCGGTGTCTTACAGCACATGTAATAATATAAATAATAATTTCAAAAGATGCTCTAAAAGCTCCCATTGTACAGCAGTCAGATTGGCAATATCACAGTCCGTGAGATAGGTTATATAAAGTTATCCTAAGGGTTCCGTTTAAGGTAACCCTAAAAATTTAATATTACGCAACGATTGGAAATATTACGCCGGCACGAGTGGTGTAGCCCGGCGCGAGTGGTGTAGGGCGGCGCGAGTGGTGTAGAGGTGACGCCCGCGGCCTCATGTAAGAGCGCTAACTAGCAAGTATAGAAGGACCGAGTTCTATCCCCAGTGCCGGCCGCATTTGTACCACAAGACAAATGTGAAAAATACTAATTAGCGCAATTTACAATAACAACTTGGTTTCTGGGCCTATAAGTGTATGTGAATACAAAATACAATAGGCCACAAGTAGGCCGCAGTGTTTGAAGGGTTAATACCCTTCATTTGGTTCGATCCACATCGGATCAAACTTTAAAAAAAAAAAAATTTAAAATCTCCCAAAACCGATTTGCAAAAGAATCGACTATTTTTTTTTAATAATTTCACCGACCTGCCGTCTCCGGGGGCGGCTGGGCAAATTTTTGCAGGTTTTTTCCGAGTGCAGAACTCGGAAAGTTTTCGTCGCACGGACGTGGTTCCGGCGCCGGTGTGTCCGGAACGTCGCCGTCCATCTGACTGTTATCTCACTTTTCGACATTTTTGCTTAAAATTTTTGGGACGTGCGAAAAACTCACATTTTCTTACAAAGAAATCGCCATTTTTGGACGCCTAAACGCGCCATTTTTGGACGCGCTCCGGAAGCGTTATCGAAAATCGCCGTGCGTGGGGTCATTCGTCTATTCTTTGGCTACAAGAATCTGATGCACCGCCGATGCACGGCATTTGACTCGGAGGACCCGGATTCGCAGAAAAATGTGAATAACGTCGATGACATAAGTCCTGCAGCCACGAGAGTAGTGTCGGAGGAAGTTTTCTACCGGAATTCTATCGCGAATTTCGTTTTCCCCGTGCTCATCTTCGCCCTGACCTCCGTTAAAGTGATAATTTTTGTAAGGTAAACTTTTGGGGTCCGTGTGGGGCAGCGTTCGGCCTGAATCGCCAGGTCACGACGGAATCGCAAATTTCGATCAATTCTGAGACGACTTGTGGCGTTTCCGGAATTTCACCTGGGGGACCGCACCACGTTGGTTTTTGAAAAGGTCAAATTTCAAAAAAGGTCAAATCAATTCAATCAAAGGTCAAATTTTATGCCGCCGGAGGCGGCAGATCTTCGCTGGTTTAAACGCGCGTCTTCGATGCTTTTACTGCGAATGTCCGTCCGCACGTTTCGTCCCCCCCACCCGAAAATCCGGGGGATCGGGCGGATGCGGAGCGGAGGCGGCGACACGAAGTGATTTTTTCTGGTGTAGAACCGAGAGCCCCGTTGAGCGGTGCCATTTTCGGGACCCCCCCCCCCCCCCCCATAGGTTCGGATGCACCAGACCGAAACCTAAAAAACACGCATTTCTTACCTTCGAGGCGCATTTTTGGCTCGTTGGAACTCGAAAATTCTTCCCGGACGCTTTAGTTGTCGTCGCGCTACCTTTTTAGAGCCCTCGCTCACTGTCCTGCGCCGTCCCGTTCACCTGGTGCAGGAGGAAACGCAACTTTTTTTTGCCGATTTTGCAATCACTTCCACGGAGGCCCTACACTTATTTAAAGGGCTCCAGTTTCGTTCTCTTCAGAACACTAGCATGCAGCTATTCCGATTTCGTCCTCTGTCGGTCTGTCTGTCTGTCAAGACCATTTTTTTCAGGAACGCGTAGAGGTAACAAGTTGAAATTTGTACTAAATATTCGGGTCTGCGGTCTCTTTCAGCTGTGAAAAAATCAAACTTGTAAGTCAACGCGATCAAAGGATATGACCGTTTATGTCGCATATTTGGCGATTTCACAAGGGAATCAAAACCGATAGGGTACTTCCCGTTGACCTAGGATCATGAAATTTGGCAAGAAGCGGTGTCTTACAGCACATGTAAAGGGAAAAATGAAAACCGTAAATATGTAGTTTAACTACAAGAAAAATGCAAATTTACTATTAGAAACTTATGAAAATACACTAATGTGTTGCGTGGTATTGTCAGGCACCAGAAGCATATGGGTTGCATACAATTAGGTCCTCCTAAAGATACCTTACTTACAAGTTTGTACGGAACCCTCGGTGCGCGTGTCACAACTCGCATTTGGCCGGTTTTTTTATTCCTTTTTTTTTATGGCCCCAGGATCCCAAACTTGTAAGGTACATCCCATGAGTAATCCCACATCGCATGAGTAATAAAAAGTATTGTTTGTAACAAGGGCGGTATTGTCACTTCGTTCGTGCGCACAATTTCACTCTCGCGAAAAATTGACAACTTTTCGCCCTAGTTACAAAATATACGATTATTAAACGAGCTCTGGCAAAAATTTGATCGTTCTAACTCGCAAAATTTTCGATAAATTTTGGAGTCTTTTTCCAAGGAAAAGTAGAAAAAAGATTTACTAATTTGCAACTACCTGCCTTACTACATAAATATCAATCAGCCAACCCATCTTACCTACTTACAATCGATACTTTACACTACAAACTAATTGATTTAAACATCCATAAAACTCAACCTCGTTACTTCCACTGAAGTGCCTCGAAACATCGCGAGAAAAGAATCGCACGATTTATTAGCGATGCCGTTCGAGTCTTTAATTTCAATTTACGATTCGCTCTTTAACTCCGGCAGCTTCGAAGATAACGTTCGCGGAAATTGAATCCCCCAGCAGGAAACGCATAAAACATATTTCCAGCTCTGAGTGCAAACTCTATCTAGCATCTAGCACACATTGCGTACTTAAAAATTCACAAGCAAATATTTTCTGGAAAGAACCATCAATAAAGACGGCGTGTCATTCAATAAAGAACGTTTAGATAGAATAGAACATTATAGATAATCATATAAACTTAATAAAGTCGAAACACAGTCTGAATATATAAATATAGTCAAGCTTTCCGGAGTTCTATAACATTATTGAGTCCAAAAAGTAGTCCTGAAATGTCGACTTTCACCGGTGAATGTCAACATTCACATAGTCGCTTGGTGTATATCCGAAATATTTGCTAAATAACTTTATTTCTGACTTACACCGGTGAATATCGACATTTACCATCCACTAATGGTGTATGGTTGAAACATGTCGGAGATTTATATTTTCTTCTCCGTAATTCAGTCGCTATAAAACGTCACTTTTACACGTAACTTTTTCGGCGCTCGTTCTGAGAGGAATGACAAATAATTTAAAACCCACAGTGCATTCTAAATGAGAAACGAAAATAATGATAATAAAAAAATTACTTAATTATGTGATTCAAATCTTATTTATTGCAACATAAAGCTAATAAAGTTGATTGACTCCCAGAAGAACAAACAAAGACAGTCCAGAGCATATCTGTGTTTGTCGACATACACCGGTGAGGGTCTGAATGTACAACAAAGTAATGAAATATTCGATCTTTCACCGACGTATTTGGTATGTGTTGACATTCACCTGTGAAAGTCGATTTTCTCCAATTTCGGTCATTCACAGTAACATATATACGTATTTGGTATATATTGAAAGGCTTGTGTTTGAGGTAATAAAAGCTTTCGGTTTAATTTCGTTTTGATCTAAAATCTATGCACGCTACTACATCAGCTGGCACGTAGCCCAAGTAGAGATTACTTAAAATAATTGAAGTAAAAACGCGGATAGGTTCTGTTTCGTTCCGTGCGTCCCCATTTATCATTGCCAATATAAACAAGTCGAGGGAGAGAGAGGGAGAAAGCTTGAAATAAAAAAAACTTGATTACAATGCATTCACAATGGATTTTTTGGACCCATCCGATATTTCCATTTCACTTTAATCCGCACGCAATAAAGAAACCCGGAGGAGAATTGATGGTCCGTGTCGATTCTTCCATTCGCTAGAAA
This sequence comes from Phosphuga atrata, assembly GCA_944588485.1. Taxonomy (NCBI): domain Eukaryota; kingdom Metazoa; phylum Arthropoda; class Insecta; order Coleoptera; family Silphidae; genus Phosphuga; species Phosphuga atrata. The sequence goes on along the minus strand of OX155901.1, from coordinate 63,091,173 downwards.
TACAAGTTTTTGTCTGTCTGTCTGCTCGTTTGATTGATGAGGTCGCGTTATTGAAATTTCCGTGAAATCAATTTGTGGCCGGATCGTTAAAATCTCTTTGGATTTTAATTCAGACCAAAAAAATCTGGGAATTTATTTTATCTCGTTTTCTTTTTGTGCAAATTTGTTGGGATTTACAATTTCTGCAAATCGTTCAATGGAAGATAAAAATAGCGGTAGTTATGCAACCCCTTTCACATTGATCATATATATCCTATATATTGATATTGCTATATATCCTATATATTGATCATATATAGCCTTTTTAAGTTAAACGCATGCGCATCCGCCAAGTTTGAAAGGCGGAAATATGATAGTTTCGGGCACATATTTAGTTATACATCAAAAATTTCGGGGACTTTTTGACTTATAGCATGTCTATACCTTGCCTTTTGTATGTCAGAAAATTGCGGGGTTTTTAACGCAACAATGCTCTTAACATTGTTAATTAGGTCTTGTACAAATTTAAATTCGTTGAATTTTCGATTTATTAACCCTTTCACTGCCATGTCAATTTTAAGGAATAACACAAGGCCAATATTTATAAAAATGGCGGTAGTTATGCAACCCCTGTTACATTGATCACCTATAGGCCTTTTTACAGTTACTTAAGCGCATGCGCATCCGCCAAGTTTGAAAGGCGGAAATATGACAGTGACTAAATATATGTGTTTGATATTTTATGGTCTGTATTAATAATACAACAACAAAAAAATGGGGTTTTATCTTACCGTTTCCTCCGCTGCTCGCTCGCGTCCGGACGTCCACCTCAATAAGGGGGGCACCAGGAAGGGAGAGAACGAAATCAAGACGGGATTTCGGGAAAGGATACCTTACCGCCGATTTTCATCCGTTTTCGGCAAAACAGCTCGAAGAGGTCGAATCGGAAAGACCCAGGGCCACGACGACGAAATTTTCGTGAATCAAAAACTACAATGGCGATCAAGAAAACCAAGAGAAACGACGGCTCACGTGTTTCAGTCAGATCGCGAAATTAATCTCTTTTTTCTTGGGTAAAAAAAATGATATATCCGCGCGTGTCTCGAATCAATCCAAAATACGTCGTATATCCCGGAGCTGCACGAAACGCTCCGCCAGAAGTCAGCACAACCCGGCCTACCTTCCCGGCAACCAAAGATACAATTCGGCCGGAACAATATGAAATATGAAAATAACTAAATATGTGCCCGCGGTCACATATTTAGTTATACTTCAAAAAGTTCGGGCATTTTTTGATGTATAGCATGGCGGAAATTGGAACATGCGCACAAAAAAAATTTCAACTATGAAAAGGTCTATTGATCAAAAGTGGAAAATAATCCTTTGCTCCTCCATAACTCGGCGCCCTTTACACTGCCGCAAAGCCATAGGTTCAATCTAACGAACTGCGTCGAAAAATCGCAATTCCGCCGTGGCACTTTAGACGCAGACGGCGGCAAACTTGAAGGTGCACTTTTACAGTGCACCCTCACATTTATGGAGATATTTCCGGATATAGGGGCCTGACGGAAATGCCGATCGGTTTTTTAGATTCCATTTATTTATCCGCATAATCCGCATTTATCCTGCGCAATGCGAACCCAAATTTTCGAACTCGCAAATTTCCGGTTGAGGATTTTTTTTTTTCGGCATTTCGGACGCACCGGGTGAAGGGGGCGACTCAGGAAGCAACGAGTGGTACCGAAGGACGTGTATCGGCGGGCGGCATCGCCTCGTGCCGCAAAAGTCGGTTTCGGCCGCGCAGTGAGGGGGTAACTGTAAAAAAATCGTGCCAACAAAAAGAGCGATATTTTCCAACGTCGGCAGTTGGACCCATACATGCCGAAACCGAACCCATACATGCAAAAGAGGCGCGGGCGTCCGTTCCGAATCGAACGCGTACAGTTTCGAGTCGCTGCGCCCAGAAACTGCATCGGTCAGACCGCACCTTCGAGTGAAGGAGAGCCGATACGTTTCGAACTGTGGCGGGCGACTCGCTGCGACGCGGCAAAATGCGCGGCTCGGCGGGGCCCACATGCGGGTCAACTTGAAATTTCAAAAACGCGACATCCAGGTGCCCAAATCGATATTCAAATTTTCCTCTGTGCAGATTAATAGTTATAAGTGGGCGTCGCGACGCGATTCCGCGACGTCCAATTATGGGTGCGGAAAGCTAAAACGCTATGCTACAATCCACTGCAAAATCCAGAAGATTCACCGGGAGCTGTAAAAATATGAATAAATATTAAAAATATTTATTTTTAATTTTTGGATTTTTTGGCTTTGATAAAATTTTACTTTCCTCAGTGGGGAAAGATAGTATGTTCTAGACCCTCCTCCTCCTATGACCTTGACCTTGACCCACACTTCTGACCCCGCCCAACCATTTCCGGTTCCGCCCCCAACCCCAGTTTTGATCAGCTTTAATCTCATGGGTTAGGTTTATTGGGTTAGGTTTAGGTTTGGTGTATTAGGTTAATCATGTTGGGTTAGGTTTATTTATTAGTGGCAGAACCGGAGTGGGGGCGGGGCCGGAAGTGGGGGTCAAGATCATAGGAGGAGGAGGGTCTAGAACATACTATCTTTCCCTACTTTCGTCATTTGTTTCCTGCAATACGGTGAGTTTGGGCGGGCGTCGCGACATCGCGCCGCTTACATAAAAAGATAAAGCGTTCAATTCTCTGCAGGAACCGTGCGAAATCGTTCCCGCAGAGCTTAAGTTGGGGATTCTGCGGGAGTTTCCTGGACGTCCAAAAACGTCGTTTTTATGGCGTCGCGACGCTATCTTCAACGCAATCAGGATTAAACTCGAAAATAAACTAACAGGTTCTATGTCAGATCGAACGGCGCCGGTCCTGTACCGATTCGTTAATTGGTTCGGACGTTCTAGGTACCCCCGCAAAACGCCTCTGGTTCTTTTCACTTTTTACGCACTTTTCGTGCCACAAGTGCCACAGATTCGTAAAAAGTCGTCGCAGCTTGAAACTTCTTGCCGGAATAGCTGCGGGCAAGTGTTCTGAAACGAACGAACCCAACCGGCAACTTGGAGCTCTTTAAATAAGTTTAGGGCGTCCGTGGAAGTGATTGCAAATTCGGCAAAAAAAAGTTACATTTTCTCTTGCAAGGTGAACGGGACGGCGCAGGACGGCGAGCGAGGGTTCTAAAAAGTAAGCGCGACGGCAACTAAAGCGTCCGGTAAGAATTTTCGAGTTCCAACGCAAAATGCGCCTCGAAGGTAAAAAATCGTAATTTTAGGTTTCGGTCTGGTGAATCCGAACCTAGGGGAGTTGAGTCGCGAAAATGGCACCGCTCGACGGGCCTCTCGGTCTCTCGGTCTCTCGGCCTCTCGGTTCTACACCAGCAACTGCACAATCATATTATGCAGCCGCCTCCGCTTTGCTTCCCCCGGGTCGTTTCCGCAAAAACCTCGATTTTCAGGGGGGGTTTCCGGAGGACGAAATCGGAATAGCTGGGAGCGAGTGTTTTGAAGGGCGTTCCCTTGGGGCGAATCCAACCGGCGAACTGGAGCCCTTTAAATAAGTGTAGGGCCTCCGTGGAAGTGATTGCAAAATCGGCAAAAAAAAATTGCGTTTTCTCCTGCACCAGGTGAACGGGACGGCGCAGGACGGTGAGCGAGGGCTCTAAAAAGGTAGGGCGACGACAACTAAAGCGTCCGGGAAGAATTTTCGAGTTCCAACGCAAAATGCGCCTCGAAGGTAAGAAATGCGTGTTTTTTAGGTTTCGGTCTGGTGCATCCGAACCTAGGGGGGGTGAGTCCCGAAAATGGGACCGCTCGACGGGGCTCTCGGTTCTACACCAGAAAAATGTACAATCACTTCGTGTCGCCGCCTCCGCTACGCATCCGCCGGAAAACTCGATTTTCAGAGGGGGGGGGTGACCCTCTGGAGGGAGACGACAGGACGGAGGACGAAACCTGGGGGTGCGCAACGTGCGGACGGACATTCGCAGTTAAAGTATCGAAGACGCGCGTTTAAACCAGCGAGGATTTGACCTTTGATTGAACCTTTGATTGAATTGATTCGGCCTTTTTTGAAATTTGACCGAATTTGACCTTTTCAAAAACCCACGTGGTGCGGTCCTCCAGGTGAAATTCCGGAAACGCCACAAGTCGTCTCAGAATTTATCGAAATTTGCGATTCCGTCGTGAGCTGGCGATTCAGGCCAAACGCTGCCCCACACGGGGCAGAACAAAAGATCTTACAGACCTTACAAAAATTATCACTTTAGATGAGCCCGTGGAAAACGAAATTCACGAAAGAATTTCGGTAGAAAACTTCCTCCGACACCACTCTCGTGGCTGCACGACTTATGTCATTGACGTTATTCACATTTTTCTGCGAATCCGGGTCCTCCGAGTCAAACGCCGTGCATCCGCGGTGCATCAGATTCTTGTAGCCAAAGAATAGACGAATGACCCCACGCAGGGCGATTTTCGATAACGCTTCCGGAGCGCGTCATTTAGGCGTCCAAAAATGGCGATTTCTTTGCAAGAAAATGTGAGTTTTTCGCACGTCCCAAAAATTTTAAGTAAAAATGTGGAAAGTGAGATAACAGTCAGATGGACGGCGACGTTCCGGACACGCCGGCGCGGAACCACGTCCGTGCGACGAAAACTTTCCGAGTTGTGTGTGAAAAACCTGCAAAAATTTGCCCAGCCGCCCCCGGAGACGGCAGGTCGGTGAAATTATTTTAACAAAATAGCCGATTCTTTTGCAAATCGGTTTTGGGAGATTTTGAATCGTTTTTTTTTTTAAAGTTTGGTCCGATGTGGATGCCGGGTATTAACCCTTCAAACACTGCGGCCTACTTTTGGCCTATTGTATTTTGTATTCACATACACTTATAGGCCCAGAAACCTAGTTGTTATTGTAAATTGCGCTATTAGTATTTTTCACATTTGTCTTCTGGTACAAATGCGGCCGGCACTGGGGATAGAACTCGGTCCCTCTATACTTGCTAGTTAGCGCTCTAACATGAGGCCGCGAGCGTTACCTCTACACCACTCGCGCCGGCCTACACCACTCGCGCCGACCTACACCACTCGCGCCGACCTACACCACTCGCGCCGGCTACACCACTCGCGCCGGCTACACCACTCGCACCGGCCTACACCACTCGCGCCGGCCTACACCACTCGCGCCGGCGTAATAATTCCAATCGTTGCGTAATATTCAATTTTTAGGGTTCCGTACCGAAAATGGAACCCTTATAGGATAACTTTGTTGTCTGTCTGTCTGTCTGTCTGTCTGTCCGTCTGTCTGTCTGTCAAGACCATTTTTCTCAGGAACGCGTAGAGGTAACAAGTTGAAATTTGTATCAAATACTCGGGTCTGCGGTCTCTTTTAGCTGTGAAAAAATCAAACTTGTAAGTCAACGCTATCAAAAGATATGACCGTTTATGTCGCATATTTTGCGATTTCACAAGGGAATCAAAACCTACAGGGTACTTCCCGTTGACCTAGAATCATGAAATTTGGCAAGAAGCGGTGTCTTACAGCACATGTAAAGGGAAAAATAAAAACTGAAAACCGTAAATATGTAGTTTACATACACTAATGTGTTGCGTGGTATTGTCAGCCACCAGAAGCATATGGGTTGCATACAGTCAGGTCCTCCTCGGTTATGTCCGAGGGTTAAAAAGTATGTGTCGGCACCAAGCTGTTTATTCTGAATTTTCTTTGTTTACATTCGTTATGCATTTCATCACGTACGCTCTATATACATAATATATATATAGGGTATATATTATGTCTAAATTTTGCTTGTTTATAACCGACATGCGACATACTCAAATCCCGTAACATCCTGTATATATTATATTTCGTCTAATTTTTGTTAATAATCTACATATACTTAAATCACGTACGCGCTAAATTTTTTTGGTAGTCAATTGCCCAAAAGCAGTCAATTGAACAACTGAATGTTAAGAGTATCGAAATAGATCTAGAAATAGTTAATATATTAGTTTATATTAGATCTAGAAATAGTTAGATCTTAATATAAGTTGATATATAAGTGAATATGTGTAATACTAAAATAAAGTTTTCTTTTTATAAGTTTCAAAATATTCGCGTTATTTAAAAAGAAATACCCTGTATACCTTTGTACAGGGTATATAGGTATACAGGCAAAATTGAGCAGTCAAAACAAATAGTGAAGTTCCAGAACCCCTAAGCACTCATAGTGAATGGGGGATGTATGGTAATAAAATATAGGGTAGAATTCCATCGTACGACAGCGACATCTTGAGGTTATGCTTGCAGCGGTACTAAGATGGTCGTGATTTCAGGAGGGCCACTTGTCAAGTTAAGTGAATGTGCTTGCTACGTCCTCCACAAAAAATAAAGATACCTTACTTACAAGTTTGTACGGAACCCTCGGTGCGCGAGTCACAACTCGCACTTCGCCGGTTTTTTATTTTTTATTTTTATAAAAAATCACGATTTCTCTAAGTTCAGTGACGGCTCGTTACTCGTTTAGTAATCCAGCGCAAAACTAGATGGCGCTGGTAAAAAAAGAGACCCCGGGCTACATCGCCCGGGACGGCGCTGTATAAATTCAGGGCCCCGGGTCACAACTTATGGAATGGCGCTGATAGGATTAAATTATGTTGCTGAGGGTTGAATTTGACTCAAAAGTGAGAAAAGTACCTCGTGTCGCAAACAAGCATTATCTTTAATTAACCCCTTGACCTACGAATAAAATGCGCGTTGACATGTCCATATACATGTGATCTTATCACATATACATGACGTTTTAGAGACATGTCATTCTATGTTATGGGGTTAAGTGTTTTTTTGTTTTTTTTTTTGAAAATCAAGTTTCAGAAAGTTTAGACTAGTCGTAGACTATAATATATAATTCGTAAACTATACAACAATTTGCTAGTTTGATCACTCTCGCTGGTGCAGGTTTCGAATTTCAATCCAATTTTGTTTGCAAATTTTCTTCAGAACGAAATAGACGCCTGCGAAAATATCGCACACACAACATAAACTTCTAATCAAATAAAATCCCTGGCAGCTTATCCTGTTTCCCCAATCATCCCCAATTTACAAATCCCCAAAACCAACAGCTTACAACATAAATTAACAAACACGTTTAGTTTTCAAAGACTAAAATTCAAAACCTAGCAAAGATTAGTTTATTTTTCACTGCTCATTAGACAATTTAATAAATTATTAATAAACTAAGTGTCTTAACTTTAGCTAGTTTAGTTTACAAGCTATCGACATAAATGTGTGTCTTGTGAGATTTAGTTTAAACTACCTTGTTGACGTTAAGCCATTCCAGAAATCTCTCCCTGTGCATCCATTTCGACTATCTAAATTCCCTAGCCTGCTCTTACATCGCGACCCCTTTGAGACTTCTTCGTTTATCTTATGCCAAATCCAAATTTCCGACGCGGAAACAAGGAAGGTAAATCGCAAAAAAAATATTGCGTGTGAAATAGATGAATTGGAGGGTTGGGTTGATGCGCAGTTCTTTTGTTCTCTGGCGTGTTTCCGGTTGTATTTATAGTTGTTTGGCAAGAGATGATCCCGGCGATAAAGTGAATTAAATTATTGATTCTTTTTTTGTTGTCGAGTGTAATCGCATTTTCCGCGAAAACTGCACTCACGGAAGAGTTATTGCGAAAATCGGAAATTACGAGGAAAACATCGCTATCGTTACAATTAGTCAGGAATAGCAATTATTGGTTTGACGTGTAAATAGCCAGTTTAAAATCGATTTATTAGAATTCCAGACAAAATTGAATACAGACAACGTTGAGAGCAGACAAAGTTGAGAGCAAACAGTCAAGAAAACGGACTAGGAAAAACGTGTTAAAATGGACTAGACTTACATCTACTGACTTGGAAGAGATTGCCGAAAATTCTGGTTTAGATAGTGATTTTGAACAATCTGGTGTGACGTGTAAATAGCCATTACCATGTGTACTTGCGTACGATTATGGGAAACAAATATTTTAAAATTCTTTTCGGAAAATCAAACAAATGAAAACACCAGTGTACAAAGGACCCACTCACCACTTCAACAATCAGGTGTATACTTGGACCTGCAGAGGTTCCACCACGTGGTTGGGCCAGCTGGGTTTCTTTAAACAGGAGATGATATGTCCGTATTTAAATAAATCATGGAATAATACGGGTGGTACCATCTCTTAGGCTTCGGTACAACCAAAGAATCAATGAGGCCGGGCACCTGTGTTTTCATAATTAGCCGGTGTTTTCATAATTAAAATATTATTTGAATATTAATCTATTATATTTATAAAAACAGTAATGACGCTTCACCAACTATTTTGAAAGATAATAGTAAATTTAACGAGTGGTGCTATGCAAATAAGGGTACAGTTGTTTTGGAAAATGTTTCGATGCCAACTTTTGAAAAATTTGTTTTTACAATTCTCGTAATATTTTGGAAATTATGAGTATTTTTCTAAAAAATTCAGTTGTTTTTTTGTCTGTCTAGTCTTCTATTTAGTCTTGTCTGTCTAGTCTTGCCTACAAAAAAAAAACATGTTGCTGGTTTTTCTAAGTTTTGTTACAATTTGTTGTTGAAGTGAAATCTTGCGATTTTCTTTTAACACATTGAAGACGCCGGTCACCGGTGACCGACGACGCTAGAATTACTAGCAGTACATAATTTGAATTAGCGTCACGAGCAAAATTCAACGTTAAGCATTCAACGTGTTGTTGCAACCTTAAACTAAAGGTTAATACAATACGCAAATCCACATAAAACGAACAACAATATCTTAGTTGCGTCTCATTTTCTACTTCCAGCGTTTTATTTTCCAGCGTTTCTACCTCCAGCGTTCCGTTCTATTTTCCAGCGTTTAAGCCCCATTATAATTTCTCAATCATTCCGTATTTAATTTTAATGCGTCTTGTACACTTTGTCCCCATTTAATTCACCTCGTGTAACATGTTTTGAGGTAATTTGAGATTTCGACGTCGAACAGTTTATAGTAATAAGGACCAATCGAACTTTCAAAGGATTTCATTCGGAGGATTTTTTGCTGTGGGGATTTTGTGCTAGGAAAATTGGACGCACACAGACGAAACTATCAGCCGGGTTTTTTTGCAGAATGAGATATCATGTCGAGAATCTGGTGAAGATTTTTTCGTGGAAATCTTTTTCAGGATTTTCCGAGATTTGTGTAATCAGTAGTGAAATAGTATATTAAAGGACGAGTTCGACTTTGCCACATTTATTAATTTTGATTGATTCAACGGTCCTTGCCACATTATCCTATATTGTAGCGAGAGTTCGCGCTGCCGCGCATATGTTGTCTTGATTTATCTGCCCGTTACGCGACCGGCAACCTAATCTAACTGGGCTTAAACCAACGGTCTTTGCCACATTGTCCTATATTGGATCGAGAGTTCTCTGTGCCGCGCGTATGTTGTCTTGATTTATCTGCCCGCTTCGCGGCGGGCAACCTAATCTAACTGGAGTTAAACCAACGGTCCTTGCCACATGGTCCTATATTGGATCGAGAGTTCGCGCTGCCGCGCGTACGTTGTCTTGATTTACCTGCCCGCTTCACAACGGGCAACCTAATCTAACTGGAGTTAAACCAACGGTCCTTGCCATATTGTCCTATATTGGATCGAGAGTTCGCGCTGCCGCGCGTAAGTTGTCTTGATTTATCTGCCCGCTTCACAACGGGCAACCTATCTAACTGGAGTTAAACCAACGGTCCTTGCCATATTGTCCTATATTGGATCGAGAGTTTGCGCTGCCGCGCGTATGTTGTCTTAATTTATCTGCCCGCTTCCCGACGGGCAACCTAATCTAACCGAAGCTAAACCAACGGTCATTGCCACATTGTCCTATATTGGATCGAGAGTTCGCTGTGCCGCGCGTATGTTGTCTTGATTTATCTGCCCGCTTCGCAGCGGGCAACCTAATCTAACCGGGGTTAAACCAACGGTCTTTGCCACATTGTCCTATATTGGATCGAGAGTTCTCTGTGCCGCGCGTATGTTGTCTTGATTTATCTGCCCGCTTCGCGGCGGGCAACCTAATCTAACTGGAGTTAAACCAGCGGTCCTTGCCATATTGTCCTATATTGGATCGAGAGTTTGCGCTGCCGCGCGTATGTTGTCTTAATTTATCTGCCCGCTTCCCGACGGGCAACCTAATCTAACCGAAGCTAAACCAACGGTCATTGCCACATTGTCCTATATTGGATCGAGAGTTCGCTGTGCCGCGCGTATGTTGTCTTGATTTATCTGGCCGCTTCGCGGCGGGCAGATAAATCAAGCTCCAAAACAAAATATATCAATCTCTCTCATTTAGTTTTCGAGTTATTGAGAGTTGAATTCGACACGAAATTAGATTTTGGCAGATGAAATAAAAGGCAATTCTGCAACACGGGCGTTAATGTCAATAGGGAATATTCATGAAATTTAAATTTGATTCAAATTTTTTTTTTTTTTTTGATCTTTATTGACCGGACATTTGAACTGAACCATTATTTTTGTAATTAAAATACTTAAAATTAATAAATAAAAGCTAATTAAGGGAGGGAAATTCAAATTTGTAAAACGCTACACCATTGGTTAAAACGAAAGTGACGTAACATACCATATAAACATGTCCGTATTTTCTACATTTGTATGTCATTGCAGTCTTTTGGTTAGAAAACAAACGTCAAAAACGTCAAGTTAAAATTGAAAACAGCTGTAGTAAACAATGGACTGAACTGTCAGTAGTAATTGACGTCATCAACAGACCGCGCCAAAATGGCGGCGTTTAACCCCTTGAAATACAATGACGTCTCTAAGACGTCATGTATATCTGATAAGATCACATGTAATGGACACGTCAACATCATTTTATTCGTATGTCAAGGGGTTAAACAGCTCAAAAATTTTCTCTATTTTAAATTTTTTTTTAAACTTAATTACAGCATTTTTAAGCAGTATTTATATTTTTTACTATGTTATTACGGTGTAAACAGTGAATTAAAAATATAAAAAAGTTACATGAATATTCCCTATTGCCCTCTCGAGCGAATGTACGCACTCACTTCGTTCGTGCGCCCAATTTCGCTCTCGTGACCAATTGATAACTTACCGCCCTAGTTTATATACTATTAAGACATACTATTGTTTATATTTATATACTTATTAGATATACTATAGTATTTGCAAAATATACAATATAAATATATATTTGTAAGTGTTTATATTATATATATTATATATATTATATATCCTGGTAATAAATAAATAAATACTATTGACTAAGACATCAGAATTGTTGTAATTCAAGCAAAATTCTTGACCAAAAAGTTTCAGGAATTTCGAAGTAATATAAGACTATTAAAGAATTTAATAAACTAAATCTTCATTAACTCGTACGACTCGAATTCTTTTCATCTTGATTACAATTTGTTCAACGAACACAAAAATTAGCACAGCACACAAAGCATTACATAAAACATTTACTTTGTCTGTGTAAATTCATTCCCCTGTAAACTTCTCATGATTATTTATGACCTTTGAGGCCTATTTAAGCCCACAAAAAACGAAAACATTTTTATAAAATTGTTTGTTGCTTACATAAAGCTCGGCGCTGCATTTGTATTCGGATCTATTTGCGTCTTTATGGAGTAACGGAATTTATGTAATCATGTTAAAAGTATTTATTTTTGCTTCTCCCTTGTGCGACTCTTCTGTGTCACACGTGAATATTTCACGGCGGACGTCAAGAAAAGCTGAGCTTAAATTTATGATACAAGCTGTTTAATATATTTTTCATTAGTCTATGTTCTTGGAAATCATTTCCAGATTTTACAGAATTTTGCAGGAAAATTTACAAATCAACTGGAATTTTCATATCAATTTTTCAACGAACTATTCTCATTTTGAGTTGAATTAAATGAAATTAAATGAAGAATTTTCAAAATTCCATTTTTAGGGTTCCGTACCGAAAACGGAACCCTTATAGGATCACTTTGTTGTCTGTCTGTCTATCTGTCTCTCTGTCTATCTGTCTGTCTGTATGTCTGTCCGTCTGTCCGTCTGTCCGTCTGTCCGTCTGTCCGTCTGTCCGTCTGTCCGTCTGTCCGTCTGTCTGTCTGTCTGTCCGTCTGTCTGTCTGTCAAGACCACTTTTCTCAGGAACGCGTAAAGGTAACAAGTTGAAATTTGTATCAAATACTCGGGTCTGTGGTCTCCTTCAGCTGTGAAAAAATCAAACTTGTAAGTCAACGCGATCAAAAGATATGACCGTTTATGTCGCATATTTTGCGATTTCACAAGGGAATCAAAATCTATAGGGTACTTCCCGTAGACCTAGAATCATGAAATTTGGCAAGAAGAGTTGTCTTACAGCACATGTAAAGGGAAAAATCTTAAAATCGTAAATATGTAGTTTAATTACAAGAAAAATGCGAATTTACTATTAGAAACTTATGAAAATACACTAATGTGTTGCGTGGTATTGTCAGGCACCAGAAGCATATGGGTTGCATACAGTTAGGTCCTCCTAAAGATACCTTACTTGCAAATTTGTGCGGAACCCTCGGTGCGCGAGTCACTACTCGCACTTGGCCGTATTTTGTAAATAGAAGCCAAAATTTTTTGCAAAATTTCATATTCCGAGCAGATAGAGTTGTAGGCAGCACACATGTCCTTGTGGCGAAACCAACCTAAACGGACCCTTGTATAGTTGATTATAAAAGGTATCAGTTTGTCGGCTAGCGATTCTGGCGACCTGAAATTTGAGTAATTTAATAATAGAGGCTGCGCCAATAACAATATTAAATAAAAAAACAAGACCAGCCAGCATAGGACGCGATTTAAGTTACCGGTACTCAAACTCCTCCAGCAACAAGGAGTGCTCAATGTAGAGATGCCATAGGTTTTATGCCAAGGAATTTCAAGAATTTCCTCTGAATGATCTCCAAACCAAGAATATCATTAATGCTATGCGGGCTCAAGATAATAGATCCATACTCCAGTACGATTCTAACAAAGCTATTATAAAGAACAGATATCGCCAACTTGTTAGAGAATCCACGACTATTGAGAATGATGAAAGCATGTGTCATCGATGATTTGGAAAGTGTCGATTTAATATGTCGGTCAAAGCAGAGGCGAGAGTCAAATAAGATAGGTCTTTTACATATAGGTCCTAGCTCCTTCAGTCATTCACAGCGTTCAAGGCAAGCCCAAACTGCAACTGAAAACGATGGGTTGCTGTAGCCGGGTTTAGGCGTTGTTATCCAATTGATTGCCGTCACACCACCTCAGTAATTGGGGTTCTCTTGAAGACGATGACAATCACCAGGTTCAATCACCAGGCCAAATCACCAGGCCTGAACTTCATAAATATTTTGAGGTCTTCCGCAAAGAATAAAAAGTCGTTAATAAAAATATTGAATAATAACGGTCCTAGGTTAGACCCCTGCGGAACATCAGAGGTGGCAACGAAATTTGAAATTCTTCTTCAAATTTCGTTGCTACTGTGGAATACGGAAGGTATGAAGATAGTAAGACTATCAAGTTGTTGGATAACCCAAAAGAATGAAGTTTGCTAATAATTAAAGCATGATCTATAGAGTCAAAGGCCGTATAAATACGGTCCACCTGACCCCTGTTGCCAATAACTGAAGAGACAAAATCTGTGAAGGCTACTAGGTTGGTGATCGAGGAGCGATCTTTCATGATGTCATGTTGGGCTGAGGGAGATGTTGGTTGGGCTGACCAGATTCTCTGGCCGAAGCCAGGCAGATTTACAGGTGACAGGGACAGACAGACACAGGTGCTTAATGGAAGAGTAGATGGAGTTATATATGATGGACTCATATAGTTATAGAGTTATATATGACGGATTTTGGAAAAAGTAGAAGTTCTTTTTATCGGATTGATGACCAGATTTATGAACAGGGCAGATCTCAGTTAATTTCCATACTTCGGGAAGAGCACCATCAGAGAGGATCAGGTTAAAAAGTTTAGTGGAGACACAAAGATGTGAACACAATCACGTATCAGAAAGGCTGGAACCATGTCCGGACCGTCTTGTCTGTCTAGTCTTCATTAGCACGCATAATGATTTCTTCCAAATCATTCCCAGTCACCAACAATGTCACCTGATCATCTGCAAAATTTACTAACCGAGTTGTATGATTTATAACCTTCGGGAGCTCATTTAACTCTTTGGGTACATATTTATTTAGAGAATGCAAGACAAGTGAAACATATGCATGACGAACCTCAGCCGTCAAATGTAGCCAAAGGTATAAATAAATTGATAAATAAAATCGGACCTAGTATACTACCTTGTGGTATACCCACTGTTATGGTAGATGAATTAGATTTCAAGGAACGATATTCTGTGCTACATTTTCAGTTTTGTTTGCTGAGTTAGATGTGATAGATCTAAATAATTTGAGAGCAACTCCTCTTAGGAGAAGTAAGGGTCTCCAGATTTTGAGGATATAAGTTGTGATTGACGTTGTATGTATCTAGCCGTTTCCTTACGTCCCCCGTACTCTCGGGAGATGTTTCAGGGGCTGGTCTTCCAGGGTTTCATTTAATTTCTCCGCTTCTCTTAACTTTTCCATAATACCTCGTATGTATGTTTTCAGACAATTTTGCTCGCTTTGCAGCATTGCAGGAACTAGTCCTTATACATCCAGTCTAACTCCTATTGACTCTTCAAGCTGGATTCTTTCATCTTCATTGTTTGGGCATTCGAAAATCGCATGATATGCGTCGTCATGCCTGTGATCACACAGCAATTAGTTCGCTTTCTCCTTCTTCTTGAACCTCTCCAGGTATGCCATGAAACCGCCTTGTCCGGAAATGCTTATGTCGGGTCATAGGTCATCTTGCACACCATTTCTTCTTTTTTCACACCACTCTCTCACGTTTGGTATCAATTTATGTGTCCAACGCCCGACTGTATCCGATTCCCATCTTGTTTCTCCCGTGCCGCAGTTTTTGCTTTCAGCTTTCTTGTTTTGCTTTTGTCCAGTCTACACTCCCTGTATATTTCTTCTCTCTCCCGGACCAATAGGTCAATCGACCGAATGCTAGGTAACACCAAGACAGCTCCCACAGAAATCGTTCTATATGCGCAGACGATGCGTATCGCACATATCCTTTGAACTGCCAACATTTTTTTTTCATTGTCGTCCACTCCATATCATCGGCCATATCTCCGCACCATAAATTAATTTTGAGTGTACAGGGCTGTTAAGGAGCCTCCACCGATGTTAGGCATCAATCGCGACATCGATGTAGTTGTTGACAGAACCTTTTCAGTGGTCTTGCCTATGGGTTCAGTGTAATTTAATCGGTCGTCAATTTGCAGTCCTAGGTATATCACTCCAGGATCTACTCCAAGCAATGTTGTTTTAACCCTTGCCACCGAATTTTCGCTTCCCTGTAATGAGCACCGCCTTGGTCTTGCTTACAACCAATTCCAATCCGTTGTCCTTGAATTACCTACTTGACCTTCTCACAGTCTCGCTCAACATTAGTTCGACTGTGTTTGTTTTCCTAGCAGTTACTACCACAGCCACCTCATATGCAAAACCCATAATACTCGAAACCTCCGATAGTTCTAGATTTAGTAGTCCATCATACATGATGTTCCAGGGAAATGGTCCCAAGACGGATCCCTGTGGAACACCCGCCGTTACTTTTTAAAATGCAGCTCCTTTTTTGGTGTTGTATATCAGGATTCTATCAGACAAATAGCTTTTGGTTATCTGTAAGAATTATTCCTTTTTCATCAACGCTTCGATTGTTTTGTCCCACCTTGCTGGGACAAAACTATCGAAGTCTTGTCTTGTCTCCTTTAATCGGTCGTCAATTTGCACTCCCAGTCTTGTCTGTCTAGTCTTGTCTGTCTAGTCTTGTCTGTCTAGACTAGTCTGTTTAGTCTTGTCAGTCTAGTCTTGTCTGTCTAGTCTTGTCTGTCTAGTCTTGGCTGTCTAGTCTTGTCTGTGTAGTCTTGTCTGTCTAGTCTTGTCTGTCTAGTCTTGTCTGTCTAGTCTTGTCTATCTAGTCTTGTCTGCCTAGTCTTGTCTGTATATTCTTTTCTGTCTAGTCTTGTCTGTCTAGTCTTGTCTGTCTAGTCTTGTCTGTCTAGTCTTGTCTGTCTAGTCTTGTCTGTCTAGTCTTGTCTGTCTAGTCTTGTCTGTCTAGTCTTGTCTGTCTAGTCTTGTCTGTCTAGTCTTGTCTGTCTAGTCTTGTCTGTCTAGTCTTGTCTGTCTAGTCTTGTCTGTCTAGTCTTGTCTGTCTAGTCTTGTCTGTCTAGTCTTGTCTGTCTAGTCTTGTCTGTCTAGTCTTGTCTGTCTAGTCTTGTCTGTCTAGTCTTGTCTGTCTAGTCTTGTCTGTCTAGTCTTGTCTGTCTAGTCTTGTCTGTCTAGTCTTGTCTGTCTAGTCTTGTCTGTCTAGTCTTGTCTGTCTAGTCTTGTCTGTCTAGTCTTGTCTGTCTAGTCTTGTCTGTCTAGTCTTGTCTGTCTAGTCTTGTCTGTCTAGTCTTGTCTGTCTAGTCTTGTCTGTCTAGTCTTGTCTGTCTAGTCTTGTCTGTCTAGTCTTGTCTGTCTAGTCTTGTCTGTCTAGTCTTGTCTGTCTAGTCTTGTCTGTCTAGTCTTGTCTGTCTAGTCTTGTCTGTCTAGTCTTGTCTGTCTAGTCTTGTCTGTCTAGTCTTGTCTGTCTAGTCTTGTCTGTCTAGTCTTGTCTGTCTAGTCTTGTCTGTCTAGTCTTGTCTGTCTAGTCTTGTCTGTCTAGTCTTGTCTGTCTAGTCTTGTCTGTCTAGTCTTGTCTGTCTAGTCTTGTCTGTCTAGTCTTGTCTGTCTAGTCTTGTCTGTCTAGTCTTGTCTGTCTAGTCTTGTCTGTCTAGTCTTGTCTGTCTAGTCTTGTCTGTCTAGTCTTGTCTGTCTAGTCTTGTCTGTCTAGTCTTGTCTGTCTAGTCTTGTCTGTCTAGTCTTGTCTGTCTAGTCTTGTCTGTCTAGTCTTGTCTGTCTAGTCTTGTCTGTCTAGTCTTTTCTGTTTAGTCTAGTGTTTCTAGTCTATTTATTACTATATATTATCTATTACTAAATATTATCTATTAATGTTATATGCATTCTTAAAAATTAAAAAAAATTGATATTTACGCTGTCTGTTAATCTTAACAAATCATTTACTGAACGACTCGATTTCATAATTCCCATTTCCCCACCGACTTTCTGCTCAGTTTTTGCTCCACCTTTTTCGCGAAAGAGAACGGCAAAGGGAACAAGAACATTTTTATTTGCAATTCGATTTTATATGTATGGGAGTTCGACTCGCCGTGTTTTTCTCAATAGAATCCTTTTAGATAGCGAGGCGGAATACGATGAAATATTAACATTTCCTTGCGGGCGCTGCAACGAAATAAAACGCTCGGAATTTTCTCTGACTGCCCGGCGCGTTCACCAGGAATTCTTACACACGAAACACGAATATCTTCACATTACATAATACAAGATTCTAGTTTCCACTATTTCATAAATAATTTTATATATTTGATAACTTGAGCACTAAACTTGAGATTCAAATCTAGTCTATTAGCCTATCTATATAGTTATCTACAATTTCTTATTACTTGTTTTATATAGGTTCGGTCAAGGAGTTTGAACCATCTGGATACGCTGGAGATGCGGCAGGGGGTCCCGGCGCCGACGGACGGCGCGCTCAAAGACGCTAAATCCGAGCCGGACTGCACGCGGCCCTTGTTGGCGCCTCCGAACCCCCCGGCACCTGCGGACTCACCTTCCCCCTCGCGGCCCGAGCCACCCCACAGACGCCACATGCTGAGCCGATCCCAGGTGAGTAGTCGCCTCATATTTAGACTCGGAGGTTTAGTGTAGATGACAAGGGTGTATTTTTGCGGAATAATTAGTGTAAGAGGATTTGAGTGCGGTGCTGTTTTAAGCCGTAAATTGTTTTTTTTTAATTACTCCTTGTCTCAGCTATTGTTTATATCTCGATAACTAGACTAGTTAGAATATATAGAATTAACTTATATAGTCAATTAAAATTTAATCTTAATTAATCTTAAATTAAAAAATTGTCTTTTATCTTAAAAATCTTAATTTAATTTAATTAAGATTTAATCTTGATTTATTTAATTTTGATTTATTTATTTAATCTTGATTTAATCTTAAAAATCTCCAATTAAAATTATCAATCTTGTGCTATAAACTAGAATAATCTAGTTTATCGGTAATAAAGTAATCACTTTTGGAAAAGATTGATTGCGCCTTGTGCAATATTTAATGTGGAAAATCCAATATTCTGCGCTCGATATTTCGCTGGGGGGATCCGGCGCCCCGCACAGCCCCCCGAATTAGTTATTCTATCAATGGAATTAATAGAATCGTCGAAATTATCTTTCGCGATATTAAGCGAGCCCCCGGATCGAACGCCAGAAACGTGACCCAAATACAAAAGATTTGCAAATAAAACAATTCAATTCCAAATTATTCTAATTATTTTACTAGTACATGTGATCTAACCTGGGTTAAACCAACGGACCTTGCCACATTATCCTATTTTGGATCCTTCGGTTTAGTCACGAAAGCAAAACTTTGTTTCTTAATTTACATGGGTTTAAATGAAGAACGCGGTTGGAGGTTTGCAAAAAGAAATTGCAATGTCAATTTCAATAGACAAAGGTATGCGCTATCTAGAACTGGATCCTATCTATCGCTATCTATCGACTGGCGCTATCTATCTAGGTTAGATTAACTTGCGGTGTGCAACCTAATATAACCTGGGTTAAACCAACGGTGCTTGCCACATTATCCTATTTTGGATCCTTTAGTTTAGTCACAAAATTTTCGTTTCTTAATTTACATAGCTTTAACTGGAGAACACGGTTGGAGGTTTGCAAAAAAAATTGCAATGCCAATTTCAATAAACAAAGGTATGCACTATCTAGAACTGAAATATTTTTTTATGTATCTGTTGCAATTTTCAAAATATAGTTATTTAAATATCTTACCAACCGAGCCGCTTTGAATTTGAGGGGCGTCGGATGCCGCCAGATCAAATAATTTGCAAAATAGACAAGGGGATTTGATAAAATGATCCTTTCTCTAATATTGAGTAAAATTTTATTTTTCCACGTAGTGTAAAACTTACTAAAATATTTTTTTTAAGAAATACAGATAAATTACGTATTCCAATCAAAACCGAACTCGAAAATATCAAAATATTAAAAAATTGCGAAAAATGTAGTAACCCTTAATAGATTTCAATGATACTATTACTGCATATGGGTATCCACCAGAAGTACTTGCTGACCAAATTTGAAAGCTGCATCCCCAATGGGGGCAGCGTGGGGAATTATTTTTCCTGCAAAGATTTTTTTCAAATATCTCGTCAACGCCTCAAAATAGGAAATTACGACCGGGATCTCCGTATGTAGTTTGTTCGTGTCCATAAATAAATATATTCGCAAATTTGAAAAATCGTTCGGTTTAGTTACAAACGTAACAAATAAAAAAGTTAATTTTTTTAAGGGGTATTCCTTCTCTGAATTTCGATTTACATGGGTTTAAATGGAAAACGGGGTTGGAGGTTTGTAAAAAAATTCCTCCGCATAAAACGGTTCGCTTTGGAGAGATGAAAATGATAAGACTTTTTAGAAGAAAATCTTCTCTTTCGAACACTATAAAAATACATGTTCGGCAGAGTTCAAAAAATGTATTAACTCTTCATAGATTTCAATGAAACTTTTTCTGAATTTGGGTATCCACCAGAAGTACCTGCTGACCAAATTTGAAAGCTGCGTCCCCAGTGGGGGCAGCGTGGCGAATTATTTTTCTTTCAAAGGTTTTTTGCAAATAACTCGTCATTGCCTCCAAATAGAAAATTACCACCGGAATCTCCGTATCCAGTTTGATCGTATCTAGAAATAAGTATTCTTAGTAAATTTTGTAAAATCTTTCGGTTTAGTTACAAACGTAAATCATATAAAAAGCTAATTTTTTTTAAGGGGCACCCCTGCTCTGAATTTCGATTTACATGAGTTTAAATGGAGAACGGGGTTAGAGGTTTGCAAAAAAATTCCTCCGAAAAAAACGGTTCGCTTTGGAAAGATGAAAATGACAGACTTTTTAGAAGAAAATCTGCTCTATCGTACAGTGTAAAGTACATGTTCGGCAGAGTTCAGAAAAAATACTTATAGAAAATAGAAAACTTATAAGAAAATACCATAAGAATTTTTTGAATTTAAAAAAAAATCCTGTGTCAAGGCCACGAAAATTCCAAAATCACAAATTCAATAGATAAATGTTTGTGCTATCTAGCACTGAAAGATTTTTGAAGACATTTGTGGCAGTTTTCAAAATATAGTTATTTGAATGAACTACCTTCTTTGCTGTCTCTGCTTTGAGAGGCGGCGGTCGCCGCCAGATAAAATATTTTGCAAAAGTAACTGAGGGATATTATAGCCTGACTAATTCTCTACAAATTTGTGAAATTTTATTGTTCCACATAGTGTGGAACTTACTAAAATATTTTTTTAACAAATCCAGACATGTTAATCACGAATTCCAACCAAAAAGGAAAATTTTTCACAAAAACTCAAAACTCAGAAATTTCAAAATATTCAAAAATAAGGCAAAAATGTTTTAACCCTGGAAGGATTTAAATGAAACGTTTACTGAATATGGGTATCTACCAGTAAAAGTACCCACTCACAAAATGTGAACGCTGCGCTTGAAAAGGGGGCGGCGTGGCGAATTATTTTTGCTTCAAAGGGTTTTTGCAAATATCTCGTCAACGCCTCAAAATAGAAAATCTCTAAATCTTTGTGCATGTAGGACGTCGGTGTCTACAATATAGTATTCTTTGGAAATTTTGTAAAATCGTTCGATTTAGTCACAAAAGTAAGAAAATGTGAAAATGCGATTTATTTTAATGGGCACCCCTTCTTCGAATTTGTTTTTTCAATTTACATGGGTTTAAATGGAGAACGCGGACGGAGGTTTGCGAAAAAAAATCCTCCTTAAAAACGATTTGTCCCGGAAAGATAAAATTTGCAGACTTTTCAGAAGAAAATGTGCTCTATCGAACAGTGATAAATGCAGGTTTGGTAGAGTCCAGATAGTTGGACAAAAAAATATTTAAAATTTTTAATTCTGTTAATTTGCGCTAAAAGTTTACGGATTTGTAGAAACTAGATTGCACTTGCTAGCGAGTTCTAAGTCTTCAGATTGTAAAACTTGATTCGTCTATGTAAGACGCATGTAGGACGCAGGTGTCTACAAAAAGTATTCTTTGCAAATTTTGTAAAATCGTTCGGTTTAGTCACAAATGTAAAAAATAAGAAAAGCGATTTTTTTAGTGGGTACTCCTTCTTTGAGTTTGGTTTTTCAATTTACATGGGTTTAAATGGAGAACGCGGACGGAGGTGTGCGAATAAAAATCCTCCTTAAAAACGATTTGTCCCGGAACGATAAAACTTGCAGACTTTTCAATAGAAAATGTGCTCTATCGAACAGTGATAAATGCAGGTTTGGTAGAGTCCGGATAGTTGGACAAAAAAAGATTTAAATTTTTTTAATTTTGTTTACTTGCGCTAAAAGTTTACGGATTTGTAGAAACTAGATTGCACTTGCTTGCGAGTTCTAGACTTCAGATTTGTAAAACTTGATTCGTTTATATAGGACGCATGAAGGACGCCGGTGTCTACAAAAAAGGATTCTTTGCAAATTTTGTAAAATCGTTCGGTTTAGTCACAAAAGTAAAAAATGTGTAAAGCATTTTTTTAACCCCATTCGAATTTGTTTTTTCAAATTTACATGGGTTTAAATGGAGAACGCGGACGGAGGTGTGCGAAAAAAAATCCTTCTTAAAAACGATTAGTCCCGGAAAGATAAAACTTGCAGACTTTTCAGAAGAAAATGTGCTCTATCGAACAGTGATAAATCCAGGTTTGGTAGAGTCCGGATAGTTGGACAAAAAAAGATTTAAAATTTTTTAATTCTGTTAATTTGCGCTAAAAGTTTACGGATTTGTAGAAACTAGTTTGCACTTGCTAGCGAGTTCTATTCTTCGGATTGTAAAACGTGATTCATCTATGTAGGACGCATGTAGGACGTCGGTGTCTACAAAAAAGTATTCTTAGCAAGTTTTGTAAAATCGTTCGGTTTAGTCACAAAAGTAAAAAAAATCTGAAAATCCGATTTTTTTAATGGATACCCTTCTTTGAATTTGGTTATTCAATTTACATGGGTTTAAATGGAGAACGCGGACGGAGGTGTGCGAAAAAAAATCCTCCTTAAAAACAATTTGTCCCAGAACGATAAAACTTTGCAGACTTCTCAGAAGAAAATGTGCTCTATCGAACAGTGATAAATGCAGGTTTGGTAGAGTGCGTATAGTTGGACAAATAATAATTTGGTATTTTATTTTTATATAATTGCTATTATGAACAAGGGAGAGGTAGTTCAAGATAGAACAGCTTTTCATCCTCATGTAAATACCCCCAAACATGGCTGTGGGTGTTAAAGTCTCCTATTACTACATTTGTCTTCCTGGAGTCAAAATTGCAAGGTGGGACAAAGGAGAACTTTGTTTTTGTTTAATAATTGATGAATATTTGTTGAAAATTTCTGCTTTTTTCCCTTTGTTTTGAATGGAAAACCAATGATTTTTTCGCTCCGTGTGCAATAAAATTCTCTTCTTTTAGTGAAATTCTTGTTTATTTCGGTTTGTGTGTGTGCATGTGTGTGTGTGAGTTGTCAGGCAGGATTCTGGGACGTGACGTGGGTAATGGAATCGGCGACGGCGGCAGCAAAATATCGGGAAATTAACATTTTGGCGGCAGATGGAATAGTAATAGAAAATGTAATGGACGAGTTAAAGCGAATTGGTTCCAGCGACGAAAAACCGGCCGTAATTGATCCAATCCCCCGAATTCTCCAGGAAATGTTTCCTTGCACAGCTTTCCCCTAATAGACAGATTTCCTTTAAACGATTCTATGAAGATTATACGGCTTTGATACTTAGTAAAACTCCAAATTGACTTTCTCATATTCAAACTAAGACAAATCGATGCTCCGATGCAATCAAGATTCATTAAATATCAAGATTATTAATTAAGCTTTATTTTAACTTCTTAAACTTCCATAGACAAATCTACTTCGAGTATATCGTCAATAGTCGAGAAAAGTAAAAAATGTGTAAAGCGATTTTTTTTTTATCCCCTTCGAATTTGGTTTTTCAAATTTACATGGGTTTAAATGGACATCGCGGACGGAGGTGTGCGGAAAAAAATCCTTCTTAAAAACGATTTGTCCCAGAAAGCGGAAAGCCGATTAGTCGACTTTTTTTCATATTTCTGGTTCAAATCACAGCGGCACGAGGCTTTGAACCTGGTACGTATAGCTTAGTTGTTCCGACACCTTGACTACTAGGCCATCACCGCTTCAGTCTTCATATTACTCACAAGATAATCTAAACTTAACTGAGCTGAATTAATTTGAGTGATATAAAAATTTACGCGAGCGAAACCGCGGGTTATAACTAGCGGTCTATAAAACGGGTTCAACTATTAATCCGGACATAAAATTAATAACTTTCCGCTAGATAAAGCTTAAAACGTATTCGATCTAAGGCAATAAATAACAACTCGCACCTAATGCAAGACAAACAGACAAATTGTTTCGGGAAACTACTAAAAATATTTTAGTAAGTTTCTCAATATGTGGAACAATAAAATTACACAAATTAGTAGAGAATTAGTCAGGCTATAATATCCCTCAGTTACTTTTGCAAAATATTTTATCTGGCGGCGACTACCGCCTCTCAAGGTAAAGGCAGCAAAGAAGGTAGTTCATTCAATTAGCTATATTTTGAAAACTGCAACAGATGTATTAAAAAATCTGTCAGTGCTAGATAGCGCATATATTTATCTATTGAAATTGTCATTTTGGAGTTTTCGTGGACGATAGCCTTGACACAGGATTTTTTTTAATTAAAAAAATTGTAGTATTTTCTATTTGTCTATAAGTTTTCTACTTTCTATAAATATAAGAATTTCTTCTTCTTCTATAATTTCTATAAATATTTTTTCTGAACTCTGCCGAACATGAATTTTACACTGTTCGATAGAGCAGATTTTCTTCTAAAAAGTCTGTCATTTTCATATTTCCAAAGCGAACCGTTTTTTGCGGAGAATTTTTTTTGCAAACCTCCAACTCCGTTCTCCATTTAAACCCATGCAAATCGAAATTCAGATAAGGGGTACCGCTTGATAAAAAAGATTGCTTTTTATATTTTTTACTTTTGTAACTTAACCGAACGATTTTACAAAATTTGCGAAGAATACTTATTTCTAGACACGAACAAACTACATACGGAGATCCCGGTCGTAATTTTCTCTTTTGATTTTTGAGCGTTGAGGAGATATTTGTAAAAAATCTTTGTAGGAAAAATAATTCGCCACGCTGCCCCAAGCTTTCAAATTTAATCAGCAGGTACTTCTGTGGGATACCCAAATTCAGTACAAGTTTCATTGAAATCTAAGAAGGGTTAATACATTTCCAGAACTCTGCCGAACATGTACTTTACACTGTTCGATAGAGCAGATTTTCTTCTAAAAAGTCTGTCATTTTCATCTTTCCAAAGCGAATCGTTTTTGCGGAGGAATTTTTTGCAAAACCTCCAACCCCGTTCTCCATTTAAACCCATGTAAATCGAAATTTACAATCAATCGAATTTACATTTACAATCGAACTATAGAACTATCTGTCTCACAAGTCACTTCATGAAGGTCTTTCTTAAGATTATTTACGAACGAATATATCAAAAACTAGAAGAAGACATTAGCGAGACGCAATTTGGGTTTAGGAGTGGATTGGGGACTAGAGATGCCCTTTTTGGTCTGAGTGTTCTGATTCAGAGAGCAAGAGACGTGAATTGCGATGTTTTCACGTGTTTTATCGACTTCGAAAAGGCATTCGATAGGGTTAACCATGATTTGCTAACAGAAACCATAAAGCAATCAGGAATAGATGACAGAGATGCACGAATAATCAACAATCTGTACAGACAACAAACAGCATGTGTTCGTGTGGAAAATATAATGTCAAAGGAATTTCCAGTAGAACAAGGTGTCAGACAGGGCTGCGTACTATCCACGCTACTGTTTAACCGATACGCAGAAAACCTTTTTAAGAATGCACTCGAAGAAGAACAGATTGGGATAAAGATAAACGGGGAAATAATTAATAACTTAAGGTATGCAGACGACTCTGTACTAATTGCCGACAGTGCCGAAGGACTACAGAGACTGATTGATAAAGTAGTAGAGGCATGCGAACCACTTAATATGCGATTGAAGGTGGCAAAGACAAAAATTCTAATCGTCAGCAAAAATGCGTCTAATGCCCAATTCCTGGTAAATGGGGCCCTACTACAGAGAGTACCATCAATATCGTACTTGGGTGTAAACCTCAATGACCAATGGGATCATAGTCGTGAAATAAAGATCAACATAGAGAAGGCACGTTCTACATTTAACCAAATGAAGAATGTTTAGTGTAACATGCGCTTGAACATCCATCTTCGAACACGCATACTTAGATGCTACGTCTTCTCTAAGCTTTTGTATGGAGTGGAGGCATGGACACTCTCCGAGGCAACTAGTAAGCGACTGGAGGCCTTCGAAGCATGGTGCTATCGTCGAATGCTTCGCGTTTCCTGGACCCACCATGTTAGCAACGAAACCATACTCCTACGCATGCAGAAGGACAGAGAACTGCTCACGACAGTCAAACACAGAAAACTGTCATACTTTGGCCATATCATGAGAAACAGCAACAGAAATAGGCTACTTCAACTCATCATGCAGGGAAAAATCGAGGGGAAGAGGTCACAGGGAAGACGACGGATCTCCTGGTTGAAGAATCTGCGACAATGGACCGGAAGAACATCGGTTGACTTGTTCAGATCGGCTGTGGATCGAATCCGATGGGCCATATTGATCGCCAACGTCCACTGACGATATGGCACAATAAGAAGAAGAAGAAGAAATCGAAATTCAGAGAAAAGGATACCCCTTGAAAAAAATTTGCTTTTTATATTTTTTACTTTTGTAACTAAACCGAACGATTTTACAATATTTACGAAGAATACTTATTTCTAGACACGAATAAACTACATACGGAGATTCCGGTCGTAATTTTCTACTTTGAGGCGTTGACGAGATATTTGCAAAAAAACCTTTGAAGGAAAAATAATTCGCCACGCTGTCCCCATTGGGGACGCAGCTTTCAAATTTGGTCAGCAGGTACTTCTAGTGAATACCCAAATTCAGTAAAAGTTTCATTGAAATCTACAAAGGGTTAATACATTTTCTGAACTCTGCCGAACTTGTACTTTACACTGTTCGATAGAGCAGATTTTCTCGGAAAAGTCTGCAAAGTTTTATCGTTCTGGGACAAATTGTTTTTAAGGAGGATTTTTTTTCGCACACCTCCGTTCGCGTTCTCCATTTAATCCCATGTAAATTGAATAACCAAATTCAAAGAAGGGTATCCTTCGGGTAAACCCCAGGGTAAACCGAACGATTTTACAAAACTTGCTAAGAATACTTTTTTGTAGACACCGACGTCCTACATGCGTCCTACATAGATGAATCAAGTTTTACAATCTGAAGAATAGAACTCGCTAGCAAGTGCAAACTAGTTTCTACAAATCCGTAAACTTTTAGCGCAAATTAACAGAATTTAAAAATTTTAAATCTTTTTTTTTTCAACTATCCGGACTCTACCAAACCTGCATTTATCACTGTTCGATAGAGCACATTTCCTTCTGGAAAGTCTGCAAGTTTTATCTTTCCGGGACCAATCGTTTTTAAGAAGGATTTTTTTCCGCACACCTCCGTCCGCGTTCTCCATTTAAACCCATGTAAATTTGAAAAAACAAATTAGAAGGGGATAAAAAAATGCTTTACACATTTTTTACTTTTGTGACTAAACCGAACGATTTTACAAAATTTGCAAAGAATCCTTTTTTGTAGATACGGGCGTCCTACATGCGTCCTATATAAACGAATCAAGTTTTACAAATCTGAAGTCTAGAACTCGCAAGCAAGTGCAATCTAGTTTCTACAAATCCGTAAACTTTGAGCGCAAATTAACAGAATTTAAAAATTTTAAATCTTGTTTTGTCCAACTATCCGGACTCTACCAAACCTGCATTTATCACTGTTCGATAGAGCACATTTCCTTCTGGAAAGTCTGCAAGTTTTATCTTTCCGGGACCAATCGTTTTTAAGAAGGATTTTTTTCCGCACACCTTCGTCCGCGTTCTCCATTTAAACCCATGTAAATTTGAAAAAACAAATTCGAAGGGGATAAAAAAAATTCCTTACACATTTTTTACTTTTGTGACTAAACCGAACGATTTTACAAAATTTGCAAAGAATCCTTTTTTGAAGACACCGGCGTCGTTCATGCGTCCTATATAAACGAATCAAGGTTTACAAATCTGATGTCTAGAACTCGCAAGCAAGTGCAATCTAGTTTCTACAAATCCGTAAACTTTTAGCGCAAGTCAAACAAAATTTAAAAAAATTAAATCTTTTTTTGTCCAACTATCTGGACTCTACCAAACCTGCATATATCACTGTTCGATAGAGCACAAATGTTCAGAAGAAAATTCTTCTGAAAAGTCTGCAAGTTTTATCGTTCCGGGACAAATCGTTTTAAAGGAGGATTTTTTTTCGCACACCTCCGTCCGCGTTCTCTATTTAAACCCATGTAAATTGAAAAACCAAATTCGAAGAAGGGGTACCCATTAAAAAAATTGCATTTTCACATTTTTTGTGACTAAACCGAACGATTTTACAAAATTTGCAAAGAAAACTTTTTTTGTAAACTCTGACGTCCTACATGCCGTTCGAGATCCCGGTAGAGATTTTCTATTTTAAGGCGTTGACGAGATATTTGCAAAAAACCTTTAAAGCAAAACCAATTCGCCATGCCGCCCCCTTTTCAACAGGAGCGTTCAAATTTGGTGAGCGGGTACTTCTGGTGGATACGTATATTCAGTAAACGTTTCATTGAAATCCTTCAATGGTTAATACATTTTTTCCTTATTTTTGAATATTTTTAAATTTTTGAGTTCCGTTTTGGTTGGAATTCGTGATTGGCATTAAAAATATTTTAGTAAGTTTCACACTATGTGGAACCATAAAATTACACAAGTTTATAGAGAATTAGTCAGGCTATGATATCCCTCAGAGTTACTTTTGCAAAATATTTTATCTGGCGGCGACCGCCGCCTCTCAAAGTAAAGACAGCAAAGAAGGTAGTTTCATTATTAATTTCATTTTAAAGTAGGTCATTCAAATAACTATATTTTGAAAACTGCAACAGATGTATTCCAAAATTCTTTCAGTGCTAGATAGCACAAACATTTATCTATTGAATTTGTCATTTTGGAATTTTCGTGGCCTTGACACAGGATTTTTTTTAAATTAAAAAAATTCTTATGGTATTTTCTATTTTTTTATAAGTTTTCTATTTTCTATAAGTATTTTTTCTGAACTCTGTCGAACATGTACTTTACACTGTTCGATAGAGCAGATTTTCTTCTGAAAAGTCTGTCATTTTCATCATTCCAAAACGAACCATTTTTGCAGAGGAATTTTTTTTGCAAAACCCCAACCCCGTTCTTCATTTAAACCCATGTAAATGGAAATTCAGAGACCCTTCTCTTGAAAAAAAAATTGCTTTTTATATTTTTTACTTTTGTAACTAAACCGAGCGATTTGACAAAATTTGCGAAGAATACTTATTTCTAGACACGAATAAACTACATACGGAGATCCCGGTGGTAATTTTCTATTTGCAGGCGTTGACGAGATATTTACAAAAAAACTTTGAAGGAAAAATAATTCGCCACGCTACCCCCAATGGAGGCAAAACTTTCAAATTTGGTCAGCAGGTAGGATACGCATATTCAGTAAAAGTATCATTGAAATTTTAGAAAGGTTAATACATTTTTTAGCAATTTTTAAATATTTTGGAGTTTTGGTTTTGGTTGGAATTCGTGATTGACTTATCTGCATTTGTTAAAAAAAATATTTTAGTAAGTTGTACACTACGTGGAACAACAAAATTTTACACATTTGTAGAGAAAAGATCATTTTATCAAATCCCCTAGTGTATTTTGAAAAATATTCATAGCGGCCCAGATGGTAAGATATTTAAATAACAATATTTTGAAAACTGCTACAGATACATTACAAAATCTTTCAGTTCTCGATAACGAATACATTTGTCTATTGAAATTGACATTGCATTTTTTTTTGCAAACCTCCAACCGCGATCTCCATTTAAACCCTTTTTTTTGAAAATTAAGAAACGAAATGTTTTACTTTCGTGACTAAACCGAAGGATCCAAAATAGGATAATGGGGCAAGGTCCGTTGGTTTAACCCAGGTTAGATCACATGTACTAGTAAAATAATTAGAATAATTTGGAATTGAATTGTTTTTTTGCAAAATTTTTGTATTTGGGTCACGTTCCTGGCGTTCGATTCGGGAGGGGTCAATAGTCGTATATAGTCTTCAACTGATGGAAATGTAAACTTCTAATAGTCGAATTATTTCCATACTCGTGCCCACGGGATTTGAACCTGGGACGTTTAGCTTAGTTAATCTTAGTGTTCGACTAGTGAATTAGTGTTCTTAATCCGACACCTTGACTAGTAAGCCAATCATTGCATCAGTCTTGATATTACTCAAAAGATAATCTAAACTTAACTGACCTGAATTAATTTGAGTGATATAAAAATTTACGGGAGCGAAGCCGCTGGTTATAACTAGCAGTCTATAAAACGGGTTTAATCCGGACATAAAATTAATAACTTTCCGCTAGATAAAGCTTAAAACGTATGCGATCTAAGGCAATAAATAACAACTCGCACCTAATGTAAGACGAACAGACTAATGTAAGAAATTGTTTCGGGAAACTTTTCCCCGAAATTGCATTCTTCATGTGCGGGTTAACTACGCATTATTTCCAGGCGAGTTGGTAATTAATTACACTAATCCTGACCCTTCCTGCCTCACTGTTGCAAGCACTCGAGCGTTCAGCTGATGTTTATTTGCGTGCGGATTTTTCCCCGCAAATTTCAATTAAAAAAAAATAGAGCGTGCAGAGATTTCGTTTAAAGCGAAATTTTCGCGTTTTATTTTGGATTGTGTTTAGTTTTAGTTTTAAATTTATTCCACTCACATTAAATTGTAAAACTTCGAAACTATTTTAATTGTCGAAGAGACAAACTGAGTGAAAGAATATTGAATGCAAAATGCGCGACGTCTAATTGCAAAAACAAACTCCGTCACTCCGTGTTTCAGCGCTAATTTCGCTTTGATGTCTCAACAACTTGAGTGGCAATCTAACACTTACACATCCACGCTGAGAATTAATATAGGAACTTCGATATTTTCCAAAATGGAAATTCACTTTATCGCATTGGCTAAACTGACTGTTAACAGAACAACCAATCCACATAAACTTCCCTAAGCACTGTTACTAACTATTTCAGTTAGCTAATTATCAACTATTTTAGTTAACTCCTCGCTGCGCTCGTCGCTTTCTAAACATGGACGCGTGCTGAAAATTCGCGCTTATTGAACTCGTTCTTTAATATAATATTTTCTATTTTGAGTCTATAATGAAGTCATTAAAGCACTCAAATGCTCGTCGTTTTCTAAACATGAACGCGTGCTGAAAATCGCGCTTATTGAACTCGTTCTTTAACATAATATTTTCTATTTTGCATCTATAATGAAGTCATTAAAGCACTCATTTGGGTTCGTTGGCACGCCGAATGCGATACAATTTTCTCAATATGTATCGGCGATTTGTTTTTATTTAGAAATAGCATATAATGGCGCAAAATAAAATATATATATATATATATATATATATATATATATATATATATATATATATATATAAAGAACGAGTTCAATAAGCGCGATTTTCAGCACGCGTTCATGTTTAGAAAACGACGAGCATTTGAGTGCTTTAATGACTTCATTATACGCAATATAGATTACGCTATTATACGCAAAATAGAAAATATTATATTAAAGAACGAGTTCAATAAGCGCGATTTTTCAGCACGCGTCCATGTTTAGAAAACTCCTCGCTGCGCTCGTCGTTTTCTAAACATGGACGCGTGCTGAAAAATCGCGCTTATTGAACTCGTTCTTTAATATACTATTTCCAGCTAACATCTAGTAAAACTAGCCAGCAATTGTTCTAACAATACAAATCTCTTTCAGAAATCTTCCAGCGAATGTTTCAGCGTCAACTTCGAGGTCGGAGAAGAATCCACGTTCGACACCGAACTTTTCTACCCAGCGACACGCGGCACCACATTATAGTAAGAACTTGACTACCCTATCCATTTTACTAACAATGTTACAGCTACACAGTTAACTAACAAAGTTACAGCTACAAGAATTTTAACACCGACACTTTTAAACTCTCAAGCTTTTAACGAAATATCAATTTGCGATCTATATTGAGTCATAAAACTTATTACAAATTAATCTAACTAATACAGTTACAACATTTTTAAAACTATTCCATTTAGTCAACTAACACAGTTATAGCTTTCTAAGCATAGACCATTTTATAAAAAATAGAGAAAATTACTATGAGAAGTTTCATATTGTAAGTAAGAAATTAATTCACAAATTCACTAATTACATAAATAAAATATAATTATTAGTACGGTGTGGCTCCTGCACTTTACCCCCTCTCTTACCGGTAAAATGCAGGAGACACAAAGTACTAATAATTATATTTTAATTGTGTTTTTAATTAACAAATTGACTAATAACATAAATAAAATATAATTATTAGTACGGTGTGGCTCCTGCATTTTATCCCCTCTCCTAGTAGTAAAAGGCAGGAGTCACAACGTACTAATAATTATATTTTATTTATGTTTTTAATTCAAAAATTGACTAACAACATAAGTAAAATATAATTATTAGTACGGTGTGGCTCCTGCTTTTTACCCCGTCTTTTAGCAGCAGAAACGCAGGAGCCACAACGTTATATAAGGGATCTTCTTTTCTTCTTTATTCAGCCTGTCTCGTCCACTGCTGGACATAGGCCTCTCTTAACATCTTCCATCTACTTCTATCTTGTGCTTCTGCCATCCAGTTGGTGGCGATGCGTTTCACATCGTCTGTCCATCGGGTGGGTGGGCGTCCTCTACTTCTGTATGCCTCCTGTCTAGGTCGCCATTCCAGGATCTTTTTGATCCATCTGTTGTTTGGCATCCTTGCGACATGCCCGGACCAGTTCCATTTTAGTTTGGTTATTACTTCAATTGCATCGCTAACCCCAGATCGCTGTCTTAGTACTTCATTCCGCACTTTATCTCGCAATGTAATTCCGAGCATGGAACGTTCCATGGCTCGTTGCGCCACTCTGATCTTTTGGACGGACTTTTGTGTGAGTGTTAGAGTCTCCGCTCCGTAGGTTAAGACTGGTAGGATGCACTGGTCAAACACCTTACGTTTTAGGCAGTTGGGGATGTCGGTTTTGAAAATGTGTTTTAGTTTTCCGTAGGCTGCCCACGTTAGTCTTAGCCTCCTTCCAATCTCATGTGTCTGGTTGTCTCTGCCGATTTTAATCTCGTGGCCTAGATACTTGTATGAGGTGACTTGCCGGATCTCAATCCCTTCCATTATAAAGTTTCGGGAAGGTACTAGGTTGGTCATAAATTCCGTTTTCGAGATGTTTATTTTAAGGCCGACTTTTCGTGATTGTTCTGCCAGCTTCTTAAGCATTTTTTCAGTCTTATCTAGGCTATCCGAAATTAGCACAATGTCGTCTGCGAACCGTAGATGGTTGAGGTTTTCGCCATTGATGTTTATGCCCATATCTTCTAGTTCTATGGTCTTGAACATGTACTCCATGAGGTTTGTAAATAGTTTAGGCGAGATGGTGTCACCTTGTCGGACGCCGCGTTGTATTCTGAATCTGTCCGTTTTTTCGTGTAGTTTAACGCATGCGGTAGCATTTTTGTATATGTGCTGTAGAGTCTCCGAGTACCTATGGTCTATTCGGCAATTCGCCAGTGCCTTAAATATCTCATTGTGGTTGATAGAGTCGAATGCCTTCTCGTAGTCCACGAAGGCAAGGACGAGTGGCTTGTTGTATTTGACACATTTCTCTATTACGGTTTTGATGGTTTGCAGGTGGTCGTTCGTTCCGTATCCGGCTCTGAATCCTGCTTGTCCAGGCGGTTGATAAAGGTCAAGTTTGGTTGTGAGGCGTCTAGTTATGATTTTGGTGAAGAGTTTATAGAGGTGCGAAAGCAGGCTTATTGGCCTGTAGTTTTTTAGGTCAGCCGTGTTTCCCTTTTTGTGTTTAATAACAATGATTGCATTGTCCCATGCTGTTGGTGTTATTCCTTCCGTGAGACATTTGTTGAATAAACTCTTTATGGCTTCTAGTAGCTCGACTCCCCCTTCCTTAATCTGTTCGATCGCAATATCATCCTCCCCGGGCGCCTTGTTATTTTTCATTTCCGTAATTGATTTTGAGATTTCCTCTTGGGTTATCTCCGGTAGATCTTCTGATCCTTGGTTTAAAATTTGGGGGATGGTACGGGTATATTCCGGCTCTGGTGTTTCTTGAGCGCTATAGAGATTTGAATAGAAGCGTTTTACGATTTCCAGGATCTCTTCTTTGTTCCTGGTAGTTTGCCCGTTTTGGTCCTCGAGTTTGGTAATTTCTGCTTTTCCAGGTGTTGTTTTCTGTCTCAGTACTTTCATGCTTTTGTTCTCTTCGATAGTCTTCGCTATCCGTGTTTTGTTATAGTTTCTAATATCTTTCCTTGCGGCCTTTGATATTTCTTTATTTAGTGTTCTCAGCTGGTCTGTATGTAGTAGGTGCTTTTGTAGTTTTTCTCGCCTTTGTTTCATAAGTTGTCGTGTGTTTGCTGATAGTTTCCCTTCTTCCCTGTTCAGTTTCGTACCATGTATCTGTTTTGCCTCTTGTATCGATGTTACGATTTCATTGCTCAAGGTTTCTATACTCATTTCCTCGGTGTTACCGTGTCCTAGTCGTTCTGCTATGGATTTCTTGTATTCCCCGTTATTGTTCACTGTAGTTTGTTCTTTGCTCTTTGATGTTGCAAGCTGTCTTCTCTCCTTTTTCAATCGTAGCACAACTTTTGCTCTTAGCATCCTGTGGTCGCTTCCCACTGACACCCGGTTGAGTATTGTGACATCCTGTACGATTTGTTTTTTATCCGTGATGATGAAATCTATTTCGTTTCGTGTATTTCCGTCAGGGCTCGCCCAGGTCCATTTCCGGTGTTCGGCTTTCTTTTAAAAGGTATTCATAGCATTCATACGATGTTCTAAAAGGAATTGCAGTAAGGTGTTTCCCCTATCATTTCTTTCTCCTATCCCGTATTGTCACAGGGAAATTTCGCTGTCGTCTTGCTTCTTACCCAGCTTGGCGTTTAAATCTCCAACTATTAGTGTGTAGTATGTTGGAGTTTTTGACATTGCAGAGTAGATGTCTTCATAGAAGGTCTCGATTTCTTCCTCTGTGTGTGTGGATGTTGGGGCATACACTTGGATGATCTTTATGTTATATCTTTGGTTTAGTTTCAGTATTATAAAGCATACTCTGGGGCTTATGCTCTCTATGTGTAGGATCTGTTTTGTGTGTTTTTTATGTATTATGAAACCTACTCCTCCATCGGAGCTCTCTTCGTTTCCTCTGTAATATAAGGTATTTCCTGATTTTAGGGTAATCTGCTGTTCTCCTCTTCTTCGTATCTCAGCCAGACCTACTATATCCCAGTGAATTTGGTTTAGTTCTTCTTCGAGTTGGAGTACTTTTTCTTCGCTGGAAAGCGGAAAGCTTTCTCGTGTTATAAGTACAGATGTGCAGTGTACGTCGTTTGTTTTGGTAGCCTGTTGTTTCCCGGTGATTCTTTGCACCCTTTGACCGCTGCTTGATCCAACCGCTACCTTGGTTGGGTGCTAGCGGTCCGCCGGGGACTGAGGGCCGCGTTCTTGTTGTATCTTTCATATTAAGAGGGGTTTAGCCGTTACCTATCACGCTGGCCAATGCGGGTTGATAGGGGTCGTCGGGGAGTATCATTTCCTTTACTCCCGTTTTGACGGTTATTCCGCCGTTACTCGGTCGTCAGAGCCTCGTTTGTTACGTAGCAGGGTGCGCCGGATGACCGAGGTCATCGCTCGTGCAGGTGAGGTTGACACCTACAGGTGATCCCCTTGGAATCTGTACTGGCTCTTATCTACTTCCCCCTTCCGCTCTAGGAACGATTAGGGGTTCGATACATTTCACTTGCCTATCCTCATTTTCTTTTTGGGATATGATTTTTTTTTAACTCCTGTTATTGTGTCCCAGTCTTTCTTGGACTGCAAGAGTAGATCCATCATATTTTTTAGGTCGAGTTTTATGCCTTTTAGGTCAAACCGTTCTTTGTCACATCTTGTACCGGGTGTCCCATTTTAACCCGCCAGTAGCGATAATTCTATACCAGTGCTTTGAAGCAAAAACTGTTCTGAATATAAGTTAACGGTTATGAGGGGGACATCTGATGCCGTCGACTTTCCGCCAACTTTAAAATCTTAAGTGGAAACCCCTATTTTTTTATTGCGGATTTGGATAGAGCGCTAAAAAGTAGATAAATTTTATGCGGGTTGTTTTCCAAAATTGTTGATAGATTGCCAACGTGAAAATGTGTTTTTTTTTATCAATTAAATAGCAAAATTCATTACATAATTAATTGTTATTCTTACTTAAGACTCACTCACAACATTACAAGTTTGTTTTTCTCCCCGCCTCAAGGACCCCTACTTTATATTGCAGATTCGGATCTTCAAACGTCAAAAAGAGAAAAATCAACAATTTTGGAAACAACCCGGATAAAATTTGCCTACTTTATAACGCTCTATCCAAATCTGCAATAAAAAATAGGGATTTCCATTTAGGATTTTAAAATTGCCTCCTGTTCCCGCCCTACCTTGTGGGCTGGGGGGGCAAAGTCGACGGCATCAGATGTCCCCTTCATAACCGTTAACTTTTATTCAGAACACTTTTTGCTTCAATGCACTGGTTCAGAATTATCGCTACTGGCGGATTGAAATGGGACACCCGGTATAGTGTGAATCACACTATCCACCTCACCGCAGTAGACGCAGTCTGGGTCAGATGCCCTCCCGATGGAGGTATGGAGATAATCTCTAAAGCAACCGTGACCCGTGAGAACCTGGGTTAGGTGATATGATAACTATCCATGCCTACGACTAGTCCACGTTTATATGACCGGGATGAGGATTTTTGTCCATTGTCCCTATACCGCCTCTTGCCATTTATCTCTTTGTTTGTTGCTGGCCTCTTTTCTGGCGGTTTTGTTTTTCCCTGCCTCGTGCAGATCTTTCCTGTACATTACCTGCAGTTCAATTGGGGGGATTCCTGAGATTACGAGGACTGCGTTTCGAGATACCGTTCTATAGGCGCTGCATACACGTAGGTCCATTTTCCTTTGGACCGTAGCTAATTTCGCTATTTTTACCTAGTTAAGAGCTTCTACCCAAATGGGAGCACCGTATAGCATGACGAATGTGCTTACAAGGGGTCCCTGTCAACTCGTCATCACCGATTTGGCCCAAATTTACAGTATATGTAGGGCTTGACTATAAATGAAAGTGACACAAGCGGGAGGGCCAGATGGTCATTTTTACGCCGACCGGTAAGTTATCGACTACTTATAAGTCCGCTATGTTAGCATAAATTTCAATGGCCAGCGCAGCGGTAAGAGCTCGGGTTCATAGCACGAGAATCGCTGGTTCGATTGCCCGTGGGGACGCTTTTTTTTATTTACAATTTTTGAAATGACTTTCTTTTATTATTATTATTTGTTCGCGCCAATTTTAGCGCATCCAGGTTTTTAAATTTTATATTTGAATTGATCTCGGCACCGATCAATAGAAGGGGAAAAGGTGTATCGATCTATGCCAAAATAACGCGATTTAATTATCAGTTCGCGAACTTAAGTTAGTCGACTAAGTACGTTCGGAAGGTGCGAAAAGAAGAGAGAAACACGAAAAAGCCACTTCGACCGGCACATGCACGTGTGATAGAATTTTCAAGCCAAACTAACCAGGGGGTGATCACAAGCCCCAAGGGCTGAAGTAGAACCCAACGTCCTGAAGACGACAATTTTAAGGGAATCCCTATACCTAGTATCCCCATTTCCTCCCTTAAAAAAGGCACCGGAAGGACGATCCCACGTGGAGATGCTAGCAACCCCCACACGTAAGTGATTTGACCAGCCTGTGTTTTTGCTTGGAAATGTTGGAATTTAGTGAGACTCGGTCCGAACATTATTATTTATTATTGTTTAACTTTTTAATTGTAATTATCAATTCGTCAATTGAATTGTTTTATTAGTAAAAAAAAGCGTCCCCACGGGGAAATCGAACCAGCGATCCTCGAGCTATTACCACTGCGCTGACCGGCCATTAAAAGTTATGCTAACATAGCGGGTTTATGAGTTACCGGTCGTACATATCATATTTCGTACAATGTTTGTACATATTTCGAAGTATACGTAGGATAGTAGATATTTCGAAGAAAAATATCAAAATTTGACATTAAAATGATAAAGATTTTACATCCAAATGACAAAAATTTTCCCGAAAAATGTCAAAAAATTTGATAAAACATTACAAAAATTTGCCAGAAAAATGACCAAAATTTTCCAGAAAAGTGTCAAAAAAATTGACAAATAAATTCCGATGAAAATTCCAAAGTTATTATTGAAAGTTGGCAATATTGCTTGTCACAACTAAACGGCTAAACTTGAGTTTTATGTCATAATCCGAAGAAAAATATCAAATTTTGACATTAAAATGACAAAAATTTTACATCAAAATGACAAAAATTTGCCAGAAAAATATCAAAAAATTTGACAAATAAATTGCGATGAAGATTCCAAAGTTATTATTGACAGTTGGTAATATTGCTTGTCACAACAATACAACTTTGTCATAATAAACTTGAGTTTTATGTCATATTTCGAAGAAAAATATCAAAATTTGACATTCAAATGATAAAAATTGATAAAAATGATAAAAATGATCAAAATGACAAAAATTTGCCAGAAAAATGTGAAAAAAATTGACAAATAAATTGCGATGAAGATTCCAAAGTTATTATTGACAGTTGGCAATATTGCTTGTCACAACTAAACGGCTTTGTCACAACTAAACTTGAGTTTTATGTCGTATTTCGAAGAAAAATATCAAAATTTGTCATTAAAATGATAAAAATTTGCCAGAAAAATGTCAAAAAATTTGACATATAAATTGCGATGAAAATTCCAAAGTTATTATTGACAGTTGGCAATATTGCTTGTTACAACAATAGAACTTTGTTACAATAAAATTGAGTTTTATGTCATATTTTGAAGGAAAATATCAAAATTTGACATTACAATGATACAAATTTTCCATCAAAATGACAAAAATTTGCCGAAAAAATGTAAAAAATTTTGACAAATAAATTGCGATGAAAATTCCAACGGTATTATTGACAGATGGCAATATTGCTTGTCACAACTAAACGGCTTTGTCACAACTAAACTTGTGTTTTATGTCATATTTCAAAGAAAAATATCAAAATTTGACATTAAAATTACAAAAATTTTATATCAAAATGACAAAAATTTGCCAGAAAAATGTCAAAAAAATTGACAAATAAATTGCGATAAAAATTCCAAAGGTATTATTGACAGATGGCAATATTGCTTGTCACAACTAAACGGCTTTGTCACAACTAAACTTGAATTTTATGTCGTATTTCGAAGAAAAATATCAAAATTTTACATTAAAATTACAAAAATTTTACATCAAAATGACAAAAATTTGCCAGAAAAATGTCAAAAAATTTGACAAATAAATTGTGATGAAGATTCCAAAGTTATTATTGATAGTTGGCAATATTGCTTGTCACAACTAAATGGCTTTGTCACAACTAAACTTGTGTTTTATGTCATATTTCGAAGAAAAATATCAAAATTTGACATTAAAATTACAAAAATTTTACATCAAAAATGACAAAAATTTGCCCGAAAAATTGACAAATAAATTGCGATAAAAATTCCAAAGGTATTATTGACAGATGGCAATATTGCTTGTCACAACTAAACGGCTTTGTCACAACTAAACTTGAGTTTTATGTCGTATTTTGAAGAAAAATATCAAAATTTGACATTCAAATGATAAAAATTTGACATCAAAATGACAAAAATTTGCCAGAAAAATGTCAAAAAATTGACAAATAAATTGCGATGAAAATGCCAAAGGTATTATTGACAGATGGCAATATTGCTTGTCACAACTAAACGGCTTTATCACAACTAAACTTGAGTTTTATGTCGTATTTCGAGGAAAAATATCAAAATTTGACATTCAAATGATAAAAATTTCACATCAAAATGACAAAAATTTGCCAGAAAAATGTCAAAAAATTGACAAATAAATTGCGATGAAAATGCCAAAGGTATTATTGACAGATGGCAATATTGCTTGTCACAACTAAACGGCTTTATCACAACTAAACTTGAGTTTTATGTCGTATTTCGAGGAAAAATATCAAAATTTGACATTAAAATGATAAAAATTTTACATCAAAATTACAAAAATTTTCCAGAAATATGTCAAAAAATTTGACAAATAAATTGCGATGAAGATTCCAAAGATATTATTGACAGTTGGCAATATTGCTTGTAACAACTAAACGGCTTTGTCACAACTAAACTTGAGTTTTATGTCGTATTTCGAAGAAAAATATCAAAATTTGACATTAAAATTACAAAAATTTTACATCAAAATGACAAAAGTTTGCCAGAAAAATGTCAAAAAATTTGACAAATAAATTGCGATGAAGATTC
Organism: Phosphuga atrata; assembly: GCA_944588485.1. NCBI lineage: Eukaryota > Metazoa > Arthropoda > Insecta > Coleoptera > Silphidae > Phosphuga > Phosphuga atrata. Next base: position 63,051,134 of record OX155901.1, on the reverse strand, counting down.
CAAAGTTATTATTGATAGTTGGCAATATTGCTTGTCACAACTAAATGGCTTTGTCACAACTAAATTTGTGTTTTATGTCATATTTCGAAGAAAAATATCAAAATTTGACATTTAAATTACAAAAATTTTACATCAAAAATGACAAAAATTTGCCCGAAAAATTGACAAATAAATTGCGATAAAAATTCCAAAGGTATTATTAACAGATGGCAATATTGCTTGTCACAACTAAACGGCTTTGTCACAACTAAACTTGAGTTTTATGTCGTAGTTTAAAGAAAAATGTCAAAATTTGACATTCAAATGATAAAAATTTGACATCAAAATGACAAAAATTTGCCAGAAAAATGTCAAAAAATTGACAAATAAATTGCGATGAAAATGCCAAGGGTATTATTGACAGATGGCAATATTACTTGTCACAACTAAACGGCTTTATCACAACTAAACTTTGACATTTGAAATTAAAATCATCAAAATTTGACATTAAAATGATAAAAATTTTACATCAAAATGACAAAAATTTTCCAGAAATATGTCAAAAAATTTGACAAATAAATTGCGATGAAGATTCCAAAGATATTATTGACAGTTGGCAATATTGCTTGTCATAACTAAACGGCTTTGTCACAACTAAACTTGAGTTATATGTCGTATTTCGAGGAAAAATATCAAAATTTGACATTAAAATGATACAAATTTTACATCAAAATGACAAAAATTTTCCAGAAATATGTCAAAAAATTTGACAAATAAATTGCGATGAAGATTCCAAAGATATTATTGACAGTTGGCAATATTGCTTGTCATAACTAAAGGGCTTTGTCACAACTAAACTTGAGTTTTATGTCGTATTTCAAAGAAAAATATCAAAATTTGACATTAAAATTACAAAAATTTTACATCAAAATGACAAAAGTTTGCCAGAAAAATGTCAAAAAATTTGACAAATAAATTGCGATGTAGATTCCAAAGTTATTATTGATAGTTGGCAATATTGCTTGTCACAACTAAATGGCTTTGTCACAACTAAATTTGTGTTTTATGTCATATTTCGAAGAAAAATATCAAAATTTGACATTAAAATTACAAAAATTTTACATCAAAATGACAAAAATTTGCCAGAAAAATGTCAAAAAAAATGACAAATGAATTGCGATTAAGATTCCAAAGTTATTATTGACAGTTGGCAATATTGCTTGTCATAACTAAACGGCTTTGTCACAACTAAACTTGAGTTTTATGTCGTATTTCGAAGAAAAATATCAAAATTTGACATTAAAATGATAAAAATTTGCCAGAAAAATTACAAAAAATTTGACAAATAAATTGCGATGAAAATTCCAGTTATTATTGACAGTTGGCAATATTGCTTGTCACAACAAAACTACTTAGTCACAATAAACTTGAGTTTTATGTCATATTTCGAAGAAAAATATCAAAATTTGACATTAAAATGATAAAAATTTGTTCTGTCGTACTAACTTACCGGTCGGCGTAGAAATGGCCATCTGGCCCTCCCGCTTGCCTCACTTTCATTTATAGTCAAGCTCTACATATACTGTAAATTTGGGCCAAATCGGCGATGACGAGTTGACAGGGCCCCCTTGTAAGTTTCTTGTTGGCCTATTTTCTGGCGGTTTTGTTTTTTCCTGCCTCGTGCAGGTCTCTCCTGTACATCGCTTGCAGTTCGATTGGGGGGATTCCTGAAATTACGAGGACTGCGTTTCGAGATACCGTTCTATAGGCGCTGCATATACGTATATAATATACTTAGCTAATTTCGCTAGTTTTACCTTATTAAGAGCGTCTACCCAGATGGGAGCACCGTATAGCATGACGGAATGTGCTTAGTAACCTGCGCTTGCTACTTCTACGTTGGGCATGAGCTTCTCGAGCGCTGCTATCATTCTCATTCCTCTCTCTGACGCCTTTTGAATATGTTCAGTGATCGATAGACTTTTATCAATCGATAGTTTACGCTGTGCTTTATGTCTACTTACGTCTAAGAGATGTGGTCGAGTTTCCTATAGCCCGTCAGCAGGACAGCTTCGGTCTTTTCCGGTGCCAGGTTGAAGGACCGAGTTGACAACCAGTCAGTAATCAGCTCAATTGCTAGATTAGCCTTGGGCATAATACCCCTTTCTGCTTTTCCAACTATGGTGAGAGCTAGGTCGTCTGCGAAACCCATAATTTCAACACCCTTGGGGAGTTTCAACTTGAGGACACCATCGTAGATTATATTCCATAGTGTAGGGCCCATGATGGAACCTTGTGAAACACCGCTGGTGATGTTGAAGGCTCGGGAAGCGTGTTTTGCTTGTAGGATTACGCTACAGTTACACAAGTAGCTGCGCACCATCCTGAGGGGCTACTGAGGGAGCCAGGGAGCCTAAAATGCAGAAGCCACAACGTACTAATAATTATATTTTATTTATGTTTTTATTTCACAAATTAACATAAATAAAATATTAGTACGTTGTAGCTCCTGCATTTTACTGCTAAGAGGGGGGGTTAAATGCAGGAGCCACACCGTACTAATATTTATTTATGTTATTAGTCAGTTTGTGACAAAAAAAAAACCGGCTAAGTGCGAGTTGTGACTCGCGCACCGAGGGTTCCGTACAAACTTGTAAGTAAGGTTTTTTTTGTGGAGGACGTAGCAAGCACATTCAGTTAACTTGACAAGTAGCCCTCCTGAAATCACGACCATCTTAGTACCGCTGCAAGCATAACCTCAAGATGTCGCTGTCGTACGATGGAATTCTACTCTATATTTTATTACCATACATCCCCCATTGACTATGAGTGTTTACGGGTTTTGGAACTTCACTATTTGTTTTTACTACTCAATTTTGCCTGTATACCTATATTCCCTGTATAAAGGTATACAGGGTATTTTTTTTAAATAACGCGAATATTTTTAAACTTATAAAAAGAAAACTTTATTTTAGTATTACACTTATTCACTAACTTATATTAAGATCTAACTATTTCTAGATCTAATATAAACTAATATATTAACTATTTCTAGATCTATTTCGATACTCTTAACATTCAGTTGTTCAATTGACTGCTTTTGGGCAATTGACTACCAGAAATTATAGGGCGTACGTGATTTAAGTATGTGTAGATTATAAAGAAAAATTAGACGAAATATAATATATACAGGATGTTACAAGACTTGAGTATGTCGCATGTCGGTTATAAACAAGCAAAATTTAGACATAATATATACCCTGTATATATAACTATTATGTATATAGAGCGTATGTGATGAAATGCATAACGAATATAAACAAAGAAAATTCAGAATAAACATCTTGGTGCCAACACATACTTTTAAACCTTCGGACCTAACCGAGGAGGACCTAACTGTATGCAACCCATATGCTTCTGGAGCCTGGCAATACCACTACGACAACATTAGTGTATTTTCATAAGTTTCTAATAGTAAATTCGCATTTTTCTTGTAATTAAACTACATATTTACGGTTTTCAGATTTTTCCCTTTACATGTGCTGTAAGACACCGCTTCTTGCCAAATTTCCTGATTCTAGGTCAACGGGAAGTACCCTATAGGTTTTGATTCCCTTGTGAAATCGCAAAATATGCGACATAAACGGTCATATCTTTTGATCGCGTTAACTTACAAGTTTGATTTTTTCACAGCTGAAAGAGACCGCAGACCCGAGTATTTGATACAAATTTCAACTTGTTACCTCTACGCGTTCCTGAGAAAAATGGTCTTGACAGACAGACGGACAGACAGACAGACAGACAGACGGACAACAAAGTGATCCTATAAGGGTTCCGTTTTCGGTACGGAACCCTAAAAACATAAATAAAACATAATTATTATTACGTTGTGGCTCCTGCATTTTACTGCTAACAAAGGGGGGTAAAATGCAGGAGCCACACCGACTAATAATTAAATTTTATTTATGTTATTAGTCAATTTTTGAATTAAAAACATGAATATAATATAATTATTAGTACGGTGTGGGTCCTGCATTTTACCCCCCCTTTCTTAGCAGTAAAATGCAGGAGCCTCAACTTAATAATAATTATATTTTATTTATGTTTTTAATTCACAAATTGACTAATAACATAAATAAAATATTAGTACGGTGTGGCTCCTGCATTTAACCCCCACTCTCTTAGCAGTAAAATGCAGGAGCTACAACGTACTAATAATTATATTTATGTTATTAGTCAACTTGTGAAATAAAAACATAAATAAAATATAATTATTAGTACTAACCGTACTAATATTTTATTTATGTGGTCTGTTAGAAAAGTATCCGACCTTTAGCCGGTAAAAAAACTGGCATGCCTGGAGCGTTGGAAACCTAATCACCGTCAAAGTAGACTCCACACACTTCTCCCAACGGTGCCGCTATTGTTGGAGGCATTCCGAAAAAGCATCTTTCGGAATCGACTTTAGCTCGGCTGTCGTTGCAGCCATAATGTCCTCTCTTGTCTGAAATCGCGTTCCTTTCAATGGCCTCTTGACTTTGGGGAATAGCAGGAAGTCGCAGGCTATATCAGAAGAGTAAGAAGCCTGTCGAACCAGAGGAATCGAAAAATTGTGAACCAAGTGCGAGAATGTGCTGGAGCATTTTCGTGATGGAGACGCCAATTTCCTGATGACCACGACTCCAGTCGCTTGCGCCGCACAGCATCACGTAGGCGACGTAGGACATCCCTCATTTCACTTGTCGTCATTTTACTTGCATTGAAAAACCGACTAGAGCATTACACACTACGTCACTCGAACACTGCTCGACAGCAACTGACGCTATCTACAGGCAGGAAAAAATTCAAGGTCAGCTCATGCAAGCGCGCTTGATTCAAATCCATCAGGTTTTCAAAATAAAAAATAAGGTCGGATACTTTTCTAACAGACCACGTATGTTATTAGTGAATTTGTGAAATAAAAAACATAGCTTCAATCAATTGAATTTAAACAATTTAAGACAATCAAGTTATTATTTAGATCTCAGCTTGTAATCTATGTAGAGCCATGGAACTTATCATGCATTTAGATAACTAATCTAGTTTACTAACAAAGTTATAATTATAAATATTTTTTGAAGAATTAGTCCATACAGACTGTATCCGCTGAGTACTAGTCTTGTTAGATCCACAATGAATTATTGTCAATCTATAAAGATTAAGTTACTGAATGTACGTGCGTCTGTCCGTAAATTTAATATATAGTCTGCGGGATCGCATTATTGATACATTACTGCGATCATTTCTCTCGAGCATTAATTTTCCGCTCGACTTAATCCCCCACGCAGACGACGTTCTTCCCAGCAGATCCGGATAACAATAGATCCAATATCTCCCAAAACGAAAAACTTCCTACCTCCACTACTCGACAACTAAACTAGATATTACCAAAATTCGAATTGCATTTGCTTCGTTGATCATTCACGAATTAATATAAACATTACACTTTACTTCGTTTATCTACAACCACTATTTTAAATGCACATTATTGTACAGTTCGTGGACTATGTAAATACATTATAACACACACGTATGTAACAGTATGTAACCCCTTGTTACAATGACGTCTCTAATTGTAAGACGTCATGTATATGTGATAAGATCACATGTATGTGACACGTCAACGCGCATTTTATACGTATGTCAAAGGGTTAAACAGAAACACATTAGTGTGGCCGTAGATAAAGTGTAATACATAACTCGAGTTGTAAGGCAATTACGTAGTCAACGCGCATTTTATTCGTATGTTAAGGAATTAAACATAAACAAATTAGTATGGTTGTAGATAAAGTATAATACATAACTCGAGTTGTAAGGCAATTACGTAGTCAACGCGCATTTTATTCGTATGTCAACGGATTAAACAGAAACAAATTAGTATGGTTGTAGATAAAGTATAGTACATAACTCGAGTTGTAAGGCAATTACGTACTCGCGGAATTACACAGTCTCCGCTACACGGGTCGTGCGTAACTGTTCCGCCCCAAAGTAATCTGCTTCTTACAACTCTCGTTAGGTAATATACTATTACGTGTGAGTTGATAATAAGTCGTAATTTAGAAGATCATCCCAGTTTTTTGCTGTTTAGCAAAGATTAAATCTTGGGGGATGGAAGGTGCAGAGAGGAGTCTTAAATTTAATGAATGTATAGGGCGAGTCGTTAAGTGTGGATCGATTAGTTTGGGTCAGTCTTGTGGATGTATCGCGGTTGGGGAGCGGGAGGCGGCTATTAACCGGACGGAGATACCGCACCGGGTGATTTATGTTGATGGAACACCGTCCGTTCAAGAAACGAACGCTCCGATTCCCCGCATTTATCAACCTCTCTTACCCCCCTTGAATCGATAATGTTATCATTCGAACCCCGCCACCATCTTCACTCACACTCCAACGCGCCACAAACTACATCAGATAGCTTTTTATCAAAAACCATACTAAAAGTAATGACAGTCAGACTGTGACAGTTGTCAAATTGACAGTTAACAAACTGTCATTGCTGTTGTTCTGTTATTGAGTTGTAACAGCCGAATAGACCTTTTTACGGTTAGTTAACCCCTTGACGTTGACGTGTCTATTTACATGTGATCTTATCACATATACATGACGTCTTAGAGACGTCATTGTATGTCAAGGGGTTAAGCGCATGCGCATCCGTCGAGTTTGAAAGGCGGGAATATGAAAGTTTCGGGCAGATATTTAGTTATACGTCAAAAAGTTCGGGCACTTTTTGACGTATGACAATGCGAAAATTGACACATGCGCACAAAAAAAATTCAATTATTAGAAGGTCTATTGCTGTCAATCTGTCAACATTTGTCACTGATAAATTGTCATGGTTGTCACAATCAAACTTTGCTGGTTATTCAACTGTCGTAGTTGTAACTGTCAAATTGTGATAGTTATCATCAAGCATCAAATTGTTGAATAAATGACGAACTATTTCAAATCCGAATTTTGTATCCATCTAGACCAGGTCTGGGCAAATGCCATCTCGCGGGCCACATGCGGCCCGCGTCGACCTTTTATGCGGCGCACGATGCATTTTATAAACTACTTTTCCTATTTTGAGTCAATAATGAAGTCATTAAAGCACTCTTACGGGTTCGTTAATGACTCACCGAGTGCGATACAATTTTCTCAATATGTATCGGCGATTTTTTAATAAATAGTATTTAAATTAATAAATAGTATTTAAGAACGAGTTCAGTAAGCCCGATTTTTCAGCACGCCTCCATGTTAAGAAAACTCTAGAAATCTCCTCGCTGCGCTCGTCGTTTCCTAAACATGAACGCGTGCTGAAAAATCGCGCTTATTGAACTCACCCTCAATGAATGCTAGGGAAAGATCTTTCGTTCTAGATCCTCGACCTCCACTTCCGCCTCCACTGACCTTGACACTTCCGGTTTCCGATTTCGACTTCCTGTATTCCGGCTTTGACTTCCGGTTTCTACTTTCAGTTTACACTTCAGGTCTGGTTTTAACTTCCGGTGACAACTTCCGGTTTCCATTTCCGGGACATCCGGATGCGCGGGAAAATTAAAAAAAAATAGACGCGAGGCGGGAAAATTCAAAATTAGGTGTCGGCGGGGCAAATGAGGTGTGTAGTTGGTTGCATATATCAACGAGTCTAAATACATGAGACTAGATAAACGGGGCTAGATACATGAGACTAGATAGATGAGGCTAGATAGATGAAGCTAGATACGTGAGACTAAATAGACGGGGCCAGATACATGAGACTAGATAGATTAGGCTAGATAGATGGAGCTAGATATATGAGACTAAATAGACGGGGCTAGATACATGAGAGTAGATAGATGGGCCTAGATACACGAGACCAGATAGACGGGGCTAGATACATGAGGCTAGACAGACGGGGCTAGATACATGAGATTAGACAGAGGGGGTTAGATACATGGGACTAGACAGACGGGGCTAGATACATGAGATAAGACTGATCTAAAATATATAAGAGATTGTTTTGCGTTTAATTTAATAAACATATTAAGATTTTGATTTATCGGTAGTCGATTAGGCGCGACCGGACGTCTAGTGCTGATAACACCAGGCAAGAATAAAGGAACTAGACTAGACAAACTAGATTAGACAAGCAAACAAAACCTAACTTAATCGACTACCGATAAATCAAAATCTTAATATATTTATTAAATTAAACGCAAAACAATCCTAAGAAATTGATTAGACCGCGTTTCATAATTTATTATTTCTCCACTCGCGTGCAGCTGATAAGATAATAGGGAGTTGTTATGACTGCCAAACATACGACAACGCTTAACCGACTACTGATAAATCAAAATCTTAATATGTTTATTAAATTAAACGCAAAATAATCTCTTATATATTTTAGTTAGATCAGTCTTATCTAGTCTCATGTATCTAGCCCCGTCTGTCTAATCCCATGTATCTAACTCCGTCTGTCTAGTCTCATGTATCTAGCCCCGTCTGTCTAGTCTCATGTATCTGGCCCCGTCTATCTAGCCTCATATATCTAGCTGCATCTATCTACTCTCATGTATCTAGTCGCATGTATCTAGCCCCGTCTATCTAGTCTCATATATCTAGCTGCATCTATCTAGTCTCATGTATCTATTCGCATGTATCTAGTCCCGTCTATCTAGTCTCATGTATCTAGCTTCATATATCTAGCCTCATCTATCTAGTCTCATGTATCTAGCTTCATCTATCTAGTCTCATGTATCTAGTCTCATGTATCTAGCCCCGTCTATCTAGTCTCATGTATCTAGCTTCATCTATCTAGCCTCATCTATCTAGTCTAATGTATCTAGCCCCGTCTTTCTAGTCTCATGTATTTAGGCTCGGTGATACATGCAACCAAGTACACATCTCAGTTGCCCCGCCGACACCTAATTTTGAATTTTCGCGCCTCGCGTCTATTTTTTTGAATCTACACGCGCAACGGGATGTTCCGGAAATGGAAACCGGAAGTTTTTATCGGGAGTTAAAACCGGACCGGAAATGGAAACCGAAAACCGGAAGTCGGAACCGCAAACCGGAAGTGTCAAGCTCAGTGGAGGTGGAAGTGGAGGTGGAGGATCTAGAACGAAGGATCTTTCACTACTAATACCCTACTAATACTACTCTTTCATTTCATTGTAATTCGTGTACGTTACAAAAAAGCTCGTAAACATGCTTGTGACTTATTTATCTCGTCGATTAAAGCACAGCATAGTGGAGCAATAGACCTTTTCATAGTTGATTTTTTTTTGTGCACATGTGTCAATTTCCGCCATGTTTTGCCCGAACTTTTTGACGTATAACCTTATTATTTGCCCGAAACTTTCATATTGCCGCCTTTCAAACTTGACGGATACGCATGCGCCTAACTAACCGTCAAAAAGTCTATTATCCCGCGGTCAAATTTGGTCCTAACCCAATCCTCCCAAGTAATGTCCTAACAGTCAAAAGATTTGCCCACCCCTGATCTAGACATATTCTCCAGTTATAGACAGACAAACCAACATTTAAAAATCAAGTCTACATAGACTAACACTTAAATAATTAATTCGAAATCCAATTGTACACACACCCAGACTAGTCCTCGAGCCTAGACTTACAGCTAACTATTAATTGTAGTGATTCGTTATATAAACAATGCGAGTTGCGGTTCATCGATCTCTCGTCGTGCGATGCCTGGCTTTGGGACAGGGAGAGCGGCACGCAGTCCTGGCTGTCGCTGTCGCAGGACACGGCGTGTCTGGTGGGGAAGCACGTCAGGATCACGCAGAAGGACCCCGCCGTCGGCAGAGGCAAATTGGGCACGCTGCAGGGCCACAGCAGGAAACTGTCCGGCGTACGGAACTTGTTTACGTCGCCGCCGCGCGTTATTAAATTTATGTTTGTTTCTCGGTGCAGAACGCCAGGGGGAAGGGCAGCCAAGGGTTTTTCAGCACCAGCACCGAGGAGGGGGTCGCGGGCTGGCCGCAGGACGCCAAACTGCAGGATCCGCAGGATTATAAGAAGCAGACCAAGCAGAGGTGGACGACTCTCTTCGGCAACAGCAAGGTATAAATTTAACTACGTAGTCTTATAATATGTAAGATGGCGGTGGCCGAGTGGTTAAGTCCAAGCTTCCTATAATATGTATTTATTGAGAATTTATAGCTTTAACCCCTTGACATACACTGACGTCTGTAAGACGTCATGTATAAGTGATTAGATCACATGTATACACGTCAACGCGAATTTTATTTGTAAGTCAAGGGGTTTTAACTGCATAGTGCAACTATGTATTTATATCATTATTTTTTTGTTTTACAGGATTCGAAGCAGCAGATGGAGCAGCTGATAGATCAGCTGCAGAACTACAGTAAATTTGGAGTTCCCAGTTGTCAGGTTTATCCGGTCGGGCAAAGCGAATCCACCGACGCACTCTACAAGATCGAACAGGATTGGCGGGACATCATCGACGTCACAAGTAAAAGTCTTCTGGCTACTCAAATACCTAACGATGCAGTCAGACTATGCAAGTGAAAGCGAGTAAAATCCCATAAGGATTTACATAGAGGTCCCCGGTCCGGGAGCTTGGTGGATCGGAGAGACCTCAGACGGAGGGCGCCCGAGGGGCTCCAGATAAAACGCTTTTCGAGTTTTGTCTGGTCCTGTCTGTCTAGTCTTGTCTGCCTAGGTAATCCTCCTCGGTAATATAGTGGACAACATACCCTTCTGACACGAATAGTGAAGGTGGTGTTAAGCGCTTGCATAGTCTGACTGCACCTTTAGTTACTGGCTAATACAGGACGGTCCAAATAAAAATTTTAATTTTTAATAACTCGACTTGTGGACTAAACAAAATCTTCTACTTTCCAACTATGATTAGGAAATTTCATGGACGATAACTTTGTGAAGTTTAGTTAATCTATTACCTAAATTACAGAATTATACTTGTTGAAACTCAACTTACAAGCAAGTTACGACGACACTAATTCACCTCATCTACGATTCTTACAAAAAAAAATTATTAAAACAACTTACAAACAAGTTACGACGACACAAATTTACCACATCTAAGATTCTTGCAAGAAATTTGTTTAAACTCAACTTACAAAGAAGTTACGATGAAACAAATTTACCACATCTACGATTCTTGCTTTAAGAAATATGTTAAAACTCAACTTACAAACAAGTTACGACGACACAAATTTACCACATATACGATTCTCACAAAAAATTATTTAAACTCAACTTACAAATAAGTTACGACAACATCAATTTACCTCATCTACGATTCTTACTTTAAGAAATTTGTTAAAACTCAACTTACAAACAAGTTACGACGACACAAATTTACCACATATACGATTCTCACAAAAAAATTATTGAAACTCAACTTACAAACAAGTTACGACAACACCAATTTACCTCATCTACGATTCTTACCTTAAGAAATATGTTAAAACTCAACTTACAAACAAGTTACGACGACACAAATTTACCACATATACGATTCTCACAAAAAATTATTTAAACTCAACTTACAAACAAGTTACGACAACATCAATTTACCTCATCTACGATTCTTACTTTAAGAAATTTGTTAAAACTCAACTTACAAACAAGTTACGACGACACAAATTTACCACATCTAAGATTTTTGCAAGAAATTTGTTTAAACTCAACTTACAAAGAAGTTACGATGAGACAAATTTTCCATCATCTACGATTCTTACTTTAAGAAATATGTTAAAACTCAACTTACAAACAAGTTACGACGACACAAATTTACCACATATACGATTCTCACAAAAAATTATTGAAACTCAACTTACAAACAAGTTACGACAACATCAATTTACCTCATCCACGATTCTTACTTTAAGAAATTTGTTAAAACTCAACTTACAAACAAGTTACGACGACACAAATTTACCACATCTAAGATTTTTGCAAGAAATTTGTTGAAACTCAACTTACAAACAAGTTGCGATTAGAAGTAATGCATACAATTAGTTGTAAATCGGAGTTATCGTCCATGTAAATTAGCAATTACTTTTTTAAATTCATTTTACATTAATAGGTGAGTGAAAAACCTTTAATTGTGTTCAAAATGGATTTATTGCTATTGGTCGTAATTCGGGGTTGTCGTGGGAAGTCATCTAAAATTTATAATCCTTAAAATTTTCTTATAGAAGAATAGAAGAATCCAAACCGTGTTTGTAAGTTAAAAATTAGGTTAAATAAATTGATCATAAGTCGGGGTTATCGTCGCACATCAGGACAATTCTGTTAATCTGACTTGAAATGAGTCAAAAACTTATTTGTTAGTAAGTCCAAAATGGATATAATTGAATAAAAACTTGATATTGGTCGTAAGTAAACGTCGTAAGTCGAGGAAAACGACTATATCTAATTTTTCTTTGTTTGTAATTTGATGCATTTATCCTTGCGTACCGTTACGATTATTAATTTTTGTAACTTTCAATTCATAAAAAATGTTTTAAAAATTAGGTTAATTCAATTGAACGTAAGTCGGGGTTATCATCGTAGATTAGGACAATTCTGTTAATCAGACTTGAAATGAGTCAAAAACTTATTTGTTTGTAAGCCCAGAATCGGTATAAATCAATAAAAACACGATATTGGTCGTAAGCAAACGTCGTAAGTCGAGGAAAACGACTATATCTAATTTTACTTTGTTGGTAATTTGGTGCATTTATCCTTGCGGACTGTTTCGTGACGATTATTAATTTTTTTAAATTTGCAATTGCTAAACAAGTGTACTTGGAGCAAATTTTTCCTCTTTCCTATAACGGATTGCGGTTATCCAATAGGTTTTCCTCGACTTACGAACAAGTTACGACGGCACAAATTAATTACATCAAAGATTGTTACAAAAAAAATTTAAACTCAACTTACAGACTAATTACGATGGCACAAATTTACCACATCTAAGATGTTTGCAAGAAATTTGTTGAAACTCAACTTACAAACAAGTTGCGATTACAAGTAATGCATACTATCAGTTGTAAATCGGAGTTATCGTCTATGTAAATTAACAATTCTTACTTTTTTTATTCCATTTTAGATTAATCGGTGAGCGGAAAAACTATAATTGTGTTCAAAATGTATTTATTGCTATTGGTCATAATTCGGGGTTGTCGTGGGGAGTAATGTAAAATTTATTATCCTTATTTTTTTTTTAATTTTCTATGAATAGAAGAGTCCAAACCATGTTTGTAAGTTAAAAATTAGGGTTAATAAATTGATCATAAGTCGGGGTTATCGTTGCACATCGGGACAATTCTGTTAATCTGACTTGAAATCAGTCAAAAACTTATTTGTTAGTAAGTCCAAAATCGATATAATTCAATAAAAACTCGATATTGGTCGTAAGTAAACGTCATAAGTCGAGCAAAACGACTATATCTAATTTTTCTGTTTGTAATTTGATGCATTTATCCTTGCGTACCGTTCCGTGACGATTATTAATTTTTCTAACTTTCAATTCATAAAAAATGTTCTAAAAATTAGGTTAATTCAATTGATCGTAAGTCGGGGTTATCATCGTACATCAGGACAATTCTGTTATTCAGACGTGAAATGAGTCAAAAACTTATTTGTTTGTAAGTCCAGAATCGGTATAAATCAATAAAAACACGATATTGATCGTAAGCAAACGTCGTAAGTCGAGGAAAACGACTATATCTAATTTTTCTTTGTTGGTAATTTGGTGCATTTATCTTTGCGTACTGTTTTGTGACGATTATAATCTTTTTTAATTTTGCAATTGCTAAAAAAGTGTACTTGGAGCAAATTTTTCCTCTTTCCTATAACGGATTGCGGTTATCCAATAGATTTTCCTCGACCTACGAACAAGTTACGACGGCACAAATTAATCACATCAACGATTGTTACGAAAAAAAAATTTAAACTCAACTTACAGACAAATTACGACACACAAATTTACCACATCTAAGATTTTTGTAAAAAAATTGTTGAAACTCAACTTACACACAAGTTGCGATTACAAGTAATTTATACTATCAGTTGTAAATCGGAGTTATCGTCCATGTAAATTAACAATTTTTACCTTTTTTAATTCATTTTACATTAATAGGTGAGTGCAAACCTTTAATTGTATTCAAAATGTGTTTTTTTAAATGCTTTTAAATGCTCGTAATTCGGGGTTGTCGTGGGAAATCATCTAAAATTTATAATCCTTAACATTTTCTTAATATTCTATGAATAGAAGAGTCCAAACTGTGTTTGTAAGTTAAAAATTAGGTTAATTCAATTGATCGTAAGTCGGGGTTATCGTCGCAGATCAGGACAATTCTGTTAATCTGATTTGAAATTAGTCAAAAACTTATTTGTTAGTAAGTCCAAAATCGATATAATTCAATAAAAGCTCGATATTGGTCGTAAGTAAACGTCGTAAGTCGAAGAAAACGACTATATCTAATTTTTCTTTGTTTCTAATTTGATGCATTTATCCTTGCGTACCGTTCCGTGACGATTATTAATTTTTGTAACTTTCAATTCATAAAAAATGTTTTAAAAATCAGGTTAATTTAATTGATCGTAAGTCGGAATTATAATCGCAGATCAGAACAATTCTGTTAATCAGACGTGAATTGAGTCAAAAAAATTGTTTGCATGTCTAAAATCGGTATAACTCAATGAAAATACGATATTTGTCGTGACCAAACGTCGTAAGTCGAGGAAAACGACTATATCTAATTTTTCTTTGTTGGTGCATTTATCCGTGCGTACTGTTCCGCGACTACTGTTACGTGTACTTGTGCGTACTGTTCAGTGAATTATTAATTTTTTTAACTTTGCAATTGCTAAAAAAGTTTACCTGGAGCAAATTTTTCCTCTTTCCTATAACGGATTGCGTTTATCCAATAAGTTTTACTCGACTTATGAACAAGTTACGACGACACAAATTGATCACATCAAAGATTGTTACAAAAAATATTGATACTCAACTTACAGACAAATTACGACGAGGCATATTTGACACATCTACGATTTTTACCAAAAAAATATTGAAACTCAACTTATAAACAAGTTGTGGGGGGTTGAACCCTTAAAACGCCGCCCAACTACGCTCATGAATTAGAACCATCGAAAGTTCATTTTTTTAAGAATGCAATAACTAGAAACCTGATTTACATCATGACAAATGTTCAATCTACTTACAAAATTTGGCGCTAAATTCAAATATAGTTACTCTTTAATAATTTATAATTGGTAATTATAAATGGTTTAATTGAATATCTTATTATTATTGATTGAATACTCCAAATGGCAACAATAGTAATCAAATACAAACAAATAAATTGAGAAAAACGCAAAAAATCTAAATGATACAAACAGATCACATGACAATTGTGAATTGACATGGCAGCCATTGACAACTAACAGCTGCAAATGTATGTGAAAATAAAAAGAGAAAAGAGGTTGAGATGGAGAAGTACATATCATCGGTGTGAACTTCCCTGTATATCTTCCCTGTACTGCATTCTTAAAAAAAATGGACCTTAGTTTGCAATTACTAATTTCTTTCTATTTTCTGTACTATCTAGTGCTTAGTGAGAAACAACAGAAACAACAGACTGCAATGTGGGAGCTGATCAAAACCGAGGTGGCCTACATCAAAACCTTAAAAGTAGTCACAGACGTAAGTCCCCGCGGTTCGCACCGACCTCAAACTAAATCCAGTTCTTTCAGCTGTTCCTGGCGTGCCTGCAGCACCTCCAATCCTCCAACATCCTCAAGGAAATCGACACCGGAAAGCTGTTCTCAAACATCAGCGACATCCTGGACGCCAACGTGCAGTTCTGGAGCAACAGCCTGTTCCCGCTGGTCCGCGACATGCGGAAGTACAAGCAGCCGGCTTGTGTGGAGACGATGTGCGAGGGCTTTCTGAAGATCAAGGACAGCTTTCAGGCGTATTACCAGTTCTGCGGCGAGCAGTCGCGCTGTCAGCATTACTGCCGGGAAAACCTATCGCACAGCGAACTCTTCACGGCCTATTTAGCCTGGTGCGAGGCTCAAAAGGAATGCAACAGGTGATGGGACAAGCTGAAGATTCAGGATCGTTTCTTGAAATTTTTATTAATCTGTCTTAATAGACCTTTTTACGGTTAGTTAAGCGCATGCGCATCCAATAATTTTGATATGAAAGTTTCGGGCACATATTTTATATGTCAAAAAGTTCGGGCACTTTTCGCCGTATAACATGGCAGAAGTTGACACATGCAAAAAATTTCAACTATGAAAAGGTCTATTAGTTTTCGAGTTATTAAGAATATTTTGAAATACATTTTTATACAGATTGAGCTTTCACAGACTAATTTTGGTATAACTCGAATTGTAGTCTAAATATTTTGTATACTATACTAACCAATTCAACTAGATTTTATTTAATTCTAGATTAAGACTAATGGACATTCTAGTCCAACCCATGCAACGATTGACGAAGTACGGCCTACTGCTGAAAGCCATCCTGAAGAACACTGACGACGAGGTCGAACGCGACAATCTAGGCCTAATGGTAATCCCGCAAAATAATTTCAATCAAAATTCACTTCGACTGACGTATTTTTCTACAGATAAGATCCGTGGACGATTTCGTGAACAACGTCAATTTCAGCCTGAAGCAGAAGCAGGACAACGAGCGGCTGAAGGGGATCATCGCCCGCATCGAAAGCTACGACATTGTTGTAGGAATTAAACAAGTGTAAGAATTGCAGGTTAAATTTGTGGTTTTTAGGAGAGCAAGGACGATGATTTGGAGAAAATGGTGAAGTCCTATAATCAACTCGACTTGAACAAACCGATGCTGAATTGTCCGCCGGAGCGACGAAGACATCTCCTTCTGGAAGGAGACTTGAAACTGAAGGACAATACCACGTCGAAGGTTTCTACTAATTAGACTTGCAGTTTCAAGCAGAATAACTTGCGCTTCTTTCCAGATGGAAGTCCACTGTTTCCTGCTGACCGACATGCTGTTGGTCTGCAAAGCCTCGACGAAAAAGGGAGGCGCGACGATGAGGGTGATACGACAGCCCTATCTAGTCGACAGATTAGTTGTCACAGACCTTAACAAAGAGACGCCCACTTTGGCCTGCGTCTACAAGAACGAGTTCGACATGGCCGTCGCCGCCTTCCTCCTACAAAACAACGATCCTAAAAAACTCAAAGTAAGCAAATCGGAAATATTTAAGTACAGACGTTTTCATAGTATAAAATATTTTGTGTGCATGTGTCAATTTCCGTTTTAAAATATTATCCATTTTAAATATGTGCCCGAAACGTTCATATTCCCGCCTTTCAAACTTGGCGCGTGCGCTTAACTAACCGTAAAAAGGTCTATTGGATTCATGTAGCCTATTTCTTTTGTTGCAGAGTTGGAAGGATGGGTTAGCCAAAGCTCAAAATCTCTACTACCAGGCCAAACAGAGTTATCTGAACGAGGAGAGTTTGGACACTGAATACAGTTTCGAATACTCGCTTGAGAACGATTTTCATTGTCTCCAGCTGGCTCCTAGGTCTCCGCTCGCCTCCTCATCCAGAGCTAGCAGAGTCTCCAGCCTGGCACACAGTCACAGGTGAAATTACAAAAAAAAACAATTCGAGTTTTGGATTGATTATTAAGATATAAATTTCAAAATGTGGTCTATTTAGATTAATTCTTGAGTAATAGACCTTTCAATTAAATTTTTTTATGCGCATGCGTCAATTTCCGCCATGTTTTCGGGCACTTTTTTGACGTATAACCAGTGAAAATAACAAAATGTGCCCGAAACTTTCATATTTCCACCTTTTAAACAAGGCGGACGCACATGCGCTTAACTAACCGTAAGAAGGTTTATTATGCTGTTCTGTTCTAGCGGTTCTGTGGAGATGAACGATCAATCTTCGATAGGTTCTGCAGAGAAGGCATCCAGGGCCGTCTCGGTGGAGAACGATAACCGAACGGCTTCGATATCGAGCGACGAGGGGGTTCAGCCGCTTCCCCCTGACAAATCCCCCGTTTCCCAGAAAAACTCTTTCAAGCACCGGCTGTTTAACAAAACCCCGAACACGCTCTCGGTGCAGCCGATCACCCATAACCTCGGCCAGAGTCTGCCCAACCTCGCTCTGGGCTCCCCGAACGTTGGAACGCTTAATCTTAACTTCAACCAGAACACGCTGTCGGTGCCGAGCACTAGCAAGAACGGGCATCTGTTGAGTCCGACGCACCGGGGGATCAGTTACCCGCCGCCTTCGCCACCGAGAGGTAATTTGCGGCGGGGATTGGCGATCAGCCAGAGTAAAAATCCGCCGTTGATTAAGACTAGGCATGTGATTTCGGCCAGTTCTGTGGGGCCTGTCGCGGCCAGTGTGGACTTCGACGTCCCCGTCATAGGTGAGGATATTTCCGGCGACGTTTTCTCGACTTGTCTGTTTTATTTGTGTCTGTTTTCTGTTTGTTTTCCGTGTTTGGTCGTCGTTTAAGAGGAGGAAAACTGCGAGCCGACGTAAAAAAAAATTGAATTTGTGTGTAGCCAAAAAAAAAAAATTGTTTTTCTTGAGAAAGGTCGTGTTTTGTTGCCGGCGAGTTTGTGTTGTTGTTTGAGAAAAATTTTCTCGTGAGTTTTTTTTCTTTCTACATTTTTAACTTTGTTTTCTTAGCAGCCCACACACACACACACACACTTCCGTATCGCTTCAGTGCCGCATCAGTTCAGTGTCAGTGAAAACCGTGACATACGAAGAATAATAAAATTACGTAATTTATCACTGACACTGTTATAATTCTAAGGAACTGGGCGATACTGATACAGCATTAAGATGTGTGAATAGACCTCCTATTCTTTCACTCACTTTAATCTACTACTACTTAAAATGGTCATGTCTTTAGTTTTCTTGGTTTCAGTTTTCAATGGACTTTAATAACAGTAGATAAATTAATAAATCACTACGTGTCAATAGACCTTTTCATAGTTTTTATGAATTTTTAATGAAAGCAATTTTTTATGAGCATGCGTCAATTTCAGCCATGTTGTCAAAAAAGTTCGGGCAAAAAGTACCTCAATTTTTTTGACACATAACCCGTGAAAATAACAAAATGTGCCCGAAACTTTTATATTCCCGCCTTTTAAACAAAGCGGACGTGCATGCGCTTAACTAACCGTAAAACGGGCTATTCACTCTTGACTTATAACATAAATTAATATAATTATAAGTACAAACTGACCTCCTGCACTTTCATGCCACGAGAGATCATGTGGGTTGCTAACAAACAATTTAACCTGATTTTTTAGCAACCCACATGAACTCTCGTGGCATGAAAGTGCAGGAGGTCAGTTTGTACTTATAATTATATTAATTTATAAATCAAGTGTGAATAGCACTTTTTACTGTTAGTTAAGCGCATGCGCATCCACCTTGTTTAACAGGCGGGAATATGAAAGTTTCGGGCACATTTTGTAATTTTTTGTTATTTGTGCCCGAAACATGGCGGAAATTGACGCATGCGTATAAAAAAAAATCAACTATGAAAAGATCTATTGACACGTAGTCATTTATTAATTTATCTTCTTTTATTATTGAAAATTCACATAGGAATGTTATTCAATGGACTTTAAGTTTGTCAAATTGAGTTTAAAGATTTGTTTAATTGCCATTGAGACGAATATTTCGTTTAGTTTTAGATGTAGCTTAAACTAAAGACTGAAACAATTTAAGTTTTTCTTTTGTTTTAGTAATTCTTTCAGTTTATAGTGTGTTAGTGTCTAGTCCAAGCACGCTTTTCCGTTTGGCTTCGTTTTAGTGGACTTGTCTGTCTAGCCTTCGAAAATTTTTGGCAATTTTTCGAAATTTCGCAAACGTTTTTTTAAAGCTTTGCGAAAGTTCTGTTTTAATGTGGACTTCCGAGCAAAGCGGCTCTGGCGTCACTAACGCAGCGATACTAACATAGCGATAGTATTATGCACTATGAAGGTAGACTTCCGAGCAACGCGGCTTTGGCGTCACTAACGCGGCGACATAGTGATAGTATTTTGCACTATGCAAACGTATGAGGCGCCATTTGAGCGCAGCGACACTGACGCATTGACGCTGAGCGCGTCAGTGTCGCTGTGCTAGAATGGCGCTTCATACGTTTCCATAGTGCATAATACTATCGCTACGTCGCCGCGTCAGTATCGCTGCGTTAGTGACGCCAGAGCGGCGTTGCTCGGAAGTCTACCTTTAAAATGTATGAGGCGCCATTCGAGCGCAGCGATACTGACGTCAATGTCGCTGCGCTCGAATGGCGCTTCATACATTTCCACAGTGCATAATACTATCGCTATGTCGCGGCAGCTTTGACGCTGCGTTAGAGATGCCAGAGCCGCTTTGCTCGGAGGTCTACCTTTAGAAACAAACGTTTTACAGACAAAATCAATATTTCTAAAATCGGCAAATTATTTGTGTACAAAGCTGAAGCTCTACAAAAATGTTACTTATAACGAGCTAAGACATTTTTGCAGCCAAAATAACTTCAACAGACAGACAAACTGTTCTCTCACATTTTATTTTGAATTTGATTTTGTTTCTAGCCTACTAAACCCATGTAGACCCGCAGCAATTCCATCGCAACCAAACACTAATTACCCTCTGATTTTTATTTCTAGCCGGATCTTCGACTGAGCAATACGAAAATTTCTGTAGGGGTCAGCACCGGCAGGCCATGGTCAAAAGGTTTCACAGGAACGACAACAAACGGTATCACACAGCTGGGGCTGTCGATGATATCAAGGTAAATACAGGTTTCCTTTTTTTCAATGTGGACCAGGAGTGGGTTAGCAGTAGGGAAAGATGTCATGTTCTGGCGCCTCCTCACACCTAGACCCACCCCCAGTCAGTTTAAAAACATAGTGGTCAGCTATAGAATTGATGGTTTACGGGATTGATGTAGATAGCTTTGTTAGTAAATTGAGCAGCCGTTGTTCGAGAATTCGCACAACCCTTCACATGGAATCTTATGATTCTTGAAGTTGTATATGAAATCTACGCTCACGCACGATTCCATACTTGTACGGGTTCAATGACTCATCAAAACGAGGTCAAACTCTTAACTCCGTCCACTTTCCATCCACATTCCATCCACTCCATCCACTTTCCATCCACTTTCCATACACTTTCCATCCACTTTCCATCCACTTTCCATCCACTCCATCCCCTTCCCACCACTCCATCCACTTTTCATCCACTTTCCATCCACTTTCCATGCACTCCATCCACTTTCCATCCACTACATCCACTTTCCATCCACTCCATCCACTTTCCATGCACTCCATCCACTTTACATCCACTTTACATCCCCTTTCCATCCACTCCATTAACTTTCCATCCACTCCATCCAATTTCCATCCACTCCATCCAATTTCCATCCACTTCATCCACTTTCAATCCACTTTCCATGCACTCCATCCACTTTACATCCACTCCATCCACTTTCCATCCACTCCATCCACTTTTCATCCACTTTCCATCCACTTTCCATCCACTTTCCATGCACTCCATCCACTTTACATCCACTCCATCAACTTTCCATGCACTCCATCCACTTTCCATCCACTACATCCGCTTTCCATCCACTTGCCATGCACTCCATCCACTTTACATTCACTTTCCATCCACTTTACATCCACTCCATTAACTTTCCATCCACTCCATCCAATTTCCATCCACTTCATCCACTTTCAATCCACTTTCCATGCACTCCATCCACTTTACATTTACTCCATCCACTTTCCATCCACTTTTCATCCACTTTCCATTCACTTTCCATGCACTCCATCCACTTTCCATCCACTTTACATCCACTCCATCCACTTTCCATCCACTTGACATCCACTTTCCATCCACTCCATCCACTTTCCATCCACTCCATTCACTTTCCATACACTTTCCATCCACTTTCCATCCACTCCATCCACTTTCCATCCACTCCATCCACTTCATCCCCTTTTCCATCCATTTTCCATGCACTCCTTTCACTTTCCATCCACTACATCCACTTTCCATCCACTCCATGCACTCTATCCACTTTACATCCACTTTCCATCCACTTTCCATCCACTACATCCACTTTCCGTCCACTTTCCGTCCACTTTCCATCCACTCCATCCACTTTCCATCCACTTCATCCACTTTCGATCCACTTTCCAGGCACTCCATCCACTTTGCATCCACTTTACATCTACTCCATCCACTTTCCATCCACTCCATCCAGTTTCCATGCTCTCCATCCACGTTCCATCCACTTTACATCCACTTTCCATCCACTTTAGATCCACTTTCCATCCACTTTCCATCCACTCCATCCACTTTTCATCCACTTTTCATCCACTTTCTATACACAAAAGCTGTTTAAAAAACTAACAAAGTTATCTACATCAAACCCGTAAACCATCAATTCTATAGCTGACCACTCTGTTCTGACTGGGGTTGGGTCGAGGAGTGAAGAGGCGCCAGAACATGACATCTTTCCCTACTGTTAGCCCATAAAATATTACGGCCTATTGCCTTATTGTATTATCCCACATTGTTTCATTGATGCAAACAGCCTCTGTATTGGGTCTAGGAGTCTATGTGACATGTTCTTCACGGGGATCTCTTTTGCTGTAATGCTAAGCTTGTGTCGCCTACGTGCAATTGCTTCGCGTGCAATGGAAGATTATATGAGAGGCAGTTTACAGCTCCTGTGTTAGGTCTAGGAGTCTATGTACCATGTTATTCACAAGGATCTCTGCTATAATATTAAGCTTGTGTCGCCTACATACAATTGCTTCGCATACAACGGAAGATTATATGAGAGACAGTTTACAGCCCCTATGTTAGGTCAAGGAGTCTATGTCCCATGTTATTCACAGGGATCTCTGCTATAATATTAATCTTGTGTAGCCTAGCCGTAGCCATAGCTTAGTCTGCATAATGGTTCATCTTTCCAGACACCCATTTTGTGTAGATGTCTTTGTAGAGGACAGTGTCCTGTGAGTAGACCTGGCACAATTTCAATCTGCTTTAGGAGTTACAGGATTTCAGTAGTTTAAGCAGTGTGGTAAAGCATAGAGCCATTTGTCGCACTAAAAAACGGGCGCCATGATAATACTTATCCCGCATGACTAATTGTTCGCGCCAATTTTCATAAATCCAGATTTCAATCGAAATTTAAATATACATTCGAAAGAAAGGTGTGTCGACCTGGGTCGAAATCTCGCGATTATTTATTGATCACGTCGCGAATTTAATATTTCCTGCTGTTTGCTTCGAGTGTGGAAAGCGAGACCACGCAAATTGAAGCGCGAGCAATGTGCGACCGACATTGCAAAGTATTACATCGTCAAGTTAAATCTACAACGGGTGGCGCGATCACGGTCCAAAGGGCTGCAGCGACTTTTCACGTCCGGAAGGACACAATTTAAGGGTATCCCTCCACATATATTCCGATATTTATTGTTTTTCCTATTTTCCTCCCATTAAATAGGCGACAGAAGGACGTCCCACCAAGGGGCGGAGACGCAAGCAACCCTAAGGTAAATGACGGGACCGAGTTGATTGATCCACTAAATTAGGTTTTCGTTAAATACAGTGAATTCACTAATAAAAAATAAATTGTTAGAAACACAGTAATTAATGTATCGGGCACATTCGTTTACTGTGTTTCTGACAATTTATTTTTTATTACTCGTGCGGGATAAGTACTATCTTGGCGCACGTTTTTTAGTGCGACAAATGGCTCTTTGTCAATTGAATTATTACCACATAACTTAAGCGAATTGTAAATGTTCGAATATTTGCGTGCGCCAAGCATAATTTGCGTGCGACAAGTATTCTTGTCGCACGCAAATATTCAATAAAAATCGCTGAGTTACATTTAAAAAACAATTGAATAAATAAAATAAACACAATCAAAACCTCAATATTAAAAAAGTGACGTGAAGGTGAGATTACAAAATAAAAATGAAAGAAAACGTTTTAAAATGAGTGTAAATTCTATGGTGGTAGCGTAAACTGATGAGAGGTCTTAGGACGAATCCACACCACTGGAGACAATTGAAAAGCAAATTCTTCATTATTGATTCAATTTTTTGGATGACCCCTGGAAACTTGTGCAACTAGGGCGGTAAGTTGTCAATTGCCCACGAGAGCGAAATTGGGCGCCCTATCGTTAAACCTAAGGAATGGGTAAAATATCTGGGAATCGTCATAGAAGGAGGATCAAACTTCTCAGCACACATAAGCTGCGCTATCTCAAAAGCTACAAAAACCGCATAAGCGCTACAAAAGCTGATGCCAAACGTCGGAGGTCCGAAATGCAGCAAACGCAGGCTGGCCCACTCCATCATGTTGTACGGAGCTCCTGTGTGGAGCTCTCGAGTTTCGCTCTCTTGGGCAATTGACAACTTACCGCCCTAGTTGAACAATATACTATTGTCTTATTGTATCCGGTGCTTAGTTGCTACCCATGTACAGATTTTGTTTCAGGCCATGGTTTTAGTAATGTAGGAGTCCCTGTTAGCACTGATGTTTGCTTTGTTAGCTCCAACTTTTCCTCATTCGCTCGGGAGGGCAATTGACAATTCCGCACGAGTTCTGTTTTCAATTTAGCTCTCGTTGTCAATTGACAACTTACCGCCCTAGTTGCACAATATACTGTTGTCTCATTGTAGCCTATGCTTAGTTGCTACCCATTTACAGATTTTGTTTCAGGCCATGGTTTTAGTAATGTAGGAGTCCCTGTTAGCACTGATGTTTGCTTTGTTAGCTGCAACTTTTGCTAACATAACACGACGTTGACATAATTCTTCATGTAATAAAATATAATGTAATATAACATATAAATTGGGCGCACTCACTTCGTTCGTGCGCTGAATTTCGCTCTCGTGGGCAATTGACAACTTACCGCCCTAGTTGCACAATATACTATTCTTACTGTCTTACTGTTGCCGATGCTTACTTGCTACCCATTTACAGATTTTGTTTCATGCCATGGTTTTAGTAATGTACGAGTCCCTGTTAGCACTGATGTTTGCTTTGTTAGCTTCAACTTTTGCTAACAACACGATGTTGACACAATTCTTCATACATCATAATATAACACAATGTAAAATAATATATAAATTGGGCGCACGAACGAAGTGATTTTCGCTCGTGGGCAATTGGCAACTTACCGCCCTAGTTGCACAATGTACTATTATCTCACTGTAGCCGATGCTTAGTTGCTACCTATTTACAGATTTTGTTTCAGGCCATGGTTTTAGTATTGTAGCAGTCCCTGTTAGCATTGATGTTTGCTTCGTTAGCTCCAACTTTTGCTAACAACGCGACACAATTCTTCGTACATTATAATATAACATAATGTAATATAACAAATAATTATGTTTTAGAAATGCAATGCGAAGGATTCTAGTATACACAAAAGGCTTTCATGGAATTGCAGTCAAGAGCCGAGTCCTCCGAATCCCCCGGAGGATCAGACTTAGCACTCGGCGACTTGGACCAAATCGAACTTGTTGAAACTAGTGCTGGTGTTAAGCATCGACCTCTTAGTAAACTACATCACCAACAACAACAGCAAAGAAGAAACACACGAGAATTAAACCAAAAAAATAAACGACAATATGCAAGAAAATTTTCAGCGGACCAAAAAATTATGAAATTTTGCAAAATTTTTGCAACCAAAAAGCATTCCATGAGGTTTTTTTTTAGAATAATTTTTTAAAACATTCCATTGAGGTTTAGACTAACTAGTCTACACGAGTTTTAATCAAAACCGAAAATAATAAATTTTCCCATAAACTAATGATTAGACCAAATCAGGGCTGGGCAAATCTTTTAGATTGGGCCACATTGCATAAGAAAATAATATAACTCTCTATTTAGATATTTGTATACCACGACCCTTGTATCTACACTAGCCTAGACCAGGGGTGGCGAAACTTTTTCTGGCCGCGTGCCATTTTTTATAATCTTCACATTTTGAAATGCTGACGTGCCAGGTAACTTTTACAATGAATGAACATGTCCAATTGTGAAAATCAGTTACCGTATTAGCCAGAATATAACACGTCTTATATTTTACTCCTTTGATGTGACACAAAAGAACATTAAGAAAACTTTATTAAAAAATTCTTTTAGAAAAGTAGAAGTTTAAGAAGATTAGAAGACACGCGAGAGAAATAGTTCGCGTGCCAATGCAATTTTTCTACGTGTCAGCTGTGACACGCGTGCCATAGGTTCGCACCACTTATCACCACTGAGAAGTTTTCAGTTTAGGAAGATTGGAAGGCACGCGAGAGAAATAGTTCGCATGCCAATACACTTTTCCTACGTGTCAACTGTGACACGCGTGCCATAGGTTCGCCACCACTGGCCTAGACCCATTTGGGTTTTTTTCAAAGAAGCGAACAATATATATATAAGGGTTGCAGGGTTGCAAAAAGCAGGTTGTAAAATACTACAGCCCACTTGGACAGCCCTGATATATACTGTTTGTTAAATGATATATTTTTAGAGTCCGTAAATGTGCAGGGTCTATGAAATAGTGGCAGCTGGATAATAAAGTAAACATCAAGCTGGTAAACATAATAAACACATTTTATAGTACGGGGGCCACATTTGGCCCGCGGGCCACAATTTGTCCTGATCTAAATGGACTTTTCAGTTTAAACTAAACTAGACTCAAATTAACTTGCCTAATTAGATTAAGACTCAAAATTTTAATCTTTAAAAAATTTGGGGTCTAGAGATTTACTAATTTATTATTTAGAATTAGTTTTGAGATTTATGTGATGTGGACTAGGTAGTCTAAACAGAAATAGACGAATCATTTTTTTAGTCTTTGTGGATTTGGACTAGACGTTTGTGGATTTGTATATTTAGTCTAGTCCGAGTGGATTAAGACTGGAAGAGAATAATTTTTTGAACTCTCGACAGACGAGAGAAATTTCAGGCCTAAGTAGAGAGTTAGTCGACTAATTTGATAAGACAAAGGAATCTATTTAAATAAGTTTGTATAGACTACAATTGGAATTTGTATAGACCGTAGCGGTAAACAAATTAAAAAAGGAAAACTAGATGATAATTTTAGGGCAATTTTAAATTAAAAATATAAGTTTTTCAAAAATTCTTCGAATCAAAACACAAATTGTGGAGAAAATATTTTCAAGGAGAAATTTTCAAAAAATGGTTTCAAGGACGTTTGTGTAATTTTTTAGTCCTTGTGAATCAAATTTTTTTTTTTGAAAAACCTAAAAATTTTTTTTTTTAAATTTATAGATAACAGATTTGTTTTGAAATCAAAATCTATACAGTCTATAGACTACACCGTTTTATTATCAAAGACTTTATGTCTATAAACTAAATTTGTTAGAATTTTTTATATAATTAGTCTATGGTCTAGATAGATTCAACAAGACTAGACAGACAAGACTAGACAGACAAGACTAGACAGACAAGACTAGACAGACAAGACTAGACAGACAAGACTAGACAGACAGACAAGACTAGACAGACAAGACTAGACAGACAAGACTAGACAGACAAGACTAGACAGACAAGACTAGACAGACAAGACTAGACAGACAAGACTAGACAGACAAGACTAGACAGACAAGACTAGACAGACAAGACTAGACAGACAAGACTAGACAGACAAGACTAGACAGACAAGACTAGACAGACAAGACTAGACAGACAAGACTAGACAGACAAGACTAGACAGACAAGACTAGACAGACAAGACTAGACAGACAAGACTAGACAGACAAGACTAGACAGACAAGACTAGACAGACAAGACTAGACAGACAAGACTAGACAGACAAGACTAGACAGACAAGACTAGACAGACAAGACTAGACAGACAAGACTAGACAGACAAGACTAGACAGACAAGACTAGACAGACAAGACTAGACAGACAAGACTAGACAGACAAGACTAGACAGACAAGACTAGACAGACAAGACTAGACAGACAAGACTAGACAGACAAGACTAGACAGACAAGACTAGACAGACAAGACTAGACAGACAAGACTAGACAGACAAGACTAGACAGACAAGACTAGACAGACAAGACTAGACAGACAAGACTAGACAGACAAGACTAGACAGACAAGACTAGACAGACAAGACTAGACAGACAAGACTAGACAGACAAGACTAGACAGACAAGACTAGACAGACAAGACTAGACAGACAAGACTAGACAGACAAGACTAGACAGACAAGACTAGACAGACAAGACTAGACAGACAAGACTAGACAGACAAGACTAGACAGACAAGACTAGACAGATAAGACTAGACAGACAAGACTAGACAGACAAGACTAGACGGACAAGACTAGACAGACAAGACTAGACAGACAAGACTAGACAGACAAGACTAGACAGACAAGACTAAACAGACAAGACTCGACAGACAAGATTAGACAGACAAGACTAGACGGACTAGACTAAACCATTTTTCAAACTTCCGACGAGGTATTTGGTGGCGGGTTGTTTATAAACGACGTATAAATTAGATTTACACGTCGGCTCTGCCGAGCTCGGCTGTGGCGAGCCGGGAGACTGTAATTTACACGTCGTTTATAAACTACCCGCTACCCACATATTATGTATAGACAGACAAGACTGTACAGACTAGACAGACAAGACTAGACAGACAGACAGACTAGACTAATCTAATTGAATCTATCTAGTTTATAGATAAATATAGACTAAATCCTGTTGTGTTTTAAATATTGGTCCAGGTAGTCTGTAGACTGTGCGTGTAAGGAATCTTAGTGAAAGCTGTATGAATAAATGGGGGGCAAACAGTACAAGGAAATTTTATACAAAATCTGAACCTTCCGTCTCAACTGTGAGTTTGAGGGGAGAGTATACGTAGCGTTTAAGGACAAGTGTTTGTAAATATTATATATAGATATATAGTAAAGATTTAATTTATTTTTCCGGTTGTAACCGAGATTTTTGATTCTGAACGATAAATCTGAGCTTTATTGACTATTAGTTGGTTATGAAAAATCTTTGTGTTGTAGTGTTTAGAGTTATCCTATTTATTTCGTTTATAATTTCTTGTTTTAATCTGAGAGAATTTATTGTTGGGAAATTGACGTTTCCTTTTAGATTGTAATAAATAAATTGCGACAGTTTTGCATATATTTATCGCACAGATCAATACAACATTCGCAAAACTACTCCATCTGTAATAAACCAGCGAAGATCTGTCGCCTCTGGCGGCATAAAAAAAATTCGCCCAGCCGCCCCCGGAGACGGCAGGTCGAAATTATTTTTTTAAAAAATCCCAATTCCTTTGCAAATCGGTTTTGTTTTTTGTTTTGTTTTCAGTATAATCTCAGTAATTCAGCCGTTGGGTAATCGGACGACACGTTCAGTAATCCGGCGGTTTGGAGACCGCTCGCGATCTTCCCTCCCACCACACTTTCTTATAATCCGGCTATTGTCTGGTCCCATATATGTCGGATTATTGAGATTAAACTGTACTTTTTTAATTATTTACAAAAAAAAAATAAAAACAGTACAGCTGCTGCATTCTCTCGCTGGTCAGAGTATAGATTTATTTATAAATTAAGATTTTTTGTACATTCGCACAGGCCTGTAATCTTTCGCAATGTCTATGAACTTTTTCGGGACGAAAATGTCCAAAATTTGCAACAGAATATGACACATTGACACCACCAGCAAGAAGGGCCAAACACCAGTCGACAAATATCTAAAACACAGAAATAGACTAATTACTCTATAGTCCATTTTTTTAAGAATGCAGTAACTAGAAACCTGATTTACACTATGACATATGTTCAATCTAGTTACAAAATTTGGCGCTAAATTCAAATATAGTTACTTGAATAAAAAAATGGTAACTTATTAATGTTTTCATTGAATATCTTACTATTATTGATTAAATACTCCAAATGACAGCAATAGTAATATAATACAAACAAATAAATGGAGAAAAACGCAAAAAATCTAAATGATACCAACAGATCAGATGACAATTGCCACGGCAGCCATTGACAACTAACAGCTGCAAATGTATGTGAAAAGAAAGAGAGAGAAGAGGTTGAGATGGAGAAGTAACTATCGTCGGTGTGAACTTCTCCTCGATTTAAGCAAATCAGAGAACAAAGCCAAGTAAGCCCTATCTTCCCTGTACTGCATTCTTAAAAAAAATGAGCTATAGTCGTTATTTACTCTATATGACTTCTTACATCATTAATAATTCTCCAATAGATTTAGTTCTCTGCTTGGAAATTCTGTTATAGACAATCTCCGTCCGCTCCGTCACCTTCTTCCAATTGTAATATTTCTTAATCCTCCTGTTACATTTGTACGGACAGACAATTCTCCCCATCTTCACGTTACGTATAGCCAATTCCAAACCTGAAACAGAACAAACTTTGATATCTATCCAGACTAAAGGCCGATTCTCATATACGCGACACTCAGCTACACGACGTCACGCGACATCGCCTGTCAAATAATGATTACATTGTTTTAATTGGGCACGTCGCGTAGCCGTAGTGAGAACGTACCCATTTAAAACAATGTAATCATTATTTGACAGGAGATGTCGCACGACGTCGCATAGCTGAGTGTCGCGCATATCGGAATCGACCTTTAGCCTGAATAATAATACCACTGCATAAATGCCTAATAACGAAATACCATTGCATAAATACCGATTCTCATATACACTACACTCAGCTACGCGACGTCACGCGACATCGCCTGTCAAATAATGATTACTTTGTTTTAAAAGGGCACGTTCTCACTTGCGCTACGCGACAGCTACGCGACGTGCCCATTTAAAACAATGTAATCATTATTTGACAGACGATGTCGCACGACGTCGCGTAGCTGAGTGTCGCGCATATGGGAATCGACCTTAATTCTCAGATTATAAACAAACTTGCATTTAGTAATCTATACTCGGCGAGAGAATGCATCTCGTCTCGAAGAGTTTAGCATTGTTCTGCGCATAACCCCCCCCCCCCCTTATTTCGAGTGCGCGGCGTTTAGTTATCCGTATTTGAAAAACTGACGCATATTTATTAGAGACTCGGCGCGTCCCTCGCCCCTCATACCTCGGCGCAGTACAGCTGCATTCTCTCGCCGGCGCAAGTATAGTCTAATTCACAAATGTAATCCAAATCTTGCTATTCTCAAGTTCCAATTTCAGTTTCAATTCTAATTCTCAAGTTACGGTTATACAAACATACCTTCAATTAACGCTGGCACGGTTGGTTCAGTCAAACAAATCAAATCCTCGGGAAGGACTTCTGGAATTCCTCCAACTCTTGTACTTACGACTTGCAGCCTACAAACACAAATTTAGTATAGATCAGGGGTCGGCAACCTTTTTCTGACATTTTAAGAGGGCCGCACAGTCAGATGTTTTCGAATGTAATCCATGGATTATTAATAATTAATTGATTGTAATTTCGAAGCTTAAATACTTTTTTTTAATCGAATATAAATATTATTAGGAAACTCTGGTATATTGTTGCTTTTTGCGTCAAAAACATTTCAATCTCGTCTTTCAACTCGAAAAATCGTTTCAACACTCTCCCACGGCTAAGCCATTACTTCAGAAAAGTACACAACATTCTGCATCTATTTCGTTTAAGAATTCTCGAAATTTTCGATGGTTCATACCGAAAAAATTGTTGAAATGAATGAAATGAAATTTTGTTTGGTGGGTCGCGCAAAAACTTGCAATGGGCCGCGCGTTGCCGACCCCTGGTCTAGATGAAAGTAAATAACGATTGTTCTCACCCGCAAGACACAGCTTCATCTATCGCCATACAAAACCTAACCTAAACTAACCGCATGCGGCCCGCGGGCCACGCATTGCCGACCCCAGGTCTAGATGAAAGTAAATAACGATTGGTCTCACCCGCAAGACACAGCTTCAACTATAGCCATACAGTAAGCCTCCGTCAACGAGGTGTTCAGGAAAATCTGTCCTTGGTTCAAAACCGTTTTAACCTGACAATGTTCAAGGCTTCCCAACAACGTCACTCGGTCTTGCAATAATTTTTTCTCACGGATCTCCTCCAAAAGCCTTAAAAAAATCAGATTAAATTGTTTGTAGCGCAAATCCCAAGTTCACTCCCATCCAACTATCCAAAGCATATAAATTAACTGGACAAATGGACCCCTCGGAATCACTAACATCCTGGAATCCTAACCTAACCTAGCTCAAATCCCAAGTCTACTTCAACCCAACTTTTTTTTTTTTTTTTTTTGGAGTGCAGGCACATAAATTAACCTGAAAAGTGGACCCCCCCGGAATCATTAACATCCTGGAACCGCTCTTTACACAGCATTAACCTCAAGGCTGTCGCCATCCTAACCTTAAGTACTCTCACAAAAAATCAACTCATTTATATAATCTTAAGATTTACCATCGTTTTGGTCCATCACCTCCGATAAGAAACTCAACCTCCTTATACTTAGGTCCAATCTCTGCAATAATCTGTGCCATCAAATCAACACCTTTCCTGTAAACTAGCCGTGAGACGATAACAATCGTAACTAAAACCACAAAAAATAAATTGAGCCCCAAAAAATCTCTTTCAACAAACTCTTGTCTTTGCTCTGTTTACTGACATCCGGGGTGAAAGCAAATGTGTCAACGGCGTTTGGAATCACGGATATCCGGTTGGAGTGGACTTTAGCTCGCAAAACTGTGTTTTCTTTGCCAGTGTGCGAGACGCAAATGCAGTGATTGCACACGCAAAGCGAGATTTGCAGAAATTTGTTTGTTATCGCAGCACTTGCGTCTGCGAAGCCAAATAGGCTGTGATCTGTAAAAACCGTCTAAAACAACGTAAAAACATTTGAAAAAACCAAGAATTTTATTTAGAAACTACTTTAAGCTTTAATAATTGTCCGATTAACATTGCCTCATGAGCCAAAGCGCTGAAAGCTGAATGTCCGTGGATTATCTCAATCCTCTCGCGGATGAAAATATATCTTATCAGTGGCAGATTGCAAATCATAGTTGGAAGAACACATTGGTTGTAAAACACTCGGACGGGTATATAATAGACTTTCAATCCATTCGTCATGTAACGAATCCCCACGCGATCTTCGTAACTGTGTGTCATCACTATCACCTTGTGGCCCTTCTGTATAAGACATTGCGATAAGTTGAAGATGTGTTCTTCCACTCCACCCATGTTCGGATAGAAGAAATCCGACACCAAACTAAAATTTAAATTATAAATAAACAATTATAGGGATTTATATTTCATTACCATATTCGATGCTGCATAACAAAACTAATTTTTGCTGTATGTAAATATTTATAGGTTATGTTTCAAGAGCCTTTTATCTTAATTATTCGAAAATAAAAAGCCCATAATTAATAAATATTGCAAGGATTCGCAGAGCTAAACTTTTGGTATCAACTAGTATGGGGAGTTTTGAATGCAAATATCTTAATTAATTAGGTTTCAATTAATTGTTGTTTCTAAATATTTATAGGTTATGTTTCAAGATCCTTTCATCTTAATTATTCAAAAATAAGAAGCTCATAATTAATAAATCTTGCAGGGATTTGCAGAATTAAACTTTTTGTATTAAATAATATGGAGAGTTTCTATGCAAATATCTTAATTAATTAATTATTTAAGTTTTAATTATTCATGTTTCCTATAGGTTATATGTCAAAGTGACAGATCTACAGGGTTTTAAAAAAAACATCAACAAACATTTATTGCCGAAATTTAGCTGTCGATTTAACGTGTTTGAGCAAAATAGATTCTTTTGATAGAAAGAAATGTGTTGTTTATTCCTATTTAGCGTTTTAAACTGTTATAAACTTGTATTTGTAACTTGTAAACAAAGTTGAGTTTATGTTTTTGCAACACCCTGTATGGAAAAGTTAGTTTGTTCGTGAGATTGAGAATTGCCAATGTAAAAGCAAGAAATATACCAAATGCGTTTTGCTTGATTTTGTTAAAATTATTCAATTTAATTGTTATTAGAGGTTCAATTCGTTATAGAAATTAAGTTTTAAACAAGTTAACGTAAATTTGAGGCGAAATGGCGTTTTAAATCTGTGAATGTTGTTTTAATTTTATTGTTTGTATGTTGGTACGTCCGGTTGTAAACAGTTCAATTTTATTTGATTGCGTCAGTTTGTAATTTGCTGTGCGAGAAGAAAGTTGTTTTAACCAAAAGTTTGCAAAAATCGGTGAAAATGAGTGAGTTTAAACTACACCATTTGGTCACGGAGCTGTTGGAACAATTAGGGTGAGCACCAACATATTTCTCATTGAATTCCACTTAAAATCCCTTCGTTTAGTTGTTCGGACACTCCAGAAACCCTAATGGATCACGTCCATAAGGACAATTCCACTAGCCGATCAAACTTAGCTGTCCAAAGCATCATCACAGAACTAGCAGACAAGACTAGGAACAGCCAAGCGTTTGTTGCCATGTGCGAAGAATTAAAAACGAAAAAGTAAATTTAACCAATCAATCCTATCACTTTATAAAACGTATTTCCATTTAGTGTGGATTCTTTCGGCTCATATTTGGAACTGATGCGACTAATAAGAAACGACAAAAACGTTAAAGATTTGTTACAACAAACCGTCGACCCAGCAACCTCACAATCCCAGCAATGCGAAAACACCATCATCACCATCGATAATCTCTCACAGGTAAAAATATATCTCATTATTTTACTACTTTAAACGTATATTACATAGTGATGATATTACTTGATAATTGATGATATTACATATTGATTATATTACATATTGATGATATTACATATTGATGATTTTACTTATTGTTGATATTACATATTGTTGATATTACATATTGATGATATTACATATTAATGATATTACATATTGCTGATATAACATATTGTTGATATTACATATTGCTGATATTACTCGTTAACTAGTTTTGATTTTGATTATTTGTAGGTGAAACGTTCTTTGAAATCGGCAACAAGTTTAACGTGTCGGAATCTCGACACCAGTTGTCTTTTAAACATATCGGGCCCGCCACTCCCATCAACTCCAATGATCAAATCCTGGGTGCAAAGGCGACCAAGTCTCTCCTGGGACTTTTCGCAAAGGAATTTCCTTTCCGATTCGCATCCTATAATCAACATCCCTACAAGTTCGCAGGAGAGTATCTTAATTGATGATTTGTTGAACGTTCTTATGGGTCTGCCCGGGCAGAATATCGAGCCCTTGAGCCTGAAGGAGATTTATGGGGCGAGGGAGTTTTCGGTGAACGAGCACGTTGATCCGTCGCTGCAACAGATGGTCAAGCAGATTTTGCCGTTGGCTTCGTATTATTCCATAGTGCAGAGGTTTACGGAGGAGAAGATGCGGTTCGAGTATGGGCAGGTTAATAATGCATTGGCTGAGTGTATGTCGGGGATCATTATTGATCACACGGTAAGGAATAAAATTGTGTTTAGATATAAAATATTGTGTTAGATTTCGTTTTAGTTGTTTATTACACAAATGGAGACTGAGTTTCGGTGTGGAAATCTCACCTTACACAAAATGTGGTATTATATACAGAAAAATCTGCATTCCCTGAGCATTGCTAGCGATATCGCAGTCACCATCAATAAGGTTGCTTAAGTTAATTTCTGCAAAAATCCAATTTTGTTTAAATTTATTTTTAGTCTGATTCAAGGGGTGGAAAAGTTTTGAGCTTGCTCCACGAGAAAATCGCAGGCTACATCGGGGATTCTAAGGCTCAGGATTTGTGTGTGCAGCTCATGCAGGCCGCCTGTGTTCCTTACATGAAAATGCTGGGGATGTGGATTTACAAGGGGATTATTTCAGACCCGATTCACGAAGTAAATTTAGTTTCGTTATTGTTGCAAAAGACTTGATTGTTTTGCTGCTTGTAGTTCCTTGTAGAAGATAACGAAGTCGTGCAGAAAGAAGATATGCCTGTCGATTACTCGGCGGATTATTGGGATAAGAAATACACAATTCGCAGGGAGCGGATTCCCACTTTCCTTGAACCCGTCAAAGATATTATCTTGAGGGCCGGGAAATATCTAAACGTCATCAGACAATGTGGTAAAGATTCATTAAATAGTTAATAGGATATTAACAGACGAGTTCAGTAAGCGCGCTTTTAGAGCACCCGTCCAAGTTCGGAAAACGACGAGCGTAGCGAGTTTTCTAATGGACAAGTGCTGAACAACGCCTTACGAACAAGTTTTTTTCTATTTTGCGCCCGTTTATGCCATTTCTAAATAAAAAAATCGACCGGTATACGTGGTCTGTTAGAAAAGTCTCCGACCTTATTTTTTATTTTGAAAACCTGATGGCTTTGAATCAAGCGCGCTTGCATGAGCAGACCTTGAACCTGCGTGCGCATGCGTGATTCTTTTCCCGCCTGTAGATAGCGTCAGTTGCTGTCGAGCAGTGTTCGAGTGACGTAGTGCTCTCGTCGGTTTTTCAATGTAAGTAAAATGACAAGTGAAATGAAACCGGCTAAAGGTCGGATACTTTTCTAACAGACCACGTACATTGCGAAAATTGTATCGCTCTCGGCGAGCCATAACCGCACGCATATGAGTGCTGTTATGAGTCCATTACAGACACAAAATAAACTGTTAATAATTTATTTATTTTTTTATTTTAGACAAACCATTAAGTAATAAAGTGCAGACTATTGAGTACAAGAAAGAAGAGAAACACTACATTGAAGCCATAGAAAAGGCGTATAAATTCGCAAGCGGAACTCTGCTCGATTTAGTCATGAAGGAACAAGATCTCTTAGGCCGTCTGCGATCCGTCAAACATTATTTCCTGCTGGACCAGGGAGACTTCATCGTCACGTTGCTAACTCTCTGCGAGAAGGAACTTAGCAAAGATATTGCCGATGTCGTTCAAGCTAGATTGGATTCCCTGTTGGATCTGGCTCTGGGATTATCGAGTGCCGTCAGTGATCCTTACAAAGACGACCTTCGCACCGAGCTGTTGCCCTACGATCTCCAGTTCCAAATGCTGAAAATCTTACAGATTTTGACCTATGAGGAACAAAGTAAGTTACGGTACTTACGTATTAACGCCACCGCACCGAAAGGTGGTCCGAATTTATCTGCTCTAATATAACCTAATCTGACCCTTATTCAATTTTTTTTTTAATTTCGGATCGAGTACCTTTAAGTACCTTTGAGCGCCTTTAAGTACCTTTAAGCGCCTCTAAGTACCTTTAAGCGCCTCTAAGTACTTTTAAGCGTCTCTAAGTACCTTTAAGTACCTAAGAGCATTTTTAAGTACATTTAAGCGCCTTTAAGTACCTTTTAGCGCCTTATCCAATATTTTTTCTTATTTCGGATCGAGTACCTTTAAGCGCCTTTAAGTACCTTTAAGTGCCTCTAAGTACCTTTAAGTGCCTTTAAGTACCATAATTAGAACACGGTTTCCAAATACGAATTTTCAAAATTATGTCTTGGTACCTCATGGCTCCATTATTACGACACGATTTTGAGCCGCGAATTTTCAAAATTTTGAGTTGGTTCCTGAAGGCTCCATAATTAGGACACGACTATTAGTCGCGAATTTTCAAAATTTTGTGGTGGTTCCTTAAGGTTTAATAATTTGGACACGGTTTTCAAACACGAATTTTCAAAATTATGTCTTGGTACCTCAAGGCTCCATAATTACGACACGATTATGAGTCGCGAGTTTCCTAAATTTTGTGTTTGGCTCCTCAAGGTTCCATAATTAGGACACGGTTTGCAAACGCAAATTTTCTATATTGTGTCTTACTCCATCAAGGCTCTATAATTAGGACACGAATTTTCAAAATGTTGTGTTGGTTCCTCAAGGTTCCATAATTAGGACACGGTTTTCAAACTCGAATTTTCAAAATTACGTCTTGGTCCCTCAAGGCTCCATAACTTCGACACGCTTTTGAGACGGCAATTTTCAAAATTTTATATTAGTTCCTCAAGGTTCTAAAATTAGGACACGGTTTTCAAACACGAATTTTCAAATTTAGGTTTTGCTCCCTCAAGGCTCCATAATTAGGACACGATTTTAAAACGCGAATTTAAAAAAAAAATGAGTTGGTTCCTCAAGGCTCCATAACTAGTACACGATTATGAGTCGCGAATTTTCAAAATTTTGCGTTGATTCCTCAAGGTTCCATAATTAAGACACGGTTTTCAAATACGAATTTTCAAAATTACGTCTTGGTCCCTCAAGGCTCCATAATTACGACACGCTTTTCAGACGCGAATTTTCAAAATTTTGTGTTGGTTCCTCAAGGTTCCATAATCAGGACACGGTTTTCAAACCTGAATTTTCAAAATTATGTCTTGGTTCCTCAAGGTATCATAATTAGGGCACGATTTTTTGTGGCGAATTTTCGTCGGTTCTTCAAGGTTCCTTAATCAGGACAGCAAAAAAGTTTTGAAGGTAATACTCGGAAGTTTTTGGAATGAAAGTTTAGTTTTTTTGAGATTGTAAACTGACGGACAGATGTTTTAGAATGAATAGTTCTGTCAAAATTTTGGAAGGTTGGGGCTACAAAATTTTGAAAAAATCTTTCGGAAATCTCAAAAAAGTTACGACCAATCAAAAATTCCCAAATTTTTAAAATTCTTGGAAAACCGCAGTTAGTTTTTTTAGAATTGTAAACAGACGGACAGTTTTACGAAAATGAAAATTTTTCTCTGAATTTTAGAATATCACAGCTACAAAATTTTCAAAAAATATAAAAGAAATCTTGAAAAACTAAAAAGTTATGACCAATCAAAAATTCTGAAATTTTGAAAATTCTTGTAAAGTTCGTCTTTTAGGAATTGTAAACATTGTTTAAGCGCCTCTAAGTACCTTTAAGTACCTTTAAGCGACTATTTAAACTAAAATGTTGTGGTGGTTCCTCAAGGTTCCATAATTAGGACACGGTTTTCAAACACGAGTTTTAAAAATTATGTCTTGGTACCTCAAGGCTCCATAATTAGGACACGATTATGAGTCGCGAATTTTCAAAATTTTGCGTTGGTTCCTCAAGGTTTCATAATTCAGACACGGTTTTCAAACACGAATTTTCAAAATTAGGTTTTGGTCCCTCAAGGCTCCATAATTAGGACACGATTTTGAAACGCGAATTTAAAAAATTTTGTCTTGGTTCCTCAAGGCTTCATAACTAGGAGACGATTATGAGTCGCGAATTTTCAAAATTTTATGTTGGTTCCTCAAGGTTCCATAATTAAGACACGGTTTTCAAACTCTAATTTTCAAAATTAAGTCTTGGTCCCTCAAGGCTCCATAATTACGACACGATTATGAGACACGAATTTTCAAAATTTTGTGTTGGTTCCTCAAGGTTCCATAATTAAAACACGAATTTTCAAAGTTAGGTCTTGGTCCCTCAAGGCTCCATAATTACGAAACGATTTTGAGACGCGAATTTTCAAAATTTTGTGTTGGCTCCTCAAGGTTCCATAATTAGGCCACGGTTTGCAAACGCAAATTTTCTATATTGTGTCTTACTCCCTCAAGGCTCTCTAATTAGGACGCGAATTTTCAAAAATTTGTGTTGGTTCCTCAAGGTTCCATAATTAGGACACGGTTTTGAAACTCGAATTTTCAAAATTACGCCTTGGTCCCTCTAGGCTCCATAATTACGACACGCTTTTGAGACGCCAATTTTCAAAATTTTGTGTTGGTTCCTCAAGGTTCCATAATTAGAACACGGTTTTCAAACACGAATTTTCAAAATTAGGTCTTGGTCCCTCAAGGCTCCATAATTACGACCCGATTTTGAGACGCGAATTTTCAAAATTTTGTGATGGTTCCTCAAGGTTCCATAATTGGGACACGGTTTGCAAACGCAAATTTTCTGTATTGTGTCTAACTCCCTCAAGGCTCTATAATTAGGACGCGAATTTTCAAAATTTTGTGTTGGTTCCTCAAGGTTCCATAATTAGGACACGGTTTTCAAACTCGAATTTTCAAAATTACGTCTTGGTCCCTCAAGGCTCCATAATTACGACACGCTTTTGAGACGCCAATTTTCAAAATTTTGTGTTGGTTCCTCAAGGTACCATAACTAGGACACGATTATGAGTCGCGAATTTTCAAAATTTTGCGTTGGTTCCTCAAGGTTCCATAATTAAGACACGGTTTTGAAACACGAATTTTCAAAATTAGGTCTTGGTCTCTCAAGGCTCCATAATTACGACACGCTTTTGGGACGCCAATTTTCAAAATTTTGTGTTGGTTCCTCAAGGTTCTATAATTAGGACACGGTTTTCAAACACGAATTTTCAAAATTAGATTTTGGTCCCTCAAGGCTCCATAATTACGACACGATTTTGAGACGCGAATTTTCAACATTTTGTGTTGGTTCCTCAAGGTTCCATAATCAGGACACGGTTTTCAAATGTCAATTTTCAAAATCATGTCTTGGTTCCTCAAGGTATCATAATTAGGGCACGATTTTTTGTAGCGAATTTTCTAAATTTCTCGTCGGTTCTTCAAGGTTCTATAATCAGGACAGCAAAAAAGTTTTTCTGAGATTGTAAATGGACGGACAGATGTTTTAGAATGAATAGTTCTGTCAAAATTTTGGAAGGTTGGTGCTACACAATTTTGAAAAAATCTTTCTAAAATCTCAAAAAACAAAAAAGTTACGACCAATCAAAAATTCTCAAATTTTTAAAATTCTTGGAAAACCGAAGTTAGTTTTTGTAGAATTGTTAACAGACGGACAGTTTTACGAAAATTAAAATTTTGGTCTGAATTTTAGAATATCACAGCTACAACATTTTGAAATAATATTTCAGAAATCTTGAAAAACAAAAAAGTTATGACCAATCAAAAATTCCGAAATTTTGAAAATTCTTGGAAAAAATAAGTACGTTTTTTTAGGAATTGTAAACATTGTTTAAGTGCCTTTAAGTACCTTTAAGCGCTTCTAAATACCTTTAAGCGCCTTTTAGTACCCTTAAGTACCTTTAAGCGCCTTTAAGTAGCTTTAAGCGTCTTAAGTACCTTTAAGCGCCTCTAAGTACCTTTACAAACTGACATAAGTTAAATTTCAGGTCATAAACCGCCATCCCTGACGGTAATCGAATCGTTCTCGTTCAGTTACGAGGTGCGTTGGCCGCTGTCGTTGATTCTGAACCGTAAATCGCTGACTTGCTATCAGATGATCTTCCGGCATTTGTTCTATTGCAAGTACGTGGAGCGGATGGTGTGCCAGATCTGGAGGTCGAACAAGGTGGCGAAGAAGTTCCCGCTGCCGGTGGCCAAACAGTATCGGGGCGCGTTCGCGCTCCGGCAACGCATGCTGCACTGCGTGCAGAACCTGGAGTACCACATGATGGTCGAAGTCATCGAGCCGCATTGGTGCGAATTC
Source organism: Phosphuga atrata (assembly GCA_944588485.1). Lineage (NCBI taxonomy): Eukaryota > Metazoa > Arthropoda > Insecta > Coleoptera > Silphidae > Phosphuga > Phosphuga atrata. The sequence goes on along the minus strand of OX155901.1, from coordinate 63,009,688 downwards.
TTGCAAAACATTTCCAAGGTAAACGGAAAAAAAAATTATAGTGGCGTAATAGACCATTTTACGGTTAGTTAAGCGCGTGCGCGTCCGCCAAGTTTGAAAGGCGGGAATATGAAAGTTTCGGGCACAATTTGTTATTTTCACTGGTTATACGTCCAAAAAGTGCCCGAACACTGTCGCAAAAATGCCCGAAATTTCCGGAATATGAAAGTTTCGGGCACATTTTGTTATTTTCATTGGTTATACGTCAAAAAAGTGCCCGAAAACTGACGTAAAAATTCCCGGTAATTGACGCATGCGAATACAAAACAATGAAAAATTCAACTATGAAAAGGTCTATTAGTATTAGGTCTATTAGGATCATTTTAGATTCACATATGTGCTATACGCGATTCATCACAGGATTAGCAACATTCTCAAAATACATTTCTTCGTACACAACTACATGGCACCGCCTGAAACAAAGTTTTTAATTTCTAAAACAATGTGAGAAAAATATGTCTAAAATATACTAAAGAAGTCTAAAGCATGGGTATCCAAAGTACGGTTTAAATAGACCTTTTTGCGGTTAGTTAAGCGCATGCGCGTCTGCAAAGTTTAAAAGGCGGGAATATGAAAGTTTCTGGCACATTTTGTTATTTTTACTTTTTATCCAAAAAGTGCCCTAAAACTGACGCAAAAATGTAGTTGAATATAGTTGAATGCCCGTTCGCCATGTTTGAAAGGCAGGAATATGAAAATTTCGGGCACATTTTGCTATTTTCACTGGTTATACGTCAAAAATATGGCGGAAATTGACACATGCGCATAAAAAACTTTCAACTATGACCGTTTCATAGTTGAATTTTTTGATGCGTATGTGTCAACTTCTTGTTTGTCTGGTTCAGGTCAGCAACGTAGATGAAGTCTTGACTTGTCACACGGATTTCCTGGACACTTGTCTGAACGACTGCATGCTGACCATTCCGTCTCTGCTGACGATCATCACGAAATTACTAACAATCTGCTTGAACTTTTGCAACTTCCTCAAGGTTAGTATACACACTTTATAGCGTCGTGTGGTCTACCACTGTAAGACTTGTTTGATTAACGTTGCTTAAACAGACTTGGTCTATTAAGTTCATTTAAATAAAGGTACATTTACACTGGCACGCTTGCGTGAGAAAAAAGCGTGATATCGCACCAACAAATGTGCACATACCAAGTCATGAAATTCATCATTATAACTGTTATAACAATGTTAACATAATTAGTATAACTGTTATAACAATATTAACATCATCAGTATAACTGTTATAACAATGTTAACGATAACGTCATCAGTCATGTTATGATATCGTTAACATCATTAGTATAAGTGTTATTACAATCTTAACATCATCAGTATAACTTATAACAATGTTAACGTCATTAGTATAAATGTTATGATAATGTTAACAACATCACTATAAGTATTACAAAAAATCTTAACATCATCATTATAAGTGTTATAACAATGTTAACGTCATCAGTATAAATGTTATAACAATGTTAACATCATACGTATAACTGTTATAACAACGTTAACATCATCAGTATAATTGTTATAACAATGTTAACGTCATCAGTATAACTGCTATAACAATGTTAATACCATCAGTATAATTGTTATAACAATTTTAACGTCATCAGTATAAATGTTATGATAATGTTAACATCATCAGTATAATTGATATAACATTGTTAACGTCATCAGTATAATTGTTATAACAAAGTTAACGTCATCAGTATAAATGTTATGATAATGTTAACATCATCAGTATAATTGTTATAACAATGTTAACGTCATCGGTATAAATGTTATGATAATGTTAACATTATCAGTATAATTGTTATAAGAATATTAACGTCATCAGTAAAACTGTTATAACAATGTTAACTTCATCAGTATTACTGTTATAACAACGTTAACATCATCAGTATAATTGTTATAACAATGTTAACGTCATTAGTATAAATGTTATGATAATGTTAACACCATCAGTATAATTGTTATATAACAATTTGAACGTCATCAGTATAAATGTTATGATAATGTTAACATCATCAGTATAATTGTTATAAGAATATTAACGTCATCAGTATAACTGTTATAACAATGTTAACATCATCAGTATTACTATTATAACAACGTTAACATCATCAGTATAATTGTTATAAGAATGTTAACGTCATTAGTATAAATGTTATGATAATGTTAACACCATCAGTATAATTGTTATAAGAATATTAACGTCATCAGTATAACTGTTATAACAATGTTAACATCATCAGTATTACTATTATAACAACGTTAACATCATCAGTATAATTGTTATAAGAATGTTAACGTCATTAGTATAAATGTTATGATAATGTTAACACCATCAGTATAATTGTTATAACAATGTTAACGTCATCAGTATAACTTATAACAATTTTAACATCATCAGTATAACTGTTATAACAACGTTAACATCATCAGTATAATTGTTATAACAATGTTAACGTCATCGGTATAAATGTTATGATAATGTTAACACCATCAGTATAATTGTTATATAACAATTTTAACGTCATCAGTATAGATGTTATGATAATGTTAACATCATCAGTATAATTGTTAAAAGAATATTAACGTCATCAGTATAACTGTTATAACAATGTTAACATCATCAGTATTACTGTTATAACAACGGTAACATCATCAGTATAATTGTTATAACAATGTTAACGTCATCAGTATAACTGTTATAACAATTTTAACATCATCAGTATTACTGTTATAACAACGTTAACATCATTAATGTGATTGTTATAACAAAGTTAAAGTCTTCAGTATAAATGTTATGTTAATGTTAAAATCATCAGTGTAATTGTTATAACATTGTTAACGTCATCAGTATAACTGTTATAACAATTTTAACATCATCAGTATTACTGTTATAACAACGTTAACATAGTATAATTGTTATAACAATGTTAACGTCATTAGTATAAATGTTATGATAATGTTAACACCATCAGTATAATTGTTATAACAATGTTAACGTCATCAGTATAAATGTTATAATAATGTTAACATCATCAGTATAATTGTTATAACAATGTTAACGTCATTAGTATGGATGTTATGATAAGATTAACACCATCAGTTTAATTGTTATAACAACGTTAACACCATCAGTATAATTGTTATAACAATGTTAATTTCATCAGTATAACTGTTATAACAATGTTAACATCATCAGTATTACTGTTATAACAACGTTAACATCATCAGTATAATTGTTATAACAAAGTTAATGTCATCAGTATAAATGTTATGATAATGTTAACACCATCAGTATAATTGTTATAACAATGTTAACTTCATCGGTATAAATGTAATGATAATGTTAACATCATCAGTATAATTGTTATAACAATGTTGACGTCATCAGTATAACCGTTATAACAATTTTAACATCATCAGTATTACTGTTATAACAACGTTAACATCATTAGTGTGATTGTTATAACAAAGTTAAAGTCATCAGTATAAATGTTATGTTTATGTTAACATCATCAGTATAATTGTTATAACATTGTTAACGTCATCAGTATAACTGCTATAACAATTTTAACATCATCAGTATTACTGTTATAACAACGTTACCATCATCAGTATAATTGTTATAACAAAGTTAACGTCAGTATAAACATCAGTTAACATCAGTATAAATGTTATGATAATGTTGACATCATCAGTATTACTGTTATAACAACGTTAACATCATCAGTATAATTGTTATAACAATGTTAACGTTATTAGTATAAATGTTATGATAATGTTAACACCATCAGTATAATTGTTATATAACAATTTGAACGTCATCAGTATAAATGTTATGATAATGTTAACATCATCAGTATAATTGTTATAAGAATATTAACGTCATCAGTATAACTGTTATAACAATGTTAACATCATCAGTATTACTATTATAACAACGTTAACATCATCAGTATAATTGTTATAAGAATGTTAACGTCATTAGTATAAATGTTATGATAATGTTAACACCATCAGTATAATTGTTATAAGAATATTAACGTCATCAGTATAACTGTTATAACAATGTTAACATCATCAGTATTACTATTATAACAACGTTAACATCATCAGTATAATTGTTATAAGAATGTTAACGTCATTAGTATAAATGTTATGATAATGTTAACACCATCAGTATAATTGTTATAACAATGTTAACGTCATCAGTATAACTTATAACAATTTTAACATCATCAGTATAACTGTTATAACAACGTTAACATCATCAGTATAATTGTTATAACAATGTTAACGTCATCGGTATAAATGTTATGATAATGTTAACACCATCAGTATAATTGTTATATAACAATTTTAACGTCATCAGTATAGATGTTATGATAATGTTAACATCATCAGTATAATTGTTAAAAGAATATTAACGTCATCAGTATAACTGTTATAACAATGTTAACATCATCAGTATTACTGTTATAACAACGGTAACATAATCAGTATAATTGTTATAACAATGTTAACGTCATCAGTATAACTGTTATAACAATTTTAACATCATCAGTATTACTGTTATAACAACGTTAACATCATTAATGTGATTGTTATAACAAAGTTAAAGTCTTCAGTATAAATGTTATGTTAATGTTAAAATCATCAGTGTAATTGTTATAACATTGTTAACGTCATCAGTATAACTGTTATAACAATTTTAACATCATCAGTATTACTGTTATAACAACGTTAACATAGTATAATTGTTATAACAATGTTAACGTCATTAGTATAAATGTTATGATAATGTTAACACCATCAGTATAATCGTTATAACAATGTTAACGTCATCAGTATAAATGTTATAATAATGTTAACATCATCAGTATAATTGTTATAACAATGTTAACGTCATTAGTATGGATGTTATGATAAGATTAACACCATCAGTTTAATTGTTATAACAACGTTAACACCATCAGTATAATTGTTATAACAATGTTAATTTCATCAGTATAACTGTTATAACAATGTTAACATCATCAGTATTACTGTTATAACAACGTTAACATCATCAGTATAATTGTTATAACAAAGTTAATGTCATCAGTATAAATGTTATGATAATGTTAACACCATCAGTATAATTGTTATAACAATGTTAACTTCATCGGTATAAATGTAATGATAATGTTAACATCATCAGTATAATTGTTATAACAATGTTGACGTCATCAGTATAACCGTTATAACAATTTTAACATCATCAGTATTACTGTTATAACAACGTTAACATCATTAGTGTGATTGTTATAACAAAGTTAAAGTCATCAGTATAAATGTTATGTTTATGTTAACATCATCAGTATAATTGTTATAACATTGTTAACGTCATCAGTATAACTGCTATAACAATTTTAACATCATCAGTATTACTGTTATAACAACGTTACCATCATCAGTATAATTGTTATAACAAAGTTAACGTCAGTATAAACATCAGTTAACATCAGTATAAATGTTATGATAATGTTGACATCATCAGTATAATTGTTATAACAATGTTAACGTCATCAGTATAACTGTTATTACAATGTTAACATCATCAGTATTACTGTTATAACAACGTTAACATCATCGGTATAATTTTTATAACAAAGTTAACATCATCAGTATAACTGTTATAACAATGTTAACATCATCAGTATTACTGTTATAACAACGTTAACATCATCAGTATAATTGTTATAACAATGTTAACGTCATCAGTGTAACTGTTATAGCAGTGGTAACATCATCAGTATTACTGTTATAACAACGTTACCATCATCAGTATAATTGTTATAACAATGTTAACGCCATCAGTATAACTTTTATAACAGTGTTAACATCAACAGTATTACTGTTATAAAATTTTAACATCATCAGCATAACTGTTATAATAAGGTTAACATCATAATTATAACTGTTAAATATTAATTAAAGGAAGTTAAATATTAATTATTTTTGCTAAACAATGCGTTTGCTTTGTAAATACTTCACCGGTGTTTGTTTGTTTTAAATTTAGTTGTTGTGAATTTGCATTTGATTGATTTGTTTGTGTTAGCGCACGCAGAGGTACTTTGTGGAAGCCGAGTTGGGAACGTTGCCCAATTCCTTCTACGACTCGTTCAGCCAGGTACAGAGACCACCCCAAACTCCAAAAGACGGAAACATTTAAAACTCTCGAATCTTAGAACGTGCCTGTCTGTCGCATTCACCCACTTATATATTTTACTTTGTCTTGTGTTTATGCCCGCTCCACACTCTCGCGAAGTAGCACGGAGTTGAGCGAGGAACGAGAGTGTGGTCAGTTTACTCGGTCCGCCTTGTGCTTCCTCGCCTCGCCTTGGCTAACTTCGCTTCATGAAGCGGTTTTTCGTACCCGAGTCAAAGGGACACGAGGAAGGGAGAGTATCACGTCTACACTCTCGTGTTTACTCGTCTTTCCTATATATTATACACACAAATAGTTGCAGCAGCAGCTACCACCTGTTCGGTGTCAGTCATGGCACTGAGGTCCTCGCGAAGTAAGGCGAGAGTGTAGATGCCTCCTCCGTCTAGTTCCTCGCCTCGAACAACTTCGGCGAGGATCCTCGCCGAAGTTACTCCGCGATAGTGTGGAGCGGGCATTAAATATCGTTTAATTTCTGCATGAATAAGTTTAAAGGCAGACTTCCGAACAAAACGGCTCTGGCGTCACTAAATTACATTGTTTTAAATGGGCACGTTCTCACTATGGCTACGCGACCCATTTAAAACAATGTAATCATTATTTAACAGGCGATGTCGCACGACGTCGCGTAGCTGAGTGTCGCGCATATGGGAATCGACCTTTATACACTATGGAAACGTATGAGGCGCAATTCGAGCTCAGTGCGGCAGTGTCGCTGGGTCATTTTGCAAGGTCGATTCTCATATGCGCGACACTCAGCTATGCGACGTCACGCGACATCGCCTGTCTAATAATGATTACATTGTTTTAAATGGGCACGTTGCGTAGCTATAGAGAGAACGTGCCAATTTAAAACAATGTAATCATTATTTGACAGGTGATGTCGCACGACGTCGCGTAGTTAAGTGTCGCGCATATGGGAATCGATCTTTATGCACTATGGAAACGTATGTGGCGCAATTTGAGCTCAGTGTCAGTGCGCCAGTGTCGCTGGGTCATTTCGCAAGGTCGATTCTCATATGCGCGACACTCAGCTATGCGACGTCACGCGACATCGCTTGTCAAATAATGATTACATTGTTTTAAATTTGCACGTCGCGTAGTTGTCGCGTAGCCATGAGAAGAGAGAACGTGCCCATTTAAAACAATGTAATCATTACTTGACAGGTGATGTCGCACGACGTCGCGTAGCTAAGTGTCGGGCATATGAGAATCGACCTTTATACACCATGGAAACGTATGAGGCGCAATTCGAGCGCAGCGACACAGACGCATACGTTTCCATAGTGCATAAAGATGGATTCCCATATGCGCGACACTCAGCTACGCGACTTCATGCGACATCGCGTGTCAAATAATGATTACATTGTTTTAAATGGGCACACTCTCACTATTAAAGGCCATTTAAAGGTCTATTCTCATATAGGCGACACTCAGCTACGCGACTTCATGCGACATCGCCTGTCAAATAATGATTACATTGTTTTAAATGGCATAGTGAGAACGTGCCCATTTAAAACAATGTAATCATTATTTGACTGGCGATGTCGCTTGACGTCGCGTATATGACAATCGGCCTTTATTAGTGACGCCAGAACCGCTTTGCTCAGAACTCTACTTTAAGGTGTAATCTACTTTCACGACACGAATTCGAGCAAGTTCTGCGTTGACGAATTTATTTGCTGCGAAATCGTTCGGTGATTTGGTTACAATACCCTTGACGATGACAAACTCAAATTTAACTTTCCGGTTTGTCTTGACTAATTTATAATTTTCAAATTTGAATTTCCAGTTTGTCTTGCCTAAAAAATTTTAATTTATTTCGTCTATTCGCTGTTTCTATACTGCTGAATGTTTCTGTCCCCGTGCCGTATGTACTTTAAGTTCTTCCCAGCTTTGAATTCCGTCTTGCATTTCCACACTGATTTTCGCGAAATTGTTATACTTTTAACTTCTTCTTTCATGTGCCTTGTCTGGTCTCCCAGACGTTGGAGATCACCACGGCAAAAGCTGTACTTTTAACTAATGTTTTTAATTCGCTTAGGGCGAGTCTGTGAACGCCGAGGGGCCGACGGAATCGGAGTCGGGAAGCTTCGAGGAGAACATCGTCAAGTACGACATGGAATTCACCGCCGCCCTCATGCAGCTGCTGGACCAGATAAACGACCTCAATCGAGATACGAGCGACCACGACCGAATCTTCAACTTACTCTACAGGTAATTCCAAATGATTTATATCGAAAGGAGGTTTAGATAAGAGTGTTTAGAATAAGGCTGGCCGCATACGTACGGTTTTCTGAGTTAAGGTCGATTCCCATATGCGCGACACTTAGTTACGCGACGTCGTGCGACATCGTTTTGCATAGTTTTCAATGGGCACGTCATCGGCATCATCATTACAACTGTTATAACAATGTTAACATCATCATTACAGCTGTTATAAAAATGTTAACATCACATTAACATCACGACGATGTGCGACATCGCCTGTCAAATAATGATTTAAATGGGCAGGTCGCGTAGCTATCGCGTAGCCATAGTAAGAACGTGCCCATTTAAAACAAGGTAATCATTATTTGACAGGCGATGTCGCGTATATGAGAATCGGTCTTTACCTGATAAAGTTTCCGGGAGACTTGCGCAGAGGAATTTACACTGCCTGTAGGTAGAGTGACGCTTTCATGAAAGCACGTTTGTCATGGATGACGACGAATTGATTTCTATTGCACTTTTACTGCCGATAAACAAGAAAAAAGGAAACGTCGTTATTGGGTACATCCACTAAATGCCAAGAGGATAAAAGAGTGTCAATAGACTTTTTCGTAGTTGATTTTTTTTTGTGCGCATGTGTCAATTTCCGTCATGTTAAGCGTCAAAAAGTGCCCGAACTTTTTGACGTAAAACTAATTATGTGCCCGAAACTTTCGGGCACATATGCGCATGCGTTTACCTAACCGTAAAAAGGTCTATTCTATCTGAAAACCACACCTAGAACGGAACACACGAACGGAAATTAACGTTCGTATGCGGTGGATTAGCAAAAATGTATGCGAGCTCTGCCATCATTCGTTTTTTCCGTTCTGAATGACCCGAACGCACTGTTTTGTTTCCGAAACCGAAACCGTCTTTTTTTTTCCGTTCGGAAATAGTATATTGTGCAACTCGTGTGGTAAGTTGTCAATTGCCGTCGAGAGCGAAATTGACAACTTACCGCACTAGTTGCACAATATAACCAATATAACCGAAAGGTAACTCGTGCGGTAAGTTGTCAATTGCCCTCGAGAGCGAGATTGAACGCACGAACGAAGTGAGGAAATAGTATATTATGCAACTCGTGCGGTAAGTTGTCAATTGCTCTCGAGAACGAAATTGACAACTTAGCGCACGAGTTGCACAATATAACCGAAAGGCTAATCGTGCGGTAAGTTGTCAATTGCCCTCGAGAGCGAAATTGAACGCACGAACGAAGTGAGAAAATAGTATATTGTGCAACTCGTGCGGTAAGTTGTCAATTGCCCTCGAGAGCGAAATTGACAACTTACCGCACGAGTTGCACAATATAATCGAATAACCAATATAACCGAAAGGCAACTCGTGCGGTAAGTTGTCAATTGCCCTCGAGAGCGAAATTGAGCGCACGAACGAAGTGAGTTGCTTCTTCAGTTGTCTCCGGTGGTGTGGATTCGTCATAAGAACTCTCCGGTTTCACCATTTAGACTCATTTTAAAACATTTTCTTTAATTTGTATTTTTGTAATGAAAAATAAATTCTGTCACTTTCACGTCACTTTTTTAATATTGAGGTTTTGATTGTGTTTATTTTATTTATTCAATTGTTTTTCTTAGTGACTTAGCGATTTTGATCGAATATTTGCATGCGTTAATAATTGAATTGACTAAAAACAGCCATTTGTCGCACTAAAAAATGGGCGCCAAGATAGTACTTATCCCGCGTGAGTAATAAAAATATGCGTTGAACGTTTTGAATATAAGGCAAGCATTCAGGTATCGAATCTGAATTCGCAATCAGGAAACGGTATGTAAAAAACGTCCGCCAAGATAGTACTTATCCCGCATGCGTAATAAATATATACGTTGAACGTTTTGAATGTAAGGCAAGCATTCAGGTGTCGAATCTGAATTCGTAATGACACCATATGTAAAAAACGTGCGCCAATATAGTACTTATCTCGCATGAGTAACAAAAATATACGTTGAACGTTTTGAATGTAAGGCAAGCATTCAGGTCTCGAATTTGAATTCGTAATCAAGAAACAGTTTGTAAAAAACGTGCGCCAAGATAGTACTTTTCCCGCGTGAGTAATAAAAATATACGTTGAACGTTTTGAACGTAAGGCAAGGATTCAGGTCCCGAATCTGAATTCGTAATCAAGAAACGGTTTGTAAAAAACGTGCGCCAAGATAGTACTTTTCCCGCGTGAGTAATAAAAATATACGTTCAACGTTTTGAATCTAAGGCAAGCATTCAGGTTTCGAATCTAAATTCGTAATCAGGAAACGGTATGTAAAAAATGTGCGCCAAGATTGTACTTATCTCGCGTGAGTAATAAAAATATGCGTTGAACGTTTTGAATGTAAGACAAACATTCAGGTCTCGAAACTGAATTCGTAATGAGGAAAGGGTATGTAAAAAACGTGCGCCAAGATAGTACTTATCCCGCATGAGTAATAAAAATATGCGTTGAACGTTTTGAATGTAATACAAGCATTCAGGTATCGAAACTGAATTCGTAATCAGGAAACGGTATGTTAAAAACGTGCGCCAAGATAGTACCCGCATTATCCCGCATGAGTAATAAAAATATGCGTTGAACGTTTTGAATGTAAGGCAAGCATTCAGGTCTTGAATCTCAATTGTTAATCAGGAAACGGTATGTAAAAAACGTGCGCCAAGATAGTACTTATCTCGCATGAGTAATAAAAATATGCGTTGAACGTTTTGAATGTAAAGCAAGCATTCAGGTCTTGAATCTCAATTGTTAATCAGGAAACGGTATGTAAAAAACGTGCGCCAAGATAGTACTTATCTCGCGTGAGTAATAAAAATATGCGTTGAACGTTTTGAATGTAAGACAAGGATTCAGGTCTCGAAACTGAATTCGTAATGAGGAAAGGGTATGTAAAAAACGTGCGCCAAGATAGTACTTATCCCGCATGAGTAATAAAAATATGCGTTGAACGTTTTGAATGTAAGACAAGCATTCAGGTCTCGAATCTCAATTGTTAATCAGGAAACGGTATGTAAAAAACTTGCGCCAGATAGTACTTATCCCGCGTGAGTAATTAAAATATGCATGAACGTTTTGAATGTAAGGCAAGCATTCAGGTCTCGAATCTCAATTGTTAATAAGGAAACGGTATGTAAAAAACGTGCGCCAAGATAGTACTTATCTCGCGTGAGTAATTAAAATATGCGTTGAACGTTTTCAATGTAAGGCAAGCATTCAGGTCTCGAATCTCAATTGTTCATCAGGAAACGGTATGTAAAAACGTGCGCCAAGATAGTACTTATCCCGCGTGAGTAATAAAAATATGCGTTGAACGTTTTGAATGTAAGGTAAGCATTAAGGTATCGAAATCGTAATCAGGAAACGGTATATAAAAAACGTGCACCAAAATAGTACTTATCTTGCATGAGTAATAAAAATATACGTTTTGTATGTAAGGCAAGCATTCCGTCTCTGAATTTGTAATCAGGAAACCGTATGTATGCGGCCGGTGTGAAAGGTACCCTAGTGTCCTTTTTTAAGTTGAATTAATTTTTAGAATGGCGTCGCTGTTCACAGTGGAAACCTTGCAGCAGTTTGGATATCTGCTGGAGTTCTTATAATTTTTGCGCTCAATTTGAATTTTCTGTGATATTTTATTTGCTTTTATTTTATTTGTATTTTAATTCCGGTGAGACGGCCAAGAAGTCTATTTAAAATGTGATTTCAACGTTTTTTTCGCAGATTGGACTGCAATTCGTTCTACACGGGGCGATTCAACAAGATGGGACTGGCCGGCATCAAACAGGACGCCTCCGGCTGACTGCTCCTCCACAATCCGTTAATTACAAATTACATTTATTTTTTTATTTAGATTTATGTTTGTATAAGAATAATCTAATTGTTTAGCTAGTCTGAAAATAATAATTGTCTTAAAAAAAAATAACCAACTTATTGTGATCCCTTAGCCCAGGGGTCGGCAAAGTTTCAGGTGAGAAGAACCAAGTTGTCAAGGAGTGACGTTTCTTTGACTTGGAACTTGGTACTTGGAACAAAGGTGTCAAAGAGCAAAATATGTATTTTTTTGAGACGTATACAAAAATTGATAAAAAAACTCAAAACTCAAAAGATTGAACCAATAGCTATGTTAAGAGAAGCGGTTTGCCGACCCCAGCCTTAAACTTATAAATACTTGAGATTTAACTTTCAACAATTTCTGTGTCTTGCCTACTCATAAAGTCTGCAGAGTAAAATAATTAGTGTTAGGGGTTAGCCCTCTGTGGACTTGGGGGCTTATTAGAATTTAGTCCACAGTAATCTCTGCTTGTCGTAAAAGGCGACTAAAAGAGAAAATTCAGACCAAACAGACAACTGCCAAGAACTAGACAGATGCACGGGGATAGTGGACGCACAGCCTTATCTCTAACGTGACTGTCTGGTGCGAAAAGATATACAGGCATATGAGTTACCATCTTACCCAGGCGTTCACCAGCCATGGGTGCTTCAACGCATACCTGTAGCGGTTCAAGGAAGGACACCATGGAGAGCTTCTACTGCGGCCACATCCCGGACGACACACAGCACATCATCTTCATGTGTCTAGAATCTGAGAATGACAGAACTCAACCATCTTTGAACTTGGGGGCTTAAAAGGGGCTTAAGACCTCGGTGGACTTGGAGGGTTCAAAAAAGGGACACCGTGGAGAGCCTCTACTGCGGCCACATCCCGGATGACGCACATCACAACATCTTCATGTGTCCAGAATCGGAGAATGACAGAACTCGACCCTCGGTGGACTTGGGGGGCTTATTAGAATTTAGTCCACAGTAATCTCTGCTTGTCGTAAAAGGCGATTAAAAGAGAGAAAAAACTGTCAAGAACTAGACAGATGCACGGACAAACAAGACTCGACTGTGGACGGACAGAAGGCACAGCCTTTATCCCTACGTGACCCTCTGATACGCCAAGACAGACAGACATATGAGTTACCATCTTATCCAGGCGTTCACAAGCCATGGGTGCTTCAACAAACGTTACAGTCTGGTACGACAAGACAGACAGACATATGAGTTACCATCTTATCCAGGCGTTCACAAGCCATGGGTGCTTCAACAAACGTTATAGTCTGGTACGACTAGACAGACAGACATATGAGTTTCCTTCTTACTCAGGCGTTCACTCGCCATGGGTGCTTCAATGTATACCTCAAGCTGTCAAAAAAAAGGACACCGTGGTGAGCCTCTACTACAGCCACATCCCGGGCGACGCACATCACACCATCTCCATGGGTCCAGAATCGGAGATTGACAGAACTCAACTCCAGGAGACATTAGGCGGTACAAGACTGGAAGAAGAGAACATCATGGAAGCTCTTCTAGAAGGTGAGCGCAACTGGGATGCGGTAGAAGCTTACATCACCGGAATCATGCAGGGGAAAAGAGGAAATGGAAGGCTGCCAGGGTAATACCGCAGGGAGTGCATGGACAGCTGGAGAAAGGACTGAAAAATAGTTATGCGATTACAGAGCTAATGCGACAGAAGATGAAATACGAAGAAAAGATGAGGTAAGGACAACTAGAAGAGGCCTCTACTGCGGCCACATCCCGGAAAACGCACAACACACCATCTTCATGTGTCCAAAATCTGAGAATGACAGAACTCGACTGGAGGAGACATTAGACGTTACCAGTCTGGAAGAAGAGAACATCATGATTAATTTTAATTTATTTAACGATTAAATTATTTGCACTCGACTACACATCACAGCGGTACTTCAATTTTACTTCGGCAATATCGACTTCGCCAGCACGGTCAGGCCCATCGACAACCCAGTGGCGAGCAGCACGATCTTCCCTTGGAACATCACCTTGTCTTTCGCACCACCTTTCAAGTACTCTGGAACACCATCATCTATCTGGAACTTCTTCTGGAGCTCCTTGATCTTCTTGCTTCCATCCAGCGCGACTTCCAAATCCTTGTTCAGCACCGCCGACCAGCACACATTGCATCTCAAGACTTGTGAAAAAAACCTGTCTCAAGACATGGAAGCTCTTCTAGAAGGTGAGCGCAACTGGAATACGGTACAAGCTTACATCACAGCAGGGTAATACCGCAGGGAGTGCATGGACAGCTGGAGAAAGGTTGGAAAAATAATTATGCGATTACAAAGCTAATGCGACAGAAGACGAAATACGAAGAAGAGATTAGGAAAGGACAACAAGAAAAAGGAAGAAAATAGAACAGCCACCCACCTGTAGTTAGGCTCACGCGGGAGGAATGAAATGATGGTCGACAGGAGGGGTTTTAGTCACGAATCGAACTCGACCAGAGCCCCACACTCCACGTGAACGTAGGCCTCGTGTTTGCACGAATGCATTTTCCCTTCTTCCGAAAAAGAAAATATTAAGACAAGCTTTACTAATGCGTCTATCTAAGATGATTTAGATGTTGCCGCTTCTTTCCTTCCAGTCCTTGTCCGTTTGTCCAATCTCTCAAGTACCATTAAATGGGAGCAATTCCAGCGACAAAGCGCTGCAGCACTTGAGCGACTCATTCCAAATGTACGGGGGCCCAGGAGTAGTAAGCGAAGACCGTTGTGCTCGGTTGCCCACTCTGCTTTGCTATATGGGGCCCTGATTTTGGGCAAAGGCAACGAAGACGAAAACTCTAAGAGATAAGCTAGCATCGGTACAGCGGAAGCTAACATTGAGTGTGTGCAGCGTGTAGCGAACAGTGTCCAGAGAAGCCGTTCTAGTGATCGCTGGAATTGCTCCCATTTAAATGGTACGTGAGAGATTGGACAAACGTACAAGGACTGAAAGGAAAAAATCGGCAACCTCTAAATCTTTTGAAGAATAAACGCCTGGGACACAATAACAAATGGACAAGGAAATTCGCTAGGGATGTGAAAATTTCGACCACGAAGAAATGAATGAGGTATTGAGCGCAAAAGCGGACTAACCCCAACACATATAAAAATGAGTTATTTGGCATGCAAAATAATTGGATTATAAAGCATTTTTTTTTTCTTCGAAACGTTTTTGCATTTGTTCATGTTATGTAGCTTCTGATTCTTGCACAAATCAGAAGAATCTGATGTTCGTCGCCCGGGATGTGGCTGTAGTAGAGGCTCACCACGGTGTCCTTTTTTTTATTGGAAATATCTATTATTGGAAACAGAACTAGTTACACCAATATTTATTGAAAAACATGATTTTGATGTGGGTTAGCCCACTTTTGAATTGGCTTGTTTTAAAATTTTATGGGATAGTCCGTTAACAAATTCATTTAAATGCAAAAGTGCGACTTATTAAAACCAAAACTTATTACAAAACTTTGTTACACATCTTCACTACAAAAATCAAGTACAGGTACCTCATTTACATCGTTGTTGGTGGTTGCGTGATAAATAGGTGGAATATATTCCAACAAACTAAGGTCTTTCTTTTTTAACAAATTTATGCAGCGCCCATTGGGATAAAGTACATCTATTTTTGAGATCAGTTTGGAGTGTCTTTTGCCGATATCAACTTTATTAAACAGCACGTCAATATTGTTTGAATATTTGTAATACTTAGATTTTAAACGGCTCTTCTCTCACAAAACGCAACCATTGAATCTTTAACCATTATCATACCATAATCATCACACTTTTGATTGCTGCTCAGCAAATTTTCGATTAGTTATATTCCTCTCAACCAAATCTAGTGTTTAGCCTTTTGGAATACTGATTTTACGAATATGTTCGAGATTTATTAACAACTTTGATCATTGTAAATAAAAATGATGACTGTAAGCAGAGAGTAGGTATATAAAAAACCTAACCTAACCTAACCTACTCTCTGCTGTAAGTCATAATTTCCTAGCTTATAAAACTCGTTAAATATTTGAATTTTCCGCTCTTCATTTATCTTCGAATAACACTTGTTACTGTATTGGCATGCACCTGTTTTTAATTGTTTTTTAGGTACAAGATTACCCTTCAAATTAACATATTCTTCACCATCTGCATGATTTTGTTTTCTCTGATTCCGCATCCAAACCTGTTCGTTCCTAACACGTTTTTTTTTTCCTTTGCTTCGTATTCGTACCATATATTCGTATTCGTACAATATATTCATATTCGTACCACAACTCTCTTCTACTTCCAATTAATCAGGATCCAGTATACTTGCAGAAGACCGGCTATTTTCATCAGATGGCATGTATTCTGAGTTTGATTCTCAAAACTTATCTGGCTCCTCACCTGATTGAATTATAATACAAAAATATTACCCTGCATTTCCTTGTGTTTTGATTTGATTGTGTTTTCATAACTTATGCACAATATTTGTGTATAATACAAAAATAGTGGCTTAATAAACCTACAAAACTTCTAGTTATTTTCACAATTGCAAACACATTAACCTATCTTTTTATCTTTTCCATCACATATTTGTATCTGGGCTGAGCAAAAAGCGACCAACCAACTTTAGTCCACTATTGCACACAGACAATATAAAAAACATTCAATGCAACAGCTCTTTTTATTGTGCCATCTAATTTTGATTAGGAAAATTTGGGTTAATTCACTTTTGCTCGATTCAGAAAGTAAAATAAAGTAATACATTAATGCAAAAACCGCAAAATCAGAAAAATTGTGGCTTAGTCCGCTTTTGCGCTCAATGCCTCAAATAAGGAACAAATATGGATTTATCACGAGGAAACAAGGAACTACTGTAAGACTACCACGAGGAAACAAGAAACAACTATGGAACTATCTCTATTAAACAAGGAACAACTATGTAACTACCACGAGGAAATACTATGAAACTACCACGAAGAAACATGGAACAACTATGGAATTACCACGAGGAAACAAGGAACAACTATGAAACTACCTCTAGGAAACAAGGAGCAACTATGGAACTACCACGAGGAAATACTATGGAACTACCAGGAAGAAACAAGGAACAACTATGGAACTACCTCTAGGAAACAAGGAACATCTATGGAACTACCACGAGGAAATACTATGGAACTACCAGGAAGAAACAAGGAACAACTATGGAACTACCTCTAGGAAACAAGGAACATCTATGGAACTACCACCAGGAAATACTTTGGAACTGCCACGAGGAGACAAGGAACAACTATGGAACTACCTCTAGGAAACAAGGAACAACTATGGAACTACCACGAGGAAATACTATGGAACTACCAGGAATAAACAAGCGACAACTATAGAATTACCACGAGGAAACAAGGAACTACTGTGCAACTACCACGAGGAAACAATGAACAACTATGGAACTACCTCTAGGAAACCAGGAACAACTATGGAACTACCACGAGGAAATACTATGGAACTATCACGAAGAAACAAGGAGCAACTATGGAATTACCACGAGGAAACTAGGAACTACTATGGAACTACCATGAGGAAACAATGAATAACTATGGAACTACCTCTAGGAAACAAGGAACAACTATGGAACTACCACGAAGAAGCAAGGAAGAACTATGGAATTACCTGGAGGAAACAAGGAACTAATGTGGAACTACCACGAGGAAACAATGAACAACTATGGAAGTACCTCTAGGAAACAAGGAACAACTATGGAACTACCACGAGGAAATACTATGGAACTACCAAGAAGAAACAAGGGACAACTATAGAATTACCACGAGGAAACAAGGAACTACTGTGGAACTACCACGAGGAAACAATGAACAACTATGGAAGTACCTCTAGGAAACAAGGAACAACTATGGAACTACCCCGAGGAAATACTATGGAACTACCAGGAAGAAACAAGGGACAACTATAGAATTACCACGAGGAAACAAGGAACTACTGTGGAACTACCACGAGGAAACAATGAACAACTATGGAACTACCTCTAGGAAACAAGGAACAACTATGGAACTACCCCGAGGAAATACTATGGAACTACCACGAAGAAGCAAGGAAGAACTATGGAATTACCACGAGGAAACAAGGAACTAATGTGGAACTACCACGAGGAAACAATGAACAACTATGGAAGTACCTCTAGGAAACAAGGAACAACTATGGAACTACCCCGAGGAAATACTATGGAACTACCAGGAAGAAACAAGGGAGAACTATAGAATTACCACGAGGAAACAAGGAAATACTGTGGAACTACCACGAGGAAACAATGAACAACCATGGAACTACCTCTAGGAAACAAAGAACAACTATGGAACTACCACGAGGAAATAGTATGGAACTATCACGAAGAAACAAGGAGCAACTATGGAATTACCACGAGGAAACTAGGAACTACTATGGAACTACCACGAGGAAACAATGAACTATGGAAGTACCTCTAGGAAACAAGGAACAACTATGGAACTACCACGAGGGAATACTATGGAACTATCACTTAGAAACAAGGAGCAACTATGGAATTACCACGAGGAAACACTATGGAACTACCAGGAAGAAACAAGGAAGAACTATGGAATTACCACGAGGAAACAAGGAACAACTATGGAACTATCTCTAGGAAACAAGGAACATGGAACTACTACGAGGAAATACTATGGAACTATCACGAAGAAACAAGGAACAACTATGGAACTACCACGAGGAAATACTATGGAACTACCAGGAAGAAACAAGGGACAACTATAGAATTACCACGAGGAAACAAGGAAATACTGTGGAACTACCACGAGGAAACAATGAACAACTATGGAACTACCTCTAGGAAACAAGGAACAACTATGGAACTACCCCGAGGAAATACTATGGAACTACCACGAAGAAACAAGGAAGAACTATGGAATTACCACGAGGAAACAAGGAACTAATGTTGAACTACCACGAGGAAACAATGAACAACTATGGAAGTACCTCTAGGAAACAAGGAACAACTATGGAACTACCCCGAGGAAATACTATGGAACTACCACGAAGAAGCAAGGAAGAACTATGGTATTACCACGAGGAAACAAGGAACTAATGTTGAACTACCACGAGGAAACAATGAACAACTATGGAAGTACCTCTAGGAAACAAGGAACAACTATGGAACTACCACGAGGAAATACTATCGAACTACCAGGAAGAAACAAGGGACAACTATAGAATTACCACGAGGAAACAAGGAAATACTGTGGAACTACCACGAGGAAACAATGAACAACCATGGAACTACCTCTAGGAAACAAGGAACAACTATGGAACTACCACGAGGAAATAGTATAGAACTATCACGAAGAAACAAGGAGCAACTATGGAATTACCACGAGGAAACTAGGAACTACTATGGAACTACCACGAGGAAACAATGAACTATGGAAGTACCTCTAGGAAACAAGGAACAACTATGGAACTACCACGAGGGAATACTATGGAACTATCACGAAGAAACAAGGAGCAACTATGGAATTACCACGAGGAAACTAGGAACTACTATGGAACTACCATGAGGAAACAATGAACTATGGAAGTACCTTTAGGAAACAAGGAACAACTATGGAACTACCACGAGGAAATGCTATGGAACTATCACCAAGAAACAAGAAGCAACTATGGAATTACCACGAGGAAACACTATGGAACTACCAGGAAGAAACAAGGAAGAACTATGGAATTACCACGAGGAAACAAGGAACAACTATGGAACTACTACGAGGAAATACTATGGAACTATCACGAAGAAACAAGGAGCAACTATGGAATTACCACGAGGAAACTAGGAACTACCATGAGGAAACAATGAACAACTATGGAACTACCTCTAGGAAACAAGGAACAACTATGGAACTACCACGAGGGAATACTATGGAACTATCACGAAGAAACAAGGAGCAACTATGGAATTACCACGAGGAAACACTATGGAACTACCAGGAAGAAACAAGGAAGAACTATGGAATTACCACGAGGAAACAAGGAACAACTATGGAACTATCTCTAGGAAACAAGGAACATGGAACTACTACGAGGAAATACTATGGAACTATCACGAAGAAACAAGGAGCAACTATGGAATTACCACGAGGAAACTAGGAACTACCATGAGGAAACAATGAACAACTATGGAACTACCTCTAGGAAACAAGGAACAACTATGGAACTACCACGAGGAAATACTATGGAACTACCACGGAGAAGCAAGGAAGAACTATGGAATTGCCACGAGGAAACAAGGAACTACTGTGGAACTACCACGAGGAAACAATGAACAACTATGGAAGTACCTCTAGGAAACAAAGAACAACTATGGAACTACCTCTAGGAAACAAGGAACAACTATGGAAGTACTACGAGGAAATACTATGGAACTATCACGAAGAAACAAGGAGCAACTATGGAATTACCACGAGGAAACTAGGAACTACTATGGAACTACCATGAGGAAACAATGAACTATGGAAGCACCTTTAAGAAACAAGGAACAACTATGGAACTACCACGAGGAAATACTATGGAACTACCACGGAGAAGCAAGGAAGAACTATGGAATTGCCACGAGGAAACAAGGAACTACTGTGGAACTACCACGAGGAAACAATGAACAACTATGGAAGTACCTCTAGGAAACAAGGAACAACTATGGAACTACCACGAGGAAATACTATGGAACTACCAGGAAGAAACAAGGGAAAACTATAGAATTACCACGAGGAAACAAGGAACTACTATGGAACTGCCACGACGAACTACTATGTAACCCAGGTACTTAGTGGCCACGGGTGCTATAGGGATTACCTCCACAGTAAATTGGTAAATCCTTAACTTCTTGATTGGTAAAGCAAGAGACAGCCTCGGCGAATACTGCGGATGAGAGGAGGACGTGTTTGCTCACACCATCTTCGACTGTGACCGATGGCAACTGGAGCGAGAAAAAAAATAAGAAATAGGGTTCATGCAGCAACAATAGTGGAGGGCATGCTCGTGTCCGAAGAGCAGTGGCAAGTGATGGATGCTAATATATGTAATATCGCGGCACAGTAAGTATGCGACGAAATGACTTGGCAGAAAGCAGAAGGTTGGGTGTTCCCTATCAAATATCACCAAGGCTACAGTCAGATAAAAGTGCACGGCCGTGTTCCTGGTTATTTGAGAACAGTAAAGGGTCGGACGACCAGTCCGTGTTGGCGAGATTTAGGTCTGGTAATGAAGAGCGTGGAAGGAGACATTGGATATAACGGTTTATACAACGCCATCCCGAAGTAATGCAAGGAGCGGTTCCGAGATGTAGAGGATCGACCTATGTTATCCACCACTATATTTATTTATGTATTTTCTATTTCAATAAATGTTGAAAACGGACAAGACTAAACGGACAAGACTAGACAGACAAGACTAGACGGACAAGACTAGACAGGTAAGACTACACAGACAAGACTAGACAGAAGACTTTGTTTTTTTGTGGGGCGTAGCTGACGTTATGAAAATAACTTTTCCGGACAAGTAACCCCCTTGTAATCACATCCGTACACTCTGGACCCGCGTGTCTCAAAACCTCTGAGTGACGGATGGCTTTTAAAAATTACTCGACATGTTTGTATTTTTTTTCCCCCTTTTTGGACAGAATCGCGTTTCTTCCTTTTCTCATTATTGTGAGAATTAACTCGTATGCTTTGTTCCAGTTAGACCCACAAGTCGGCTTACAATAATATATTAAAGAACAAATTTAATTAGCTCTATTTTTCAGAACGATTTTATTTTATACTATGGAACTACCACGAGGAACAATTATGCAACCCAGTTACTTAATGGTCATGGGTGCTATAAGGATTGCCTTCATAGTAAATTGGACTTAACTTCTTAATTGGTAAATCAAGAGACAGCCTCGGCGAATACTGCGGATGAGAGGAGGACGTGGTTGCTCACACCATCTTCGACTGTAACCGATGGCAACTGGAGCGAGAAAAAATAACAAATAGGGTCCTTGCCGCAACAATGGTGGAGTGCAGGCTCGAGTCCGAAAAGCAGTGGCGAGTGATTGATACTAATATATGTAATGTCGCGTCACAGAAAATGGGCGATGAAAGGACTCGGCAGAAAACAGAAGATTGGGAACATACAGGTTTATACTATACCATCCCATGAGAACAGACTGATAAGAAGAATGCCATCCCGAAATAATGCAAGGAGCGGTTCCAAGATGTAGAGGATCGACATATGTTATACATCACTATGTTTATTTATGTATGTTGTATATCAATAAATGTTGAAGACAGACAAGACTAAACTGACAAGACTAGACAGACATGACTAGATAAACTAGACAGACAAGACTAGACAGGAGACTTTCTTTTCTTCTAGGGGCGCAGCTGGCGTTATGAAAATAACTGTTTTCGCCTCCTGAATTGTAAAGCTAGGTTTGATATCATGTATACGTCCAGCGAAACTATAGTTCATTTTTTTAAGAATGCAGTACAGGGAAGATAGGGCTTATTTTACTTTGTTCTCTGATTGGCTTAAATCGAGGATGAGTTCACACCGACGATAAATACTTCTCCATCTCTCTCCACATACATTTGCAGCCACTGGCGTAGAGCAGTGGTTCTTAACCTAAGGGTCGCGACCCAAAATTGGGTCGCGAAACATATTTCTTGGGTCGAATCAAAAGGTGAACCAGAAAAGTTTTTTCTCAAATTTTATGCAAAAACATATGGTATATGAACCATGTAACCACCAAAAGCTTAACAAAGTCGGTACACAGCCTTAATACATAAATATATTCAACCTTTCCGGAGCTCTATAATATTATTGAATCTTTTTAGTACTACCAAAACAAATCTCATGTGAAAATTGCATGCTAACCTAGTTTTCAGTCCGCTTTCATGGCATTTAACAAGATCCAGAAAAATAACATTGTTCTTAAGATCATATCTTTCTATTAACTTAAGTGAATAGCCATCTGCAGACGCGTATCGAGATTTATCTAGCATCAGTGCAGCTTTGCTGTTAAGAAGTATAACTTGAAAAACACTTACTTGAAAGCCTCGAGGATAACTAGAGGTTAGATTTTTTAATTCGACATTTCGTGAAAGAGACATGAACTTAACAGGTTATTGATTTAAATGATAATTTACTATTGGTAGAACCATACTACGTTATAGATAATCATATAAACTTAATAAAACCACAATGTTATTTTTCTGGTTCTTGTTAAGTGCCACAAAAGTAAACCTAGCTTTCAGTCTACTTAATAACTTGCAAATTTCACATGAGATTTGTTCTGGTAGTCCTAGAAAGACTCAATAATATTATAGAGCTCCTGCAAGTTAGATTATATTTAAATATTCAGGCTGTGTATTGAGGTTTTACCAATAGAATGTAACCAACCATCCATTATTATTTATTAAAAGTTTAAAATGAGATGTCATGGTTTGAACCAAATTAATAATAGAATTGAAAGTAGGAGATTATTATTACGATATCTTCAAATCTGTCAGTAGCTGGAATTACACTGATATCTTCTGTACCAGTAGCGTGGGTCAATCGGGCGAATGCCTGGGGCCCACGGACAAGGGGCCCCCACAGTGGCTGCAGATCGATTCTGAGACGACTGACGTGTGGCGTTTCGCGAATTTCACATGGGGACCGCACCACGTGGGTTTTAAAAAGGCTCAAATTTGACATTTTTATGCCGCTGGAGGCGGCAGATCTTCGGAATTTTAACCGCGCGTCTTCGATGACTTAACTGTGAATGTCCGTCCGCACGTTGCGCATCCCCAAGTTTCGTCTTCCGTCCTGCCGCGCCCCTCCGGGGATCCAAAACCCACCCTAAAATCGTGGTTTTTGCGGAAACGACCCGATGGAAGCTACTGCGGCGGTGCAAAACGAGAATGTACATTTTTCCGGTGTAGAACAGAGATCCCCGTCGAGCGGTGCCGTTTTCGCGACTCAACTGCCCCAGGTTCGGACGCACCAGACCGAAAACTAAAATCACGATATTTTACTTTTGAGGCGCATTTTTGGTCGGATCCCAATTTTTTTCCCGAATCCTCTAGCCGCCGCAGCGCCACGTTTTTAGAGCCCTCGCTCGCCGTCCTGCGACGTCCCGTTCAGCTGGTGCAAGAGCAAATAAATTATTTTTTTGCCGATTTTGCAATCACTTCCACAGACGCCCAGGACTTATTTGATGGGCTCCAGGTCGCCGGTTGGGTTCGTTCTCTTCAGAACACTCGCGCGCAACCATTCCGGCAAGAATTTTTAAACTGCGATGACTTTTTGCGAATCTGCGGCAGTTTGAAGAGAAAAATGCGCAAAAAGTGAGAAAAACCAGTGGCGTTTTGCGGGGGTACATAGAACTTCGGAACCAATTGACGGATCGGAACCGGACCGGTGCCGTTCGATCGGCCATAGAACCTTTTAGTTTGTTTGGGAGTTTAATCCCGATTGCGCCCAAGATTAAACGACGTTTTTTGGACATCCGTGAAAAGTCCCACGGAACCGCCAACTTGAGCTCTGCGGGAACGGTTTCGCGCGATTCCCGCAGGGAATTGAACGTTTCATCTTTTACTGCAAGCGGCATCGCGCTCGTTTTGAACCGTCGCGACGCTCGCCCATATTTTATTTACTGGGGGCCCCACCTCAATATATATATATATATATATATATATATATATATATATATATATATATATAATCCAAACGACGGTGCTGTTCTGTACACATTGATATATTCATAATATCTTCGGCCTTCATGTTGGCCTTCAGCCCCTGACAAAAGTTGGTCTTGACCGTTCCCGTTACTTGCTTTGACGTAGCGAACGGCTCACAAATCGCATTTTGAGAAAAGTTGCCAAACAATAACAGAAGATAACAGTGTAATTCCAGCTATTCACAGATTTGAAGATATCGTAATGATAATCTCCTACTTTCAATTCTATTATTAATTTGGTTCAAACCATTTTTCCCTTATGAAGATTTTTCCCTTTACATGTGCTGTAAGAGACCGCTTCTTGCCAAATTTCATGATTCTAGGTCAACGAGAAGTACCCTATAGGTTTTGATTCCCTTGTGAAATCGCAAAATATACGACATAAACGGTCATATCTTTTGATCGCGTTGACTTACAAGTTTGATTTTTTCACAGCTGAAAGAGACCGCAGACCCGAGTATTTGATACAAATTTCAACTTGTTACCTCTACGCGTTCCTGAGAAAAAAGGTCTTGACAGACAGACAGACGGACGGACAACAAAGTGATCCTATAAGGGTTCCGTTTTCGGTACGGAACCCTAAAAAACAATAAATTGATAGCTTATAGGTGTGAAATGTAACCAAAATATAAGATATTACAAAATACTGTAACAAAAATAAGCTTAAAGCAAACATCCTAAAAAGTGCGAATAAGTAACGAATGAATGTGTAAAACTAAAAAACAAGATTTTTTAATTTCTCTCTCTCCCTCCGTGGCTCTACAGCCCAAGATTGGGCCTTGCTCTCCTCCCACATATTTTTTAATTTGACTAATTAATGCACACTACCCCACAGAGGAGCACTACCCCAAGAGGAGCAAGATGAAGAAACAAAAGAGAGATATTATGAACTACTGGAAGACATATGACAAATCCCCAAGAAACTATTACAAAATCATCATTGGAGACATGAATGCGAAACTTGGGATGGAAATCCACTACATAGGAACAATAGGAAAGCACTCCCTGCACGACGAGAGAAACGAAAATGGAGAGATGTTTATTAACTTCGCTGCAAGTGAAAACTTGATGATCAGCTTCACATGTTTCCCAGACAAGAACATCTATAACGGCACTTGGAGGTCGCCGGCTGGTAGGACAGTGAACTAAATACGTCACGCTATTGTAGACAAGAGAGCAGCAAAGAGTATAACAAATGTCAAGTGCAGGAGACAGGAGGAGAAATTGTATAGTAACAACTTTCCTGTATTTCATTTTCCACGACTTTTCCGAATTTGGAAATGCTTATATTAAGGGATTCTCCAAGGATCATAAATGGGTACCATCAAACAATCAACGTTCCTACGGGTCCAACGGGTACAGGAATGTCAGAAAAATGTTGTAATGTTATTATCTTTAAGGGCTCTTTGCGATATGACCTTCATCAAAGAAATAAACG
Source organism: Phosphuga atrata (assembly GCA_944588485.1). Lineage (NCBI taxonomy): Eukaryota > Metazoa > Arthropoda > Insecta > Coleoptera > Silphidae > Phosphuga > Phosphuga atrata. Next base: position 62,983,110 of record OX155901.1, on the reverse strand, counting down.
TATAAGGTCAGGGGACCCCCCCTGACCGCATACGCATACTGACGTTTATACGTCCGCATACGTATATCAGGAACGAAGTTCCGCTTCCATCCCCTCTGCCTCGAGGACTTCCGCAATCCCACCGAACTCTCCTGGCGAGACAAAGTCGATTTCGCAGCGTAATCACAAGACTAAAGTTTTTATCTTGGAATATTTAGACTGTATCTATTTTATTGGCTACTATGAAAGGTGAGTGAACTAAGTATTTAAAATAAAGCCTATCGTCCACATGGATGGAAAGATTTGCGAAAATATCTGACATTTATGACAGATGACGTATGTGGTTGAGTAGTTGATATAGCTCAGTGGTGTCCAAACTGCGCTCGCAAGACAAATTGCAATGCGGCTTAAAATAGAACGGTTAATTTAATGAACAAATTCTAACTGAGCCTCATGGCAGGGTGCAATGCGGTCAAAAATTTAGTAAATAAATGAAAAACTAATTGTCACACTGGGGCAAAATAAGTTGAAATGCGGCCCTTGAAATGAAAATAAATTGAAACTTGTCTTGCGGCCCGCGGGCCGCAAGACAAGATCCAATGCGGCCCAAAACAAAACCGACAATTTTTTTCATTCATTTATTTCAAACAGCAACACTTGTGAGTACAAGTTTGCAAATTTCGCCACGCAAGCAGTTAGTTTGTAGATTTAGACTAAAATCCACCAAGTATTTAGTGTATAGACGAGATTATTATATTACATCAAAACTTGCAGTCGTAAACAATGTGCGAAAATAATCTAGTCTGTCATAAATGACATATGTGTAGTTGAGTATTTGATTTATATCAGGAGTGTCCAACTTGCGACGCAAGACCAGTTGCTATGGAAATCAAAATAGACCTTTTCATAGTTAAAATTTTCTTGTGCGCATGTGTCAATTTCCGCCATATTTTTCGGACACTTTTTGACGTATAACCAGTGAAATTAACAAAATGTGCCCGAAACTTTCATATTCCCGCCTTTTAAACTTGAAGGACGCGCATGCGCTTAACTAACCGTAAATAGGTCTATTATTTAGTCTGTTATAAATGACAGATGCCATATGAAGTTGAGTTACTAAGATAGTTACCGCTTGGAAACTAATTGCAAGTTTTAGCTAAAACTATCTAGTTTATAGATATTATTAAAGACTTAAGTCTTCAAACTTAAATGAAATTTTTGTAAGTCTTCGAATTAAAATTATTAAGCGATTTTCAACTGTCGATTGCTGAGTTACTAAGTAGTTACAGCTCGGAAACTAACTGCAAAGGTCTATTTTATTATTTTTAGTCATATAGTGAAATATGTCACTCTGCGAAAGAAACAGAGAGAGCACGCATTATAGAAATATGCACTGAGAGAAAGAAATAGGCGTATAACTTAACGTTTCAAAACATTTTCTCAATAGTTTTATTAATAACATTCAAAAATATTTTCATCTTCTTTATCTATTACTCCTAATTATTACGTTATATGTTCATTTGTAGAATGTGAAGTTGCAGGTGTGACCCCAGGCGAAGTCGCCCAACGAGTAGTCGAGAGGCTCAAAATTTGCGTGTTCGACGATGCGCACGGCTTCCTTGAACCCGTTGGTGAGCTGCACCAAATGCTTCTTGTCGTGGATGGTGTCGCAATTGACCGGTTTCGTGTCAAAGTACGGCAAATGTCGCGACGACAGTTTCTGGCTCATGTACAAAAACCCACGCAACGTTTTCGACCACAGCTCGAAGAGTTGTAACTTTGTTAGATCGTCGAAATTTGAGTTATTTTGTTGCTTAAAATCCTAAAAATAATTAATTTCATTCAATGATGATGAGTGTGTGACCTTTAAGATCGATTCCCATATGCGCGACACAGCTACGCGACGTCGTGCGACATTGCCTGTCAAATAATGATTACATTGTTTTAAATGGACACATCGCGTAGCAATACTGAGAACGTGCCCTTTTAAAACAATGTAATCATTATTTGACAGGCGATGTTGCGTCGCGTAGCTGAGTGTCGCGTATATGAGAATCGGCCTTTACGCGTCAAACTTATTTGATGGCAAGGTTAGGTTAGATTAAAAGATGGTATCGCGAAATCTACGTTATATGTATTCCTACTAATTTTGAGATGCTGAATCGATTAGTGAAGTCTCTGTGATGATCCGTTTAAAAGTTATGACATTTTGAAATCGTCGGAAATTTATTTGCTAAAATTGTTATTTATCGAGTTATTAAAAAATTTCAAAGCTTTGCAGAAAGTGCTTTTCCTGACGGTTACAAATATGCTAATTGCATTTTGCTAGCTGCTCCCAATCGCGAAATACGATGTAATAAACGTTGGAAAATCGCTAGAAATTTTGGAATTTGACGTTATTTCCGTTACAAAAAAAGTTCTCTTAAGCACCTACAGTAGTTTTACTTCAATTTTTCAGTATTGAAATGTCATAATTTTGAAACTGTCAAAGAGCGACATCTATGTAGTTATGACTTAACCTAACCTTATTTCCGTCAGCCAACGTCATTTCTGTTTGAAAATAGAATTGAGTCGCGCCGGTACTTACGTATTAACGCCGCAGCGAGAGGTCGCGCTGCCGCGCGATATGTGGTCTGGGTTTATCTGCACTAATATAACCTAATCTATCCCTTATCCAATATTTTTTCCTAGATATGTGGTTTGGATTTATCTGCTCTAACATAACTTAATCTAACCCTTATCCAATATTTTTTCTTATTTCGGATCTAGAAGTCGCGTTACCGCGCGATATGTGGTCTGGATTTATCTGCTCTAACATAACCTAATCTAACCTGTTCGCGCTAATTTTAATAAATCTATATTTTAATTCAAACATTTAAATCGATTTCGGCACGGATTAACAGAAGGGGAAAGGTGTATCGACCTGGGCCGAAATCGCGCGATTTACTTATCAATTTACTGCGCGAATTTATATGATTCGGCAGTATGCTTCGAGTGTGAGAAGCGTAATGACAAGAATCGAAGCGCGAACCAAGCTTGACCGACACGTGCACGCGTTATTCAGTTTAGAGTTTCAAATTAACCAGGGGTGTGATCACGAGCCCAAAGGGCTGAAGCGGCATCTGGAAGACAACAATTTTAAGGGAATCTCTCCACTTACTATCCCCATTTCCTCCCTTAAAAAAGGCGCCGGAAGGACGATCACACGTGGCGGAGACGCGAGCAGCCCTAACAGGTAAGTGATTAGACCAGCCCTGTATTTTGTTTGAAAATTTTGATTTTCGTGAGACACGGCCCAAACACGGGAACCACGGTTATCCAATATTTTTTCTTATTTCGGATCGAGAGGTCTAGCTACCGCGCGATATGTGGTCTGAATTTATCTCCACCATTATAACCTAATCCAACCAAATATGTAGGCGTTAGTACGTAAGTATCGTCGCGCCTAAAGAAGTTTTACTTCAATAATTTGTCTTTAAAACCTAATATTGAATAATTTGATATATTACTTGTACATTTTTCAAAGCTTCTCCAACGATTTCCTTTTCAGGACTGGCTGAAAACTGCGCGACGAACTTCCCCAAGTCAAACTCTGGATACCGCATCCGTTTCTGCAGCATTTTCCGCAAGTAGCTGACTTTGGCCTCAAACTTTTTTGTCTTAGACGCGTCCGCGGCGTATTCAACAACTTCGATTGCAGGCTGCACGTCAATATCTTTCTTGTCGTAAACGGTTTTGGTGAGTTTAACTTTCTCCTCGCCGTGCTTACCAGTTGATTTCTGAACGTCCAACAAACCGAAACTGAAGCTATCGTCCACTTTCGCCGTCGTCAATTTTTCGGTTTTCATCCCAAAAATCTTTTTTAAAAGCGTTATCTCTTCATCGTGCTTCGATTCACGACATTCAGTATCAAATAAATCATCGTTGATAGCTTTAGTAAGTTTTGGGTTCTTACGCTCAGTTACATTTTCATTTAAACTCTTGAAATTTCCATCCTTTTTCTTATCCTCTGCTTTATTCTTCTTCTTCTCCGTCTCTATCTGTTCTTCTGGCTGATACTTCATCGACAATTCGTTCAAATAAGTTAACTGCGTCCTGGTCGTTTCATCCAGCTTTCCTCCCAAAATCTTTTCTTCCGACGTTTTTGACGCCTTCCTTCCAGTCGCTCCCTTCCTCAGCGTTAACGCTTTGTTTTCTTTGGGTTCATCACACCCTTCCATACTATTCAAGACCGTTATGGCATCCCTCCAGAAATCTTCATGAAGGGTAGTGTCTTGACAAGGCTGCCGCAACATTTTCTTAACGAAATCCACTTCGTGCGACGCATTTACACTATCGAAGATATTGTCGAAGAATATACAAAAATCTGACGTATCACCGCAAATACTTCCTGCAAAACAAAAAATTACTTTCTTGATTAAGATTTTGTTGTGATTTTACCAGTTTCTTTAAGCATTTGGCCGATGGTATAGCTGAAGACTTTGGCGGCGGCGGTGGTCGAATTCCGCGGGTCTTGGAAATGGTAGTTTCTGAAGGCTGAAGTAACGTTGCTGGCGTTCAAAGTTTTCGTGATGTCTGTATACGAAGCCCGCAGGATCTTGCTCTCGGCCACGAAGAAGACATCCTGCGACACGAAGAATGCGTGCAGTTCCCTCAACAGCCACGAAGGATCGATTATGTGCACAATGTCACGTTGACAGCCAAAATCGTACAGAATTGGACCATCCATTTTTGACTCCTATTCAAATTCTATCAATTTTGACACGTAAATAATTTGTTTTAACATCCTTACAGATCCAAGTGCTTTGACGATCTTCATCATTTCCGGCGTCCCTGAAGAAACAGTGGCGCAAACTCGCAGATCGCAATAGAACAAATCATGGATATAAGCTAAAATAGCGTGAGCAACTTTAGCAGTGTCAGTGCTGTCATAATAACAGACGGTTCCGATGAATTGGTGACGGCACAAGTTGAAGAATTTGACGTCAAAGATCAAACAATTCTGCGGCGAAGCTTTGTAGCCGCCCAGTGGCGTCAGCTTCTTCACCTCCGACACTCTGACGCTCTCAAACGCCAAAATTACGTTGCGGTATGACGGATGGAGGCATCTCGCGAACGCCTGTAACGTCGTGAAGATGATTTTGTTCATGATTTTCGTCCTCGAGTCTTTCATATTGAATAACCACTAAAAACAAACAAAAAAAGGTTAAAATCTTAGATTATACATAATTTTGATGTTTTAATGCGATTTAACAGTCACAAACTTGAAATGTGATATTGAAAAATATTTTATTAACTCCTTTTGTAAGAAAGTGGTAACTTCGTAGGGAGGACGTTTTTATGTTAAAACAAAATTTCGATTGATCTCAACAACGTTTCGTTCGTGATTCCGTGAGGAGTTAATACAATATTTTTGAATTAATAAAGACGAAACGTTGCTGACTAAAACGTTGTTAATGTTGTTGACGAAACGTTGGAGAGAAAGGAGTTACACCGGCAGAAGATGCGACAATACCGGGCAAAGGTCAAAGCCCCACAGTTGAACAAGCGTGGCCCAAAGTAGGCCTATTCGAAAGAAGTAGAAAGACGAAACGTTGATGAGTTAAATCTCAATTTGGTTTTAACATAAAAACCTCTTCCCTACGAAGTTAAACAACAATATTGAAATGTGATTTTAACCTCAAAATTTAAATTACGTCAAAATTGACAAGAATAAACTTATTTTCTGCAAAACTTAACAGTTTAAACTCACCAGAACAACTTTAACTATTTTCAGAAATTAAGTAGCAATCTATTTAAGATCTCTTACAATTTGCACAAAACTCTGTTTTTTGTTTCTACAACACCCTGTATATGTAATAACGGTAGTGTGAAAATAATCTTAGCTGTGTGAGTGCGGTTGTGTGTTGTAATTGGTGCGGTGTAAACGAACTGTCAAACTGACGTTTACCTTGAAGCATTCGACCATGACGTTTTTCAAAAAGCGTTTTATTTTCTACGTTCTCTTTTTATTTATCAATTTCACCGTTGAAACGATTCAAACAAACAATTAAAATTCAAGTGAGTAGATAAACCCGCAATTCCACACCAAGCGCCCTGTTTCCAGGTCAATTTAACTCGCATACACTAAACAAACACCTGCCACATTTTGTTTGAATGCTCTATTTTTATAGCTAACTAAGATGTACTTAAAGTTGTTTCTCCTCGTACTTAAAATCAAACTGATCGTAACTGACTGCGGCTGTCAATTAAACAGAGACTCGACTTGTGAAAACCGAAAACTCACAAACGTCTACACGAAATCATCTAACAATAATCAAAACTTCCGTCACAACATGATCCTCATCAACACCGCCACCTTCGAAATGGGAACCGACAAACCCATCTTCGAAACTGACTACGAAGGTCCAATAAGAAACAAAACCGTTGATAGCTTTTACTTAGACAAATACGAGGTTTCCAATGAAGAATTCCACAGGTTTGTAGATTCCTTGGTGAACTTTATAAAACCTTTGATCCCCCTTTGTCTTTGTCTAACCGTCTTTGTCTCAGGTTTGTAGAAGAAACCAATTACGTAACTGAGGCTGAGAGGTTCGGAGATAGTTTTATCTTCGAAATGTTGGTGGATGAGTCCGAACGGGATAAATACAAGGATTTTAGGGCTGTGCAAGCTCCGTGGTGGATCAAAATGAAAGGCGTTACTTGGAAACATCCACAGGGGCCAGAAAGTAATGTTAATGGTAATTATTACAAGAAAACTTAACGTCTTGACTCAACGTCTTGAATTTTTTCCGGTGAATTGAACAAAAAAATTGTTCTTTTTAGACTAGCTTTATAAAGGTACGCCCCCGCAGGGGGCGGCTGTAGGTGCGTTTTAAATTTTTCACTTTTTCTTCAAAAACCTCGTTCCTCTTGCGGGAAATTGTCATTTTCTGTTGTAAAACTAAAGGGGCCTTCGACCCGTGTTTGTCTGCCGCTCGCAAGTCCCACACGGCGTCCTCCAGGTGCCAAAAACAGGAGATCGTTTCTAGCACCTTTTAGTAGCAGTTCTGGTCCGCGGCTCGATTTTTTTACTGTGTCATATTGCCGCGTCGATTTCACGTTTTTTGACGACATGCGGAAAAGTACGCGACCGTCGGTTCACCCGGTGTGGCAGAAAATGTAAGCAAAAAAAATCCAGTCATCACATCTGTGCGCCGTGTCTCCAAACCGGTTCTTTCGATGCGAGATGTTTACCCGCAACAGGCGGTGGAAGAATCTGAGACCTGCGGCATCCTATTCCCGCTCTGGGTCAATTTTAACACAAAAATCGAAAAAACGCGGTGTTTTTTTCATCTAATTTGCGGGGATCGCTCTCCTGGTACACCTAACAGCCGGATCGGGACCGGACCGGCACCAATCGATTCGGCATGGTGCCTTTTAGTTTGTTTTGGAGTTTAATTGCGATGGCGCGCCGGATGGCGCCGGGACGCCTGAAAAACCATGTTTTGCAGACGTGCGCGAGATTCCTCCGGGATTCGCTAAATTAAAGAGCAAGGCGTCGCGGTGGCGGTTTCTAAATAGAGAAGGAAAGGGTCCATAAGGTGATAGGAACGCCGCAGCGCTCGATCACATTTGGGGGTCTCGACGCCCGTCCAAACTCGAAACGAATTTTTCAAAATTGAGCAAATTGAAACCTTCAATATTCGGTGAAAAGTTTTAGAATTGTATTGCTCTTTTCAGGGATTATAGCCGCACGTGTCTACTTTCGAACGACACCTCTCTCGGCGAATTACACCTCCGGGGACGTACTGCAGGCCCCAATTCGCAAAGTCACTTTTTTTCACCGCTTCAAACGGAATCGCGAAAAAGAAAAGTTACACTTCCCGTCTGAGAAGTGCATGCCCGGTGAAAAGGCCAACAGTATGGCATTTGAATTTCTCAAATCCATCAAGGGATTCGCTCCAGGTCAAAAAAACTACGACCATTGCTTGTTTATACTATTGAAATTTCCTTCTTATTTCGGATCGAGAGGTCGCGCTGCCGTGCGATATGTGGTCTTCATTAATCTCCTAATCTAACCTTCCATTTTGTTCAAATCTGTAGCCCAGGTGGCGTTTTTTACGCGCCACTGGAGGTTTTATGTCAATTTTCGTTAGTTTCAATTGTGGCACGGGGGGCGCTGAACGGTTCATGCCTCATATCCAAGTTTAACCGATTTGTCTTTTGGGTAAAACAGGAGATCCGTGCATGTAGTGCAAGCTAAATTATTTTAATTTTTTTTTTCTTATTTTGGATCGAGAGGTCACGCTACCGCGCGATATGTGGTCTAGATTTATCTGCTCCTGTATAGCCTAATCTTACCTTTAACGTTACCATGGTTAAAATCGGGGTTAATCTGCGTTAAGAATCATGACATGTATAGGCAAAACACTGTACGAATAATGCGCATGCGCATTGGGGCATAACACAAGGGCGTAGGGAAAATAAATTCGAAGGGGGTATATAAAAATTGTTGAAATATACTAATCGAGTAAGGCGTCTTCCCTGAACTAAAAAGGGGTCAAAAAATCTAGATTTTTTGAAAACTAAGAAAAATTGTCTAAAAATGCGGTTTACGTCTTGAATTTTTTCCGGTTAATTTAACAAAAAATTAGGTTTTTTTAGACGAGCTTTATAAAGCTCCGCCCCCGCAGGGGGCGGCTTTAGGTGTATTTAAAGTTTTTCACTTTTTCTTCAAAAACTCCGTTCTTCTTGCGCGTCGAAACGGAAAATTGTCATTTTCTGTTGTAAAACTGAGCGGGCCCTCGAGCCGTGTCCGTCTGCCGCTCGCAAGTCCCACACGGCGTCCTCCAGGTGCCAAAAACAGGAGATCGTTTCTAGCTCCTTCGAGGAGCAATTTTGTTCCGCGGCGCGATTTTTTTACTGCGTCCTCTTGCCGCGTCGATTTCACGTTTTTTGACGTCATGCGGAAAAGCACGCGACCGTCGGTTCACCCGGTGCGGCGGAAAATTTAAGCTAAAAAAAAACGTTTTTTTCATCACTGTTGTGGACGCCGTTCTCTTGATAGAAGAGCTCCGTGTCTCCAAACCGGTTCGTTCCGGATGTTTACCCGCAACTGGCGGTGGAAGAATCTGGTACCTTCGGCATCCTGCTCCCGCTCTGGGTCAATTTTAACACAAAAATCGGAAAAACGCGGTGTTTTTTTCACCTAATTTGCGGGGATCGCTCTCCTGGTATACCTAACAGCCGGATCGGGACCGGACCGGCACCAATCGATTCGGCATGGTGCATTTTAGTTTGTTTTGGAATTTAATTGCGATTGCGCGCCGGATGGCGCCGGGACACCCGAAAAACCATGTTTTGCAGATGTACGCGAGAATCCTCCGGGATTCGCCAAATTAAATAGAGAAATTAAATAGAGAACGAAAGGGTCTATAGGACGATAGGAACGACGCACCGCTCGATCACATTTTGGGGGTCTCGACGCCCGTCCAAACTCGAGACGAATTTTTCAAAATTGAGCAAATTGAAACCTTCAATATTCGGTGAAAAGTTTTAGAATTGTATTGCTCCTTTCAGGGATTATAGCCCCACGTGTCTACTTTCGAATGACACCTCTCTCGGCGCATTACACCTCCGGGGACGTTCCGCAGACCCCAATTCGCAAAGTCACTTTTTTCACCTCTTCAAACGGAAACGCGGAAAAGAAAATTTACATTTCCAGTCCGACAAGTGCATGCCCGGTGAAAAGGCCAACAGTACGGAGTTTGAATTTTTTAAATCCATCAACGGATTCGCACTCCAGGTTCAAAAAACTACGACCATTGCTTGCCGTTGAATTGCCAATTTACACTTACAGCTGATCATTTTGACACTATTTCCGCTCAGGTTATGTGCAAATGTCATTGTTGAAGTTTACCCGTTTATGAATATTCGTGTGCTTGTTTATACTATTGATATTTTTTTCTTATTTCGGATCGAGAGGTCGCGCTACCGAGCGATATGTGGTCTTATTTGATCTTCTCCTAATCTTACAATAATTTAACCATCCATTTTGTTCAAATTTGTAGCTACGGTGGCGTTTTGTACACGCCACTGGATGTTTTATGTCAATTTCCGTTAGTTTGAATTGTCGCACAGAGGGCCCTGAATGACTGATCCTCTTAACGCATATTAACCATCTTGTCTTTTTACGTTAGTTCTAATTTTTGCCGCGGCTTACATGCACGGTTCTCCGGTTTAGCCGTCTTTTGTTTCAGAAATTATGAACCATCCAGTAATTCATGTGTCATGGAATGATGCCGTGGCGTTTTGCAACCATTATGGGAAGAGATTGCCTACAGAGGCGGAATGGGAAATGTCCTGCCGAGCTGGGCTACGTCAAAAACTTTATCCATGGGGTAACAAATTGATGCCGAAGGATAAACATTGGTGTGCAAATTTTCAGCAAATTGTTAATAAATTCAATCCATAACTCCCTTTCAGGGCCAACATTTGGCAGGGCGAATTCCCAGAAGTGAATACTGCAGAGGACGGGTTTGTCTCGACGTGTCCGGTCGATGAGTTCCCGCCGAACAAGTTTGGGTTGCACAATATGGCCGGAAATGTTTGGGAGTGGACACAAGATGATTGGCTCGATAGTCAGGTTAGGTTAGATTTAGAAAAATTAATGACAAATGCGACAAAGGTTATGGCTCCTCTACACTATGGCCCATCTTGAGCCACTGTGAGCCATCACCATTGTGTAGAGGGGTAGATGGCCTGTAGTGGCCTAATGGCTCCTCTACACTATGGCCCATCTTGAGCCACTGTGAGCCATCACCATTGTGTAGAGGGGTAGATGGCCTGTAGTGGCCTAATGGCTCCTCTACACTATGGCCCATCTTGAGCCACTGTGAGCCATCACCATTGTGTAGAGGGGTAGATGGCCTGTAGTGGCCTAATGGCTCCTCTACACTATGGCTCATCTTGAGCCACTGTGAGCCATCACAATTGTGTAGAGGGGTAGATGGCCTGTAGTGGCCTAAGTTGTGGATTATGGAGATGGTGATGGCCATGGATGGCGTTGGGAGCGTTCCGACTACACACATCAAAAGAGGCCAGCATGCGCAAGTAAGCTACGCAGTGGCTAAAGTGGCATGTCCACACCATGGGCCATCATTATTTCCTTTATCGCACGCTTATCAGTACCTGATGTCATGATAACACTGATTTTAGTAATTATTATTTAGAGATATTTTCAATTCAAAATTTGAAATTAATTTTTATCAACGATGTATGGCCCATTCATGCACATCTGGAACGGTCCATCTAGATGGATCACTGTGTGGATGCGTCCATTCGGGCCATGATAATGGTGACCATCGTGATGGCCCACAGTGAGCCATAGTGTAGAGGAGCCATTAAAGAAAAGGAAATATGTGACAGAAAAAGGTAAAAAAGTAGTAAGAGTGCTCATAGATATAGGCAACCTAATATACGCATTGTGCGCATGCAAGACACATAGGCGTAGACACATAAATTTGAAGGGGGTAGATAAAAATTGTTTAAAATTGTTAACTTAATTATTATTAATAATAATAATTGTTAACTTATACTATTGAATTTCTTTCTTATTTCCGATCGAGAGGTCGCGCGATATGTGGGCTTGATTGATCTTCACCTAATATAACCTAATCTAACCATAATCTAAACATCCATTTTGTTCAAATCTGTAGTTAAGGTGGCGTTTCTTACGCGCCACTGGAGGTTTTATGTTAATTTCCGTTAGTTTGAATTGTGGCACGGGGGCGCTGAACGTATGAGCTGCATACTCTTACTACATTTCAACCCAGAAAAAAGACAGTTTGTCTCGATGTGGCCAGAAATGTTTGGGAGTGGACAAAAGATGATTGGCTCGATAATCAGGATTGGTTAGGTTTAGAAAAAATAATGTCAAATGAGACAAAGGTTAAAAAAAATTACAAATTTGACAGCAAAATTACATGTTTTGACATGTCATGTTTGTCTCGGTGTGGCCAGAAATGTTTGGCAATGGACACAAGATGATTGGCTCGATAGTCAGGTTACGTTAGGTTTAGAAAAATTATGCAATGACAGTATTTATTTTTTGCGTTGAACGCGCGATTTTTGAACCGAAAAGCGGCGCGCGACTCACCGTTACCAGGCAACGATTCAACACTCTACAAGTAAGGTCGAAAGGTCTTAATGATTTTTCGCTAACTCTACTGGTTCAAAAGTTAGGTTATGACAATATTGACTGCAACTATAATTTTGAGCTCGAATAACTTTTGAACCAGTAGAGTTAGCGAAAAATCATTAGAGACCTTTTTTGTAGAGCGTTAAATTTCCTACAAGAATATGTATCTTCCCCACCATGGGGACCGCCAATCCAGACCGGGCCCGGGAGCCATACGGCCTATTCCGGGAATATCCCGGCCATGTTTGAACTGGCGGTGGGACAACGACAGCGTGCCACTTCACCGTCGATGAATGGATGAAAACCTGGAAAGAACTTCCAGGGCTAAGGCAGTCCAAAGTGATGCTGGGATCTTTTAACCAGAAAAGAACAAAAGCTTGCCTGAAATTAAGCAGGAACAAGCTTGGAATTCTGACAGGAGACAGCAGACTTAGGAAACATATCAATGCCCTGGGCCTAGAGGAGGATGACCACACATGATCCACATGACCCACAGATGAGGATCTGTGGTTCAGCAGAGGAAACCATACATCTGCTCAAAGACTGCGGAGCATTACTCCGCAAGAGACAGATGTGCCTCGGGGCTCACTGCTTGAACACAGAGGAGCTGCAGGCCTTGAATCCCACCCAGATCCTTTAATTCCTAAAGGAATCAGGATTAGAGGAGGCGCTCTAAATGGGTAAGTACACTAACGCTTGGAGGAGGAGGGTGGGGTACAATAGATCTATAAAGGTCGTAAGTACACCAACGCTTGGAGGAGGAGGGTGGGGTACAATAGATCTATAAAGGTCGCAGTACAAGTCGTCACCACCATATCTACAATCTACTTCACTGTCGCCCCCTTCTGACGAGACCCCTTGACCTCTACCTGGCTAGCGACCACTCTCCCCACGAATGGGTCCTTCTCCACGAATGGGTATCAGTGCCAGGGTGGTAGGGCATCCCATTACCCGTGGTTCCAGTGTTAACCGACTTACGTCGGTAACCTTGACTAGTAACGGTCGAGGACACTTAGGCTTGTCGCACACTGGCTCCGCTCGTCTCCGCTTAGCTCAGCCTTTCAGCCAAGAAAAATATAAAACCTCTATTTTTAAATAGAAACGCACATACTGCGTCCGCTCAGCTCAGCTTGGCTCCGTTCTGCTCCTCTCCGCTCCTTATCCTCTGTTTGTGAAGAATACTAGGCCGGAGGTCGGATGCTGGCGGATGGTTCACAGAGGCGCAACACTAACGTTTTCGTATATGCGCTAAGGCATTTATGCAACCAAGATAGCATCACCTATTTAACTCTCCCGGTGGAGATGTGAGAGGGGATTGAGTGTGTGGAAAAGTGACGTAGCTGAGCGGATGCAATGCGTGGAAAAATGACGAAGCTGAGAGAAGCGGACCCGATCGGATCTGATGTGAGCTGAGCGGAGCGGATCCAGTGTGCGACAAGCCTAAAGACACCTGAGAACGTCTGCACTCAGGACACCTTGGTACATTGGCACCGGCCTGCGTACGTCAATACTTAGTACATTTGCTTACGTCAGCACTAGGATCCTGCGTACGTTTCTCCTGCGTTGTCTCGCCCTCGGGAAGCATCTTTTGCACAATTTATTGTGATCGGGTAGCCCCCACGAGGCTCCCTGGCCGAACCCTGTGCAGTGGAAGGAACGAACTTATCTTATTATTTGTCAACGCCCTAAAAAAAGTTGCTAAAAAACATGATTACAATCACGTGACAAACACGTGATTAATGGACGACCCCTTTCCGTAGTCTCGACTTCACGTGTCGAAGGTATTTCTTAATCGAAAGATTCCCAAGGAATATTATATACGTATTCCGATTAATTTTGGGACGCTGAATCGATTGGTGAAGAGTAGAAGTCTCTGTGGTAAATCGTTCTAAAGTTACGACGTCGTGAAATCTTCTGAAAATGCGAAATGCTCTACTGCGAAGAAATGTATATCTTGTACATTTGTAACTTTAGAGCGAAATAAACTAGAAAATCGTTTTCAGCGCTTCGATTTCCTTGGGGTAAACCGAAAAAAATCACGACAAAATTTTACAAAAAATTCTTCAAAGAAAATTTTCCATCATTTCGGTCGAAAAAAAGTGCTTTTTCGGTTTTTCTCGATTTTCTCGAGAACGGTAAACAGCAGCGAAATCATTTTCGGCACACGGAAACTACTCGACAAGACGAACAAGTCGATGTGTAAATTGTCCAGATAGATTCAAAAATTCGTGGACAAATTTCAAACTGAAATTTACCCGTTTCTCAAATTTACAAGTCAAAAAAAGATAATCAAAAACAGATTGCGGCATCGTTTTCAGGAGGTCATTTCCCTATCAAAACACTCAGATTGTCCGCGGGATATTCATCACTTTCAAAGATCTCTACTCGAGCGGCGAAATTTCTTAAAAATGTCTTCAATTTTAGCAAGCGATAGTGAATGAAAGGTGCTGGCGAAATATAATTTGCCTATTCGTAATCAGCAGCAAAAATGCTTTCAGAAACCTTTTTAAATTTTGGTGTAACTTAAAAAATAACGATTTTGGCAAAATCGATTTCCTCGCATTTCGTCGTTTCCGCAGTCTCGACCTCACGTGTCGATGCTATTTCTTAATCGAAAGCTTTCTACGGAATATTATATACGTATTCCGACTAATTTTGGGACGCTGAATCGATTGGTGAAAACTAGAAGTCTCTGTGGTAAATCGTTCAAAAGTTACGACGTCGTGAAATCTGCCGAAGATGCTCTACTGCGAAGAACTGTATATCTTATTTATTTGTAACTTTAGAGCGAAATAAACTAGAAAATCGTTTTCAGCGCTTCGATTTCCTTCGGGTAACCCGAAAAAAATCACGACAAAATTTTACAAAAAATTCTTCAAGAAAATTTTCCATCATTTCGGTCGAAAAAAAATGTGCTTTTACGGTTTTTTTCAATTTTCGCGAGAACGGTAAACAGCAGCGAAATCATTTTCCGCACATAGAAACTATTCGACAAGACGAACAAGTCGATGTGTAAATTGTTCAGATAGATTCAAAAATTCGTGGACAAATTTCAAACTGAAATTTACCCGATTCTCAAATTTACAAGTCGATATCTCCGAAACCGTTGCAGATAATCAAAAACGGACTACGGCATCATTTTCAGAAGGTCATTTTCCTATGGATACACTAAATTTGTCGGCGGGGAATTCACGACTTTCCGAGATCTCCACTAGAGCGCCGAAATTTCATAAAAATGTCTTCAATTTTTGCAGGCGAAAGTGAACCGAAAGAGCTAGTAAAAAAAAGCATATCTGTAATCAGCAGCAAAAATGCTTTCAGAAACGTTTTTAAATTTTGCTGTAACTCGAAAAATAACGATTTTGGCAAAATCGATTTCCTCGCATTTCGTCGTTTCTGCAGTCACGATCTCACGTGTCGATGGTATTTCTTAATCGAAAGCTTCCCATGGAATATTATATACGCATTCCGACTAATTTCGGGACGCTGAATCGATTGGTGAAGACTAGAAGACTCTGTGGTAAATCTTTCAAAAGTTACGGCGTCATCAAATCTGCCGAAAATGCGGCATTGATAATATTAGCAAAGAAATGATCAACAATGGGGGAAATACCATCATTAAAGAAATAATGCAGCTGTTCCAAATAATCCTCCAAGAAGAACGAATTCCAGAAGAATGGAGGACCAGTATAACTGTACCAATCTTCAAGAAAGATGCAAAAAAAGAACCCAAGTACTACCGTGGCACTACACTGCTTAGTGCAGTGCTCAAAATTTTCACAAAAATATTAGCCGAGAAAATCGAAGTTGCCGTGGGAAGCTGTGAAGAACAGCAGTGATTGCGCAAAAATAGATCAACAATATATAAATATAATACTAGTACAATAATAATCAACAAATTGAATTTGACAAACCCGTCTACTTATGTATGGTGGACTTCATGTTAGGTTTTGTACTAAAACCTCACCACTAGAGATGAGCATGGGACGAGTTTCTCGTCCCAGATCCCATCCCGTGGGACGTATCACTGTCACTGTCCAAATCCCATCACTTTTTCGTCCCACTGTCCCATCCCACAAACTTAAAATTTTCGTCTCATCCGATCCCGGTCGCGCGGCCCTTCTCATTCATCCCATTTTTCCTATACAGCAGACTTTCTTTTCGGTTTTTCGACAATGAGTAATTCTTTTTCGTCGCAAACGGATCGGAAGATTTTTCAGGACCTACATCGTTATCCCAGAAATCTCCAGAGCTGGACATGTATTAAATAAATGTTCAATCTAATCGTTAAAATTTTGAAAAACAAAGCTGCATCATTTTCATGGATAAAATAGGACTTTTCTTAAAATGGGGGGTTTGGGGGGTTTAAAAAGTTGCTAAAATACATCACGTGATTAATGGACGACCCGTTAGGTTAGTTTATTTAGAAAAATTAATGACCAATGTGACAGAAAAATGACAGTTTGTCTCAACATGTCCAGTCAATGAGTTTCTCCCAAACAAATTTGGGTTGCATAATATGACCGGAAATGTTTGGGAGTAGACACAAAATGATTGGCTCGATAGGTAAGTTAAGGATTTAGGACAGGTTTTGCCACGAAACCTCCCCTAATCGTGGCTCGCCAGCCACGTTAAAAAAACTGTAAGGGCTCCCTACACTTGTGTAAGATCAAGACACCAAGCACAAGTGTAGGCAGTGGGAGGAGGCCCAGGTCCAAATAGGACTGTAGCGCCACGAAGAGAGATTTAGGATAGGTTAGGTTAGATTTACAAAAATTAATAAGAATGAGACAAAGGCTAAAAAAAATGATAAATGACAGTTTGTCTCGACGAGTATGGTCGTTGAATTCCTGCCGAACAAGTTCGTGTTGTTATTAAGGTTATTGTATCCTCCTTTGTATTTATGTATCTTGTAAAGCTATTAAGGTCGGTTTCCATATGCGCGACACTCGTGCGACACATATGCGCTACGCGACGTCGTGCGACATCACCTGTCAAATAATGATTACATTGTTTTAAATGGGCATGCCGAGTAGCTGTCGCGTAGCCATAGTGAGAACGTGCCCATTTAACCCCTTGACATACGAATAAATTGACGTTGACGTGTCCAAATACATGTGATCTTATCAGATATACTTGACGTCTTAGAGAAGTCATTGTATATCAAGGGGTTAAAAAAATGTAATCATTATTTAACAGGCGATGTCGCGTAACGTCGCGTAGCCAATAGCGTCGCTAGGGTCGGTCAATTGGGCGAATACCCGGGGCCCACGAGCTAGGAGGGCAATGAGGATGTAGCCCCCCCATTTTTTTTGAGGACCCCCCCCCTATCTTTTATATTAATATATTATATTTCTTCTATACATATGTTCCTTTCTTGTATATATTAAAAATTAAAGAATTTATTTGTTTATTCATTTTATTTATTTACTGGGGGGCCCACCTCAAAATATATGCCCGCGGCCTCAAAATCGCAAGAAAGCTATGAGAATGCTATGTATATGAGAATCGGCCTTTAAGGTTATTGTATCTCAGCTTTTGCCACTTAATATTTCTACTGTTCTTTATTTCTGTTTATTGTACTTTTAGGAGTTGAAGGTGAAGAAAGGTGGATCGTACTTGTGTCACCAGAGCTATTGCTGGCGGTACCGATGCGCTGCGAGATCTCACAATTCGAAAGACACTTCAGCAGGAAACCTTGGCTTCCGGTGTGCAGCAAACGCTAACTAACAAACGCCTCGACAAAATCAAACGGGAGATCTCACTTGCGTCCATATATCCGATAAATTACCAAATTGCATTTTTCGCAAGGCTGCTGAATGCAATTTGGTAGTTTGGCAGTGTTACTATATTACAGGAAAAAATTAGTTACTAAATCTGTACTTAAACACTCGAAATGATCCTGCCTAATGAAACGTCTTCCAGAAATAGTTTAAGGGAATAAGTTAGTCGACTAGAAATATTTTTTGTTCATTCAAATATAAGAGTTAACCCCTTAACATACAATGACGTCTTTAAGACGTTATGTATATATGATAAGAAGTCTTGTACAAGACTAGACAGACAAGACTAGACAGACAAGACTAGACAGACAAGACTAGACAGACAAGACTAGACAGACAAGACTAGACAGACAAGACTAGACAGACAAGACTAGACAGACAAGACTAGACAGACAAGACTAGACAGACAAGACTAGACAGACAAGACTAGACAGACAAGGCTAGACAGACTAGACTAGACAGACTAGACAGACAAGACTAGACAGACAAGACTAGACAGACAAGACTAGACAGACAAAACTAGACAGACAAGACAAGACTAGACAGACAAGACAAGACTAGACAGATAAGACTATCTCATATATACATGATAATAATATATATATATATATATATATATATATATATATATATATATATATATATATATATATGTTACGGTAAAAGTACAAAATTGGAAAATGTGAACATTTACCGGTATATGTACACATCTACCAATGTGATAGGTAAATGTGAGTTTAAATCTGATATCAGCTTTATATATCTACTTTTACCGGAAAATGTTTACTTTTTTTGTGTTACAATATCACGTGTGTCTTGTTGGACAGCCCATGCGTTGTGTATGTTAATGTAAACCTCTAGCAATTGCCAACAACATAATGCATATATGCACATTTGCCGGAAATAATTGGTAAATGTAAGTTGAACTCACATTTACCAACCATGAAGGTAAATGTGTACATATACCGGTATATGTTCACATTTACCTAACTACGCACTTTTACCGTAACATATACATGATAATAACATTATATATACATAAGATCACATGTATATGGACATGTCAACGCGCATTTTATTCGTATGTCAAGGGGTTAAAGTCGATTCCCATATGCGCGACACTTAGCTACGCGACGTCGTGCGACATCGCCTGTTATATAAAGATTACGTTGTTTTTAAATGGGCACGTCGCGTAGTGTGAGAACGTGCCCATTTAAAACAATGTAATCATTTGACAGGCGATGTCGCGTATTCGAGTGTCGCGTCTATGAGAATCGGCCTTTAAATTATACGTAGACATTGAATATGATTGGTGGATTGGAACAGTGTAGTGACACTTGCCTTATTTGAATTGCAAAATGTATCGTGTTTCTCTTATATTTGAATGGATGGTAGAAAATTATAAATTTCAGGGTGAAAATTGTATAAAAACACATTTTTTTATCAATTAAACAATATATATTTAAAAAATAACATTCTTGGAGAAAACAAATAACACATCAAGTTTCTTCAAACCTTAAAATTATCTAACAGAACTCCTGGCAATGAAACGAGTGCTGCTTTAATTCTCAACATTGATATTTCATAGGAGTCATTGGAAGCCTTGCTGACAAGAAACTGCAGACATTTATAGAGCAGAAACACGCCCAGAGAGCGCATCGACCACTTGATGCCCATGTTGATCAGTTTGGAAGAGAGAGATTGCGGTGGAATCACAAGCAATTGCTGCACAAACGGCCTTTGGTCATGCAAGAACAGTCTTCTGATACCCGGGGTATGTCCTATACCCACTACAGCTACTATTCTCAGCACTGAATCATTCGGACTTGCACCAGGTACTAAAAACAAAAAAATTATTAACCTTAAAATTGATAAACCATTAAATTGAGAAACTCAATAGTTCAAAACAAGAGTAATAGAGCTTTTTACGGTTAGTTAAGCCCATGCCCGCCCGCCTTATTTAAAAGACGGGAATAAGTTTTAATTAATTAAAAAATTAATAAGACGGGGTAAGTTTCGGGCACATTTTGTTATTTTTACTGGTTATACGTCAAAAAAAGTGCCCGAAAACATGGCGGAAATTGACGCATGCGCATAAAAAATTAAGTATATTACTTACTATTCACTACTTACGTAAGTGAGAGGCAAGGCAAAGTAGACAGGACTAAATAAATTAAGAAGACAAAACCAGACCAACAAGATTACTATACTTACATGCAGTTACGTCAGATCTGGCGGCTTCTTGTAAGGAATTAGTCAAGCAAATGTCTCGTTCATCCATGAAAACTTCTTCTATTGTTGAGTTTTCTCTAGCCATGTCATTTAGAATCGGTTCCAAAATGTCTCGCTCTCTATATTGCTCAACATCTTCTGTACTAGAAAAACATAACTGTTTAAATAACTGATTGTATGATAAAAACTTGATTCTGTTAGAAAAATAAGATTTTCTCTTACGTAGTTGTATGTACGCTACTGAACAGAAAAGCGCAAGCCCACACAATACACTCAAACCAAGAGAGTCTTGCTAAAGCCCTCAATAGAGTGATCGTGATGTGTCTATCGACTAAATAAACTAAACAATACGGATTCTTCACTGCCTAAAAAAACAAAAAAATAATTATGAAAGAAATTGCCAAATACGTTTCAATTTACTTCCTTAAAAGCCACCCGGAATTCTCCTCCAGGGACCACCCCGGTCTCCCTAATAGTGGAAGCAACGAAATTCTTCCACAACGAATCAAATACCCCAAGAAAAAACCCGTTCTTCTGTATATTGCTAATAATCGATTTGAAATTGATATTGTTATACTCCTCCAAAATCGTGTTCTCGTCCTGATGCAACATCTCCTTTCTACCTTGGCATAGCTCAAGCATAACTATGTGCGGCTGCACCGCTCTCATCACCCTGACCACATCCTCTTTGGATGCCTCACTGAAATGCACAGTGCCCACTAGGTAGATCTTAGCCCCGGTGTTAGGGTCAATCAAAATGGACACAGTTTCAGGGAGATTGGTGTCAAAGTCATCTTCGGAGTTGTTGTTTGAGGAATCTGTTGAGTAATCTGTCCAGGAACCTGTCGAAGAAATGTCGTTGATCTCTTCGTTGTTCTCGCTCTCTTCATTATTGTCGGTCTCTTCATTGTCGTCGCTCTCTTCATTGTCGTCGCTCTCTTCATTGTCGTCGCTCTCTTCATTGTCGTCGCTCTCTTCATTGTCGTCGCTCTCTTCATTGTCGTCGCTCTCTTCATTGTCGTCGCTCTCTTCATTGTTGTCGTTCAATTCTAAAAAATTATGAAAATTATTATTCTCTTCTGAACTTTGCTCAATCTGTGCTGTACTCTTCGACGATTCTAAAAATATTTTCTCGGAATGTGTCAAGGAACCTGTCGAGGAAGTGTCGTCGTTCTCTTCAAAGTTATCGTTGTTTTCTGAACTTGGTTTCGGTTCAATCTTTGCTGTGCTCTCCGACGATTCTAAAAAAATATTGGAAATAGGTGCTAAGTTAACGAATGATTATTGAATTGATATTGATAGAAATGAAAGAATAAAAAATAAAAGAAAACTTCACCAACATTAGAGAAGCAAACAGTGAGATGTTACTAGAACAGAGGAACATTAAGAGGACTGAGAAATTTAAGTATCTCGGCGAATGGATTGATCCCAACTTATCAGAAAGAGCATCATTATCCAAGAGAGTCAGCAAGTTAGAACTAGGCTATCAGCTGACTAAGAACACTTACAATAAGAAATGCCTATCACGCAACCTGAAACTTAAGCACTACACATCAGTCTTACGACCAGAAGCCCTATATGCCATGGAGTGTCTTTCCTTGAACCGAAGGCATCTAATAGAGAAATTGGAAATCAGAGAGAGGAGAATCCTCAGGAAGATCCTAGGTCCGGTAAAGGAAGATGGGGAATTCCGAAGATGGCATAACTCTGAGTTCTACGAACAAATTGAGATGCTCTCTGACTGTGCAAGGAAAAGAAGGGTAGCTTGCAAAGATTGCCTCCAAACCAACTAACCAACTGTCTGTTCACCTTCTGGCAAAACAAGAAGCTTCGTACCACTTGGTTGACAGAGACCGAGAAGGATATTAAAGAACTGGGAATAACAGATCTCAAAAACAGACAGTCTGTGAGACACATCCTAAAGGAAGTCCGTGGATTTTAGGAAAAACCTCGAAGGAAAGGTACCCCCTGGACAGAAGAGAGAAAGGAGTTACACCAGCAGAAGATGCGACAATACTGGGCAAAGGTCAAAGCCCAACAGTTGAACAAGTGTGGTCCAAAGTAGGCCTATTCGAAAAAAGAAGAAGAAGAATAGAAATAAAAGGATTAGATTTATATATATATATATATATATATATATATATATATATATATATATATATATATATATATATTATACCCCTTCTGAACATCTTTAGTGAACAATGACATGGAGCCTAGCACCTGAGAAGAGTGGGGTGGACAGGACTCCTTAGCTGTAGTGAAGGCGACCTGCCTAGGGATGACAACCCCGAATAATAAGCCTCCCAAGCTAACAACTTGGGTAGTATCTTGGACAGTGGCTCGCCACTGTCCCATGAAGAATATTCTTCAACTGAGCATGAAGGAAAATCTCGCTAAATGCACTACCCCAGGTGGTAACCAATCCACCGTCACCTATGGTGACGTTAGCGGACCTTCGGATTCTGGCGAGTCCGCACCAACATGCTTTAAGGATGAGTCGGAGCAACCTGAAATCACTGGACGTAAACTCAAAGCAAAGCTTCTTCGCAACATTTAATGCCAACTCATTTAAAGTGGGTAAACTGAAACATTTGACTGATTCACTAACATAATACTGACAGCAGTACAGGAAACCAGATTTACGGACGAACATGCCTTCGAGTCCCAAGTCTACAGAATCCTCAAAGGAAAAGTGTGTCACTGAGTAATGAAGAACGTACCCCACTTAGGTACAGGATTTATAATCAGTGAATTCAGTCACCGACTTTACCTCCCCGAGTAGTCGTGTATCCATCCTCTCTCTCTCAAATTCGCAAACAAGGACTACAGTATAGTCAATGCACATGCCCCAATCAACCAGGACAACAGACGCAATCCAGACAGAACTGATAAATTCTGGGAAGACTTAGAAAATATTATTTCTAAACTTCCAGAGAGTTACACCGTCATACTGCTTGGTGACTTCAATGCTCAATTGTGAAGAGAGAAAAAATACAGAAACATAGTGGGCAATTATCCGGCGCATAAAAGAACCAACCCCAACAGAGAACGATTGGTGGATCTGTGTAGGACTTTTGGCTTGCGCATGAAGTCTACAGCCTTCAAACACTTGCCAAGGAAGCAGATTTGGATTTCACCTAATACCCACCTGGGTGAATTCCAGATAGATCATGTGGCCATTACACGAAAATCTCAAAAGGAAATACAAAACGTGAAGGCACTAAGAAGCGCCAATCTGGACTCACTACCTCTCAAAGATCAAAATAAGACTTCAGCCTAGAAACACCGGATTACACAGAACCTCCAAAATGGTAAGATTTAACGTCGAGCGATTCAAGAACAGTCAAAAACTAAGTCAGAGACTGAACAACACAGACCTAAACAACTGGGACCAACTGAAAGAGCCTTGTCAAGGCGGACAATGAACTCGCCCCTCTCGCTAGAAGAAGGAAGTATCCGTGGTGGACTGAAGACTGTGACAATGCAATAGCCCAAAGACAGATAGCCTGGGTGAAGTGGAATTCTAAAAAGACCAGGGAAAATTGGCATGAATTTTTGGAACAAAGAAAGGTTACAGCCAAGATAATTCGAGGAACCAAACGAACCTTCACACAAAACCAACTAACCCAAATCGAAGAGAGCTTTGCTAAGAACAATTCCAGAGATTTCTTTGGAATCCTTAAGAAGGCACTCAGAAACTACGCTCTGCCAAGCCTCCACTTCAGAGACTCAAAAGGCTAACTGGCTTATGACGACAAGAACAACTGCTACCTTTCAGCTCAGTACTTTAAAACTCTACTCAACTGTGATCCACCCAGTGAAGACTTCGACTATAAACAAACCACACCAAACCAGGACTCGCTTCCCCCTTCATGGGAAGAAGTTTGCCAGATCATTCAACTTCTTAAGAATAATACGGCAGCTGGAGAGGACTTTATCGTTGCTGAACTGTGGAAAGGTGCTGGAAACAATGTGTGCAAGCTAACCAAGATCATCCAGGACATCTGAGAAACAGAGAAATTACCACCCAAATGGAAATCTGCTGTGATCCATCTGCTTCACAAAAAGGGAGATTTTACTGATCTAAACAACTACCGTGGAATTTCTCTCGTCCCGGTAACATACAAGATTCTCACAAAGGCTTTACAAACAAGGGCAGAAAATCAGTTGGATAGTCAACTGTGAGAATACCAGGGGGGCTTCAGGAAGACCCTATCCTGTGTTGAACAGATCCTCAATCTTAAAACTGTACTTGCATACTCCAAGATGAGAAACCGCAAGGTGGTCATCACCTTTGTTGATTTTAGGAAGGCCTACGATTCCATCGATAGAGAAACGCTTAACAAAATACTCCAGGAACTAGCACTAGACAACAAAACCCGCAGACTAATCCTAGAAACTTTGACCAGCACCCATTCCAAGGTTAAATTTAGAGGCGAGATTTCAGAAAGCTTCGAAATAAATTACTGGAATGAGACAAGGAGATGGACTTTCCCACTTCTCTTCAACTGTGTCCTTGAAAAGGTTATGAGGGAATGGCCCAAGGAACGGAACAATTTGGGTGCTCAGAGTGGTATCTACCTGGGACGTAAGAACGATGGACTGGTTGTAGATTGCCTGGCTTTAGCATTTGACATGGCACTGTTTGCTGATTCTCTTAAGATGGCAACAATGTAGGTAAATTGCCTCAGAAAACAGGCTGCCAAAGTGGGTCTTCAAGTGTCGCTGGAGAAAACAGAATTCTTCACCAACATCAGAGAAGCAAACAGAAAGATGTTACTAGAACAGGGAAACATCAAGAGGACTGAGAAATTTAAGTATCTCGGCGAATGGATTGAACCCAACTTATCAGAAAGAGCATCATTATCCAAGATAGTCAGCAAGTTAGAACTAGTCTATTGGCTGACTAAGAATACTTACAATAAGAAATGCCTGTCACGCAACCTGAAACTTAAGCACTACACATCAGTCTTACGACCAGAAGCCCTGTATGCCATAGAGTGTCTTTCCTTGAACCGAAGGGGTCTAATAGAGAAATTGGAAATCAAAGAGAGAAGAATCCTCAGGAAAATCTTAGGCCCGGTAAAGGAATATGGGGAATTCCGAAGACAGCATAACTCTGAGCTCTACGAACATATTGAAATGCTCTCTGACTGTGCAAGGAAAAGAAGGGTAGCTTTCTATGGCCACGTTGCAAGATTGCCTCCAAACCGACTAACCAACCGTCTGTTCACCTTCTGGCAAAACAAGAAGCTTCGTACCACTTGGTTGACAGAGACTGAGAAGGATATTAAAGAACTGGGAATAACAGATCTCAAAAACAGACAGTCTGTGAGATGCACCCTGAAGGAAATCCATGGATTTCAGAAAAAACCTCAAAGTAAGGGTACCCCCTGTACAGAATAGAGAAAGGAGTTATACCGGCAGAAGATGCGACAATACTAGGCAAAGGTCAAAGCCCAATAGTTGAACAAGCGTGGTCCAAAGTAGGCCTATTCAAAAGAAGAAGAAGAAGATTATGTCTATGTTTTCACGAGCAATGTAGGCGTTGACTTCTTGCTCTCATTGATTCAGTGCATTGGCATTCCACACTAGAATTTTGAGGAATTTCGCCATTATTTAATTTTTTCGATAAGTGCATGGTTCCCTTCTGCTCCATGAGACCTTTCATCATGTTTTTTAGTTCAGCCATACCATTTGACTGTTGGTAGTTTGCATGTTTTGAATTGTAGACTGTTGGCAGTTGGTGTTGTGTGGTCATTTGAGCATAGGTCATGCCAGTGGGAGGGGTGTGTTTCCTTTTTCCCTAAATCTTTATTTAAACACTCAAAATGATCCTGTCTAATGAAATGTCTTCCACAAATAGTTTAAGGGAGTAAATTAGTCAACTAGAAATCTTTTTAGTTCATTCAAATATAAGAGTTAAACTATATGTAGACATTGAATATGATTGGTGGATTTGAATGGTGTGGTGAAAGGATTACACCTGCCCTATTTAAATTGCAAAATTTATGGTGTAATTCTTATATTTGAATGGATAGAAAATTATAAATTTGAGGGTGAAAATTGTATAAAAACACATTTTTTTATCGATTAAACACAAACATATATTCAAAAAGTAATATTTTTGGAGAAAACAAATAACACATCAAGTTTCTTCAAACCTTGAGAAAACTTTGGGCAATGAAACGAGTGCTGCTTTAATTCTTGACATTGATACTTGATAGGAGTCATTGGAAGCCTTGCTGACAAGTAACTGCAGACATTTGTAGACTAGAACTCCACCCAGAGAGAGTATTGACAGCTTGATGCCCATCATGATCAGTTTGGAAGTGAGAGGTTGTGGCGGAATCACAAGCAACTGCTGCACAAATTGGCTTTGGTTGTTGAAGAACAGTTTTTTGATACCCGGGGTGTGTCCTATACCCACTACAGCTACTATCCTCTTCGTTGAATCATTCAGAATTACATCAGGTACTAAAAATAATTAATCTTAAAATTGATCAATTAAATTGAGAAACTCAATAGTTTAAAACAAGACTAATTCACTGCTTAGTTGAGTGAGAGGCAAGGTAAAGTAGACAGTTAAATAAAGAAGACAAAACTAGACTGACAAAATTACTATTCTTACATTTAGTTACGTCAACTCTGGCAACTTCTTGTAAATAACTAGTCAAGTAAATGTCTCGTTCATTGAAAATAACTTCTCTTAATGTTGGGTATTCACTGGAAAAGTTGTCTAGTAACGATTCGAAGATGTCTTGCTTTTTTATTTCCTCAACATCTTTTTTTCTAGAAAACCAAAACGATTTATATAAGTGATTGTACTATTAATACTTGATTCTGTTAGAAAAATAAGATCTTCTCTTACGTAATTGTAAATTTAGGGAACAGCAAATCCCAAGCCACCTTTATACTCTGAAACCAAGACAGGCTTGCTAAGGCCCTTAATAGAGTGACCTTGATGGATCTATCACCAAACAGAACTTTACAATTTGGAATCTTCTGTGCCTAGAAAATTTACCAATAAATTAATTGTTAAAGAGATTGCGGAATAACTTTCAATTTACTTCCATAAAAGCAACCTGGAATTCTCCTCCAGCAGCTATCCCAGTCTCTCGGGTTATGTGCTCATACAAATTCATGAATAACAAATAAGTCACTCCGTAATGAACTCCGTTCCTCAGTATAGTGTTAACAATTGTTTTGAAACTAATATTTTTAGACTCCTCGAAAGCTCTTTCAATGCACAGCTCGAGAATAACTATGTGTGGCTGCACCGCTCTGATCACCTTGACCACATCTTCTTTGGATTTCTCACTGACATGCACAGTACCCACTAGGTAGATCTTAGCCCCAGTTTCAGGGTGAGTCAAAATCGACACAGTTTCTGGGAGGTTGTTGTCAAAGTCGTCTTCGCAGTCGTTGTTTAAGGAATCTGTCGAGGATCCTTTCAAGGAAGCTGTCAAAGAACCTCTTGAGGAAGTGTCATCATTCCCTTCAATGTTGTCACTCTTTTCTGAACTTGGTTTCGTGTCAATCTCTACTGTACTCTTCATTATTTCTAAAAATTATTGAAAATAGGTGCTTAGTTAAAGAATTATTTAATTGAAATAATAGGACTGTATTTAAATGGAGAAATTTATGTTGTAAAATATTCCAGATAGAATAACAAGAATTGTTATTACATATACTAAAATAGTATCGCACGCCTTTCTGGGAGGTGGCGGGAAAAATACGTCATATCGGGTTTGGTGATTTAAAACGGATGTTTTGAGTGATTTTCGAAAGCAATTTTGCTTAGGAAAAGTGGTGAAATGTTTAGAAAACTCCAGACAATTAACAAATCTTTGAGATAATGTGGTGCAATTCGGGGGTGCGGCGCGAATACGAAATTTCCGTTTCTTGGCCGCAAACGCAACCGCAACTCCAACGCAACTCCGGTTGCTGTATTTGGACCGATCGCGCGACGTAAGTGGAGCTATCGGGAGCGCCGATTTTTCCCGCATAAAACTTTCGAGTCTTCGCTGAAAATTTGGAGATAATTGCGAAAATTAATCGCTAAAAACGAACTTCTTTGACGTTCTATTGCGAGCCGACCGCTGAACGGAAAGCCTTCCTATTATAATAGAAGATAATAGATAAAAACCTTCCTATTATATAAGCCTTTTCGGATCCGGTTGCGTAAGTTCTTCCTCTCTGGGTCTTCGAAGAGGGCGCGCGTTTTTTTGCAAAAATGGCCTTGCGGTAGATGCTTTTGCAAAACCGGACGTTCGCGGCTGCCGAACCGGAAGCAGGTGGAATTCTGCAATTTCTTCTACACCGTCCGATGAAGGTATCTAGCGTACGATTTGCCGATTCGCAGAAAGCAGGAGGTCTCCACAGCCGATAAAACAGGTAGGATGTCAATCCGTATTCAAGATCTACAAAAGTATCAATGACACAACTTCTCGTCCTACAATAGCAGATCGAGAACAGGCTGGACCGTGCCATAGGCTATTAAAAGTTGCAAAAAGTTCGTAACTGGCAAAGCCATTGCAAGAAAACTAATTTGTATTGAAGTGGTCAAGTGGGTGTCCAATGGAGAGAGGTATATAAAACAACTATACAGGCTTAACAACATATATATTGACAGGACTAAGACCTTGTAAAAGTACGTCTTGACACCTCGATGGGTGGGAGCAGAGAGAGCGAAGTGTCGTCTGCGACCACCTGACTCGATTCTTATCTCTTAAAATACGATACACTGGAGGAGAACAAACGAACAATAATACAGGTTAGTTACAGTACACTACAAAAACGAAATTCGCATTTTGTGTCCTATTTTTCATAATTTTTTGAACGGTGTCCTTCCGCCGAAATTAAATTAAATTAAATTAAAAAAAACCAAGTCAAACCAAGTTTGCACGTTTCGTTTGCATGCCCCCCCCCCCATAAACATTGACGAGATATTTGCAAAAAACCTTGCAAGGAAAAATTATTCTCCACGGCGTCCCCAGCGAAAGTGGAGCATTAAAATGTTGTCAGGGAGTACTTCCTACGGACACCTATGTTCAGTAAAAAAATCATTTAAATTCTTCAAGCGTTAATAAATTTTTGACAAAAAAACCAAGTTTGCACGTTTCGTTTGCATAATTCACTAAAAAAATCGTCTTAATAGGTTCCACTCCAGGTGGAACAACATTGTACCCATTTGTAGAGAAGGGATCAGACGATGAAATCACTGGGTCAGTTTTGCAAAATATTTTATCAATTGGTAGCAGCAGCCCCACAAAGTCAAAGAGGAACTGATGAAAATGAATTAGCTACTGCTTGAAAATTGTAAGAGATTTAACAAAAAATTTATCAGTTTTGCATAGATCGTTGATTTTAACATAGAAATTAATGTTTTCGTATCTTAACGGTCTATAGCCTTGACATGAGATTTTTTTTCAAATATTTATATTGTTCAACTACAAAATGCTGAAGATTCTATATACTATTTCGCCCTTACAACTATTCCATCTACACTTTCAATTATTTCACCCTCATCAACTTTTCCACCCCATTCAACTATTCCATCCGCATGTACTAGTAATTACAAAATAAGTTACAGATACATTGAAACAAGTGTAATTGTCTTAAAGTGAATTAATTTAGTAATAATAGACAGAAGAAATGACCCAATAAGTTGGAGCCCAACTGCACCAATTGGACGGTCAGGACATCAAACAAGTACATATACTTAGGACATTTACCAAACAAAACTGGGGAAGGAAAATCAGGCAACAGAAATAACCAGAAGAATAAACCAGAGCTGCGCTGCTTTCAGCAAACTTAGACATGCCGCTCTGCCTAAAACGAAAAGCATACGACATGTGCATATTGCCTGTTACGACGTATGACCTGGAAAAGATAACATGGACAGCAAAGACGGCAAACAAATTAATAATCTGCCAACTGGCTCTGCTCGGCATAAGCTTCTTATGCGTGCCGTACTCTCTTCCGAGAGTGTAGGCAACCTCTCGCGCTTACTTGTGGAACGAATCCTCACACTAATATACGGGACCCAGCAGTTTATCGCCGTTCCCGAACGACACTATTTGAAAGGTTTTCTTGGCAGAATTACTCGTGATAGTTTGCCATTGCTTTGCACAGGTGGCCACAGCATAGTTTGTCCGGGGATTGAACCCGGGATCAGGTATATCGAGCGGATGCGTTCACCACTACACCACTGTGACCACAAAGTTTTTTAGCATAAGCTTCAGAGGCAGAATGACAAACCAGGAGATCAGACTGCGTCAAAGACGAGATTGAACGAAGCGCAAAACTTAAGTGGAGTTGGGTAGGACAAACACCGACATATGGAATCTCACTGGAGACCAGGAGCCACAAAACGAAGCACTGGAAAGTAGATGGCTCGACGACATCAAGAAAACAGCGGGGAAAGAATGGCAATCAAAGCGCAAAAAGAAGATGCGCATGGAACGACTTGAAGGAGGCCTACGTTCAGCAGTGGACAAACACGGGCTGGAGAGAGAGACAGAGGTAAAAGAAATAGCTTTTGAAGAAAACTAATTAGACAAGACTATTATTTTGCATTTTCTATAAACTCCACATTGCATTTTTTTTTTTAAATTCAGCTGTTTTCTACCCTTTCGGTATAAGCCTCCCTCTTATTTTGCCAGTTGCCACGATTTTGTGCCTCCTGGTACCAGTTCAGTCCTGCCGCTCGTTTCAAGTCGTCGCTCCATCTCATTTGTGGTCTTCCTATGCTCCTTTTGTTGCTCCATGGTCTCCATCGAATTAGTTTGCCACTCCACTTATCCTGGTCTCTTGCTACGTGTCCCGTTTTTTTGTATGCATGACTTTAATCGTTTATTGTTAAACTTGTTTGATTTCTTGGTAAACATTTTTGTTGCCACGTGTAGAAATAAGCAAATGTCCTCTAGATAAAAGAAATTCTTACCACAGTTTGAGATGGAACTGTCCATAGCTGCCATCAAAAGAAACACAAAAACAAGTGCAACAAAGTGAAACTAAACGAACTCAGGCACTCCTTTATTAATTGCATCAATGTTATCTGTTCCATTTATCTGTTCCTTATCATGTTATCTGTCCGTTATCATCAGCTGATTTTTTTTGTGGTTTGAGGGAAGCTCTCACAAAACTTCGTATTCCTCTTTGGCTTTTAGTATGCGTCACAGCGGTGAAAACCGCGCTAGTTGAAAATGCCTCCTCGGCGCTGGGACTCGAACTCGGATCTCCCGCTTGCCAGGCGGGTATGTTGTCAACTACACCACCAAGTTCTTTTAGGAGTTTGAAATTAAATAATCTCGACAACAATCGATAAATTCGGAAAATGTTAACCATTTAGTATTCAAGGGCTTTCAAATGAGGTATCACTTACGTCAATTAAATTATAGGGGTTGTGGTCCCAGCGCGAAGGGGTTAAGTGATTTGGCTAAAAATTTTTTTTTTTGTAAAAGGTGTCCCCCTCACAAACAAAGTTGACGTGTCCGAGCGTTTTTTGAAAATTAATCTTTAACTAACCGAAAATCCCTCTGTTTCGTTTTCAATGGCCCACCTAGTATTTTTGTATGTACACGTTTACCTATATAGATACATATTTTATTCTTTCTGAAACACATAAAATATGTAAAATTATTATTGTTTTCTTTTAATCCAGATAATCCCAATATTTTTGATAGTCCGGCGGTTGTCGGATTATCAAGATTATACTGTATTTTACTACCTATGTCAAGTGTTAATGGATAATTTATGTAAATGGTGAAGAGTATAGACCCTAGAACTGTCCCCTGAGGCACACCCTCTCTCACCAGTCGCAGTTCACTTTAGAATTTTACCATACCACTATAACACTTTTTCATGATGTACCATGTCATACGCCTTTGCCAAATGCTGAAATACTGCTATGCATTTTTTACTATCATCAAGATTGCTTGAAACTCCATTAATAACCTCATACATGGAATCTCATGTGCTTATCCTTTCTCGGAACCTATACTGATATTCACTTAATATTTTGTTGCTATTTACAAAGTTTATTAACCGGTATTTTTCGCAAATTTTTTCAAAAGTATTAGTTAAACTAATAGGAAGTATGCATGTTTTTTTAAATATTTTTAATTCACTGTTTACACCTACCTGAAAACGAAAATTCGTATCAAATTTTGATGCCAATTCAAAATTTCCAAAACTGTCATTTCGTTGCCAAAAATGTTGAAACTTCGCAAAAGTGTTGCTAATAATACCACTAAGAGAAGTTGCAAATTTTATAAAATTCCGTCAAATTATAAAAGAAATAAAAATATTTCATCAAATTTTAG
Organism: Phosphuga atrata; assembly: GCA_944588485.1. Taxonomy (NCBI): domain Eukaryota; kingdom Metazoa; phylum Arthropoda; class Insecta; order Coleoptera; family Silphidae; genus Phosphuga; species Phosphuga atrata. Next base: position 62,950,603 of record OX155901.1, on the reverse strand, counting down.
TGCGAATTAAAAATTTCAAAAATTGTAATTTCTTTGCCAAAAATGTTGAAACTTTGCAAAATTGTTACTAATAATACAATTAAGAGATATTGCAAATTTCATAAAATTCCGTCAAAATGTAAAAGAAATAAAAATATTTTATCAAATTTTAGTGCGAATGAAAAATTTCCAAAATTGTAATTTCTTTGCCAAAAATGATGAAACTTTGCAAAATTGTTGCTAATATTACAACTAAGAAATGCTGCAAATTTCATAAAATTCCTTCAAAATAGAAAAGAAATAAAAATATTTCATCAAAATTTAGTGCGAATTAAAAATTTCAAAAATTGTAATTTCTAGTTCAAAAATGTTGAAACTGCAAAATTGTTGCTAATAATACAAGTAAGAGATGTTGCAAATTTAATAAAATTCTGTCAAAATATAAAAGAAATAAAAATATTTCTATCAAATTTTGGTGCAAATTCTAAATTTCCAAAATTGTAATTTCTTTGTCAAAAATGTTGAAACTTTGCAAAATTGTTGCTAATATTACAACTAAGAAATGTTGCAAATTTCATAAAATTCCGTCAAAATATAAAAGAAATAAAAATATTTCTATCAAATTTTGGTGCAAATTCTAAATTTCCAAAATTGTAATTTCTTTGCCAAAAATGTTGAAACTTTGCAAAATTGTTGCTAATACTACAACTAAGAAATTTTGCATATTTCATAAAATTCCGTCAAAATATAAAAGAAATAAAAATATTTCATCAAAATTTAGTGCGAATTAAAAATTTCAAAAATTGTAATTTCTTGGTCAAAAATGTTGAAACTTTGCAAAATTGTTGCTAATAACACAAGTAAGAGATGTTGCAAATTTCATAAAATTCTGTCAAAATATAAAAGAAATAAAAATATTTCTATCAAATTTTGGTGCAAATTCTAAATTTCCAAAATTTTAATTTCTTTGTCAAAAATGTTGAAACTTTGCAAAATTGTTGCTAATATTACAACTAAGAAATGTTGCAAATTTCATAACATTCCGTCAAAATATAAAAGAAATAAAAATATTTCTATCAAATTTTGGTGCGAATTCAAAATTTCCAAAATTGTAATTTCTTTGTCAAAAATGTTGAAACTTTGCAAAATTGTTGCTAATATTACAACTAAGAAATGTTGCAAATTTCATAAAATTCTGTCAAAATATAAAAGAAATAAAAATATTTCTATCAAATTTTGGTGCGAATTCAAAATTTCCAAAATTGTAATTTCTTTGCCAAAAATGTTGAAACTGCAAAATTGTTGCTAATAATACAAGTAAGAGATGTTGCAAATTTCATAAAATTCCGTCAAAATATAAAAGAAATAAAAATATTTCTATCAAATTTTGGTGCGAATTCAAAATTTCCAAAATTGTAATTTCTTTGTCAAAAATGTTGAAACTTTGCAAAATTGTTGCTAATATTACAACTAAGAGATGTTGCAAATTTCATAAAATTCCGTCAAAATATAAAAGAAATAAAAATATTTCTATCAAATTTTGGTGCAAATTCTAAATTTCCAAAATTGTAATTTCTTTGCCAAAAATGTTGAAACTTTGCAAAATTGTTGCTAATATTACAACTAAGAAATATTGCAAATTTCATAAAATTCCGTCAAAATATAAAAGAAATAAAAATATTTCTATCAAATTTTGGTGCAAATTCTAAATTTCCAAAATTGTAATTTCTTTGCCAAAAATGTTGAAACTTTGCAAAATTGTTGCTAATATTACAACTAAGAAATTTTGCATATTTCATAAAATTCCGTCAAAATATAAAAGAAATAAAAATATTTCATCAAATTTTAGTGCGAATTAAAAATTTCAAAAATTGTAATTTCTTGGTCAAAAATGTTGAAACTTTGCAAAATTGTTGCTAATAATACTAGAAAGAGAGATGTTGTAAATTTCATAAAATTCTGTCAAAATATAAAATAAATAAAAATATTTCTATCAAATTTTGGTGCGAATTCAAAATTTCCAAAATTGTAATTTCTTTGCCAAAAATGTTGAAACTGCAAAATTGTTGCTAATAATACAAGTAAGAGATGTTGCAAATTTCATAAAATTCCGTCAAAATATAAAAGAAATAAAAATATTTCTATCAAATTTTGGTGCAAATTCTAAATTTCCAAAATTGTAATTTCTTTGCCAAAAATGTTGAAACTTTGCAAAATTGTTGCTAATACTACAACTAAGAAATTTTGCATATTTCATAAAATTCCGTCAAAATATAAAAGAAATAAAAATATTTCATCAAAATTTAGTGCGAATTAAAAATTTCAAAAATTGTAATTTCTTGGTCAAAAATGTTGAAACTTTGCAAAATTGTTGCTAATAACACAAGTAAGAGATGTTGCAAATTTCATAAAATTCTGTCAAAATATAAAAGAAATAAAAATATTTCTATCAAATTTTGGTGCAAATTCTAAATTTCCAAAATTTTAATTTCTTTGTCAAAAAATGTTGAAACTTTGCAAAATTGTTGCTAATATTACAACTAAGAAATGTTGCAAATTTCATAAAATTCTATCAAAATATAAAAGAAATAAAAATATTTCTATCAAATTTTTGTGCGAATTGAAAATTTCCAAAATTGTAATTTCTTTGCCAAAAATGTTGAAACTTTGCAAAATTGTTGCTAATATTACAACTAAGAAATGTTGCAAATTTCATAAAATTCTGTCAAAATATAAAAGAAATAAAAATATTTCTATCAAATTTTGGTGCGAATTCAAAATTTCCAAAATTGTAATTTCTTTGCCAAAAATGTTGAAACTGCAAAATTGTTGCTAATAATACAAGTAAGAGATGTTGCAAATTTCATAAAATTCCGTCAAAATATAAAAGAAATAAAAATATTTCTATCAAATTTTGGTGCGAATTCAAAATTTCCAAAATTGTAATTTCTTTGTCAAAAATGTTGAAACTTTGCAAAATTGTTGCTAATATTACAACTAAGAAATATTGCAAATTTCATAAAATTCCGTCAAAATATAAAAGAAATAAAAATATTTCTATCAAATTTTGGTGCAAATTCTAAATTTCCAAAATTGTAATTTCTTTGCCAAAAATGTTGAAACTTTGCAAAATTGTTGCTAATATTACAACTAAGAAATATTGCAAATTTCATAAAATTCCGTCAAAATATAAAAGAAATAAAAATATTTCTATCAAATTTTGGTGCAAATTCTAAATTTCCAAAATTGTAATTTCTTTGCCAAAAATGTTGAAACTTTGCAAAATTGTTGCTAATATTACAACTAAGAAATATTGCAAATTTCATAAAATTCCGTCAAAATATAAAAGAAATAAAAATATTTCTATCAAATTTTGGTGCAAATTCTAAATTTCCAAAATTGTAATTTCTTTGCCAAAAATGTTGAAACTTTGCAAAATTGTTGCTAATATTACAACTAAGAAATATTGCAAATTTCATAAAATTCCGTCAAAATATAAAAGAAATAAAAATATTTCTATCAAATTTTGGTGCAAATTCTAAATTTCCAAAATTGTAATTTCTTTGCCAAAAATGTTGAAACTTTGCAAAATTGTTGCTAATATTACAACTAAGAAATTTTGCATATTTCATAAAATTCCGTCAAAATATAAAAGAAATAAAAATATTTCATCAAATTTTAGTGCGAATTAAAAATTTCAAAAATTGTAATTTCTTGGTCAAAAATGTTGAAACTTTGCAAAATTGTTGCTAATAATACTAGAAAGAGAGATGTTGTAAATTTCATAAAATTCTGTCAAAATATAAAATAAATAAAAATATTTCTATCAAATTTTGGTGCGAATTCAAAATTTCCAAAATTGTAATTTCTTTGCCAAAAATGTTGAAACTTTGCAAAATTGTTGCTAATAATACAAGTAAGAGATGTTGCAAATTTCATAAAATTCTGTCAAAATATAAAAGAAATAAAAATATTTCTATCAAATTTTGGTGCAAATTCTAAATTTCCAAAATTGTAATTTCTTTGCAAAAAATGTTGAAACTTTGCAAAATTGTTGCTAATATTACAACTAAGAAATTTTGCATATTTCATAAAATTCCGTCGAAATATAAAAGAAATAAAAATATTTCTATCAAATTTTAGTGCAAATGAAAAATTTCAAAAATTGTAATTTCTTTGCCAAAAATGTTGAAACTTTGCAAAATTGTTACTAATAATTCAATTAAGAGATATTGCAAATTTCATAAAATTCCGTCAAAATGTAAAAGCAATAAAAATAAATATTTCTATCAAATTTTAGTGCGATTGAAAAATTTCAAAAATTGTAATTTCTTTGTCAAAAATGTTGAAACTTTGCAAAATTGTTGTTAATATTACAACTAAGAAATGTTGCAAATTTCATAAAATTCCGTCAAAATATGAAAGAAATAAAAATATTTCTATCAAATTTTGGTGCAAATTCTAAATTTCCAAAATTGTAATTTCTTTGCCAAAAATGTTGAAAAAAACATTTTTAATTATCTATCACACTTTCTGAGATATCTTACAGTCTTTTTCTTTTGGTTTTCCTCTTTTGTCAATTGTATTTCCCTATTTCTCAAAACTATTTCCTATCTATATTAAACAGAGTGTTGTATTTGTCAAACAATTTCCTTTGTTGTCAGAAGTGTTTCCTTATTTGTTAAATCAATTTCTCATTTTTATTAAATCACAATGAATGCTGAAAGAAGACAGAGAACAACAAAATTTCCAACGAGGTACGTACTCTTATTATCAGAGCAATGAACGATGGTAGTTCGTCAGTCCAAATAGGACGGCAATTCAATGTTTTGCCAGACACAGTAAGAAAAATTTACCAAGTGTATAAAAAAAGCAACGAGATGAATAAGAGAAGTGTTGGGCATCGCCCCAAAAAATTTACTCGAGAGGAGCAAGAAGAAATCTGCAATTTGATTGATGAGGACTGCACCTTGACACTAATACAAATAAAAACCAAATTATTGCAGCAAAATTCACAACTAGAGGTAAGCTTATCGACCATTGACAGAGCGTTAAAAGAATTTCACTATTCCGTAAAACGCGTTTCCCTTGTGCCAGAAAGGCGTAACAGCCCCGATACTATGCAAAGTAGGTTTGACTATGCTGTTCAATATAACAGAATAATGATTGACAGAGAAAAAATATTTTTTATTGATGAATTTGGAATTCAAGTGAGTTCTAGGAGATCGTATTGAAGATCACAGAAAAATAATAGAGCCAACAAAGTCAAGGCCCAATTAAGAGGTCATAATTATTCGATTGCTGCTGCAATGTGTATGACTTCACTATATTTGTTCACCATTCAAGATAGGTCTTACAATGGAGAACACTTTGGGGAATTCTTGACAACTTTAATTGACCACTTAGGCGAAGATCATGTAGGAGGAGCATATTTTGTAATGGACAACGTCAGATTTCATAGAACGGAGGAAATTCAACAATTGATAAGAGCACATGGACATGTTCCAGTATTTCTGCCACCGTACAGTCCTTTTTTAAACCCCATTGAAGAGCTATTTAACCAATGGAAAAATATCATAAAGAGAAGTCAGCCAACAGATGAAGATCAACTGTATGCACAAATTCATATTGCTTCTGAAGCTATAATGCAAGAGCATTGCCAAAATTATGTTCGACATATGGAGACATATTTAGGGGATTGCCTCAAGAGAACTGAAATTTTGAACTAATTATGAAACATTTCTTTTCTAAATATTACGTTAGTATTAGTATAGTTATTATTTTTGTTATCCTCTTTTTTTCTAATAAAATTATGTCTTCAACTGTTTTTGTTCTTGTTTGTTTAAATTTAAAAAATAGAAGAAAATCATTTGCAATAACAAGAAAAAGTTTTAACAAATATATAAGAAATACTTTTGAGAAATAGTGAAATACATTTGAGAAAAGAGGAAAATCTAAAGAAAAACACTGTGTCTCTTATGTGTCTTTATATCTTTCTGACTTAAAAAATCGACAATCGTAAAATTACAGTTTGAAATTTCTCAATGGAAAATTGAATCTTTCCTAACAATTTACACATCGATTTGTTCGTCTTGTCGAGCAGTTAGTGTGTGCTGAAAATGATTTCGTAGTTTACCGTTTTTGAGAAAATTGAAAAAAAACGAAAAAACACATTTTTTAGACCGAAATGATGAAAACAAATTTGGCGAATTTTTAGAAAAATTCTGTCGCGATTTTTTTTTTTTGGTCACCCGAAGGAAATCGAAACGCTGAAAACGATTTTCGAGTTTATTTCGATATAAAGTTACAAATAAACAAGTTACAGCTTGGATATTTTGAGAATTTGAACCGAATAAACTGGAAAATCGTGTTCAGCAAAAATTTTCTGGAAGCTCTAAAATTTTCTGAAAAAATCGCCAAAAAAAATCGTTTTGAAATCAGGAAAAAAGTTGCATTTTCGGTTCTCTACGATCCTCCCGGAAACAACAAATCCCAGCGAAATGATTTTCGGCACACTGAAACTAGACGACAAGAATAGAAAATTGATGTCTAAATTGTTTGGAAAGATTCAATTTTTTACTGCGAAATTCTGATTTCAAATTTTCCAGAATTTCGACTTCACAAGTCTGTATTTTGAGAACGGTTGCAGATAATTTAAAACGGATTGCGGCATCGTTTTCATTAGGCCATTTCCCTGCGGCTGCACTAAGTTTCCCTGAAAAATATTAATTTAGTATCCCAGTTCTCTCCTCGGAAAAGATAATTCGCTCGATTTTGCCCATGTTATCAAGTCATGTATCGCGAACGGAAGCTGTTAGCTAAATGCAATTTATATATTTATAACCAGCAGAGAAAATACTTTCAGACACACTTGATCAATCTGACATTTTCAAAGAATTCAACATTCACTTCATAAATAATGATTTTAAGGATAAGAGAAACCTGGGTCTCCCGCATTGAAAGGAGGGTAAGTTGTTAACTACACCACCGAGGAGGACAACTAGACCACTACCTACGTCCGAAATATATTTTCTCGTATTTTGGTCATGAAGTTCTTAAAAGTGTCACCCTTGGCGCTAGTGCAGATGCGCTCGGAGCGAATTTGTACTTTTTAGCTTATATTATACTTTTAAGCTTATTGTACTTTTTCCAGATCTATCATATTTTACCTCAGAAATACTTGATATATTTTGATTTTGTGTTATTTAACTGATATTATCAATGTTTTCTGTTCCTTATCATCAGCTGATTTTTTTTTTAAGTGGTTAGGGGGATGCTCTCACTAAACCCCCTATTCCACTTTGGCTTTTGGTATGCTCCACCCCGTATCGCATTTCAAAGTAGGGCTGCCTACTTTGACGCTTTAGTTGAAAATGTCTCTTCGGCCGGGAATCAAACCCAGGTCCCAAAATTTATGGTGTTTCTCTTATATTTGAATGGATGATTACAAATTTAAGGGTGAAAATTATATAAAAACCCATTTTTTTTATCGATATTTAAAAATATATATTCAAAAAAGAACTTTTTCATGAGAAAAAAAAAACACATCAAATTTCATCATTTACCTTAAAATTAAGTAACAAATCTCTGAGCAATGAAACGAGCGCTGCTTTAATTCTTGACACTGATACTTGATAGGAGTCGTTGGAAGCCTTCGTGACAAGTGGACTTAACAGATCCCGGGAGACACTTGTAGACCAGAGCCCCGCCCAGCGAAAGTATCGACAGCTTGATGCCCGTCTTGATCAGTTTGGAAGAGAGAGATTGCGGCGGAATCACCAGCACTTGCTGCACAAACGGCCTTTGGTCCTTCGAGAACAATTTTTGGATACCCAGCGCATGTCCTATACCCACTACTCCTACTATCCTCATCGTTGTATCATTCGGATTTACACCAGGTACTAAAAATAAAATAGAAATAATTAACCTAATAAACTCAAAAAGCACAATAGATCAAGTTGGCCCCAGTACAGAAAGGCTTTGCAGCCAAACGAGCCCCACACAAAAAAAAGAAACTCAATTGTTAAAAACAAGACTGATTGTAAGCTTAATGGGTCGTAGGTAGTGATCCAGTTGTCCTCCTCGCACGTCCTGGAAGAAGACGCACGTCCTGGCTGAAAACCCCTTAGAGAGTGGTATGGTGTCAGTTCGTGCCGCTGCTGATAAAATAAAAATCGTAATGATGATCGTCGACGTCTTTGGAGGACATGGCACGTAAAGAAGAAGAAGTGGAGGACCTCATTGTGCAAATGACAGCGCGATAGACGCTACCAACTATTGGAAAGGAAGGGACGCACTGGTGTCTCAGACTAGAAAATGAAATGAGTTTGTTTGCGCCAATTTTAATAAATCTGTATTTTCAATTGAACGGTTGAATCGATTTCAGCACCGATTAACAGAAGGGGAAAGGTATATCGACCTGGGCCGAAATCGCGCGATTTACTTATCAATTTCGTCGCAAATTTATCTATTTGTGAGTAGTATGACTTGAGCGTTGGTTGAGCTCACAACCATTAGAGTACGCTTTGAATGTGCGAAGTGTGTAGAACGAGATCGAAGCGTGAAGCTAAATTCGACCGGCACGTGCAACGCGTGCATTCATTTTCAAGTCAAATTAACCAGGGGTGTGATCACGAGCCCAAAAGGCTGAAGCGGCATCCAACGTCTGGAAGACAACAATTTTAAGGGAATCCCTCCACCCATTATCGTCCCTAAAAAGGCGCTGGAAGAACGATCCACACGTGGCGGAGACGCGAGGTAAGTGATTAGACCAGCCCTGTATTTTGATTGAAAGTTTTGATTTTCGTGAGACACGGTCCAAACAGAGTTGAAGTGTCACAGCCATAACTCCCCAGTTCGAGTCAGGGACGCCAATACGCAAAAATAAGCCACTGTTCACCTGTGCATGGTTCTGGCAAAGTCATTACATACATACATAGTGGCTCTCCATCCACTTTAAAAACTGTACTGTAAGGGCTCCCTATACTTGTGTACAATCAAGACATGAGATCAATCAGGTTCTACTTAAGACTGTAGCACCGGCTACTGTATAACTGGCTTAAGCGGATGCGCATCCGCCAAGTTTGAAAGGCTGGAATATGAAAGTTTCGGGCACATATTTAGTTGTACGTCAAAAACTTCGGGCACTTTTTGACGTACAACTTGCCGGAAATTGAAAAAAATTCAACTATGAAAAGGTCTATTGTAAGCTTCACTGCTTAGTTAATCAAGAGGTAGACAATAACACTGAATAAATTAAGAAGGCAAATAAAGGCTCCCTGTATACTTGTTTAAGATGAAGACACGAGATCGGTCAGGTTCTACTTAAGACTGTAGCACTGGCTACAACTATATCGTTAATAGATCTTTTTGCGGTTGGTTATGCGCATACGGCGGGAATATGAAAGTTTCGGGCATATGTTTAGTTGTACATCAAAAAAATTCGGGCACTTTTTGACGTATAACATGGCGGAAATTGACAAGCGCACACAAAAATTTCAACTATGAAAAGGTCTATTGCAAGCTTTACTGCTTAGTTACGCAAGAGGTAGGTCTGGCAAGCAAGCTTCTGCCACTGCAGCTTCAGCTTCAACCACTGAATGTATTAAGAAGACAAAACTAGACTAAACAAGATTAGTATACTTACATGCAGTTACGTCAACCCTGGCAGCTTCTTGTAAAGTATTAGTCAAGTAAATGTCGCGTTCATCGACGAAAACTTCTCCTAATGTTGGATATTCACCAGACATGTCGGCTAGAAGCTGTTCCAACATGTCTCGCTTCTTACACTTCTCAACATCTTCTTTACTAGAAAAACAAATCCATAAAAAAAAAAAAAAACCCGATAGGAATCCGTAGATATCAATCAATTGTTTTTTTTGTTTTGTTTTTTGATAGTATTTTCTTTTTTTTTTTGTATTGTTATAACTAAGTGTTTTAAATATGTAAATATGTCAAAAAGTAAATAATAATAATAATATAAATCAATAGAAATTCAATATGATTGTCGATATTGGCTGTAGAAATATCTACAGACTAAAACTTGCTTCCATTTGAAAAACAAAGCAAAAATTTTCTTACGTAATTGTATCTTTAGTGAAGAGCAAATGCCAAGCCAACTTAAAACTCTGAAACCAAGAGAGTCTCGCTAAGGCCCTCAATAGAGTAATCTTGATGGGTCTATCCCCCAACTGAACTATACAGTTTGGAATCTTCGCAGCCTAAAAAAACTAATTGTGAAAGCTATCGTGAAATAAATTTCAATTTACCTCTTTAAAAGCAACCCGGAATTCACCTCCAGGAGCCATCCCAATCTCCCTAGTCATATGCGCACTCAAATTCAACAACAACAAATAAGTTACCCCATAATAAACCCCATTCCGCTGTATATTGCTAACAATTGTTTCAAAATTAATATTCTTAGACTCCTCCAGAATCGTCTTCTCGTCCAGTGACAAAATCCCAACCCTCGCATCGCACAGCTCGAGAATAACTATGTGTGGCTGCACTGCTCTGATCACCTTGACCACATCCTCTTTGGATTCCTCACTAAAATGCGCAGTGCCCACTAAATAGATCTTAGCCCCAGTTTTCGGATCTGTCAAAAGCGACACAGTTTCTGGGAGGTTGTTATCAAAGTCGTCTTTACGATCATTGTTTGAGGAACCTGTCAAGGAAATGTCGTCGATCTCTTCGAAGTTGTCGCTCTTTTCCGAACTTGGTTTCGAGTCAATCTTCACCGTACTCTCCGACAATTCTAAAAAATTATTGAAAAAAGATGTTTGACGTGATGAAAATGATGTTGAAAGTGATGTGATGAAGATGTTTGACGTGATGAAAAAAGATTTTTTAAAAAAGATTGAAAGTTTGATGCATATTTCTTAACCCGTTGACAGACAGTGACGTCTGTAAGACGTCATGGATATGTGATAAGATCACATGTATATAGATACGTCAACGCGCATTTTATTTGTATGTCAAGGGGTTAAATCAAACTAATCTGCACACATCTCGGAACATCCCTTGCCCTCTCATACCTCGGCACAGTACAGCTGCATTCTCTCGCCAGCCCAAGTATAGTGAGAATAGCAAAACAAGTTACACGGATAATTGGCATAAATAGTTTTAAATTAATTAAATTGGTAATAATAGACAAAAGAAATGTTTTTTGAACAAAGCTAATTAGAGAAGACAATTATCCTGCAGTTTCTATAAATAAACATCCATATGTTTTTTGTCCCAATGACTTTAATCTTTTATTGTTGCCTGCTTTAAACTTGTTTGTTCGGTTTAGTCGGTTCTGATCGTATTTACTTGTTAGTCTCTTGGTAAACATTTTCGTTGCCACATGTACAAATATGCAAATAAAGGAGAGGAATTCTTACCGAAGTTCGTAATGGAACTGTCCATAGCTGCCGTCAGAAGAAACACAAAAACCAACGTAACAAAGGGAAACTAAACGAACTCGGGCAGCGCTTAATTGACATCAACAATGTTATCTGTTCCTTATCATCAGCTGATCTGCCAACGTCCTTCTGACATTTAGCTGTCAACACAAGAACACCAACAGAACAAATAAAAAATTCCCCGGATGTATTACCATTGTGGTTATTATAAATATTAATTTATTGAATGGAAATTCATTTTTAATTTATTTTTATTGATTGCGAGAGAAAATTTGATTTCATTGCTTTAATTTAATGCTTATTTGTCTATGTTTCAAGTGGATTTTGGTGTTTGAAGCAACTCCTCAATTGTGTTGGTAGTACTTTTAGTAAGTTTTGTTAAATGTCAGTGTCACTGTTGTTTCAGTCGGAATTATCTCTAAATTTTAATGATTTAGGAAAGTAATTTGGACAAAATGGTCAGGGGATTGGTAACAATTTACCATAAATTTTGCTTAAAATTGTATCAAAATCCACCTTTTATTTCAGTTTACTTTCCTTGTTGCAATTTATGCTGGGATTTAGTTGGTAGAACTTTTAGTAAGTTTTGTTAAATGTCAGTGTCACTGTCATTGTGGTTTCTGTCGGAATTATATCTAAATTTTAGTGATTTGGGAAAGTAATTTGGACAAAATGGTCAGAGGATTGGTAAGAATTTGTCTCAAATTTCGCTTTTTTCCTTAAAATTGTAACAAAATACAACTTTTCTTTTCAGTTTACTTTCCTTGTTGGAATTTATACTGGGATTTATTTAACCCAGAATTATGAAGTAAGTTTCCCCTTTAAAATTAATCAATGTGTCCCATTTTAATGCAAAATGAAAGAAAAACCATTTTAGTTAATTTGAGATATGGGGTATCATACCTTTAGCGCCAGGATTAAACTGCGTTAAGAGGCATGAGATGTATAGGCAACCCACTCTATGCATTATGCGCATGCGCATTAGGGACAAAACAAAGGCGTAGGGAAAATAAATTTGAAGGGGGTATATTTTTATACCCCATATACCCCCTTCGTTTATATTATTGAGTTTTTTTTCGGATTGAAAGGTCGCGCTGCCGCGCGATATGTTGTATTGGTTAATCTTCTCCTAATGTAACCATCCATTTTGTTCAAATCTTTAGCTACGGTGGGGTTTTATATACGCCACTGGAGGTTTTATGTCAATTTCCGTTAGTTTCAATTGTGACACGGAGGGCGCTGAATGGCTCATGTCTCTTAACGCAAATTAACCAGCGCCCCCTATGGCACAATTCAAACTAACGCAAATTGACAAAACCTTCAGTGGCGCGTAGAAAATGCCACCGTAGCTACAGATTTGAACAAAATGGATGGTTAGATTTGGAGTAGAGGTAAATCTGGGATATGAAATATAGAGGCAACCTAATGTACGCATTATGCTCATGTGCTTTGGGGCAAAACACAAAGGCGTAGGGAAATAAATTTGAAGGGGGCATATAAAAATTGTTTATTGAATGTACAGTATTTAACGACTGAACGAAACAGACTGTATTTAACGAAAATTAATCAGATCGGGATGGTCACTTACCTTAGGGTTGCTTGCGTCTCCGCCGCGTGGTAGAACGTCCTTCCGTCGCCTACTTGAAGGGAGAAAAACCAATAACTATCGGAACATTATTACTATTACTATCGTAAATTCCCTTTAAAGAGAGCGTGTAAACTTGAACAAAAATCATGTCGACTCAGTCATGCGGCGACGTTCTTCCCAAATCCTCTTCATTCGTGCACTATGTTCTTTCTTCCGTTCGTCTGTCCACTTTTTTCCTGGTATCTTTGGGAGCAGTTCTTTATCAAATTTATGGTGCATTATGGTGTTTCTAAATTTAACCCGATCATTCATTTCGTGTATCGTGATGTTTAGCTGCTTGAGGTCTTTTTCAGTTTCCTGTATCCATTTGGACCTATTTTTACTGTTGAAGGTAATTTTGAAAATTTGTTTCGTAATTCTGTTCTGGTCCATTCTGTATATGTGACCAACAAATTTAGCTCGTCTCTTTCTGAAAGTGTCAGTGATAGGTTCTACGGTTTTATATATTTCTGACGATGGTCTATTATTTGATCGATGATCAAATGACGATGATCCATATTTCCTCTTTATTCACCGGCCCAAAAATTTTTTCGGAGAATTTTACGTTCTTGCCGAAAATTTATCTATTTATATATATATATATATATATATATATATATATATATATATATATATATATGTATATATATATGGATGGATACCCTTAAAATATGTCTTCCGGACGTATAAAGTCGCTGCAGCCCTTTGGACCGTAATCGCACCACCGATCCACGCAGAGCTTTAGTTGGCGATTTTGTGGGAGTTTTCCTGGACGTCCAGACGTTTTTCGTTTTTATAGCGTCGCAACGCCATCTTCAACGCAATCGGGATTAAACTCCCAAACAAACTAATAGGTTTTTCCTATAACCCGATCGAACGGCGCCGGTCCCGTTCCGATCCGTCAATTTGTTCGGACGTTCTAGGTACCGCCGTAAAACGCCTCTGGTTTTTTTTCACATTTTGCGCACTCTTCTCTTTAAACTGCCGCAGATTCGCAAAAAGTCGTCGCAGTTTAAGAATTCTTGCCGGAATAGTTGCGGGAAAGTGTTCTGAAGAGAACGAATCCAACCGGCAACCTGAAGCCCTTTAAGTAACCGTAGGGCGTCCGTGGAAGTGATTGCAAAATCTGCAAAAAAAAGTTGCATTTTCTCTTGCACCAGATGAACGGGACATCGCAGGACGGCGAGCGAGGGCTCTAACAACGTGGCCCGGCGGCAGTCAAACGATCCGGAAGAATTTTTGAGATCTGTCAAAAAATGCGCCTCAAAGGTTCAAAATTCGTGATTTTAGGTTTCGGTCTGGTGCATTCGAACCTGGGAACCGGGAGTTGAGTGGCGAAAGTGACACCGCTCGACGGAGCTCTCGGTTCTACACGAGAAAAATGTACAATCCCGTCTTGCGCTGTCGCCTCCGCTTCCGTCGGGCCGTTTGCAAAAACCTCGATTTTCGGTGGGGTTTGACCCTCTGGAGGGGCGCGACAGGACGGAGGACGAAACCTGGGACTGCGCAACGTGCGATTAAAACACCAAAGATCTGCCGCATAAAAAAGCCTAATGTGACCTTTTTAAAAACTCACGTGGTGTGGTACTTTTTGCAAGCACTTACGATTATTTAAAGGCTCCAGGTTGCCGGTTGGATTCGTTCTCTTCAGAACACTTTCCCTCCCAACTATTCTGGCAATAATTTTTAAACTGCGACGACTTTTTTCGAATCTGGGGCAGTTTAAAGAGAAGAGTGCGCAAAAAGTGGGAAAAACCAGAGGCGTTTTACGGCGGTACCTAGAACGTCCGAACAAATTGACGGATCGGGACGGGACCGGCGCCGTTCGATCGGGCATAGAACCTATTAGCTTGTTTTTAAATCCGATTGCGTTAAAGATGTCGTTGCGACGCTATAAAAACGAAAAACGTCAGGACGTCCAGGAAAACTCCCACAAATCCGCCAACCAAACGAACGGGAACGATTTCGCGCGATTCCGGCAGAGAATTGAACGTTTTATCTTTAAGAGTGAGCGGCATCACGCTGCGTCATTTGCAACCGTCGCGACGCCCGCCGAAACGCCGCATTGCAGGAAACAAATGACGAAAGAAAAACGTCCAAATTTTTGCAGTCGCCCGGTGAATGTTCTGGATTTTTCAGTGGATTGTAGAATGGTGTTTTGGCTTTACGCACCAATAATTGGACATCGCGGAATCGCGTCGCGACGCCCACTTATAACTGTTAATCTGCACAGAGAAAAACTTGAAACAAAAATGTCGATTTGGGGTACCAGGATGTCGCGTTTTTGAAATTCCTAGTTGACCGGCACGTGGGCCCCACGGAGCCGCGCATTTTGGTACTGGCGCTGCGATCATAGAGTCGCCCGCCACAATTCGAAACGTATCGGCTCTCCTTCGCCGGAAGATGCGGTCAGTCTGCCCGCTACAGCTTCGTCGTTTCTGGGCGCAACGACTCGAAATTGCACGTTTTCGATTCGGAATGGACGCCCGCGTCTCTTTTACATTTATGGTTTCGCGATTAAATCCGTCCCGATCCAGATATATTTTCATAAATGTGCACTGTAAAAGTGTACGTTCAAGTTTGCAGCCGTCTGCGTTTAACGTGCCGCGGCGAACTCGCGAGTTTTCGACGAAGTTCTTTAGATTGAACCTATGGCTTTGCGGCACTGTAACCGGCGCCGCGGCGCTATGGAGCAGCAAAAGATTATAAAGGAGCTCTATTGATCAAAAGGTGATCAATGTGAAAGGGGTTGCATAACTACAGGATTTTTTATAAATATTGGCGCTGTGTTTTATTCCTTAAAATTGTCATGGCGGTGAAAGGGTTAACCAAACAATTTTCATATACCTCCTTCAAATTTATTTTAAAAAACCTACCCCTATGTGTTTTTGTTCTGTCTTGCATGTGCACAATGCGTAAATTGGGTTGCTATTTCTATGATGCCCCATATATAAGATTAACCATCACTTTTTGTGACCTTTGTTGAACTATTTTTCGCCTCTTTTTGACCTTTATTGAACTATTTTTAGCCTCTTTTTGACCTTTTTTTACTATTTTTAGCCTCTTTGACCTCTGTTTTACTATTTTTAGCCTCTTTTTGACCTTTGTTTTACTATTTTTAGCCTCTTTTGACCTTTTTTTTACTATATTTAGCCTCTTTGACCTTTGTTTTACTATTTTTAGCCTCTTTTTGACCTTTGTTGAACTATTTTTAGCCTCTTTTTGACCTTTGTTTTACTATTTTTAGCCTCTTTTTGACCTTTGCTGAACTATTTTTAGCCTCTTTTTGACCTTTGTTTTACTATTTTTAGCCTCTTTTTGACCTTTGTTGAACTATTTTTAGCCTCTTTTTACCTTTGTTTTACTATTTTTAGCCCTTGTTTGACCTTTTTTTCTATTTTTAGCCTCTTTGACCTTTGTTTTACTATTTTTAGCCTCTTTTTGACCTTTGCTGAACTATTTTTAGCCTCGTTTTGACCTTTGTTTTACTATTTTTAGCCTCTTTTTGACCTTTGTTGAACTATTTTTAACCTCTTTTTTACCTTTGTTTTACTATTTTTAGCCCCTGTTTGACCTTTTTTACTATTTTTAGCCTCTGTTTGACCTTTTTTTTCTATTTTTAGCCTCTTTGACCTTTGTTTTACTATTTTTAGCCTCTTTTTGACCTTTGCTGAACTATTTTAGCCTCTTTTTGACATTTGTTTTACTATTTTTAGCCTCTTTTTTACCTTTGTTTTACTATTTTTAACCTCTTTTTGACCTTTGTTGAACTATTTTTAGCCTCTTTTTGACCTTTGTTTTACTATTTTTAGCCTCTTTTTTACCTTTGTTTTACTATTTTTAGCCTCTTTTTGACCTTTGTTTTACTATTTTTAACCTCTTTTTGACCTTTGTTTTACTATTTTTAGCCTCTTTTTGACCTTTGTTTTACTATTTTTAGCCTCTTTTTGACCTTTGTTTTACTATTTTTAGCCTCTTTTTGACCTTTGCTGCACTATTTTAGCCTCTTTTTGACATTTGTTTTACTATTTTTAGCCTCTTTTTTACCTTTGTTTTACTATTTTTAACCTCTTTTTGACCTTTGTTGAACTATTTTTAGCCTCTTTTTGACCTTTGTTTTACTATTTTTAGCCTCTTTTTACCTTTGTTTTACTATTTTTAGCCTCTGTTTGACCTTTGTTTTACTATTTTTAACCTCTTTTTGACCTTTGTTTTACTATTTTTAGCCTCTTTTTGACCTTTGTTGAACTATTTTTAGTCTCTTTTTGACCTTTGTTGAACTATTATTAGCCTCTTTTTGACCTTTGTTTTACTATTTTTTTTGCTTCTTTTTGACCTTTGTTTTACTATTTTAAACCTCTTTTTGACCTTTGTTTTACTATTTTTAACCTCTTTTTGACCTTTGTTGAACTACTTTTAGCCACAAAAAAACAGCTAAGTTTTTGATTTTTTAACGAGAAAGAGAGGAAGAAAACACGAAATACCAAATTTTCTATTTTTTTTATTTTTAGGTTCCTAGGGTAGATGACCCTTCAGCCCTCTACGAAAAGATCAAAGATTTCGCAGAGAAACACCGTAAATCGTAAACCCCAACCACTCAATGTAAATATTACAAAGTTTATTAATTAGTTATTTTCGCCATTAAAACTACAAACAAATTAATTTATTTCGAACCATCTAACTGTTCACGACAACATCACTCCGCCCCCCAAATACTCCTGCCTGATCTGCGGCTCGACGAACGCCAGCCAGTCGCTCGAATGCGTCGGCAGCAGCCCCATGCTCTGGCACTTGTACAACGCCAGCCCTATATTAATAAAATTCCCCAACAAGTACACCAGCTTCTGCGCCGCGGCGCTCGAATCCTCCACCATCTTAAACGTGCTGTTGATCGAAAACAAAGCTTGGATCGGCCGCATGAACAACATCCCAACCATCATTATTGGAAAGATCGAGATCGAGTTTCCAGCCATGTACATGATGAAGAGGTTCATGGGGACTTGTTTCATCGGCGCCAAAGCCAATTCCCAAGATTTTTTCTTGATCAAATGGCTGGTATCGGTTTTCTTGGTCACTTCGCTGCTTGATATCGCACTGGATGTACTGTATGCAGGCGGACTAGGTAAATCACTCACCACTATCCTATTTGATCTAAACAGATAAATATTATTAGATGAGCCTTCTGCTGATTGTTATAATTTATTTACGGTTTACCCATTTAACAACATAAAATATTACAACACGGGCATAGCCAGGGGTTTAGTTTTGGGGGGGATTAAAGAAAATAACAGAAATATGCCAATTTACTTTCTAAAACTGACACACAATTTATTTATTTATTTATAAACCTACTGGCATAAAAAAAATATAAATTTAAAAAATAAAAATACAAAAATATCTTTAACTAACACAAAATAAACTCCACTTCCTTTATAATACACCTGCTCTGTTACCAGTTTGCTCTTTCCATCTTTTTATCCGTCTCAGCAGTTTCAAACCTTTTCTGCTATCATTCATACATTCCTCCCATTTCTTTCCTTCCCACCTCTCTCCCTCATTCCATTCACCCCTTGTACACTCTTCCATCCAATGCTCCCAAGTATTCTCCACTGTCCCACAAACACTACACTTTGTATGCTCCTCACATCCACACCTATACCTTGCTAACATGACTTGTGCATCGTCCTCTTGATTTACACTTAAATAGGTTGGTAACCATGTACCTGTATCTGTACATACTTCTTCTTCTTCAAGTGCCTTGTCCTCCCAGAACATTGGCGATCATTCGCTTGATCCTCACTTTGTCGACAGCCAATCTAAAAAGTGTCGTGGTGTTTACTCCATACCATTGGCAGAGATTCTTGAGCCAAGATGTTCTTCGGCGCCCAGGGTCACACTTTCCCTCTATTTTCCCTTGAATAATAATGTGGAGCAATTCATATTTCGGATTTCTCATTATGTGGACAAAGTACTCCAGCTTTCTTCTTTTTATGATATTAAGTACCTCTCTTTGTTTATTCATACGCTGTAGAACTGCCTCATTCGTCACCCTGTCCATCCTCGATATCCTCAGCATTCTTCGGTAAGTCCACATTTCGAAGGCCTCAATCCTTTTGCATATTGTGTCAGTGAGGGTCCATGTTTCCATCCCATGGAATAATATGCCAAAGATATAGCAACGTAATAGGCGTATTCTTAAGGGAATTTTTAGAGTTCTGTTGGTAAGCAGTTTTTGCATGCTCCTGAAGGATGTTCGTGCCTGTTCTATTCTGCTTTTGATTTCTTGAGTTAAGTCCCATTTTTCATTCACCCAGCTGTACATACCTTAACGAAAATTACTACTTTCTATTTTGCTTTGCCGCTCCTGTAGGTCCACTCCTTGCAAACGTTCTACCAACCTTTCGGCCCACAGTGCTCTTTCCTGCTTTAACGTTTCAAGCCCCTCACCAGATATACCACCTCTTTCATACAATTTCCTCTTATTCTTACTCCCTTTCATACCGCCTCCTCCCACTCGATTTACCATTCTAAAAACCTCTTTTATCAACCTTTCATCTCCCATTTCACTCACCTTATATTCATACCTTATGAGCTTTCTTGCTGCCAAGACTGCCACCTTGCACACATTCACCTCCTGGAGGATGATGTAACCAGGTGTCAAGCATTTTATTGTGTTGAACTGCTTCAGGATTTTTTTGAAAAACTTTAACTGAACTCTCTCTATCCTGTACTCCTCTCTCGTCCCCCAGACTTCTGAGCCATACAATAAAATGCTTCTCACACACACCTTCCACACCGTCTCAGCCGCCCTGAAGTTTCCTTCGAATTTATTCCTCCATTCATTCCAGACTCGCCCAGCTGCCACCCACGCTTTCTTCGCTACATACCCCACATGCTCTCTATTGGTACCTCCATTTCCAAATACATACCCCAGATACCTAAACCTTTGCACCTCCTCGATTTCCCTGCCTCTCCATTCAAACCGCTCTTTCGTGAACTTCCCACCTCTTTTGAACCGCATCCATTTAGTTTTTTCCACATTCACACTCAAATCTCTCCTTTCTAAAAAACCCTCTCACCCTTTCAATCACCTCTCTCAATTCCCCTGCTGTCGTAGCAAATACCACTACATCATCAGCGTATGCTCCACAACTCCACACCTTTGTTCTTCCTACCACCACTCCTCCTGGTTGCCCGTCTGCCAAAACTCTTTCCAAATCAGCCACATAGAGATTGAAAAGTGTGGGGCTCACTGGACATCCCTGCCTCAGGCCCTTTTGTATCTCGAAATATTCCGTTACACACTCATACACCCTATCTCGAAATATTCCATTACACACTCATACACCCTGATCTTACACACCGTTTCCCTATACACCTCCCTCACATTCCTCCTCACCCTCTCCGAAATACCCTTTTTAACCAAACATTCATACAATCTCCCTCTATCTACGGAATCATATGCTGATTTCAGGCCGATAAAAAGAACAAAAACGCTCCCAGATCTAATTTCCTGATCAATTATAAATCTAAGCGTTATGAGTTGATCGACTGTGCCTCTTCCCTCTCTGAATCTTGCTTGCAGCTCTGGCATTAATTGCTTTTCCTCTGCCTCGTTTCTCAACCGCCCTTCTAGAATCTTGGCGAACATTTTGTAGGATCAGCATGATCCCCCTGTAATTCTCCACCCTTTTTTTGGCCCCATTTTTGTGGATTAGCTGTATTATCCCCTCTTTCCAGTTCTCTGGGATACCCTTTGTCCTTTTCCATATCTTGTTGAACTCCTCCGTAAGCTTGGCTATACATTTCTCTGGTACCAACTTCCACTCTTCATTTCCAACTCCGTCCGGTCCTGCCGCTTTCTTCTGCTTTAAGGCTGCAATTACCTGGTGTACTTCCTCGGCCGTAATTTCTTCTTCAATAGTCTGCTCCCTTCTAACACTGTCTTTCCCTCGAACCACCATTATCTCCACTCCTTCCAATAGAACCATATAGTGCCTTAACCAGGTTTCCTTAGGTATACTGTCTGGAATTTGCTCCTTCTTCCCGCTCTTCTCCTTTAAATATTTCCACAGCTGCGCTTCAGTTTTAATCTCCAGTATTTGTTGTCGCTCTCTTCTCTCCCACATTTCTTTCTTTCTCCTCTCCAGGTTTCGTAAGTCCACTCTCGTACTTAACCACAGTTCCTTATCATTGGTACCCTCTCTGCACCTTCTCGTCACCTCTTTATATTTTTGTTTCTCCCTTATGAATTCCTTATCCGCCCATAATCTTCCCACTGTTACTTTCCTCCTGACCAATGCTGTTTCCAGTTCCTCGGTTATCATATCTATATCTTTTAAATTATCCCAGTCTATTGCCTCCATTCTTAATTTAAACAACTCATTATTACATGGGTAACCCATTTTTCTTTCCCGGACCCATCTTCTACCTGCTGCTTTAACGTGATCAGTATTGGCATATGGTCAGATTCACCTTTCACTCCGATCTCCATCTCTCTAATTTCTTGTCTCGTGGAGTCGTTAACAACTGCAATATCACCCCCCCTGAACTCCCAAACGTATACTGCCCCTCCCAGTCCCCTTCCACACACATGTTCAAGACATCCCATTGACTTTCCCTTACCCACTCTGCCCATTCTTTTCCTTCCAAATTTCTCGTTTTGTCCTTACATTTCCTTCATAGTACTTTACCAGCTCTATCCACCGTGTTGAACTGCTCCTCTCCTATCCTCACATTCCATTCACCTCCTAGCAGCAAGTTAGTCGATGCCGTACCTTCTATATTACACCTTATGCACTCTTTAATTCTTTCCAGCCCCTTATTGTCATACACCATGGCTATCTTTTTTTTATGGGGGGACGGGGGACGTAGCAAACACCCCCGGGTTAACTTGGTAAGTGCTCCCCCTGAAACCCACACATCTTGGCACTGCTCTACGCATAACTTCAAGATGCCAGTTGTTTTTCAATGTTGTCTATGATGTACCTTACTTCCCCCATCCAGTCATGCTGATTAGGGGTTCAGGTTTAGCCGTAGTCTTTCAGCAATCTTCCTTTTCTTCTCATCCTGCTCTTTATTGCTGATTATTTCAGTTATAGTTTTTTTGACTAAGTTCCAGTTGTGTTTTGATTTTAACATGAAGGGTATAGTGGTTCTAGGTCCTTTGGTAGGATGTCCCTCTCTGTGTCCCACCTGCTACATATGTAGATGGTGTGAATCACGCTTCCCCCCGTCCTCTTCCCCGCAGTATTCGCAGCAGCTATCAACAGCTCTGCCTATCTTGTGGAGATAGTCTCGAAAACATCCGTGTCCACTGAGTGCCTGTGTTAGGTGATAGTTTAGTTCTCCGTGTTTCCGAGTTACCCATTTTTCGACATCCTTTATTAGCAGCCTCGTCCATTGTCCCTTATCGCTTGCCACCCATTCCTTCTGCCATGCCCGTAGTAGTTCAGTCCTTGCAATCCTCTTGGCTTCTTTTTTATTAGTAATTGTTTTGATTTCTTTAGCTGAGTAGATGCTAAGCCTCACCTGCACTAGTAACTCTATTGGGGGAATGCCTGCTATTACCAGGGACGCCTCTCTTGATATAGTTCTATAAGCGCTACTAGTTCTAATTGCTAGCATTCTCTGCACCGCTGCCAGCTTGTCTTTGGTGGCTTTCACGTCGATAGCCCTGGCCCATACAGGGGCTGCATAAAGCATTGCGGAGTGGGCCACCGAGCACAACAGTTTTCTCTTACTAGTCCTGGGTGCACCATGGCTATCTGCCACCAGCCTCCTTTCAGCTCTACTTCCCTGAAAACTATACCCTCCACCTCTTCTGATACCCCACTTGATCCCTGTAACTATCCCCCCCTTTGCCCTTCTGTAGCCACTCTCCCTCAGCACCGGTTGCATTTTCCATTTGTACTCCTTGGGAAGTCTCTCTTTACAGGTCTCCCATTCTTTTTCTTGGACCCAGGACTCCACTAGCCCAACTATTTCGAATCCCTTCAACAAGGCTATGAAAGAGCCGTCCTCCCATTCCAGTTCTCTTTTCAGTTCAAAGCCCAGCCACATTCCAAAATAATATCTTAACATTTTCCCTTTCCGATCCGTCCTTGTGTTTCTGTCCCTTTCTTCTTTGGTCCCTTACTCGTTTTTTCCCCTTCGGACCAAGGTACCCATTTCCCATCTATTTCAACTCTTTTAACCTACTTTGACCCGATGACCCCTTTCCTTGAGATCCTTTGCCTTCCTTAATAACTCCTTCTGGATTCCCTGCTCCTTTGGGGTGAAATCGTCTTGTATAAATACATTTGTTCCTTTTAGCTTGTACTTATTTCTCATTACCTCCCAACATTCTAACTTTAACAAAATTGGGCCTTTGTTCCCTCCTTTAGAGCCGAGCTGGTATGCATTCACGAAACCCTCATTAATTCCTAACCTTTTCATGAACGTTTTCTTTGCCTCTTCTCGCCATGTTTCTCCTTCAATTCTGTAAATTACGATGTTATTTCCCTCCTTAATTTCCTCTCTTCAATAACCTTTAGGCAAATCAGTTCTTCCCTCAGCACTTGTCGTTCCTCCTCCCACCTACTCTCGGTTCTTTCCTTCACCTCCTTAACTGATACCGCTGCATCCTCCAGCTTCGACATCCTATTCTTAATTTCCTTATTCTCATCCCTTATTACCCTCAGCTCCGATAACAATTCTTTTCTACTTCTTCCTCCTTTTTTTCTTTAAGAGCTTTTCCTCCAGCCTTCTGTTTTCCCTAAACTTTTCCGACACACAAGGGTTCCTAAATTCCACATCTATCATGCTCTCTTGACAGGAGTCACCTTTCCTCGTCTTTCCTTATTTCAATATAATATTTATGTTATATTTTGCAAATTTCAGGGGTGGGGCTTGAACCCCCAAAAAACCCCCCCTGGCTACACCCATGAATTACAAGATACAGACAATTTTAAAGTAGCAGTAGCAAAGAAACATCAATATCAAATACTTATTAGTCGGAAACTCCACGTGAACAGATCAACTCCTTTGAAACATTGCCTAAATTGGACAAGACAAAAGCAGGCGAGACTTGGTTCCTGAACGATCTTAACTTTTATCAGACGAATGTTACTTATATGTAACATTTAAAATACATTATTTTACCCTTTATTGCCTGACGGTACTTTTAAGTCTACCGCATATTTTTTCTTGTAACTTTAAAATATGGTATTCAATTTGACTTTTGCCGTTGCCATTTGACAGTACATATAACTAAAGTAATATTTAATATTCTAACGTACTGTCAAATGGCAACGGTAAAAGGCAAATCGAATACCATATTTTAAAGTTACAAGAAAAAATATGCGGTAGACTTAAAAGTACCATCAGGCAATAAAGGGTTAATATGTAAAATACGTTTACTATTGATCAGAAAATTAGTACGATAAAGGTTAAAGCTCGTAAAGGAAATTAAAGAAGTGTAAATCACAGTGTGGTATCTGTATGCACATTTGTATAAAATATAAAATCGATGGAAAATGTGATATTAACCCTTTCGCTATGGGCACCGGATAAAGCTGTAAAATATTTTCGTGCCCTGTGTACGGGAACCGAATAAATCCACAAGCGTTTTTTTTTACTTAATATGGGAAAGACAATAATAGATAAAGTATCAATAAAATATCAATAATAAAGATCAATAATAGGAAAATACAATTGTACTTAATATGGAACAGACTATGGGAACCGTATTTATACGCAAAGAGTAAGAAATTATTATTTATAAGCAGAGTAAAAGCACTACCCTCAGCACCCCGTACACAAGGCACGACTTGTAGAAAAGCACCCCGTAGCGAAAGGGTTAAGGCAGTGATTTTAATGCCTTTAAATTCTAATTGGATTAATCATCAACTTGTTCTAATTAGTTCCAAAATAACCTGTAATTAAAAGTAATTTAAGATTTACCTTGTCGATTCTAGACTCCACTTAAGTCTACGGTTTACGGCTTTCGTCGAGTTCATTTTCTCTCGGTTTTACAATCAATTTTCTCGGGAAAACTTGAATAAATTGGATTTCTTATGTGTCACTTGACTGTCAGTTAAACGTCAAAACAAATTGCTAAAATCAGCAGCAGAGGGCGCACGAGCGAACATTCAAAAACTTTATTTTAAATTTGTAGTTTAAATGTGGAGATTATTGGTTGTATTTGTTTGAAATCTTTTAGTTTGAACTTTAATTTCAGAGTTTTTTTATACAAAAATGACTCGTTATATAGAGGACGATATACAAATGACAAATTACGCTTTGAGTTTTATACCCCAGAGGGCGCTGTTCAAATTTAAAAGAACTCAAATTTTAAATATTGAAAAGAGCAGAACGGAGATTTTTGGTTGTGTTTATATTTATTTTAAATCTTTCAATTGAAACTTTAATTCCACAGTTTTTTTTGTACAAAAATGACTCGTTATATAGAGGACGATATATAAATGACAAATTACGCTTTGAGTTTCATACCTCAGAGGACGCTGTTCAAATTTAAAAAAATTAAAAGAACTCAAAAGTGCGCTTTTCAAATTTTAAATATTTAAAATAGCAGAACGGAGATTATTGGTTGCATTTATATTTATTTTAAATCTTTCAATTAAAACTTTATTTCCAGAGTTTTTTTTTTGTACAAAAATGGCTCGTTATATACAGGACTTTATACAAATGACAAATTACGCTTTGAGTTTTATACCCCAGAGGGCGCTGTTCAAATTTAAAAAAAATAAGAAACTCAAAAGAGCGCCTTTCAAATTTTAAATATTTAAAAGAGCAGAACGGAGATTATTGGTTGTATCTAAATCTTTCAATTGAAACTTTAATTTCAGAGCTTTTTTTTGTACAAAATGATTCGTTATATAGAGGACGATATATAAATGACAAATTACGCTTTGAGTTTAATACCCTAGAGGGCGCTTTTCAAATTAAAAAAAATTAAATGAAGTCCAAAGTGCGCTTTTCAAATTTTAAATATTCAAAAGAGCAGAACGCATTGAAATAATCTAAAACTATTGATAATCACACAAAATTCATCATTTTTTAATTAGTTTCGCAAATTTGTTTTAAAAATTTAAAAGAACCCAAAAGTGCGGTTTACAAATTTCAAATATTTAAATGCGCAGAAAGTATTGAAATAATCTAAATTTAAAACACACAAAAATCACCATTTGTTAATTAGTTTTGCAAATTTGTTTTTCCTTAATTGTCGCGCGTAACTTTTACCTACGCCATGCAGATGGCGCAACTGTCGCTTAACATGTTTATCGCAAGATTTTTGGAATAAATTTGTTAAGAATCAATTAATAAGTAAACCTTTAAATTAAGTTTCTTATTTACATCGTTTTAAAATTACTATTTATACAGTTTTCAAATTTTAAATTATTATTAGTTTTGTGCGGTTGGCGGCACTGCACAGCAAAACAAACTTTAAATTTCAATTAAACTAAAAACAAATAAATACCAGAAATTCCTAATTTGAGCCAAAATTCTCAAATTAAACTCCTCCTTATCAATTGTATTTGCAATTTATGTTGTTTTAAAATTTAAAATTATTGTTATTTTTGTGCCGTTGGTACGTAAATTATTTTTTTCTAATTGTCGCGCAGAACTTTTATCTACGCAATGCAGATGGCGCAACTGTTGCTTAAGTTATTTTTCGCAAGAATTTTGGAATAAATTTGTTAAAAATCAATTAATAACACTGCAATTAAGCCTATAACTTAAATTTGTTATTTATATCGTCTTAAAATTACTCTTTATAATTATGTTTTGTAATTCTTCTATATTGTTTTCAAATTATTAATTTTGTGCTGTTGGTGCCACTGCCCATCAAACAAACTTTAAATTTCAATCTGCAATTAAACTAGAAAACAAATATTTACTAAAAATTCCTAATTTAAACAAAATATCTCAAATTGAATTATTCCTTATTAATTGTATTTGCAAATATTGTTATTTTTGCCTTTTTTTTTGTTTTGTTTATGTTTTGTTTTGTTGGTAGTGTGGCATGCGTGTGTTTGGCGTCAGTGATGCCATGGCCATTGCGCAAATCGCGTCGAACGATGAGGTGCGTCCTTGCTACGTGAATTGATTGGAATTTTGTCGCGAATTCTCTGTTGGGAAACGGAATTGGAAAGTGCGGCGAAGATGAGCGTCGAAGACGACGTGATGCGGATCCAGAAGAAGCTCACCAAAATGACCTCAGATGACGGATCGGTGAGACAATTTTTTTTTTCGTTAACACTCGTCGCCGTTGTTTATTATTTTCCACAGGCAACAGAGTTGCATGTTTGGTTGGTTACCAACTTCACGTAAATTGTTAACTGCAATTTTTGGTTACGTTTTCCTGCACAAAATTATAAGCCGTTGCTGAATTTTCCTCAGTTTTACTTTTATTCCAATGCAATTTTCATTTTTGGAATGTTTTTTTTATCATTATTTCATAACCTCAAATTACCAACTTCACGTCAATTATTAACTCCAATTTTTCATTACGTTTTCCTGCACAATTTGCTGAATTTTGAATTTTTTTTTTTAATTTGCTGAAAGTTTTTTTTGTATTCCAACGCAGTTATCAAGTTTTAAATTTTTTTTCTGACCAATATTTCATAACCTCAAATTATGCAAGGCAATGCATGGCTTTATCACTCGCATACTTTGGTAAAACCCAATATTTTATACATACAAGAGAGACACAACATACAAACCAAGATAGTCACGACTGTAATAGGGAATCTTCGCTGTGCAATGGAAAAGACAAAAAGACTCTTCCTACTGAGAAAGTTAGAACCGTGGGAAGAACCATCGTCATACTGACTGATTTGTCTTCTGGACTACATAAGGAAACTTCTTGAAAGATTATTAGGTTAATCTGCCTTAAGAGGCCTGAGATGTATAGGCAACCCACTGTACGCATTATGCGCATGCGCATTGGGGGCAAAACACAAAGGCCTAGGGAAAATAAATTTGAAGGGGGGTATATAAAAATCGTTTATACTATTGAAAATTTTGGAACGAAGTTCCTTTAGGGAGGATCCATAAAATTCTCTCAAAGCAAGCTTCGAATCCCGTCGGCACCCTCAAAAAAGCAGACGGGAACTTCACAGCAAATGAACGTGAAACACTGCTACATCTTGTAGGCACGCATTTTCCAGGGGCTGCTGAAAACCACACTCCTTTCCACTCAAGCCATACGGCAACCAGAGAGGACTGGAATGTGGCAAAAAGAATTATCACAACAGAGAGAATTAAATGGGCAATCAAACTCTTCAGCCCCTACAAATCTCCTGGAACAGATAGCATATATCCAATAATGCTTCAGAAAGGCATGAATATCATACTCCACCCTCTTAAGGACCTATTTAGAGCAAGTCTAGCACTAGGACATGTCCCATTAACCTGGAGAGAGACAAGAGTGGTATTTATCCCAAAACCAGGCAAATCTAGCTATGCCGAAGCTAAATCCTATAGACCAATCAGCCTGACATCATTCTTTCTAAAAACCTTAGAAAGACTGATAGACAGACATTGGAGAGAAGAAGCGCTGATTAGATCTCCGCTTCATACATACCAACACGCTTACCAAACAGGAAAGTCATGCGAAACAGCGTTACACCAGTTAGTAAGTAAAATTGAGAAAACTTTGGAGAACAAAGAAGTTGCCCTAGGTGCTTTCTTAGATATAGAAGGAGCCTTCGATAACACATCTTACATCTCAATAGAAAACGCAATGGTCAATCACCACGTAGATAACACTACGACCAGATGGACCATGTCGATGCTTAACAGCAGAACTGTAAAAGTTAAACTACTGGAAGAAGAGATAACCATGTCAACAACAAGAGGTTGCCCCCAAGGCGGCGTACTGTCACCACTTTTGTGGTGCCTAACAGTCGACGAGCTACTAATCACCCTTAACAAAAGAGGGTTCTTCACTCAAGGATATGCCGATGATATCGTCATACTGATTCAAGGTAAACACCAAAGAACGGTTGAAGAAATCATGAAGGCAGCCTTGAATATTACAGAGACCTGGTGTTCGACAGGAGACCTAAGAATCAACCCTGCGAAAGCCACCCTGATCCCTTTCACAAATAGGAAGAAAATCACAAACCAAACCAATATCTCAATATTTGGGAAACCTGTTCAATGGAGCAACGAAGTCAAATACCTAGGACTTACACTAGATTCCAAACTAACATGGAATCCCCACATGAACAAGACAATCTCCAGATGCAAACAAACGCTGATGATAAGTAAACGAGCCATAGGTAGCACATGGGGTCTCAAACCGGAACTGACTCACTGGCTATACAAAACTATAGTTCGACCAATACTAACCTACAGCATAGTAACCTGGTGGCCTAAACTACAACAATCAACTGCTGTTGCAAAATTAAGCAGGATACAACATCTAGCGAATCTATGCACCACAGGAGCCTTTAGAACTACCTCTGGATTAGCATTAGACGTGTTACTAGATACACCGCCATTAGACATCTTTCTAAAAGGAGAAGCAAGAATGGCGGCATACCGACTACAATGCGCGGGTCAATGGATCGCAGCCAGTAGGATCGGGCATACGAAAATCATGACGGCAGTCAGAATACCGTTGATGGAAATGAGAACCGACAGTACCAACAAGTCATTCCATTTCGAAAAATCATTCACCGTACACATAGATCCAAGCTGGAAACTGGACCAGCTTCCCACCCCTACGAACAAGAACATAATCTTTTACACGGATGGTTCAATGTTTGAAGGAAGGGCCGGATCGGGCCTGTACAGCAAAAATCCCAAAATTAGGGAATCAGCCAGCCTAGGCGAACACTGCACGATATTCCAAGCAGAAGTACATGCATTACTATTGGGTGCTACTGAATGCCACAGACAAAAATATCGGAACAGAAACATTTATTTTATATCTGATAGTCAAGCAGCGCTAAAAGCACTAGAGGCCTGCAGTACAAAATCAAGAATCATAAAAGAATGCAAAGAAATACTACATACACTAGACCAACAGAACACAGTAAAAATCATCTGGGTTCGCGGGCATAGTGGTATAGAGGGAAACGAACATGCAGACGACCTAGCAAAACAAGGTGCCCGCAAGAAACTAGTTGGTCCCGAACCGAGCATAGGTATAGAAAAAGCCTGCGCCAGAGCATCCATCAATGATTGGATGAAACAAAAACACAAACTCAGATGGAACTCCTATGATAAAGCAACCCATTGCAGGAAGCTAATAGACTCACCTAATCCCAATATAGCAAAGGACCTGTTAAAACTAAACAAAGCTCACACGAAGCAGATAGTTTACTAACAGGCACTGGCGGATTTAGAGAATTCATGCATAAAGTAAAAATCTACCGAGACGAACCTTTATGTAGACTCTGCGGAGAGGAAGATGAAACAGCAAACCACGTACTCTTCGAATGCCCTGCCCTAGAACGAATGCGACACCAGCTCGACTGGTACCAACAAACCACATGGGAACCCAAACTTGTAGGAAAACTAAGGAAACTAGTCAGTGACACAGACGTCGGACTGCAAGTTTGATATCAACCGACAGCACAATAAGCCTTAAGGTTGACGTGCGCCAAACCCTTAGAGGAAGTCGGGAATCTAATCTAATCTAATCTAGGGAGCTCTCGCCAGTAGTGATTCTACAGAAAACGTTACGTTACGTTATACGCCTCTCTCTTACTCTGAGTGTATATTTCTATAATGCGTGCTCTCTCTGTTTCTTTCTCAGAATGACATAATTCACTATATGACTACAAATAATGAAATAGACCTTTGTAGTTAGTTTCCGAGCTGTAACTCAAAAATAATCTAATAACTCTAATCTTCTTAGTAACTCAGCAATCTATAATAATAATAGCCCCTTTCTCCTAGCATGTCCATGCCATAGGGTTATAGCCATAGTTGGGCAAAAATTAATTGTGAAAACAATTAACAATTAAATTACGAGATTTAATTGCAACTAACAATTAAAATAATTAATTGTAATTGCAATATATCACAATTAAAAATTAATTAATTGTTAATTGTAAAATTTTGCAATTACAATTGATTAATTGTTAATTGATTGATGTACTTTTACAATTAACAATTAATAAATGTCGGTTAGAAGATGTTTATTATAGTTATAGTTATTATAGTTATTTTTATTATATGAAATAGTTATTTACATTAGAGTGTGGGAAGTTTGATTTTACAACGCGACAGCTCGTTTGGGGAACGAGCCCTTCGGGCTCGTTCCCCATTAGCTGCAGCGCTGTAAAATCATTTCCGCACGAAATTTGTATAAATATTTTTGGCCACTAATTATTATTTCAGAAACAAATAGACCCTCCGCCTCCACTTCCGGTCCCCCACCCTCGCCCCCCACATCCGGTTCCCACCCACTTCCGGTTTCCACCCCAAGTTCTGTTTCCCACCCCACTTCCGGTTCCCATATCCACTTCCGGTTCCAAAATTTTCACCACTTCCGGTTCCCAACCTCCATTTCCGGTTCCAAAATTTTCACACTTCCGGTTCCCACTTCCCGTTCCGGAAGTGGAGGTGGGAACCGGACGTGGGGTGTTAACCGGAAGTGGGAGCGAGGTGGGGGACCGGAAGTGGAGGTGAAGGGTCCAGAACGAACCATCTTTCCCAACTATTTAGATTATTTACAATATTGGAAATTATTTTATTTGGCACAATGCGGGAAAGTACGGTTACAATGAGGGAAAAGTTTTTACATTCATCAAATAGTATTAATTGTAATAATAAACAATTGATGATTAAGTTAATTGTAACTAACAATTAAAATTTCAATTGCAATTAAATTAATTGCAAACCACAATTAATGGATTTAATTGCAATTGATTTCAATTGCATCTCACAATTAAACACTTAATTGAATTCAATCAATTGCAATTAATTTAGTTGCAATTAAATTTGTTATTGTTTGATTCTACAATTAAAAAATTAATTGAATTATGGCCAACACTGGTTATAGCTAAGCAAGGGTAGCTATTTTTGCAGCCTCGGCTTTTTGTTGGAGATAGGGTGGCTGGCCCTACGCTCCTACGCTGTCTATTATTATGCCAGGTTTAACCCTAGCTCCTAATTTTTTTCAAAGGCTGAGTGAACCTTGGCCGGAAAATTGGATTGAACCCACGACCGCTGGGTTTGTAGTCTTTTTTTTTTTTTAAATTGTCGTTTGGGGGAAGCTCTACCAGCCTGCGTGTGAGGCTCTCACTCACTAAACCCCTTCTTCCACTTGGCTATTGAGACCAGCACCCCGGTATGGCTTGCGCGTTCCTTCAGTCGATGATTCAGTTGTTACCGCCCTAGTTTTTTGAGAGTTTCGATTTTGCTTCTACTCTTGAGATTCTGCTAGGTGGCTGCCTGGGCAGCGCGTTCTTCGGCCTCTTTCTGGGTGTAAATGCAAATGATGAAGTTGGAGATTGCTTTCCAGTGTGGTTGGTCTATTAGCATTTTCCTAACGCAGTTATCAGGGGTCAGTTCTCCTATTTCCGAGGTTGCCAGGCGTCTGTCCTTTTCCCATCTCTCGCAGAAGAAGAAATTATGTTCAGGCCACAGTAGCAGCACTCCTCTGTCTCAGCGACCTTGAACCTGTGTAGGTAGGCTCTAAAGCACCCGTGTCCGCTTATCATCTGGGTTACGTGGTAGGATGTTTCGCCGTGCTCTCTGTTGACCCACGGACGCAGGTCAGGAATCAAGTGCTTGGTCCATGTAGCCTTCCCGGTTTCCGTTTCCCACCTTTCCTGCCATCTGCGTTGAAGGCGTCTGCAGGCTTCTGCCTTATCTACCTTCCCTCCTTCATGTGCGCGAGCTCGCTCATCGACGAGGAGGTCGATGGGGGATGGGGGGGGGGTCAGCTGGATATCACCCATGCTGGATGAGTTTCCAGTCTGACAGGTAGTTCTGGATCACTTTCAGGAGGTAGCTTGGGAATTTTTCCCTTTTTGTGATCCTCCACTTTGCCGTCCCATGTTGCCCAGTTGAAGGCATTTTGGACGTCTAGCGTCACCAGCGCACAGAGTTTTCTAGTGTGGTCGGTTCCGGTGTTGGCCTCATGGGCCAGCCTTTTGACCTCGAGTAACGCATCCACCGTGCTTCTTTTCTTTCGAAAGCCGTACTGGTGGTCAGATAGCCCCTCTCCGGCTTCCAGCGCCACGTTTATCTGCGCCAGCAACAGGTGCACATAGAGTTTGCCCAGGGAGCTTATAAGACATAAAGGGCGGCGGTAGCTTTTCGCGAGGGTAGAGTCTTTCTGCTTCTTTTCTATTAGGGCCAGTCGCGCCCTTTCCCACTGCCAGGGGACGATCCCCTCTGTCATTAACTTGTTCATGACTCTGTTGATGAACTCTGGATAGGTTGCTGTTGCGGTCTTTATCAGTTCTGCGGAGAACCCGTCTGGTCTGGGAGCTTTTTTCGCCTTTAGTTTTTTAGCTGCGGTTAATAGTTCTTCTTCCTCAAACCTTGGGATATCTGCTTCAGAAACTCGTGGGTGTACCCATTTTATTGGCTTGTTTGAGTGCTTCTCGCAGTATTTGTCTGCGTTGCATGCGTCGTCACCTCCTTTTTCTATGAGCGTTTTCAGAGCTTGCATGCAATCTGCCATCTTTTTCCCGCTAAGGTTCCACATCTTCAGTTTCTTTGTTTTGGGAGTTCTCTCGTTTGCCTGCCCGACCTTGAATGTGATGTACTGATGGTCGCTTAGGGACTCTTCGTCTCTGACCCGCCAATCGGTGATGGTTTTGGACGCATCTTGGGTTTGTAGTCTAGAACCTTGCCTCTAGACCGCACCGGCTTTAACTCACAAGGGGGCCTGTCAACTCGTCATCACCGATTTGGCCCTAATTTACAGTATATCTAGGGCTTGACTATAAATGAAAGCGGGAGGGCCAGATGGCCATTTATTACCACGAATCGAACCAGCGATCCTCGTACTATAAACCCGATGGTCTTACCGTTGCGCTAACCGGCCATTAAAATTTATGATAACATTGCGGACTTATGACTTGTCGGTAGTAGGGAGTTTTTTACCGCTTGGCCATCTGGTCCTCCCGCTTGCGTCTCTTTCATTTATAGTCAAGCCCTACATATACTGTAAATTTGTGCCAAATCGGTGATGACGAGTTGACAGGCCCCCCTTGTTAGTAACTTAGTAACTCAACTTCATATGTCATCTGTCATTTAAGACAAACTAGAGAGACTTACGGTTAGGTAAGCGCATGCGCGTCCGTCAAGTTTAAAAGGCGGGAATTTGAAAGTTTCGGGCACATTTTGTTATTTTCACAGGTTATACGTCAAAAAGTGCCCAAAAAACACGGCGGAAATTGACACATACACACAACAAAATTTCAACTATGAAAAGGTCTATTTTTATTTCTATAGCAACACGTCTTGGGCCGCAAGTTGGACATTCCTGATCTAAACACATCGCACACATTTTTTGCTACCGCAAGTTTTGATGTAATGTCGACCGAGAAGTCACGCTGCCACGCGATATGTGGTCTTGATTGATCTTCTCCTAATATAACCTAATCCAGCGGTTCCAAACCGCTGGATCGCGAGCCACTAGTGAATCCCGGAAGGGTTATAGGTGGGTCGCGACTCGATCCTAAAACTATCAGAAACCATCAAATAAACCATCAGAAAAGATAAGAAAAATCAAAACAAATCGAATTGTGTTTTGACTGTTTTCTTGATTTTTGGCATCTGGGGCGGACAACAGAACCATTGCATCCCAGATCCACCCCGGCTACGCCGCTCCCCATTCCGTTCTTTCGCCCAACTGTCCAAGGTTACGCCTTTTACTCAACTCAGTTACTCAGTCTCACTGTGGACATCGAACAGTGAGTTACTGTTACATATTTGGTGCAGCTAGTTGTACAATGTGTTGGTGTTTGGATTCAATTTTCGCTTTGTGGTTGTGTTGTGGTTTAGTAAAGTTTTTAAGATGGACAATCCACAAAAGTTTAGATGAAGAAACAAGAGAACAATGGATGAAAACCTGGTAAGAACTTCCAGGGCTAAGGCAGTCCAAAGTGATGCTGGGATCTTTTAACCAGAAAAGAACAAAAACTTAGCTGAGATTAAGCAGGAACAAGCTTAGAATTCTGACGGGAGACTGCAGACTTCGGAAAAATCTCAAGGCCCTAAGCCTACGAATGCAGATTCTGTGGCTCAACAGAGGAAACCCCCATACATCTGCTCAAAGACTGCGGAGCACTTCTCCGCAAGAGACAGATGATACCTCAGATTCACTGCTTGAACGCAGAGGAGCTGCAGGCCTTGAATCCCACCCAGATCCTGAAATTCCTAAAGGAATCAGGATTAGAGTATGCGCTCTAAATGGGTAAGTACACCAACGTTTGGAGGAGTAGGGTGAGGTACAATAGATCTATAAAGGTCGCAGTACAAGTCGTCACCAGCATATCTACAATCCCCTGGAAGAAGATGGTAGATGAAGAAGATCTAGGAAGAAGATGGATGATGAAGAAAACAGGATCTTTTGGTAAGAAGACAATTTTTAAAGTAACTATTGAAGAAGGTGTGCCAACCCATCAAATACTAATCAAATAAATTCTGAAAAGGGTAAAGTACAGGTGAATGCAAAGAAACCAAAAACTTTCTTCAGGAAATATAGTACCGATTATATAAAATATGGGTTTACATTTGTAGGCACAGAGGAAGAACCATTGCCTCAATGTGTAATTTGCTTTGAAACATTAGCAAATCAAAGCATGAAGCCTTCTAAGCTTGAAAGACACATTTCAACTAAACACCCAGAATGTGTTAATAATATCGATCGATCGAGAGTTCGCGCGGCGAACTCTCAATATAGGACAATGTGGCAAGGACCGTTAGTTTAACTTTTACAGAGCAGTTTCACCTCTGCGAAGTTTCAGTGCCCACGTTTCACCGTTTGGCAATTTCAACCCAACCAATTAGAAAAATACATAAACAAAAATATAGGAAAATACTGCGATAAAGGTGCTCACCGGTGAACATTCCTGCGGTGGAAGTCACTAAACCCTCAGGGCTAGATAGTCAGGGCTAGCTTAGGCGGTTAGGACTAAAATAGATGGTCAGGACTATACTCGTACCGGCGAGAGAATGCATCTCGTCTTGAAGAGTTTGGCATGGTTCTTCTCATACCCCCACATTATTTCGAGTGCGCGGTGTTTAGTTCTCCGTGTTTGAAACACTGACGCGTTTTTGATAAACGTGTTTGATAAACTAACCTGCGCGTACTTTGGCGCGTTACTTGCCCCTCGTACCTGGTCGCAGCTGCATTCTCTAGCCGGTTCGGGTATAAATTGTCGGGTCTAAATAATTTCATAAAAGGTTTTGTACAATTGTAACTGACCGTTGTTTTGAGTATAAGCTTGTTGATGTTAAAAAAGCTGTTAAAGGCGTAGTAATTGAACAATTGTCTTCTCCATCTAATGTTGCTGATGTTTAATTCTGGATTGTTGTTGTAGGGTCAGGAGCAGGCGTTGGATCTGTTGAAGGAGCTGCAGACGATGAATGTGAACCTGGAAGTTTTAACGAAGACCCGCATTGGGATGACTGTGAACGCTCTGCGGAAATCGACCAAAGATGACGAGGTGATTAGCCTGGCGAAGACCCTGATTAAGAACTGGAAGAAGTTCCTCTCGGGCACGAACACGAAGGAGTCGAGCGGCTCGTCCTCGAAGTCGAAAAAGGACAAGGAGGAAAAAGTCAAAGACGAGAAGGACCGGGATAGGGAGAAGAAGCTGCCCAGTTCGTTCCCACCGGCCAGTTCGAATACCACTGATTCTGTCAGACTTAAATGCAGGGAAATGTTAGCCGCTGCACTTAATATTAGCGACGGAGATGACTTCGAAGGTAAATATTACTGAATTTTTTACCAATTACATTATTATCTCCATAATCCGACACATAACAACCGTCGGATTATGAGAAGTGGTCTCCACTGGACGTGTCGTCCGAATTACCGAGATTGTACTGTGCTTGTTTTTAGGATGTGCGAGTGCAGAGGAGTTGGCCGAGGAGTTGGAAGAGGCGATCTTCCTCGAGTTCAAGAATACCGACATGAGGTACAAAAACCGAGTCAGGTCGCGGATCGCGAACCTCAAGGACATCAAGAACCCCACATTGAGGACCAACTTCAGGATAGGCGCCATTACGGCGACGCGGCTCGCTACCATGACAGCCGAGGAAATGGCCAACGATGAGATCAAGAAGATCAGGGAGCGGTTCATGAAGGAGGCCATCAATGATGCACAATTGGCCACTGTACAAGGTAAACAAAATATTAGGTTTGAGCCCCGCAAAACCCCATGGCTACGCCCATGCTGTAGGGAGTTTAGATCATTTTAACAATTTTTATATACTCGTTCAAATTTATTTTGACTACGCTTATGTGTTTTGCCCTAATACGCATGCGCACTATGTGTACACTGGGTTGCCTTAATCTATGATGTCTCTTACTCCCTTTTTACCGAGATGTAGGAGTAAATGTTTATTTTTTTGTTATAGGTACAAAAACTGATATGTTGAAATGTGGTAAATGTAAGAAGAGGAATTGTACGTATAACCAGCTTCAAACCAGATCATCTGATGAACCTATGACTACTTTCGTTTTGTGTAACGAGTGTGGAAACCGTTGGAAGTTCTGTTAAGTTTTGTTGTCCTCTTTCCCCACTGAAATCTCCCCTTTTTTCTGTATTAATTTTTTTATGGTTTATAAGCATTGTGTGAACTTTTCGAGGTAAATGTAATTACATTTTTATAGGTTTTTTGTTGAATATTTTTGCAAGTAATTTCTTTTGTTATTTTCTTTGTACATTCGACTTTTTTCTGATTTAAAAAATAAGACAAAATTTGCAATTTTCTTTGTAACGCAAAGGGAAAAATATTTTATTAGAAAAACCATAAAATTATATGTAAAAACCGTTTTTCTACATATTTTTTTTTAGAAATTGCAAACTAAAACCAATATTTTGTTGATTTATAAATTTGTTTTTTTTTTTGCTGTAATAATGAATTCTAACTTTAATCAACTTGGGTTTTAATTAACACTAATTTTGGCTGTTGGTTTCGCAGTCCAGAAAACACCTCCATTTTCAGCAACCGTTGCACTAAAAAAAAAAAAAAACAAAATTAGTCAAACTTCTTGTTTTCTCAACTCTTAATCTTAAGTTTTATCTCTTCCATTTCTTAGTCAAAACTATAAGTCTTTGAAGGACGTATTACATTGCCTTGTGGTATGCCCAAGGCAGTATAATAGGTTCAATTTCTGTCTCGTCATTAGTTTTATCTATTTAGAATCATATTGTATCTATTTCTTGCACTTACTAGACTGTGTAAGTCTTTTTATCGGATGGCGCGATCCATTGGAGAGTTACAGTTGGTTTCTCGACAGAGTTTTTGTGAGTGGCTGCGTTCTAAAAAAGAGACAAATACTTCAATTGTTTTGCAATGTCTGGCTGTTTTATGCATTTTTTGTTGCGATTTCGTGTGTTTTCCATGAGTTTCGTGTGTTAGGACACTTAGATGGTGCTTTTAGTTGTTTTAAGATGCAGATGATGCATGAAGGAACTTTTTTGAAGAGGAATTTGAAGAGTGAGTATTCGTAGTAATTAGAGTAGAATTTAGCTGTAAGAACTATTACATACTATTACATACATAACAACAATTTAATGTGTTTTTCTAATTTTTCGTTTTAAAACTAATCGTTGAAAAATTAGCAATTTTCCTTGTTAAGGTCGATTCTCATATGCGCGACACTCAGCTACGAGACGTCACGCGACATCGCCTGTCAAATAATGATTGCATTGTTTTAAGTGGGAACGTTCTTACTATGGTTACGCGACGTGCCCATTTTAAACAATCTAATCATTATTTGACAGGCGATGTCGCACGACGTCGCGTAGCTGAGTGTCGCGTATATAGGAATCGACTTTAAGTCTTTGTTTCGGCTGTGTCAATTAATAGTAGAATGTGCAGCTTAATTCCCATATGCGCGACACTCTGCTACGCGACGTCGTGCGACATCGCCTGTCAAATAATGATTACATTGTTTTAAATAGGAACGTTCTCGCTATGGTTACGCGACGTGCCCATTTTAAACAAGGTAATCATTATTTGACAGGCGATGTCGTATGACGTCGCGTAGCTGAGTGTCGCGTATATAGGAATCGACTTTAAGTCTTTGTTTCGGCTGTGTCAATTAATAGTAGAATGTGCAGCTTAATTCCCATATGCGCGACACTCTGCTACGCGACGTCGTGCGACATCGCCTGTCAAATAATGATTACATTGTTTTAAATAGGAACGTTCTCGCTATGGTTACGCGACGTGCCCATTTTAAACAAGGTAATCATTATTTGACAGGCGATGTCGCATGACGTCGCGTAGCTGAGTGTCGCGTATATAGGAATCGACTTTGTCTTTGTTTCGGCTGTGTCAATTAATAGTAGAATGTGCAGCTTAATTCCCATATGTGCGACACTCTGCTACGCGACGTCGTGTGACATCGCCTGTCAAATAATGATTACATTGTTTTAAATAGGAACGTTCTAGCTATGGTTACGCGACGTGCCCATTTAAAACAATGTAATAATTTTTTGACAGGCGATGTCGCGTAGCTGAGTGTCGCGAATATGGGAATCGACTTTTATAAGGAAAATTGCTAATTTTTCAACGATTAGTTTCATGAAAAAATACCACGATCTGCACCAACTAATCCTACGAGATTTAAACTTTACTTTAAACTAATAATTTAAATAATTTAAATTTAAACTAATCTACTAGATTAATATAAACTGGAGACTAGATTAAGCGTTTTAGCGCCACGAAGCGCGATCGCGCTGTTCGTATACTGTGGTGTAATGTGAAAGAGATATTACGTCTATCGGCATTACTCGCAGGTAAAAATGAACGAAGCGCTATCGCCCTACATGGCACAACACTAAAACGGTTAATACACTAGATACACTAGAGGTTAATACACTAGAGATTACTTTGACTTAGCATTTATCAAATTTGTTCTCTTCAAATTTCTCTCGGCAAAGAAAAAACCCAAAATTATATTCACAATTTCTTTCAAAGTTAGTCACAAGAACATATTTAAGTCATCGTCCATTAATCACGTGAGGCCCCAAAGGGGGGAAGGGGTTAGGTTGTTTTTTGAAGAAACACGAAATATCACATGGGGAAGGGCGGGTGTAGTGAGATATAACGTGTATTTATTTTTCATTGAACGAGCGATTTTTAACCCTTAACCCCACCTGCCATACGTCTCAGGTGAGAAAATTACTGCTACTTTGGGCCTGAGACGTATGTCAGGTGGTTAGGTGTTAAACCAAAAACGGGCGCACGACTTGTATCAAAAAATTCACATGATTTTGGGCAGGGGGGGCCTAACTAGGGGTGGTTTTTGGGGGGCATAAAAAGTTGCTAAAAAACATCACGTGATTAATGGACGACCCATCCTTAAGGGCATTTTTGTGTGCGCTAGAGCTCATTGTGCGTGTGCGAAATCCATAAATTGGGGGTTCCTGTCGGTACTACCCACTTTTAAGGTGTGTTCGTTCTGGTAAAAGATTCGTTTCAGATCGTGTGTGAAGGGGAAAAGTTTGTTCATAAAACTGTGAAACATATCGATTGAGTGTTTTATCAAATGGTTTATGTGTTTTTCTATTGACCATTTCTGGTGTACCTACAACAACAACAACACAGACAACAACAACAACAACATTATTTACAACTAAATAATAAGCAAGTTTATTGAGATTATAGACTGGATTTGTCTCATCTGTACTAACTAAACAAAATAGATTTGTTCGAAAATTTGTCAAAGTTTGATGATCTGTACTAACTAAACCAAATAGATTTCAGCTAAGTTGAATATACTAATTTAAAGACAAGACTTTTAGCAACATTTTTGTAAATTTGCGCCGAAATTCTTCGATTAGTTTTTGTTTTATAAGCAAAATTGCAAAATTTGTAAAATTTTTAAACATTTGATTTCTTCGATAATTTGTCAAAGTTTGATGATCTCTACTAACTAAACCAAATAGATTTCAGCTAAGTTGGAAAAACTAATTTAAAGAGGAGACTTTTGACAACATTTTTGTAAATTTACGCGAAAATTCTTCGATTAGTTTTTGTTTTATAAGCAAAATTGCGAAATTTGTTCAATTTTCAAACAGTTGATTTCTTCGAAAATTTGTCAAAGTTTGATGATCTGTGGTAACTAAACCAAATAGATTTCAACTAAGCCGAATATACTAATTTAAAGAGAAAACTTTTAGCAACATTTTTGTAAATTT
Organism: Phosphuga atrata; assembly: GCA_944588485.1. Classification (NCBI taxonomy): domain Eukaryota; kingdom Metazoa; phylum Arthropoda; class Insecta; order Coleoptera; family Silphidae; genus Phosphuga; species Phosphuga atrata. The sequence goes on along the minus strand of OX155901.1, from coordinate 62,909,228 downwards.
GCGCGGAAAATCTTCGATTAGTTTTTGTTTTATAAGCAAAATTGGTTCAATTTTGAAACATTTGATTTGTTCGAAAAATTCTCAAAGTTTGTTGATCTCTACTAACTAAACCAAATAGACTTCAACCAAGTTGAATATACTAATTTAAAAAGGAGACTTTTAACAACATTTTTGTAAATTTTCGCGCAAATTCTTCGATTAGTTTTTGCTTTATAAGCTAAATTTCAAAATTTGTTCAATTTTGAAACATTTGATTTGTTCGAAAATTTGTCAAAGTTTGATGATCTGTACTAACTAAACCAAATAGATTTCAGCTAAGCTGAATATACTAATTTATAGAGAAGACTTTTGGCAACATTTCTGTGAATTTATGCGAAAATTCTTCGATTAGTTTTGGTTTTATAAACAAAATTGCAAAATTTTATTCAATTTTAAACTTGATTTGTTCGAAAAATTGTAAAGATAATCTCTACTAACTAAACAAAATAGATTTCAGATAAGTTGAATATACTAATATAAGGAGGAGACCTCTAGCAACATTTTTGTAAATTTGCACGAAATTTCTTAGATTAGTTTTGGTTTTATAAGCAACATTGCAAAATTTGTTCAATTTTCAAACATTTGATATCTTCGAAAATTTGTCAAAGTTTGATGATCTCTACTAACTAAACCAAAGAGATTTAAGCCAAGCTAAATATACTAATTTAAAGAGGAGACTTTTAGCAACATTTTTGTAAATTTACGCGGAAATTCTTCGATTAGTTTTTGTTTTATAAGGAAAATTGCAAAATTTGTTCAATTTTGAAACATTTGATTTGTTCGAAAATTTATCAAAGTTTGATGATCTCTACTAACTAAACCAAATAAATTTCAGTAAAGTTGAATATACTAACTTAAAGAGGAGACTTTTAGCAACATTTTTGTAAATTTGCGCGGAAATTCTTCGATTAGTTTTGGTTTTATAAACAAAATTACAAAATTTGTTCGATTTTGAAACATTTGATTTGTTCGAAAATTTTTCAAAGTTTGATGATCTCTACTAATTAAATCAAATAAATTTCAGTTAAGTTGAATATACTAACTTAAAGAGGAGACTTTTAGCAACATTTTTGAGAATTTGCGCGCAAATTCTTCGATTAGTTTTTGTTTTATAAGGAAAATTGCAAAATTTGGTCAATTTTGAAACATTTGATTTGTTCTAAAAATTGTCAAAGTTTGATGATCTCTACTAATTAAACCAAATAGATTTCAGCTAAGCTGAATATACTAATTTAACGAGGAGACTTTTAGCAACATTTTTGTAAATTTACGCGAAAATTCTTCAATTAGTTTTTGTTTTATAAGCAAAATTGCAAAATTTGTTCAATTTTGAAACTTTTGATTTCTCCGAAAATTTGTCAAAGTTTGATGTTCTCTATTAACTAAACCAAATAGATTTCAGCTAAGCTGAATATACTAATTTAAAGAGGAGACTTTTAGCAACATTTTTGCAAATTTGTGCGGAAATTCTTCGATTGGTTTTTGTTTTATAAGCAAAATTGCAAAATTTGTTCAATATTTAAACTTTTGATTTCTTCGAAGAATTGTCAAAGTTTGATGATCTCTACTAATTTAACCAAATAGATTTCAGCTAAGTTGGATATACTAATTTAAAGAGGAGACTTTTAGCAACATTTTTGTAAATTTGTGCGGAAATTCTTCGATTAGTTTTTGTTTTATAAGCAAAATTGCAAAATTTGTTAAATTTTGAAACATTTGATTTTTTCGAAAATTTGTAAAAGTTTGATGATCTCTACTAACTAAACCAAATAGATTTCAGCTAAGTTGAATATACTAATTTAAAGAGGAGACTTTTAACAACATTTTTGCAAATTTTCGCGCAAATTCTACGACTAGTTATCGTTTTATAAACAAAATTGCAAAATTTGTTCAATTTTTAAACATTTGATTTGTTCGAAAATTGGTCAAAGTTTGATGATCTCTACCAGCTAAACCAAATAGATTTCACCTTACTTGAATATACCACTATAAAGCTGAGTCTTTTAAGAATATTTTTTGCAAATTTGCGCTGAAATTCGCATAATCGTTTTGCCCTCATAAGCAAAAGCCTTTCCACCCAAAAGTTTTCGTCTTACAATCCAGTCTATATCTCCTTAACTAAACGAAAATTTCATCATAAAAATCGAAATTTTTACCTGTTTTTGGTTAAAGCAGTTGATGGGCTTGCTGTACTTGTCCCCATCATCAATCTTGAACTTGCCTACCGCCTTGTTCCCATCCCTGACTTGCAGCAAGTATCCCTTGAAGGGCTTTCCACCCGAAATGGTGATCTTCACGGTGTCTCCGGCTTTCACTGTGGGGTGGTCTACGGCGACGGTGTAAGGAAACGCGGATTTCTGGGGGTCGACTGGATGTTTGGGGATCATGTCCTCGCAAACCTCCTCGGGGGCTCCTCCGGAGTAGCCCCAGGCTACAGATAATAATCCCAATACGGTTACAAACACTGTTGTAGACACCATGATTCTAAAAAAAGACGAGGAAATAATTAGTTGTTCAGCAGCGTTGCTGCATCTACACGCGTAGAAAAGCTACAGTACAAAGAAATACTTACAATTAGTTGTTCAATTCTGAGCAGAAAATATGAAAATAGAATTCGATTTACTTCAGGGATAAGTGAGATATTAAGGTTTGAAGCTTTTGTCAAAACGATTTAGTAAGCTTTGTTATTATCTAAGTGTTACTATCTGTATTAATTAGTTCAAGTAATTTGTAGTTATACAAACTACGCTAATTTAAAGTGGGGATATTTTAGAACGTTTTTGTAAATTTACGCGAAAATTCTTCGATTCGTTTTTGTTTTATAAAGAAAATTGCTAAGTTTGTCCAATTTTGGTGTGTTCGAAAAATTGTCGAAGTTTGTTGGTGTGTACTAAATAAACCAAATTGATTTTAGTTAAGTTGAATATACTAGTTTAAAGAGGACACTTTTAGCAACATTTTTGTAAATTTTCGCGCAAATTCTTCAATAAGTTTTTGTTTTATAAGTAAAATTGCAAAATTTGTTCAATTTTGAAACATTTGATTTGTTCTAAAAATTGTCAAAGTTTGATGATCTCTACTAACTAAACCAAATATATTTTAGCTAAACTGACTATACTAATTTAAAGAGGAAGCCTTTAGCAAAATTTTTGTAAATTTGCGTGAAAATTCTTCGATTAGTTTTTGTTTTATACGCAAAAATGCAAAATTTGTTCAATTTTTAAACATTTGATTTGTTCGAAAAATTGTCAAAGTTTGATGATCTCTACTTACTAAACCAAATAGATTTTAGCTAAGCTGAATATACTAGTTTAAAGAGGAGACTTTTAGCAACATATTTGCAAATTTACGCGAAAATTCTACGATTGGTTTTTGTTTTATAAGCAAAAATACAAAATTTGTTCAATTTTGAAACATTTGATTTGTTCGAAAATTTGTCAAAGTTTGATGATCTCTACTAAATAAACTAAATAGATTTCAGCTAAGCTGAATATGCCAGTTTAAAGAGGAGACTTTTAGGAACAGTTTTACAAATTTACGCGAAAATTCTACGATTAGTTTTTGTTTTATAAGCAAAAATGCAAAATTTGTTCAATTTTGAAACATTTGAGTTGTTCGAAAATTTGTCAAAGTTTGATGATCTCTACCAACTAAACCAAATAGATTTCAGCTAAACTGAATATACTAATTTAAAGAGGAGACTTTTAGCAACATTTTTGGAAATTTACGCGAAAATTCTTCAATTAGTTTTTGTTTTATAAGCAAAATTGCAAAATTTGTTCAATTTTTAAACATTTGATTTGTTCGAAAAATTGGCAAAGTTTGGTGATCTGTACTAACTAAACCAAATACATTTCAGCTAAGCTGAATATACTAATTTAAAGAGGAGACTTTTAGCAACATTTTTGTAAATTTACGAGAAAATTCTTCGATTAGTTTTTGTTTTATAAGCAAGAATGCAAAATTTGTTCAATTTTGAGACATTTGATTTGTTCGAAAAATTGTCAAAGTTTGATGATCTCTACTAAGTAAACCAAATAGATTTCAGCTAAGCTGAATATACAAATTTAAAGAGGAGACTTTTAGCAACATTTTTGTAAATTTGCGAGAAAATTCTTGGATTAGTTTTTGATTTATAAGCAAAAATGCAAAATTTGTTCAATTTTGAGACATTTGATTTGTTCGAAAAATTGTCAAAGTTTGATGATCTCTACTAACTAAACCAAATAGATTTCAGCTAAGCTGAATATACTAATTTAAAGAGGAGACTTTTAGCAACATTTTTGTAAATTTACGAAAAAATTCTTCAATTAGTTTTTGTTTTATAAGCAAAAATGCAAAATTTGTTCAATTTTGAGACATTTGATTTGTTCGAAAATTTGTCAAAGTTTGATGATCTGTACTAACTAAACAAAATAGATTTCAGCTAAGCTGAATATACTAATTTAAAGAGGACACTTTTAGCAACATTTTTGCAAATTTTCGCGAAAATTCTTCGATTAGTTTTTGTTTTATAAGCAAAAATGCAAAATTTGTTCAATTTTGAAACATTTGATATGTTCGAAAAATTGTCAAAGTTTGGTGATCTCTACTAACTAACCCAAATAGATTTCAGCTAAACTGTAATAAACTAATTTAAAGAGGAGACTTTTAGCAACATTTTTGTAAATTTATGAAAAAATTCTTCGATTAGTTTTTGTTTTATAAGCAAAAATGCAAAATTTGTTTAATTTTTAAACATTTGATTTGTTCGAAAAATTGTCAACGTTTGGTGATCTCTACTAAGTAAACCAAATAGATTTCAACTAAGCTGAATATACTAATTTAAAGAGGAGACTTTTAGCAACATTTTTGTAAATTTACGAAAAAATTCTTCGATTAGTTTTTGTTTTATAAGCAAAAATGCAAAATTTGTTCAATTTTGAGACATTTGATTTGTTCTAAAAATTGTGAAAGTTTGATGATCTCTACTAACTAACCCAAATAGATTTCAGCTAAACTGTAATAAACTAATTTAAAGAGGAGACTTTTAGCAACATTTTTGTAAATTTATGAAAAAATTCTTCGATTAGTTTTTGTTTTATAAGCAAAAATGCAAAATTTGTTTAATTTTTAAACATTTGATTTGTTCGAAAAATTGTCAACGTTTGGTGATCTCTACTAACTAAACCAAATAGATTTCAGCTAAGCTGAATATGCTAATTTAAAGAGGAGACTTTTAGCAATATTTTTGCAAATTTACGCGAAAATTCTACGATTGGTTTTTGTTTTATACGCAAAAATGCAAAATTTGTTCAATTTTTAAACATTTGATTTGAAAAATTGTCAAAGTTTGATGATCTCTACTTACTAAACCAAATAGATTACAGCTAAGCTGAATATACTAAGTTAAAGAGGAGACTTTTAGCAACATTTTTGCAAATTTACGCGAGAATTCTACTTTTGGTTTTTGTTTTATAAGCAAAAATGCAAAATTTGTTCAATTTTGAGACATTAGATTTGTTCGAAAATTTGTCAAAGTTTGATGATCTCTACTAACTAAACCAAGTAGATTTCAGCTAAGCTGAATATAGTAATTTAAAGAGGAGACTTTTAGCAACATTTTTGCAAATTTACGCGAAAATTCTACGATTGGTTTTTGTTTTATAAGCAAAAATGCAAAATTTGTTCAATTTTGAGACATTAGATTTGTTCGAAAATTTGTCAAAGTTTGATGATCTCTACTAACTAAACCAAATAGATTTCAGTTAAGCTGAATATAATAATTTAAAGAGGAGACTTTTAGCAATATTTTTGCAAATTTACGCGAAAATTCTACGATTGGTTTTTGTTTTACACGCAAAAATGCAAAATTTGTTCAATTTTGAGACATTAGATTTGTTCGAAAATTTGTCAAAGTTTGATGATCTCTACTAACTAAACCAAATAGATTTCAGTTAAGCTGAATATAATAATTTAAAGAGGAAACTTTTAGCAACATTTTTGCAAATTTACGCGAAAATTCTACGATTGGTTTTTGTTTTATAAGCAAAATTGCAAAATTTGTTCAATTTTGAGACATTTGATTTGTTCGAAAAATTGTCAAAGTTTGGTGATCTGTACTAACTAAACCAAATACATTTCAGCTAAGTTGAATATGCCGATTTAAAGAGGAGACTTTTAGCAACATTTTTGCAAATTTACGCGAAAATTCTACTATTGGTTTTTGTTTTATAAACAAAATTGCAAAATTTGTTCAATTTTGAAACATTTGATTTCTTCCTAAATTTGTCAAAATTTTATGATCTCTACTAACTAAACCAAATAGATTTCAGTAAAGTTGAATATGCCAGTTTAAAGGGGAGACTTTTAGCAACATGTTTGTTAATTTGCGCGAAAATTCTTCGATTAGTTTTTGTTTTATAAGCAAAATTGCAAAATTTGTTCAATTTTGAAACATTTGATTTGTTCGAAAAATTGTCAAAGTTTGATGATCCCTACTAACTAAACCAAATAGATTTTGGCTAAGCTGAATATACTGATTTAAACAGGAGACTTTTAGCAACATTTTTGGAGATTTACGCGAAAATTCTACGATTGGTTTTTGTTTTATACGGAAAAATGCAAAATTTGTTCAATTTTGAGACATTAGATTTGTTCGAAAATTTGTCAAAGTTTGATGATCTCTACTAACTAAACCATATAGATTTCAGTTAAGCTGAATATAATAATTTAAAGAGGAGACTTTTAGCAACATTTTTGCAAATTTTCGCGAATATTCTATTTTTGGTTTTTGTTGTATAAAGGAAATTGCAAAATTCAATTCAAACACAGTTCGCACTCGATTTATCTAAATTATTATGTTTTGTATAAAGACAAGGTTACAATCGTCCTAAAAAAAGTATTCAAATGCGATTTGTAGACTGGATTATAGCCTTGACTTCGTGAATGGTGGAGTAAAAATTACATAGTCACTTTTACTTCGTATTTTTTGCTTGCAAATTCATAGCAATTTCCTTATTGGCTTCCTTTCATTTGGTTGTAATTCAAAGTAGGAATTATATTTTAGAATAAATTAAAGCTGAATTACTAATTTTGGCGATCTGTATTAACTAGTCAAACTAGATTTCAGCTATGTCAAGTAAATTAGTTTAAAGTGTCGAGTTTTAAGAATATTTTTGCAAAGTTTCGCGAAAATTCTTCGATTGGTTTTTGTTTTATAGAAAAAATTGTAAAATTTGTTCAATTTTGGAAAATTGTTCGAAAAATTGTCGAAGTTTGTTGATCTGTACTAACTAAACAAAATAGATTTCGGCAAAGTTGAATACACCAATTTAAAGTGGACACTTTTAAGAATGTACCTGCAAATTTTCGCGAAAATTCTTTGATTAATTTTTGTTTTATAGGAAACATTGCAAAATTTGTTCAGTTTTAGCGTCTTCGAAAAATTATCTAAGTTTGTTGATCTGTACTAACTAAACTAAATAGATTTCGGCTAAGTTGAATATACTAATTTCAAGTCGAGACTTTGTGGAACATTTTTGCAAATTCACGCGAAAATTCTTCGATTAGTTTTTGTTTTATAGCTAAAATTGTAAAATTTGTTCAATTTTGGCGTGTTCGAAAGATTATCAAAGTTTGTTGATCTGTACTAACTAAATCAAATAGATTTCGGCAAAGTTGAATGTACCAATTTAAAGTGGAGACTTTTAAGAATATTCCCGCAAATTTTCGCGAAAATTCTTCGATTAGTTTTTGTTTTATAGCTAAAATTGTAAAATTTGTTCAATTTTGGCGTGTTCGAAAAATCGTCAAAGTTTGTTGATCTGTACTAACTAAACTAAATAGATTTCGGCTAAGTTGAATATACTAATTTAAAGTGGAGACTTTTAGGAACATTTTTGCAAATTTACGCGAAAATCCATCGTTTAGTTTTTGTTTTATAAAAAAAAGATCAAGATTTGTTCCATTTTCAAACAGATTTGACTTTTTCGAAAAGTTGTCAAAGTTTGTTGATCTGTACTAACTAAACCAAATATATTTCAGCTATGTTGAATATACCAATTTAAAGTGGAGACTTTTAGGAACATTTTTGCAAATTTACGCGAAAATTCATCAATTACTTTTTGTTTTATAAAAATAATTGCAAACTTTGTTTCAATTTTAAAGCAGATTTAATTTAATCTTTAGTCAAAGATTGACGATCTGTACTAACTAATTCATCAAGGATCTAATCCATCAAGATAGATTTCATCTATCCCAACTAAACTAAATTAAAGTGGATACTTTTGCGAAGGTTTATGCAAATTTTCGCGAAAATTCCTCGATTATTTTTTGTTTTATAACGTCGTTTTTAATCACCCACATTTATCACCTATCATTATTTGGATTATTAACTGCTAATTACTTAAAACACACAACGATTAAATAATAGGCGATTAATTAAATATAATGAAAGCGATCCATTGAGCGTCGTATCCTTCACATATAACATTTTATTTAGTATCTAAATTTGAAGGCCGATTTTAATTAGGTGCTTTAAATTTTCTCGGAAAAACAGAAAATATTTGATGGATTAACCCGAAAATTTACCAAAATATTCAGGAAAGTTTCCTCTTTAACAATATATATTTTTTATTTATAACAAGTAATTAGACTGCATGTTATAGCTTGTCAAAGTTAGATTAAAATTGCAGTAATTTTGAAAAAAAAGTCTATTTACCTTTTCTTTCATAAAACACGGAATAACTGAAGGAATTTCATGAAAATTTCTGGAAATGTTCCTGAAAGATTCCTCTTTAAATGCATGTAGATGTTATGCACGTAAAGTAGTTTGACTACATTTTATAGCTTGTTAAAGTTGGATTAAAATTGGAGTAATTTGGAAAAAAAGTCTATTTACATTTTCTTTAATGAAACACGGAATAAATGAAGGAATTTCATGAAAATTTCAGGAAATGTTCCTGAAAGATTCCTTTTTAAACACATGTAGATGTTATGCACGTAAGGTAGTTTGACTACATTTTATAGCGTGTCAAAATTTGATTAAAATTGCAGTAATTTGGAAAAAAAGTCTATTTACATTTTCTTTCATAAAACAAGGAATAAATGAAGGAATTTCATGAAAATATTAGGAAATGTTCCTGAAAGATTCCTCTTTAAACACATGTAAATCTTATACATGTAAAGTAGTTTGACTACTTTTTATAGCTTGTCAAAGTTTGATAAAAATTGCTTTAATTTGGTAAAAAAAGTCTATTTACATTTTCTTTCATAAAACACGGAATAAATGAAGGAATTTTATGAAAATTTCAGGAAATGTTCCTGAAAGATTCCTCTTTAAATACATGTAGATCTTATGCACATAAAGTAGTTTGACTACATTTTATAGCTTGTCAAAGTTTGATAAAAATTGTAGTAATTTGGAAAAAAAAGTCTATTTACATTTTCTTTCATAAAACAAGGAATAAATGAAGGAATTTCATGAAAATTTCAGGAAATGTTCCTGAAAGATTCCTTTTTAAACACATGTAGATGTTATGCACGTAAGGTAGTTTGACTACATTTTATAGCGTGTCAAAATTTGATTAAAATTGCAGTAATTTGTAAAAAAAGTCTATTTACATTTTCTTTCATAAAACAAGGAATAAATGAAGGAATTTCATGAAAATATTAGGAAATGTTCCTGAAAGATTCCTCTTTAAACACATGTAAATCTTATACACGTAAAGTAGTTTGACTACTTTTTATAGCTTGTCAAAGTTTGATAAAAATTGCTTTAATTTGGTAAAAAAAGTCTATTTACATTTTCTTTCATAAAACACGGAATAAATGAAGGAATTTCATGAAAATTTCAGGAAATGTTCCTGAAAGATTCCTCTTTAAATACATGTAGATCTTATGCACATAAAGTAGTTTGACTACATTTTATAGCTTGTCAAAGTTTGATAAAAATTGTAGTAATTTGGAAAAAAAAGTCTATTTACATTTTCTTTCATAAAACACGGAATAAATGAAGGAATTTCATGAAAATTTCAGGAAATGTTCCTGAAAGATTCCTCTTTAAATACATGTAGATGCTATGCACGTAAAGTAGTTTGACTAGATTTTATAGCTTGTCAAAATTCGATTAAAATTGCAGTGATTTGGAAAAAAGTCAATTTACATTTTCTTTCATAAAACAAGGTATAAATGAAGGAAATTCATGAAAATTTCAAGAAATGTTCCTGAAAGATTCCTCTTTAAATACATGTAGATGTTATGCACGTAAAGTAGTTTGACTACATTTTATAGCTTGTCAAAGTTTGATTGAAATGGGAGTGATTTGGAAAAAAGTCTATTTACATTTTCTTTTATAAAACAAGGAATAAATGAAGGAATTTCATGAAAATTACAGGAAATGTTCCCGAAAGATTCCTCTTTAAATACATGTAGATGTCATGCACGTAAAGTAGTTTGACTACATTTTATAGCTTGTCAAAGTTTGATTAAAATTGCAGTAATTTGAAAAAAGGTCTATTTACATTTTCTTTCATAAAACAAGGAATAAATGAAGGAATTTCATGAAAATTTAAGGAAATGTTCCTGAAAGATTCCTCTTTAAACACATGTAGATGTTATGCACGTAAGGTAGTTTGACTACATTTTATAGCGTGTCAAAATTTGATTAAAATTGCAGTAATTTGGAAAAACAAGTCTATTTACATTTTCTTTCATAAAACAAGGAATAAATGAAGGAATTTCATGAAAATTTCAGGAAATGTTCCTGAAATATTCCTTTTTAAATACATGTAGATGTTATGCAGGTGAAGTAGTTTGACTACATTTTATAGCTTGTGCAACTTTGATTAAAATTGGAGTGATTTGAAAAAAAAGTCTATTTACATTTTCTTTCATAAAACAAGGAATAAATGAAGGAATTTCATGAAAATTTAAGGAAATGTTCCTGAAAGATTCCTCTTTAATTACATGTAGATGTTATGCACGTAAAGTAGTTTGACTACTTTTTATAGTTTGTCAAAGTTAGATTAAAATTGAAGTGATTTGGAAAAAAAGTCCATTTACATTTTCTTTCATAAAACACGTAACAAATGAAGGAATTTCATGAAAACTACAGGAAATGTTCCTCAAAGATTCCGCTTTAAATGCATGCAGATGTTATACACGTGAAGTAGTTTGACTATATTTTATAGCTTGTCAAAGTTTGATTAAAATTGGAGTGATTTGGAAAAAAAGTCTATTTACATTTTCTTTCATAAAACAAGGAACACATGAAGGAATTTCATGAAAATTTCAGGAAATGTTCCTGAAAGATTCATCTTTAAATACATGTAGATGTAATGCACATAAAGTAGTTTGACTACATTTTATAGCTTGTCAAAGTTTGATTAAAATTGCAGTAATTTCGAAAAAAAGTCTGTTTACATTTTCTTTCATAAAACACGGAATAAACTAAGGAATTTCATGAAAATTTCAGGAAATGTTCCTGAAAGATTCCTCTTTAAATACATGTAGATGTTATGCACGTAAAGTAGTTTGACTACATTTTATAGCTTGCCAAGGTTTGATTAAATTTCGAGTGATTTGGAAAAAAAAGTCTATTTACATTTTCTCTCATAAAACAAGAAATAATAGAAGGAATTTCATGAAAATTTAAGGAAATGTTCCTGAAAGATTCCTCTTTAAATACATGTAGATCTTTTGCACGTAAAGTAGTTTGACTACATTTTATAGCTTGTCAAAGATTGATAAAAATTGAAGTAATTTGGAAAAAAAGTCTATTTACATTTTCTTCCATAAAACAAGGAATAAATGAAGGAATTTCATGAAAATTGCAGGAAATGTTCCTGAAAGATTCCTCTTTAAATACATGTAGATGTTATGCACGTAAAGTAGTTTGACTACTTTTTATAGCTTGTCAAAATTTGATTAAAATTGAAGTGATTTGGAAAAAAAGTCCATTTACATTTTCTTTCATAAAACACGTAATAAATTAAGGAATTTAATGAAAATTTCAGGAAATGTTTCTGAAAGATTGCTCTTTAAATACATGTAGTTGTTATGCACGTAAAGTAGTTTGTCTACATTTTATATCTTGTCAAAATTTGATTAAAATTACTGTGATTTGGAAAAAAAAGTCTATTTACATTTTCTTTCATAAAACAAGGAATAAATGAAGGAATTTCATGAAAGTTTCAGGAAGTTTTCCTGAAAGATTCCTCTTTAAATGCATGTAGATGTTATGAACGTAAAATAGTTTGACTACATTTTATAGCTAGTCAAAGTTTGATTAAAATTGCAGTAATTTGGAAAAAAAGTCTGTTTACATTTTCTTTCATAAAACCCGGAATAAACGAAGGAATTTCATGAAAATTTCAGGAAATGTTCCTGAAAGATTCCTCTTTAAATACATGTAGATGTTATGCGCGTAAAGTAGTTAGACTCCGTTTTATAGCTTGTCAAAATTGGATAAAAGTTGCAATTGACCAATTTCAAAAGTTTCTCCGTAATTATCGCGTTGGCCCTGACGCAAATGAATTACCCTCAATAAATCATTTCCGACAATTTCACCAACAAATTTGATTCATTTCATCCGACATTAACAAATAATTACAAACACTTTCAACTTTTCGCTCTAACGGTTTACACACCAATGCGGGCGATAGCCTTAACACATGCAATTAAAGATAATTTAATCTAGTTTTTAAATCTGTAAGATAACTTAAAATAAGTCAACTAGTTTTTGAGATAGCTTTAATAAACTGAAACTTCTCAAAAATTCAAGTTAAATAAATTAGCGCGACTTTGTTTCTTTATAGCTAATGTTAGACAAAGGCGGTTATAACAAGTTATGCATCAAATTGAAGACAATTTCATCTAGTTTCCGAATCTGTAAGGTAACTTAAAATAAGTCAACTAATTATTGAGATGGCTTCAATAAACTGAAACTGCTCTAATATTCAAACTAAATAATTTAACGCGATTTTGTTTCTTTATAACTAATTTTAGACAAAGGCGGTTAAAAAAAGTTATGCATCAAATTGAAGACAATTTCATCTAGTTTTCGAATCTATAAGGTAACTTAAAATAAGTCAACTAATTATTGAGATGGCTTCAATAAACTGAAACTGCTCCAATATTCAAACTAAATAATTTAACGCGATTTTGTTTCTTTATCACTGATGTTAGACAAAGGCGATTATAACAAGTTATGCATCAAATTGAAGACATTTTCATCTAGTTTCTGAATATGTAAGATAACTTAAAATAAGTCAACTAATTTTTGAGATAGCTTCAATAAACTGAAACTACTCCGAAATTCAAAGCAACTAATCCAATTAGTTTTTGTTTCTTTATAACTAATGTTAGACAAAGTCGATTATAACAAGTTATACATCAAATCATAGTTAATTTCATTAAGTTTCTAAAACTGGAAGAAAACCTGAAATAAGTCAACTACTTTTCAAGTAGACTTCAAAAAACTAAGTCTAGTCCATTTTTAATTTTTTTTAATTTTGTGGGTTTAATACTCGCTGGATTTGTTTAAGTTTGGTTTTATTATATGAAGGGTAAGTGCACTTACGTGTTGTAGTGGACGTGTGTAGTTTTAACTCAAGAGCCGAAGCGAACTTGACGCATGAGTATGTAAAGTCTCTAGTTTTACTTTCGATTTTCCCATTTGGCTCATTTTTTCTCTTCGTTTCGACGCCGATTGCTGATAGTGGGGCAGATTTCGTTGCATCACCTAAATGTCAACGGTTTCCTACAAGCTCAGTTGATATTAAAAACTCCTTTGCCATTTAAATTTGGGTCTAACTGCATCTAAAAAAGTTTTAAACTTCAATATCTTAGACTAAAAGTAAATGTTAGATAACCTATTACACATAGATTTAAAGACAATTTCATGCGGTTTACTAAGCTGCTTCAATCATTTTCGTAACTCTTTGAATAATCGAGGTATCAAGCAAAATGTGAAAGACTACAAAATCTAATTAGTTAAGCAGCCAAAGTTTTAACTTCCAATATCTTAGACTAAAACTAAATATTAGATAAATTATTTCACATCGATTTAAAGACAATTTCATGTAGTTTACTAAGCTGTTTCAAAATTTTTTGTAACTCTTTGAATAATCGAGATATCAGGCAAAATGTGCAAGACTTCAAAATCTAATTAGTTAAGCAGCCAAAGTTTTAACTTCCAATTTCTTAGACTAAAACTAAATGTTAGATAACTTGTTACACATCGCTTTAAAGACAATTTAATGTAGTTTACTAAGCTGTTTCAATCATTTTTGTAACTCTTTGAATAATGGAGATATCAGCAAAATGTGAAAGACTACAAAATCTAGTTAGTTAAACAGCCAAAGTTTTAACTTCAAATATCTTAGACTAAAAGTAAATGTTCGATAACTTATTACACAACGATTTAAAGACAATTTCATGTAGTTTACTAAGCCGTTTCAATCATTATTGTAACTCTTTGAATAATCGAGTTATCAAGCAAAATGTGAAAGACTACAAAATCTATTTAGTGAACATGCCAATACATTTACGTCTTTATATCTTGATGAGAAATAAAGACTAGATAACAAGCGATATATTAAATTAAAGATAATTTCATGTAGTTTGTAGATATCTAAACAGTTTTCACGTGTTGTTAGAGTTAAAAAAGATATTTGAGAAACATTTTTGCGTGTCGATTTTTAAATAGGTGGCGTTATTTTGTAATTTGTTTGGAGGCTGTTGCAACATCGAACACGGTTGTTTTTTTCGACGGCGTTTGTTATTAAACGCCTCGGAGAAACAGTGAAGAGTTTGCAGCAATTGGGACCAAATTAGCATAAATCTCGTGAAAGTCGAGACGGCAAAACGCAGACCGCCGGTCTTAGCCTAATGTGGCATTGACTACCTGCAACTGTGTGTATCTAACCGCTAATTAATAATGTATATAGTCCACGCGATTATTATATAATTAAATTATTTGGAGTTTTTCTGATTTGAAAATGTTTTTGAAAGTTTCTGTTTTTTTTTCTAACAAACTAATACTTATATTGATACTAATACTGATACTAATACGAGTATGCTAGAAAATGTATCGGACGCTTTAACTAAGTTTGGGACGCTGAATCGATTGGTGAAGACTAGAAGTCTCTGTGGTGACCCGTTCAAAAGTTATGACAGCGTGAAATCAGTCGGAAATGGAGATGGTGTACAGCGAAAAAATAAATTGTTTATTTGTAACTTTAGAGCGAAATAAACTACAAAACCGTTTTCAGAACTTGGATTTCCTTCAGGCAACCAAACAAAAATCAGGAAAAAAAAATCCAACAAATTTTTCAGCAAAAATTTTCAATCAATTCGTTCGAAAAATATTTGCTTTTTCGGTTTTTTTCGATTTTCTCAAGAACGGTAAACAGCAGCGAAATCATTTTCGGCACACTGAAACTACTCCATAAGACAAACAAGTCGATGTGTAAATTGTCTGGAAAGATTTAATAATTCGTCAAGAAATTTGAAACTGAAATTTACCCGATTCTCGATTTGCTAAGTAGATATCTAGGAAACTGTTGCAGATAATCAAAAACAGGTTGCGGCATCGTTTTCAGAAGGTCATTTTCCTATTAATACACTGAGATTGTGCGAAGGTAATTCACGACTTTCCGAGATCTCTACTCGAGCGCCGGAATTTCTTAAAAAATTCTTCAATTTTTGCAGGCAAAAATGAACGGAAAGAGCTAGCGAAATATAATATGCATATTTGTAATCAGCAGCAAAAATGCATTAAGAAACGTTTTTAAATTTTGTTGTAACTCAAAAAATAACGATTTTGATAAAATCGATTTTCTCGCATTTCGTCGTTTTCGTGGTCTCGACTTCTCGTGTCGGTGGTATTTCTTAACTGAAAGCTTAATATTATATACGTTTTCCCACTAAATTTGGGACGCTGAATCGATTGATGAAGACTAGAAGTCTCTGTGGTGAGCCGTTCAAAAGTTATGGCAGCGTCAAATCAGTCGGAAATGCGAGATGGTGAACAGCGAAAAAATATATAAAACTTGTTTATTTGTAACTTTAGAGCAAAATAAACTGGAAAACCGTTTTCAGCACTTCGATTTCCTTCGGGTAACCAAAAAAAAATCACGACAAAAATTTCCAAAAAATTTTCAATCAAAATTTTCCATCAATACGTTCGCAAAATATGTGCTTTTTCGGTTTTTTTCGATTTTCTCGAGAACGGTATAAAGCAGCGAAATCATTTTCGGCAAACTGAAACTGCTCGACAAGACGAACACGTCGATGTGTAAATTGTTTGGAAAGATTCAATAATTCGTCAAGAAATTTCAAACTGAAATTTAACCGATTCACGATTTGCTAAGTAGATGTCTCGGAAAGGGTTGCAGATGGCCGAGGAATAACCCCTTGAACTTTTACCGCACGTTTACCTAACACCCTGTATTTATTTATCTGTGGCGTGGCGTACACATGGTTTAAAATTAAAACAAACATAAGTCAATATAAATATAGATCGACAATTTAAGAGATAACACAGTGTTATGTCCAAGCCCTCAATCCAGTTGGTTGCATCCGGCGACAACGTCAGCATGTCCACCACATCCCCTCCGTATGCCCTCTGCTCGAACTCTTGCACTATATGGCAAACAGTTGGGGCGTGGGGTCCCACAATCGCATTTGGAAGACGGCAGCTTTCCCCATTTGTGCAGTGTGTCACCATATCTGCCAACTACGGCCGGTTCGTATTCGGTTCGCAGTCTTCCAAGTTTGTCCGGGTAGGTCAAATCCATTAGGCTCTTTGTTGGCTGGTAGATTCCTATGAATGTCCGGGGGTGTTGATTCAATCCATTGCTCCGTCCATTTTTCATTTCGATTGAAGTTTTCGGCGTAGAGTTCTTCTGCCGACCTAATTGCTGGTTAATGGGATCTCAGTATATGGGAGGTTGTGCTGGCAACGTCGTCGTCTATAGGCAGTTGTACGTTTCTAGAAATCTTCTTGTATTCGCGAATTAATGCTTCCTGTCGTCGGAGGCTTGGGGGAGGGATATTGCTTAGTGTTGGAAGCCAGTATGTTAGTGTTGACCTAACGCATCCCGTGATGATTGGCGTAGTATTATTAAGTTGGGTGTCAATCTTAGCGATGTGGTGGCTATTCAGCCACACAGGGGCTCCGTACTCTGCCGCACTATAGGCGAGACCCAAAGCCGAACATTGAAGGGTAGTAGCCGACGCACCCCACGTCGTGTCACAGAGCTTGATCTTGTTCCGATTTTGGCTGCCATATTATCTAGGTGTTTCTTGTACGTCAAAGTTCTATCGATGGTAATTCCCAGGTACTTTGGCGTGGGATTATTTGTAATCTGCACATTATTAAAGTGTATCGTAAGTTGTTGGTTGACGAGTTTGTTGTTCAAGTGGAAACAAGCGCATTCGGTTTTACTTGGGTTAGGTGTTAGCCTCAATCTTCGGTACTATTGTCCAAGGACTTTGAGGTCGTTGGTTGAAATTTGTTCTGTGCTTTCTATTGTCTTCCGTCTGACTGCTAATGCCAGGTCGTCTACGTATAAGAACTTTTTTGATATTGTTTCTGGCATAACAGATGTGTATAGGTTAAACAGCACAGGAGCCAGTGCAGATCCCTGTGGTACGACATTTTGCAGTCTTGCTAGATAAGTCACCCATTTCCACCCATCACAGCATGTTGTTCAGGAGCCTGTCCAGCCTTTTTTCGGGAATCACTCGGAGGAATTTATAAAGTAGGCCATCTCTCCAGTCTGTGTCATAGGTCGCGATGAGGTCAATACATACCGAGGACGTTTTAAGGCTTTAATCCAGCCCCAATAAGCGTTGTCAGGCTTAGTACCTAGTCTATGCAGTTGTGCAGAATTTCTTAAAAATTTCTCCAATTCTTGCAGGCTATAGTGAACGGAAAGAGCTAGCGAAATATAATTTGTATATCTGTAATCAGCAGCAAAAATGCTTTCAGAAACGTTTTTAAATTTTGCTGTAACTAAAAAAATAACGATTTTGACAAAATCGATTTTCTCGCATTTCGTCATTTTCGCGGTCTCGACTCCTCGTGTGGATAGTATTCCTTAACTGTAAGCTTCCTAGGGAAGATACTATACCTTTTCAGACTATTTTTGGGACGCTGAATCGATTGGTGAAGGCTAGAAGTCTCTGCGATGAACCGTTCAAAAGTTATGACCAGTCGGAAGTGTGAGATGGTATGCAGCGAAAAAATGTATAAAACTTGTTTATTTATAACTTTAGAACGAAATAAACTGGAAAATCGTTTTCAGCACTTCGATTGCCTTCGGGTAACCAAACAAAAATCACGAAAAAAAATTCCAAAAAAATTTTCAACAAAAAATTTCCATCATTTCGTTCAAAAAATATGTGCGTTTTCGGTTTTTTTCGATTTTCTCGAGAACGATAAACACCAGCGAAATCATTTTCGGCACACAGAAACTACTCGACAAGACGAACAAGTCGATGTGTAAATTGTCTGGAAAGATTCAATAATTTGTCAAGAAATTTCAAACTGAAATTTACCCGATACTCGATTTGATAAGTAGATACCTCAGAAACCGTTGCAGATAATCAAAAACGGATTGCGGCATCGTTTTTAGAAAGTCATTTTCCTATTAATACACTGAGATTTTGCGCGGGTAATTCACGACTTTCTGAGATCTCTACTCGAGCGCCGGAATTTCTTAAAAATTTATTCAATTTTTGCAGGCGAAAGTGAACTGAAAGAGCTAGCGAAATGTAATTTGTATATTTGTAATCAGCAGCAAAAATGCTTTCAGAAACGTTTTTAAATTTTGCTGTAACTCAAAAAATAACGATTTTTATAAAGTCGATTTTCTGGCATTTCGTCGTTTCCGCGGTGTAAACTCTCCGTGTCGATGGTATTTCTTAACTGAAAGCTGCCTAGGGAATATTATATACGTTTTCAGACTAATTTTGGGACGCCGAATCGATTGGTGAAGATTAGAAGTCTCTGTGGGGAGCCGTTCTAAAGTTATGACAGCTTGAAATCAGTCGGAAGTGTGAGATGGTGTGCAGCGAAAAAATGTATAAAACTTGTTTATTTGTAACTTTAGAGCGAAATAAACTGGGAAACCGTTTTCAGCACTTCGATTTCCTTCGGGTAACCAAAAAAAATCTCGAAAAAATGTTTATCTCGGAAAACAGTTGCAGATTATCAAAAACGGATTGCGGCATCGTTTTTTTGTGTACCATTTCAACGAACAAATTATGGTATGAACAGTTCTCTCACAAGAATGTGCAGACTGGGAAACATGTTTAGTGATTTGGACCTCTTGAATCTGATTTTAAAATCTTTCAGGAGCCTTCTCATTTTGTCTCATGTCTCGTCTGCTTTTGGCTTGTCCAATTTGGGCGATGCTTCGGAGTCGGAATGGTTGGTTGATCTGTTCACGCGGTGTTTCCGGCTAATAAGTAGTTAATATTGATGATGCTGATATTGATGTTTGTTTGCTACTGCTATTTTCAAATTGTCTGTATCTTGTAACTATTGTTATTGTTTTAATATTGTATGTTGCTAAATGGGAAACCGTAAATAAATTATTATTATTATTAACAGTGCACTTTACCTGTGATAACATATGGCACAAGAAACTGTACAAAGAGCAATGATGAGGTCAACGATGGGGATTACAAAGAGGTACAGAGAGTGAATCACTAATCATGGATTGGTAAAGTCAGCAATATTGGAGAGAAAATTGAAATCCTCAAATGAATATGCACAGGTTATGTTGCAAGAAGTGATAGGATGAGATGGGGCAGGCGAATCATAGAATGAAGATCATAGAATAAGATGCTATGATGACCTCATAGGAAGGTAGTGGCAGTGGGCAAAGACATGCTTTCAAGATATTTTGTAGTTTATGATGAAATATGAATTAAGATCATTTATTGTGGGTATATGTAGCTAAATGTGTAATTGCTTTCTCAGTTATGTTTTGGCACGACACGATCACGAAACCAAACTAATTTTATTTTGAAACCAACTTGTTTTATTATACATAGTAGTATATTTTTTTAATTAAAGAAAATTATAAAATGCTTCATGTGCAGCATAAAATGTCGCCAGGGGCCGCTATTTGGTCAGGCCTGCTCTAGAGCTATGGTGCGCAAAAGGGCCACACATAGGTCGCGAGAATCTTTGAAGCATTTCGCGTTTAAGTATTGGATAGCAGTAAATAGTGTAATGTCAATATAAGACATTAAAAAAACATTGATATTTTCAAACTTTATTTTCTCAAAATATAATTTGCTGATTGTTAAATTGCTTAAAATCATTTCGTTCGAGATATATGTGCTTTTTCGGTTTTTTTCGATTTTCTCAAGAACGGTAAAAAGCAGCGAAATCATTTTCGGCACACCGAAACTACACGACAAGAGGAACACGTCGATGTATAAATTGTCAGGAAAGATGCAATAATTCGTCTAGAAATTTTAAACTGAAATTTACCCGATTCTCGGTTTGCTAAGTTGATATTTCGGAAACGGTTGCAGATAATAGAAAACGGAATACGGCATCGTTTTCAGAAGGTCATTTTCCTATTAATACACTAAGATTGTGCGCGGGTAATTCACGACTTTCCGAGATCTCTACTCAAGCGCCGAAATTTCTTAAAAATTTCTCCAATTTTTATAAGCGAAAGTGTACGGAAAGAGCTAGCGAAATATAATTTGCATATCTGTAATCAGCAGCAAAAATGCTTTCAGAAACGTTTTTTAATTTTGCTGTAACTCAAAAAATAACGATTTTGACAAAATTGATTTTCTCGCATTTCGCCGTTTCCGCGGTCTAGACTCCCCGTGTCGATGGTATTTCTTAACTGAAAGCTTCCTAGGGAATATTATATACGTTTTCAGACTAATTTTGGACGCTGAATCGATTGGTGAAGACTAGAAATCTCGGTGGTGAACCGTTCAAAAGTTATGATAGCCTGAAATCAGTCGGAAATGCGAGATGGTGTACAGCGAAAAAATATATCAAACTTGTTTATTCGTAACTTTAGATTCATTCATTTCGTTCGAAAAATATGTGTATTTTCGTTTTTTCTCGATTTTCTCAAGAACGGTAAACAGCAGCGAAATCATTTTCGGCACATCGAAACTACTCTATAAGACGAACAAGTCGATGTATAAATTGTCTGGAAAGTTTCAATAATTCGTCAAGAAATTTCAAACTGAAATTTACCCGATTCTCAGTTTGCTAAGTACATGTCTCGGAAACGGTTGCAGATAATCAAAAACGGATTGCGGCATCGTTTTCAGAAGGTCATTTCCCTATTAATACACAAGGACTGTGCGCGTGAAATTAGCGACTTTCCGAGATCTCTACTCGAACGCCGAAATTTCCTAAAAATTTCTTCAATTTTTGCAGTTGAAAGTGAACGGAAAGAGCTAGCGAAATATAATTTGCATATCTGTAATCAGCAGCAAAAATGCTTTTAGAAACGTTTTTAAACTTTGCTGTGACTCAAAAAATAACGATTTTGACAAAATCGATTTTTTAGCATTTCGTCGTTTCCGCGGTCTAGACTTACTGCGTCGATATAATTGTAGTACCTACTTACATTATACTTACTTGTATGACATATGAATGTAGGTAGTACAAATAATAAATAAAATCAAATTATTTACAAATTAGTATTCTACTTTTATAATTCCATAGAAATCTGAAATCCGTAACCGAAACTATCCGAAACTAACGGATAATCCGAACAAATTTTATATCCGAAACCGGTATAATATTATTCCTATATCCGTATCCAGATCAAATATCCATAACATCCCTGCTCTTTTTGAAAAGGAAATTCAATTAGCATTGGACATCAGGACAAGGTGGTCTTCTATGATTGAACTGAAGATTTTCGATTTTCAATGTAAGAAAAATGTATTCCTCTAAAAGTCGCAATTTTGCAGATTCTAACAAATTTAAATTTAGTGCATTTAATTGAAAATTTTAATTTTCATTTGTTATGAAACTTTATCTCCAGTAAGCGTAGCAGTAATAACTCTAAGCCGCGATGATTCTAACATATTTACGGCACGGCAAGGTAATAGGTGTAAACATATCATGGAACGTTTGAATACCCGTGAAAATCTGGAATTAACAGAATTGACTAGATGCTTATTAGATCCTTCGAAAGTTCCAACAAAGTCTATTTTAATATTGGCAGAAAATCTTTTTGAACGACTTTATCCAGACATCAATAAGGATGAAGTCGAAGGTAAATGTTCGGCGAATTCCGAAGAATTAGAAGAAGTGACCAATCCAATAATAACTATTAATATAATTATAATAACTATTAATATTTATATTATATAATAACTATTCCTTGCAAGACAAAATTCAAAAAGCTATACAGAAGTATTAAACAAAAATACTTATATGCAAACAAATCGCTATCCTAATTCTATGAAACAGGAATTTGCTAAATACAAAAGAACTTATGAGAGAACAAAAAGATTAAATATTTTGTTTGAAGCACTCTCTACAATTAAAGCTACATCCACCTACTCGGAAAGATCATTTTCACTACGCGCCAACTTTTGTACAAAACTATGATCTCGTTTAAATATCAAACACTACTACCATAAGTTCTTAAAAACCGAACCCGAAACCGAAACCGCGGTTTTTAATCTTCAAAAACCAAAAACCGCGGTTTTGAAAAAGTGCGGATATTCAGAAACCCTAGAGATATTGTACAGAGAAAAAATATATAAAACTTGTTTATTTGTAACTTTAGAGCGAAATAAACTGGAAAACCGATTTCAGCACTTCGATTTCCTTCGGTTAACCAGAAAAAAATCACGAAAAAAATTTCCAAAAAATTTTTCAACAAGAATTTTCATCATTTCGGTCGAAAATATGTGCTTCTTCGGGTTTTTCGATTTTCTCAAGAACGGAAAACAGCAGCGAAATCATTTTCGGCACACAGAAACTACTCGACAAAACGAACAA
This sequence comes from Phosphuga atrata, assembly GCA_944588485.1. Classification (NCBI taxonomy): domain Eukaryota; kingdom Metazoa; phylum Arthropoda; class Insecta; order Coleoptera; family Silphidae; genus Phosphuga; species Phosphuga atrata. The sequence goes on along the minus strand of OX155901.1, from coordinate 62,886,190 downwards.
GTTGATGTATATATTGTCTGGAAAGATTTAATAATTCGTCGAGAAATTAAAACTGAAATTTACCCGATTTTCGGTTTGCTAAGTCAATGTCTCGGAAACGGCTGCTGATAATCAAAAACGGATTGCGGCATCGTTTTCAGAAGGTCATTTTCCTATTAGTACACTGAGATTGTCTGCAGGAAATTCACGACTTTCCGAGATCTCTACTCGAGCGCCGAAATTTATTAAAAATTTCTTCAATTCTTGCAGTCGATAATGAACGGAAAGAGCTAGCGAAATATAATTTGCATATTTGTAATCAGCAGCAAAAATTCTTTAAGAAACGTGTCTAAATTTTGCTGTGACTAAAAAAATAACGATTTTGACAAAATTGATTTTTTCGCATTTCTCCGTTTCCGCGGTCTAGACTCCCCGTGTCGATGGTATTTCTTAACTGAAAGCTTCCTAGGGAATATTATATACGTTTCCTGACTAATTTTGGGACGCTGAATCGATTGGTGAAGACTAAAAGTCTCTGTGGTGAGCCGTTCAAAAGTTATGATAGCGTCAAATCAGTCGGAAATGCGAGATGGTGTACAGCGAAAAAATATATCAAACTTGTTAATTTGTAACTTTCGAGTAAAATAAAGTGAAAACCCGTTTTCAGCACTTCGATTTCCTTCGGGTACCCAAAAACAAATCAGGAAAAAAAATTTCAAAAAATTTTTCAACAAAAATTTTCCATCATTTCGTTCGAAAAACATATGCTTTTTCGTTTTTTCTCGATTTTCTCAAGAACGGTAAACAGCAGCGAAATCATTTTCGGCACATCGAAACTACTCTATAAGACGAACAAGTCGATGTATAAATTGTATGGAAAGTTTCAATAATTCGTCAAGAAATTTCAAACTGAAATTTACCCGATTCTCAGTTTGCTAAGTACATGTCTCGGAAACGGTTGCTGATAATCAAAAACGGATTGCGGCATCGTTTTCAAAAGGTCATTTTCCTATTGATACACTGAGATTGTGCGCGGGTAATTCACGACTTTCCGAGATCTCTTCTCGAGCACCGAAATTTTTTAAAAATATCTTCAATTCTAACAGGCGATAGTGAACGGAAAGAGCTTGCGAAATATAATTTGCATATTTGTAATCAGCAGCAAAAATGCTTTCAGAAACGTTTTTAAATTTTGCTAAAACTAAAAAAATAACGATTTTGACAAAATCGATTTTCTGGCATTTCGAAGTTTCCGAGGTCTAGACTCTGCGAGTCGATGGTATTTCTTAACTGAAAACCTTCTAAGGAATATTATATACGATTTCTGACTAATTTTGGTATGCTGAATCGATTTCTGAAGACTAGAAGTCTCTGTGGTGAGCCGTTCAAAAGTTATGACGGCGTGAAATCAGTCGGAAATGCGAGATGGTGTACAGCGAAAAAATATATAAACCTTGTTTGTTTGTTACTTTAGAGCAGGGGTGGATGGGCAACATCTTAGCGGCCCGGGAAAAATATTTAAATTGGAATTGGAAATGTTCTTTTGATTCTTGCAAGTAAAGTATGCTCCAACGCCCCCACTATTGGAGGTCACCTTGTCGTGGTGCGAGGGCTTTGGACGGCTCTAACGCGAAGAGCAATACCCAGGCCGGACTACTCGTGTTGGAACGGACACTGGGTGCCGAACAACGAAGAACTTCGAAACCCGAGTTCTTCGCAACTGGCGAAACAGTTTTCTGGCCAAAACGGGATTCCCCAGCTGGTGATCTGTGGTCTAACTCTTCCTGACTTACGATAGATCTCCACCTACTTCTTACTCTACTACTACTTCTTACTCTCCCCTGTCTAGGCCTCTTTTGGACTAACTCTTGTTAACTTCAGACCATAGGGTCGTCTTGATCTGTCTTTTCCGCCTTCAAAACTCCCCAATCGAAGCTATTAGCTACCGTGGTGTTGGATGAATGGCACTGGGCTAATTTCAATGTCGATAAAGGTGCAACCGGGAAAAGGGGCGCCCTCGGTAACCATAACCTTACTCCTGCATGCGGGGCTCTGCAGGGACCAACTTATTTCCCAGATACTCGTGGGACTAAAAATGTAGACCGAAAAACAAAAATAAAAACAAAATCAACTACAGGGGAACATGCTAAGGATGTAGACGTAGTAGAACTACCTAGAGCAGAAGCAGGCACAATTTCCCTGTCTTCGGCTCAAAAATTTGTTAAGAAAATGAAAAATTCATACCGATTCTTTATTTTCAGTGAGTAGAGGTTTAGGAAAACATGCTGGTAGATCACTTAGACCAGCCATACTCAAACTTTTTTTTCTTGGGCCACTTTCAGATTTTAGCTGTGTCCCGCGGGCCGCTATATAAATCATAACATCTGTTAATTAGGTGTTTAAAAGTAAAACTATTAAGTTTAATTATATATTTAAATTTTAGTGAGAACGATGATATTGGGATCATTTTTTAACAATTTCATTATTTTACATACACAATACGTTATCGAGGTGAGAATCTGTAAGGCGGTTTCTGTATACGTTCTTTACATATTTGATCTTGGAATATGATGATTTACGAAGATATGTGGATGCGAACAACGTAAGCAGAAGTCTTATATAGACCGGGCACTATTATCCAAAATTCAGTGCACTCCTTCTTCTCTATATTCTAAATAACTTATAAGTTTGCACCATTTTTCATTTGAATAAACTCGTCAAGCAAGTCTAAATAGTTACAGTCCAAAACTGAAGCCAATTGTGAAATACTTATCGACTCTAGATGCCGGGAATTTTCTACGAGCATTAGCAAATTTTTAAGTCTGATTTTCTTTTCTGTAAGTCTTGAAATCTTCTTTTAAAATCGTCTGATAGTGCAGATATATAATTTGAAATTATCGAATAGTTTTCTTCGGAAATATCAATACAGTCCTGTGTAACCCTTGTTAGAGTTGAAAAAGTTTACAGTGATTTGTTTTGAATTTCTTCTTTCTCTTTAGTGCTATAATGCGGTAAAGTCACTTTAGCGCATTGTAGGCGTACTTTATTGTGCCAAAAAAATTAAATAATTACCAATATTGTAGATAATCTTAATAGTAGGAAAAGATGGTTCGTTAAGGATAAGTTTACGGAATTTGAAATAGGTAATTGGCTTAGTAACTTTGTTAGTATAATTTGAAGCTATAACGGGTGGGCAACTTTCGATAGCTGGTTGGGCCGCATGCGGCCCGTGGGCCGCACTTTGAGTATGGCTGATTTAAACGTACTTTCAGCCACCGGGTCTATGAACAACCGGCCCACCGGGTAATTTCCCGGTTCGTCTTATGGCCCATCCGCCATTGCTTTAGCGCGAAATAACCTGGAAAACCGTTTTCAGCACTTGGATTTCCTTCGAGTAACCAAACAAAAATCACGAAAAAAATTTCCACAAAATTTTTTAACAAAAATTTTCTATCATTTCGTTTGAAAATATGAACTTTTTCGATTTTTTTCGATTTTCTGGAGAACGGTAAAATGCAGCGAAATAATTTTTGGCACACAGAAATTAATCGACAAGACGAACAAGTCGATGTGTAAATAGTCCCGAAAGATTCAATAATTCGGCGTGAAATTAAAACTGAAATTTAACCGATTCTCGGTTTGCTAAGTAGATATCTCGGAAACGGTGGCAGATAATCAAAAACGAATTGCGGCATCGTTTTCAGAAGATCATTTTCCTATTGACACACTAAGATTGTCCCCAGAAAATTCACGACTTTCCGAGATCTCTACTAGAGCGGCGAAATTTCTTAAAAATTTCGAATTTCTTTAAAAAAGTGAACGAAAGAGCTAGCGAAATATAATTTGCATATCTGTAATAAAAAAAAAAACTAAAAAAACATAGTAAGTTTTAGTAGTTTAATAGTAACTAAAAAAATAACGATTTTGACAAAATCGATTTTCTCGCATTTCGTCGTTTTCGCGGTATAGACTCTCCGTGTCAATGACATTTCTTAACTGAAAGTTTCTTAGAGAATATTATATACGTTTTCAGACTAATTTTGGGACGCTGAATCGATTGGTGAAGACTAGAAGTCTATGTGGTGAGCCGTTGAGAAGTTATGACAGCGTGAAGTCAGTCTGAAGTGTAAGATGGTGTGCAGGGAAAAAATGTATAAAACTTGTTTATTTGTAACTTTAGAGCAAAATAAACTGGAAAACCGTTTTCAGCACTTCGATTTTCTTTGGGTAAACAAAAAAATCACGAAAAGAATTTGCACTAAATTTAAAAAAAAAAACATCATTTCGTTCGAAAAATATGCGCGTTTTCGGTTTTATTCGATTTTCTTAAGAACGGTAAACAGCAAGGAAAACATTTTCGGCACACAGAAACTACACGACAAGACGAACAAGTCGATATGTAAATTGTCCGGAAAGATTCAATAATTCGTTGTGAAATTTGAAACTTAAATTTACCCGATTCTCGGTTTGCTAAGTAGATATCTCGGAAACGGTTGCAGATAGTGAAAAACGGAATGCGGCATCGTTTTCAGAAGGTCATTTTCCTGTTAATACACTAAGATTGTGCGCGGGTAATTGACGACTTTCCGAGACCTCTACTCAAGCGCCGAAATTTCTTAAAAATTTCTCCAATTTTTACAGGCGAAAGTGAACGGAAAGAGCTAGCGAAATATAATTTGCATATTTGTAATCAGCAGCAAAAATGCTTTCGGAAACGTTTTTAAATTTTGCTGTAACTAAAAAAATAACGATTTTTGAAAAATCGATTTTCTCGCATTTCGTCGTTTCCGCGGTCTAGACTCTACGTGTCCATGTTATTTCTTAATTGAAAGCTTCCTGGGGAATATTATATACGTTTTCAGACTAATTTTGGGACGCTGAATCGATTGATGAAGACTAGAAGTCTCTGTGGTGAGCCGTTCAAAAGTTATGACAGCGTGAAATCAGTCGGAAGTGCGAGATGGTATGCAGCGAGAAAATATATAAAACTTGTTTATTTATAACTTTAGAGCAAAATAAACTGGAAAATCGTTTTCAGCACTTCGGTTCCCCGAAGGAAATCGTTCCTTCGGGTAACCAAAAAAAAAAACACGAAAAAATTTCCCAAAAAATTTTCCATCATTTCGTTCGAAAAATATGTGCTTTTTAGGTTTTTTTCAATTTTTTCAAGAACGGTAAACAGCAGCGAAATCATTTTCGGCACACAGAAACTACTCGACAAGACGAACAAGTCGATGTGTAAATTGTCCGGAAAGATTCAATAAATCGTCGTGAAATTAAAACTGAAATTTACCCAATTCTCGATTTGCTAAGCAGATATCTCGGAAACGGTTGTAGACAATTAAAAACGGATTGCGGCATCGTTTTCAGAAGGTCATTTTCCTATTAATACACTGAGATTGTGCGCGGGTAATTCACGACTCTCCAAAATCTCTACTCGAGCGCCGGAATTTCTCAAAAATTTCTTCAATTTTTGCAGGCGAAAGTGAACGGAAAGAGCTAGCGAAATATAATTTGCATATCTGTATTCAGCAGCAAAAATGCGTTCAGAAACGCTTTTAAATTTTGCTATAACTAAAAAAATAACGTTTTTCACAAAATCGATTTTCTCGCATTTCGTCGTTTCCGCGGTCTAGACTCCCAGTATCGATGGTATTTCTTAACTGAAAGCCCCCTAAGGAATATTATATATGTTTTCCAACTGATTTTGGGACGCTGAATCGATTGGTGAAGACTAGAAGTCTCGGTGGTGAACCGTTCAAAAGTTAACCATCGTGAAATCGGCGGAAAATATATTTTCTTAAAATCATTATTTATCATCTGAATATAGAATTTCAAAACGTGTCTGAAAGTGTTTTCCCTGCCGGTTGTAAATATGCAAATTGTATTTTACTAGCTGCTTCCGTTCGCGAAATATGACTAAATAAAATTGTTAGATCGAGTGAAATGTTACCACTTGAGCAAAGAATTAGAAAAGTAACGGATTTTCCGAGGAAAAACTGCATGCAGTATCAGGGAAATGACCTCCTGAAAACGATGCCGCAATCCGTTTTTATTTAACTGCAACCGTTCTCGAGATACCGACTTACGAATTAAAATGTCGCAAAAATTTCGCAATGAAATATTAAAAAGCAATTTATTTGTAAACAATTTATTTACACATTGATTTGCGCGTCCTTGTCGGATAGTTTCAAGATTTCGGTGCGGTTTGTAGTTAGCGTAGGCAACCTACGACTCCAAACACATTCGCGTTTGCTTCATAGGTTATGAGACTTAGCATTTACACTAGCTCTGACCTAGTAAACTACGAGTTCAAGGAAAAGAAAGCTAAATAATTCTTGAGCATGGCCCAGAACAACGGCGATAAATTGCCGTTTGATCCTACCCTCTGCCAACACTGTTTCCAACCGGAAAAGACCCTAAAGAAATGCTCTAGATGCAAGATTATGGTTTATTGCTGCAAGGAGCATCAAGGGTTGGATTGGAAAGGCCACAGGAAGTTTTGTGGGGTTGTAGCTGCAGGCAGAGAGACGTTAAAGTATGAGGTTGAAGATTTTGCGGGTTTGAAGAGGTACAAAGTGGCTTTAAAGTTGTTTTGGGAGCAGGAATTGGGTAGGAGGTTGGATTGGTACGAGGAAACGGTTTGGTTGAGCTTTGAATACTGCGGGTTTTGTTTTAAAAACGACGGCGTCAAACTGTGCCAAAATTGTTTTTCCCAAGCCTTTTGCAACGACGAGCATAAAACAAAGAATTTCCAACACGAACTTTACTGCGAGGAATTGAAGATTTGTAAAGAAATTGATCGAGTGATTGCTAAAACTCTCGTCAAAATCGAAGATTGGTATAAAACTTTACAACCAATAACATTGCCACCAAACGATATTTACGAGTTGGTGGATTTATCTAATTCCCCCAGCGAGTGTTTGAAACGGATTTACGCGCATTTACTCTCACCACTTGGCACCTTAATTTTCGCCATGAACAAAGAAAATTTCCGCAAAGAAAACCTGAAAATTCACGTCGTCGGAGCCTCAAGCGAAGAAACTAAATACAACTGGTCCTTTACCTCAAACCTCCTCCTGCAATTCTTCCCCAACGTAACATCCCTAGCTTTTCATTTCATAGGCCCAGAACTACCAACCACCTTCCCAACCCACCATTTCATCCCTACCAACTCAAACTCGACGTTCCATTTCCACCGCCAATGCTACCACACCACCAACTTAACTCCCCCAGATTTAATAGTGATCTACAACGCCGGTTTACACGAGTTCCCGCCAGATACGAATCCTTGGACGCCAAGCTTGGCAACTCTTAGAAACCAAAACTGTTTGCTGGTTTTAACCGGTTATTTGGAGGAAGAAGTTTTGCAAGACAAACAGATTTTAGGAGATGGATTGGAGGTCGTTTTCTTGGGGAAAAATCCGTTTCGGTCGCCGAAACCGTTCCGCAATTGGGACAGCGCACAAGCCGTTTACTACTCTAACAACTACATTTACATAGCGAGGAGTTGAAGATTGTAAGAGTTGAACAATTAAAATTGTCTTGGCCATGAATCTAAGTGTTTTATTTTACTTACCTTGCCATTTAACATTTTATATTCACTTTACACACATAACTAACTACATATAATTAGCTTGACTTTGACATATAACTTGCTATATACTAATAATAAACATATCCAGAAAACAACAGTTTTGATAATAACTCGTCCGCCTTTAATGCTACATTAAAAGTAAAACTAGATTAGGAAACTAGATTAAATTGGCGTTAATATGATGTATAGCATGCTATATAGCAATATATAATAAACTTGTAATTGCGCGGTGAAAATTCTCATATGAATTGTTGTGTGGATTAAGACTTACTTCACTTAATCACTAAATAGTTCGCCTAACTAACGCTACATTAAAACTAAAACTAGATTTGGAAACTAGATAAAATTAGCTTTGGTATGATGTATTGCATGCTATATAGCAAAGTCTAATAAACTTGTAATTGCTCTTTATAGCATACCTATCTTCAACGCTATCTGAAAAATTAAAGTAGTTTTTGAAATTTACGATATTCACTTAATGCCTTCATAACTCACCCAACTTTAATGCTGCATTGTGTGATGAAACAACTGACTCAATAGTTGCACTAAGGCAACAGATTGAGAGAGGCACAGGGAGGTGCAGGTATGAGAGAGTGCCCCCAGGCAAGAGATATGGAAATGTATGAGAAATAAAGGTTTACCAGAAAAGTATGTGAGAAGTGAAACTAGTTTTAGAAACTAAACAAAATTAGCTTTAATATGATCTATAGCATGCTATATAGCTGTATATAATAAATTTGTAATTGCGCGTTGAAGTTTCTCATATGAATTGTTGTGTGGACGTTCTCCATGCTATATCTCCATGCTATATAGCAATGTCTAATAAACTTGTAATTGCTGTTTATAGCATACCTATCTTCAACGCTATCTGAAAAATAAAAATAGTTTTAGAAATTTACGATCTTCACTTAATAACTCACCCAAATTTAACGCTGCATTAAAAGCGAAATTAGTTATAGAAACTAGATAAAATTAGCTTTAATATGATGTATAGCATGCTGTATAGCCATACATAATAAACTTGTAATTGCGCGCTGAAGATTCTCTTATGAAGTGTTGTGTGGATTAGTACGTTCTCCACTTCATCACTAAATAGTCGCTTATCTTTAAGGATATATTAAAACTAAAACTAGATTTGGAAACTAGATAAAATTAGCTTTAATATGATGTATTGCGTGCTATATAGCAATGTATAATAAACTTGTAATTGCTCTTTATACCATACGCTATCTGAAAAACAAAAGTAGTTTTAGAAATTTACGATCTTCACTTAATCACTTCATAACTCACCCAACTTTAACGCTCCAGTAAAAGTGAAACTAGTTTTAGAAACTACACAAAATTAGCTTTTATATGATGTATAGCATGCTATATAGCAATATATAATAAACTTGTAATTGCGCACTAAAAATTCTCATACGAAATGTTCCGTGGATTAGGATGTTCTCCACTTAATCACTAAATAGTTCGCCTACCTTTAACGTTACATTAAAACTAAAACTAGATTTGAAAACTAGATAAATTAGCTTTAATATGATGTATAGCATTTTATATAGCATTGTCTAATAAACTTGCAATTGCTGTTTATAGCATACCTATCTTCAACGCTCTCTGAAAAATAAAAGTAGTTTTAGAAATTTACGATCTTCACTTAAACACTACATAACTCACCCAACTTTAACGCTGCATTAAAGCATTAATTGTGTGATGAAACAAATGACTCAATGGTTGCAGTAAGGCAACTGACTGGGAAGCGCAGGGAGGTGCGGGTATGAGAGAGTGTCCCCAGGCAAGAGATATGGAAATGTATGAGAAGTAAAGGTTTACAAGAAAAGTATGTGAGACTGGTGAAAGAAATGTACGAAGGTGTGATGACACAATTGACTCAATATGTGCACTAAGTCAACTGATTGAGAGAGGCACAGGGAGGTGCAGGTATGAGAGAGTGCCCCCAGGCAAGAGATATGGAAATGTATGAGAACTAAAGTTGTACCAGAAAAGTATGTGAGAAGTGAAACTAGTTTTAGAAACTATACAGAATTAGCTTTAATATGAAGTATAGCATGCTATATAGCAATATATAGTAAACTTGTAATTGCGCGCTGAAGATTCTCATATGAATTGTATGGATTATGACGTTCTCCACTTAATCACAAAATAGTTTGCCTACCTTTAACGCTACATTAAAACTAAAGCTAGATTTGGAAACTAGATAAAATTAGCTTTAATATGATGTATTACATGCTATATAGCAATGTCTAATAAACTTGTAATTGCTCTTTATAGCATACCTATTTTCAACGATATCTGAAAAATAAAAGTAGTTTTAGAAATTTACGATCTTCACTTAAACACTTCATAACTCACCCAACTTTAACGCTGCATTAAAAGTGAAACTAGTTTTAGAAACTACACAAAATTAGCTTTTATATGATGTATAGTATGCTATATAGCAATATATAATAAACTTGTAATTGCGCACTGAAGATTCTCATACGAAATGTTGCGTGGATTAGGACGTTCTCCACTTAATCACTAAATAGTACGCTTAATTTTAAAGTTACATTAAAACAAAAACAAGATTTGAAAACTAGATAATATTACCTTTAATATGATGTATAGCATGCTATATAGCATTGTCTAATAAACTTGCAATTGCTGTTTATAGCATACCTATCTTCAACGCTCTCTGAAAAATAAAAGTAGTTTTAGAAATTTACGATCTTCACTTAATCACTACATAACTCATCCAACTTTAATGCTGCATTAAAGCATTAATTGTGTGATGAAACAACTGACTCAATAGTTGCACTAAGGCAACTGATTGAGAAGCGCATGGAAGTGCAGGTATGAGAGAGTGCCCCCAAGCAAGAGATATGGAAATGTATGAGAAGTAAAGTTGTACCAGAAAAGTATGTGAGAGGTGAAACTAGTTTTAGAAACTAGACAAAATTAGCTTAAATATGATGTATAGCATGCTATATAGCAATACATAATAAACTTGTAATTGCGCGCTGAAGTTTCTCATATGAATTGTTGAATGGATTAAGACGTTCTCCACTTAATCACTAAATAGTTCGCCTACCTTTAACGCTACATTAAAACAAAAACTAGATTTGGAAACTAGATAAAATTAGCTTTAAAATAGTGCATTGCGTGCTATATAGCAATGTCTAATAAACTTGTAATTGCGCGCTGAAGATTCTCATATGAAATGTTGCTTGGATTAGGACGTTCTCCACTTCATCACTACATAGTTCGCCTAACTTTCACGCTACATTAAAACTAAAACTAGATTTGAAAACTACATAAAATAAGCTTTAATATGATGTATAGCATGCTATGTAGCAATGTCTAATAAAGTTGTAATTGCTCTTCTTTATTACCTATCTTCAACGCTATCTGAAAAATAAAAGTAGTTTTAGAAATTTACGATCTTCACTTAATCACTTCATAATTCACCCAAATTTAACGCTGCATTAAAAGTAAAACTAGTTTTAGAAATTAGACAAAATTAGCTTTAATATGATGTATAGCATGCTATATTGCAATATATAATAAACTTTTAATTACGCGCTGAAGATTCTCATATGAATTGTTGTGTGGATTAGGACGTTCTCCACTTCATCACTAAATAGTTCGCATACCTTTAACGCTATATTAAAACTAAAACTAGATTTGGAAACTAGATAAAATCAGCTTTAATATAATGTATAGCACGCTATATAGCAATGTCTAATAATCTGAAAAACAAAAGTAGTTTTAGATATTTACGATCTCCACTTAATCACTTCATAACTCACCCAACATTTACGCTGCATTAAAGGTGAAACTAGTTTTAGAAACTACACAAAATTAGCTTTAATATCATGTATTGCATGCTATATATTAATATATAATAAACTTGTAATTGCGCGCTGAAGATTCTCATATGGATTGTTGTATGGATTAAGACTTTCTCCACTTGTTCACTACATAGTTCGCCTACCTTTAAAGCTATATTAATGCTAAAACTAGATTTGGAAACTAGATAAAATTAGCTTTAATATGATGTATAGCATGCTATATAGCAATATATAATAATAGTATATATCAATATAGCATGCTATATAGATAAATATAGCATGATATATAGCAATGTAAAATAAACTTGCGATTGCTCTTTATAACATAGCCAGCTAAATAGAAATGAGCGTTCTTCACTTGATCACTTCATAACTCATCTACCTTTATTGCTATATTAAAAGTAAAACTAGTTTCAGAAACTGGACAAAATTAGCTTTAATATGATATATAGCATGCTATATAGCCTGACTCAATATTTGCACAAAGGCAACTGATTGAGAGGCACAGGGAGGTGAAGGTATGAGAGAGTGTCCCCAGGCAAGAGATATGGAAATGTATGAGAAGTAAAGGTTTACCAGAAAAGTATGTGAGACTGGTAAAAGAAATGTACGAAGGTGTGATGACACAACTGACTCAATATTTGCACTAAGGCAACTGATTGAGAAGTGCAGGGAGGTGCAGGTATGAGAGAGTGCCCCAGGCAAGAGATATGGAAATGTATGAGAAGTAAAGTTGTACCAGAAAATTATGTGAGAAGTGAAACTAGTTTTAGAAACTAGACAACATTAGCTTTAATATGATGTATAGCATGCTATGTAGCAATATCTAATAAACTTGTAATTGCACGCTGAAGATTCTCATATGAATTGTTGCATGGATTAGGACATTCTCCACTTCATCACTACATAGTTCGCCTAACATTAACGCTGCATTAAAACTAAAACTAGATTTGGAAACTAGATAAAATTAGCTTTAATATGATGTGTAGCATGCTATATAGCAATATATAACAAACTTGTAATTGCGCGCTGAAGATTAACATATGAATTGTTGTGTGGATTAGGACGTTCTCCACTTCATCACTACATACTTCGCCTACCTTTAACGCTACATTAAAACTAAAACTAGATTTGGAAACTAGATAAAATTAGCTTTAATATGATGTATAGTATGCTATACAGCAATGTCTAATAAGCTTGTAATTGCTCTTTATAGCATACCTATCTTCAACGCTATCTGAAAAACAAAACTAGTTTTAGAAATTTACGATCTTCAATTAAACACTTCATAACTCCGCCAACTTTAAAGCTGCATTACAAGTGAAACTAGTTTTAGAAATTAGACAAAATTAGCTTTAATATGATGTATAGCATGCTATATAGCAATATATAATAAACTTGTAATTGCGCGCTGAAGATTCTCATATGAAATGTTGTTTGGATTAGGATATTCTCCACTTTATCACTACATAGTTCGCCTAACTTTAACGCTGCATTAAAACTAAAACTTGATTTGGAAACTAGATAAAATTAGCTTTTATTTGATGTATAGCATGCTATATAGCAATGTCTAATAAACTTGTAAATACTTTTTATAGCATACCTATCTTCAACGATATCTGAAAAATAAAAGTGGTTTTAGAAATTTACGATCTTCACTTAATCACTTCATAACTCACCCAACTTTAACGCTGCAATAAAAATGAAACTATTTTTAGAAACTAGATAAAATTAGTTTTAATATGAAGTATAGCATGCTATATAGCAATGTCTAATAAACTTGTAATTGCGCGCTGAAAATTGTCATATGAATTATTGTGTGGATTAGGACGTTCTCCATTTCATCACTACATAGTTCGCCTAAGTTTAACGCTACATTAAAACTAAAACTAGATTTGTAAACTACATAAAATTAGCTTTAATATGATGTATAGCATGCTATATAGGAATGTCTAATAAACTTGTAGTTGCTCTTTATAGCATACCTATCTTCAACGCTATCTGAAAAATATAAGTAATTTTAGAAATTTACGATCTTCACTTAAACACTTCATAACTCACCCAACTTTAACGCTGCATTAAAAGTGAAACTATTTTTAGAAATTAGACAAAATTAGCTTAAATATGATATATAGCATGCTATATAGCCTGAGAGACTTGACCCTTGGGGTATTGATATCCTCTGTGATTTAATAAAGAAGGTTTGGAACAGAGAAACAATGCCACATGCGTGGAGAAGTAGTATTCTTGTCCCCATATACAAAGGGAAAGGTGATATCCAAAATTGTGGCAATTATAGAGGCATAAAGCTGATGTCTCATACAATGAAGACATGGGAAAGGATCTTTGAGACAAGGATGTGTCGGGAAACTGAAGTAGGGGAGGAACAGTTTGGATTTACGCCAGGAAGAGGATCAACTGACGCAATATTTGCACTAAGGCAACTGATTGAGAGGTGCAGGTATGAGAGAATGCCCCAAGGTAAGAGATATGGATATGTATTATAAGCAAAGGTGTACCAGAAAAGTATGTGAGACTTGTGAAAGAAATGTACGAAGGTGTGATGATACAACTGACTCAGTATTTGAACTAAGGCAACTGATTGAGAAGCACAGGGAGGTGAAGGTATGAGAGAGTGTCCCCAGGCAAGAGATATGGAAATGTATGAGAACTAAAGTTGTACCAGAAAAGTATGTGAGAAGTGAAACTAGTTTTAGAAACTAGACAAAATTAGCTTTAATATGAAGTATAGCATGCTATATAGCAATATATAATAAACTTGTAATTGCGCGCTGAAGATTCTCATATTAATTGATGCGTGGATTAGGACGTTCTCCATTTCATCACTACATAGTTCGCCTAACTTTAACGCTATATTAAAACTAAAGCTAGATTTGGAAACTAGATAAAATTAGCTTTAATATGATGTATTACATACTATATAGCAATGTCTAATAAACTTGTAATTGCTCTTTATAGCATACCTATTTTCAACGATATCTGAAAAATAAAAGTTGTTTTAGAAATTTACGATCTTCACTAAAACACGTCATAACTCACCCAAATTTAACGCTGCAATAAAAGTAAAACTATTTTTAGAAACTACACAAAATTAGCTTTAATATGATGTATAGCATGGTATATAGCAATATACAATAAACTTGTAATTGCGCGCTGAAGATTCTCATATGAATTGTTGTATGGATTAAGACGTTTTCCACTTGATCACTATATAGTTAAAACTATCGTTAATATAGTTTATATATTAAAACTAAAACTAGATTTGGAAACTAGATAAAATTAGCTTTAATATGATTTATTGCATGCTATATAGCAATGTATAATAAACTTGTAATTGCTCTTTATACCATACGCTATCTGAAAAACAAAAGTAGTTTTAGAAATTTACGATCTTCACTTAATCACTTCATAACCCACCCAACTTTAACGCTCCAGTAAAAGTGAAACTAGTTTTAGAAACTACACAAAATTAGCTTTTATATGCTGTATAGGATGCTATATAGCAATATATAATAAACTTGTAATTGCGCACTTAAGATTCTCATACGAAATGTTGCGTGGATTAGGACGTTCTCCACTTAATCACTAAATAGTTCGCCTACCTTTAACGCTACATTAAAACTAAAACTAGATTTGGAAACTAGATAAAATTAGCTTTAATATGATGTATAGCATACTATATAGCATTGTCTAATAAACTTGTAATTGCTCTTTATAGCATGCCTACTTTCAACGATATCTGAAAAATAAAAGTAGTTTTAGAAATTTACTAACTTCACTTAATCACCATAACTCACCCAACTTTAACGCTGCATTAAAGCATTAATTCGTTGATGAAACAACTGACTCAATAGTTGCCCTAAGGCAACTGATTGAGAAGCGCAGGGAAGTGTAGGTATGAGAGAGTGCCCCCAGGCAAGAGATATGGAAATGTATGAGAAGTAAAGTTGTACCAGAAAAGTATGTGAGACTGGTGAAAGAAATGTACGAAGGTGTGATGACACAATTGACTCAATATGTGCACTAAGTCAACTGATTGAGAGGCACAGGGAGGTGCAGGTATGAGAGAGTGCCCCCAGGCAAAAGATACGAAAATGTATGAGAAGTAAAGGTGTACGAGCCGGCGCGAGTGGCGTAGTGGTGACGCTCCTGGCCTCATGTTAGAGCGCTAACTGACGAGTATAGAGGTCCGAGTTCTATTCCTAGCGCCGGCCGCATTTGTTCCAGAAAGACAAATATGAAAAATGGCAATTAGCGCAATTTACTATAATAACAGGTTTTCTGGGCCTAAGTGAATGTGATAGAATAAAATAGACTACCAATAGGCCGCAGTGTTCGAAGGGTCGGCAAACCCGGTAATCACGGCGAACCAAACTTAAAAAAAAGGTGTTCGAGAAAAGTATGTGAGACTGGTGAAAGAAATGTACGAAGGTGTGATGACACAACTGACTCAATATTTGCGCTAAGGCAACTGATTGAGAGGCATATGGAGGTGAAGGTATGAGAGAGTACCCTCAGCCTAGAGATATGGAAATGTATGAGAAGGAAAGGTGTACCAGAACAGTATGTGAGACTGATGAAAGAAATATTCGAAGGTGTGATGACACAAGTTAACAGCAGTGTGGGTATATCTGCTCTCAGTACATATCTCTTTGCCCTGGTAATGGATGTGCTAGTCAAGGATGTGAGGAAAGCAGCGCCACAATGTTCGCCGACGACGTTGTACTCTGTGAACTGACCCGAGAGAAACTCCAAGAGAGGCTCGAAGAGTGGAGGAAAGCCGTAGAAGAAAGGGGAATGAGGATCAGCAAGGTGAAAACTGAAAATATATGTGTGAAGGAAGCTCAAGATCTATGTATTAGCCTGCAGTAAGAAGGCTACCGACCAAGAAGTTTAAATATCTGGGGTCATATATTCAAAGTGATGGAAGGCTGGAGAGAAACTTCAAGAGAGGCTCGAAGAGTGGAGAAAAGCCCTAGAAGAAAGGGGAATAAGAATCAGCAGGGTGAAAAATGAATATATGTGTGTGAAGGAAGCTCAAGGATCTATGTATGAGCCTGCAGGAAGAAGAACTGTCACCGACCAAGAAGTTTAAATATCTGGGGTCATATATTCAAAGTGATGGAGGGCTGGAGTCTGAAATACAACACAGGGTAAATAGTGGATGGATGAACTGGAAGAAATTGAGTGGAGTACTGTGTGACAAGAAGATCAGTTGCAGGAGGAAAGGAAAGCTCTACAAATCTGTGGTGAGGCCTGCTATGCTCTATAGTGCGGAAACTTGGCCGATTACAAGAAAGATGGAAGTGGCAGAAATGAGAATGTTGAGGTGGATGAGCTGGGTAAGAAAGGATAGAGTAAGGAATGATCTCATCAGAGAAACAGTGAAAGCGGGACCCATAGCAAAGAAGGTCCAAGAAAGCAGGTGAAAGCTAAGGTGGTGTGGACATGTGTAGAGAAGAGGACTACGTGGAAAAAAAAAGAGTTGAAAAGCTGGAAATAGGAGGGTCAAGGAAGACCAAAACTGAGATGGAAAGAGAAGGGTAGCAGTGGATTTGAGAGAAAAAGGTTGGAAGAGTGATTGAGGATGCATTGGATATGGAGATGAAGAATCCAACAAAGCAACGCAACACCCAACGTAATATAGGAAAAGGCAGAGAAAAAGAAGAAGGTATGAGAGAGTGCCCCCAGGCAAAGCCTTCGACAGAAACTAATCCTCTTCAAACCAAACTGTTCGACGCATACACAAGATTGTTGCAATATTGCGCACGCGTCGTACAGTTTGCTAACCGTTTTGACTGCTATTTGGAACAAATCAAATAAAGTTGTAATTCATGAGGAAAAATCTTGTAGTGGAAATTATTAGATGCTCAAAAAGTTTTGATTGTAGCTCGTTTGGTTTTCAAGATATTTGAGAATGTTTGCTGGTGTTGGAAAGTAGATGAAATTTGCTAAAAATTGATATATAGCATGTTCCAGCAAAGTAGTAATTGATGCGAAAAAAACTTGTTGTGGAAATTATTAGATGCTCAAAAAGTTTTGATTGTAGCTCGTTTGGCTTTCAAAATATTTGAGAATGTTTGGTGGTTTTGGAAAGTAGATAAAATTTGCTAAAAACTGACATATAGCATGTTCTAGCAAAGTTGTAAATGATGCGGAAAAATCTTGTGGAAATTATTAGATGCTCAAAGTTTTTATTGTAGCTCGCTTGATTTTCGAGATATTTGAGAATGTTTGGTGGTTTTGGAAAGTAGATGACATTTAATAAAAACTGATATATAGCATGTTAGAAAAAATTGCGGGAAATTTGAGTTCAAGGATTGGTTTTCTATAATATAATATAAAATGAGATGGAAAGAGAAGGTAGCAGGGGATTTGAGAGAAACAGGTTGGAAGGATGAGGACGCATTGGATAGACATCTATGGAGAAGAAGAATCCAACAAAACAACGCAACACCCAACGTAATATAGAAAGAGGCAGAGGAAAAGAAGAAGGTATGAGAGAGTGCCCCCAGGCAAAGCTTTCGACTGAAACTAAACCTCTTCAAATCAAACTGTTCGATGCATACGCAAGATTGTTGCAATATTGCGCACGCGTCGTAAGTTTGCTAACCGTTTTGACTGCTATTTGGAACAAATCAAATAAAGTTGTAATTCATGCGGAAAAATCTTGTAGTGGAAATTATTAGATGCTCAAAGTTTTGATTGTAGCTCGTTCGGTTTTCAAGATATTTGAGAATTTTTGGTGGTTTTGGAAAGTAGATAAAATTTGCCAAAAACTGATATGTAGCTTGTTATATAGCATGCTCTAGCAAAGTTGTAATTGATGCGGAAAAATCTTGTTGTGGAAATTATTAGATGCTCAAAGTTTTGACTGTAGCTCGTTTGGCTTTCAAGATATTTGAGAATGTTTTGTAGTTTTGGAAAGCAGATGAAATTTGCTAAAAACTGATATATAGCATGTTAAAGAGCATGCTCTAGCAAAGTTGTAATTGATGCGAAAAAATCTTGTTGTGGAAATTATTAGATGCTCAAAGTTTTGATTGTAGCTCGTTTGGTTTTCAAGATATTTGAGAATGTTTGGAGGTTTTGGAAAGTAGATCGAATTTGCTAAAAACTAATATATAGCATGTTAGAAAAAATTGCGGGAAATTTGAGTTCAAGGATTAGTTTTCTATAATATAATATAAAATGAGATGTAAAGAGAAAGTAGAAGGGGATTTGAGAGAAAAAGATTGGACGAGTGAGGGCGCATTGGATGTATGGAGAAGAAGAATCCATCAAAGCAACGCAACACCCAACGTAATATAGGAAAAGGCAGGGAAAAACAGAAGAGGCGCAAGGAGGTGCAGGTATGAGAGAGTGCCCCCAGGCAAAGCTTTCGACAGAAACTAATCCTCTTCAAATCAAACTGTTCGACGAATACGCAAGATTGTTGCAATATTGCGCACGCGTCCTACAGTTTGCTAACCGTTTTGACTGCTATTTGGAACAAATCAAATAAAGTTGTAAAAAAATCTTGTAGTGAAAATTATTAGATGCTCAAAGTTTTGATTGTAGCTCGTTTGCCTTTCGAGATATTTGAGAATGGTTGGTAGTTTTGAAAAGTAGATGAAATTTGCTAAAAACTGATATATAGCATGTTCTAGCAACGTTGTAATTGATGCGGAAAAAACTTGTAATGGAAATTATTAGATGTTCAAAGTTTTGATTGTAGCTCGTTTGGTTTTCAAGATATTTGAGAATGTTTGATAGTTTTGGAAAGTAGATGAAATTTGCTAAAAACTGATATATAGCATGTTAGAAAAAATTGCGGGAAATTTGAGTTCAAGGATTAGTTTTCTATAATATAATATATTTGTAGAATACTATAAATGTAACAATTAGTATATAAGTATATGAAATGGTACAGTATACATATAATATTTATATACGTAAAAAGCACCTGAGTAGCGTAAAAAATTACAAAAAAAAGGTGCTTTTCCCTGTTCTCACAACAAAATCGCAACCGACATCCATCCATCTCGCTCCATTCGACACAGTAAAAAAGGACAAAATTGCACACAAAATAAATCCAAACAACGAAAATCATAATTAAATATATTTATAGCTATACATAGGTGGTGGTAGACTATACAGAGCTTAGTCTATATACAAAGCTTTTGACAGAAACTAATCCATCCTCTTCAAATCAAACTGTTCGGCGCGTACGCAAGATTGTTGCAATATTGCGGATGCGTCGGACAGTTCGCTAACCGTTTTGACTGCTGTTTTGAACAAATCAAATAATAATTTAAATTACAAAGATTTCCCATTAAGATGATATTGATTGGAAGCTATAAATGTTGTGATTGTTAAGAATCTTTTTACGGTTAGTTGCGCATTCGCCAAGTTTTAAGGCGGAATATGTAATTTTCGGGCAAATATTTAGTTATACGTCAAAAAGTTCGGGCAATTTCTGACGTATAACATGGCGGAAATTGACACAGGCGCACAAAAAAAATCAACTTTGAAAAAGTCTGTGGAATAGTTTCTGTGTAAGCTTTGTATTTATATATATATTTTTATATAAAAACAAAAAGTTTGTTGTAATAATTAGATTATTAATGAATTTTAGAAAATGTATATAAAAAACGGAGACACAGAAATCGGGCGTTTCTGTGATTTGTTTGTTATAAAAAAGGAGATCTGTTTTTGAAAAATATTATTTTCAAAAGTTACATATTATAAAGAAAAACAGCCTTAGTATACTTATATTTTATGTATATACAGGGTGTAAGTAAATATATATAAAAAAGAGTTTATAAATTAATTCGGAAATGATAAAATTAGTAGCAGGTTTCTTTCACTCGAAACAAACAAAAATTTCTATTCGTTTACAAAAATTTTAAATTGTGAAAAATCTGTCCGTCCAAACGTTCGGTCTGTCTAAACACATATCCAACTTCTATTTGTCTAAAGCTACGAAATTTTTTATATTCCTCTTTGAAAATTTTGTCTAAATATACAAACAAATATTTCAGAATTTTTGGTTCAAATTCAAACTTTTTTCCCTATTAACCACATTTGTAAAATTCTCCTAATACCTCGTTTTATTTCTTCATTTAATCTTTTGACTACAGCACTCTCTCCAAACAAACCATCAATACAGACGGTGCGACATTATACAGAAAGGTGGGCGATTGAAAACGAAACGGATAGTTAAAGATGGTTCGGACACGTCAATTTTGTCACCTTTTGCAAGAAAATTTGTAGTCAAATCACTTGACCACTTCGCGCTGGGACCACAACCCCTAAAATATTAAATGGCACGGTGGGGTAAGCTATACCTCATTTGAAAGCCCGTTTGGATATCGCAAAGTTCTAGGATCCCTTCGTTTCGTTTGTGGTCCCTTAGTGTGTAGCCTGCTATGGATCTTATCTCTGCTGTACGGATAATCCTTTTTGTTGTGAAGTTTGGAAAGAGATGTCATGTTGAACGGATGGACGACAACAGATGCCGAAAATTGCAAGGGATGGTCTCCCAAGATCCAGGTTTCGTGGCAACTGATTGAGAGGTGCAGGTATGAGAGAGTGCCCCCAGGCAAGAGATATGGAAATGTATGAGAAGTAAAGGTGTACCAGAAAAGTATGTGAGACTGGTGAAAGAAATGTACGAAGGTGTGAACGGATGGACGACAATAGATTCCGAAAATTGCAAGGGATGGTCTCCCAAGATCCGGGAGACCACCAGGACGTCCACCCATGCGTTGGTATGAAAGCTGGAATTCATCATCCCAGCTACAACTCTGAGAAATTAGAGAACAAGGCAGATGCCTTACAAAAAGGAAGAAGAAGAGTTTAGCCCTGAATGCTAAACGGCTAACATTTTCTAAATCTATCGATTTTTTTTCCGAGATTATTTAATTTCAAGTTATGAACGTGTTTTTAGTTTATGTCGTTGCAAGAAAACGGTGATCATTAATTAGAAGACCATTTGACTTTTCAACACGATGGAGCGCCACCACATACGCAAGTTGTTTGGGAGTTTCTGGACAGAGTTTTCCCGGGACAATGTGGCAGTTTTTGTAAGGACAGATTGAACAATTGGACTTCGTTTAAACGACGGACGCGTTCATTTGAAATTAAATAATCTCGACAACAAATCGATAAATTCGGAAAATGTTAACCGTTTAGTATTTAGGGCAAAAAGGGCTTTCAAATGAGGTATCACTTACCCCACCGTGCATTTAAAATTTTAAGGTCCCAGAGTGAAGGGGTCGAGTGATTTGGCTACAAATTTTCTTGTAAAAGGTGTCCCCCTCACAAACAAAGTTGATGTGTCCGAGCGTTTTTTTAATTAATTTTGGTACTTACGTATTAATGCCACCACCACTATGTATGGCATTGAGAGTTTGCGCTGCCGCGCGTATGTTGTCTTGCTTTATGTGTGCGGGCAACCTAATCTAACCGGGGTTAAACCAACAGTCCTATATTGGTTCGAGAGTTCGCGCTGCCTCGCGGATATTGTTTTAATATATCTAATCTAAACCTAATCTAACCGGGGTTAAAAAGTATTTTGAGTTTTAAAAATGTTAATATTAAATAAAAAAAATTATTTTATGAATTATCATACAAATTTTAGGTGTAGATTGGCGGCATTTAAAAATGTAGCGGTGGTGGCGTTAATACGTAAGTACATTAATTTGTAACTATCCGAAAATTCCTCTTTGGTTTTCAATGGCCCACCTAATATTGATCGACTCGAATGGGCGTATATTGATAGACTTGTCACAGCCTTAATATACGTATATATTTGATACACTTCTAAGTGCGTATACAGGGTCTTTCAACTATCACGCGTCAACTTCGACATTTAATTGTGCTTAGATTTTGAAACGCTGTGTTGTTATTCAGCTACGTTTGTATTTTGCTTTCATCATCATCATTCAACCCATCTGAGTCCTCTGCTGGACATAGCTCTTTCGTTCATCCACTTCCTTCTGTCCTGTGCCAAGTTGATCGAATTTCCGGCTACGCGATTAATATCGTCGGACCATCTTGTAGGAGGTCGACCTTTTGGACTCCTAAGGTCCCCATGTCAATATTTCCTTTATCCATGTGTCATCAGTGGTTCTTGCGAAATGCCCTACCCTGTACCATTTTAAGTTGGTACTATGCCTGTAACTCCTATTGTTTGTCTTAACAATTCATTTGTCTTCCTGTCCCTTCGGCCACTCCTTCCATCGATCGTTCCATTTCGTCATCGTTCCTGTCCCTTCTGATCACTCCTTCCATCGATCGTTCCCTTTTCTTGATCGTTCCAGTTCCTTCTGGCCACTCCTTCCATTGATCGTTCCTGTCCTTTCTGGTCACTCCTTCCATCGATCGTTCCCTTTCGTCATCGTTCCTGTCCCTTCTAGTCACTCCTTACATCGATCGTTCCCTGTCGTCATCGTTCCTGTCCCTTCTAGTCATTCCTTCCATCGATCGTTCCCTTTCCTTGATCGTTCCTGTCCCTTCTGGTCACTCCTTCCATAGATCGTTCCTGTCCCTTCTGGTCACTCCTTCCATCGATCGTTCCCTGTCGTCATCGTTCCTGTCCCTTCTAGTCACTCCTTCCATCGATCGTTCCTGTCCCTTCTGGTCACTCCTTCCATCGATCGTTCCCTTTTCTTGATCGTTCCAGTTCCTCCTGGCCGCTCCTTCCATCGATCGTTCCTGTCCTTTCTGGTCACTCCTTACATCGATCGTTCCCTGTCGTCATCGTTCCCTGTCGTCATCGTTCCTGTCCCTTCTAGTCACTCCTTCCATCGATCGTTCCCTTTCCTTGATCGTTCCTGTCCCTTCTGGTCACTCCTTCCATCGATCGTTCCTGTCCCTTCTGATCACTCCTTCCATCGATCGTTCCCTTTTCTTGATCGTTCCAGTCCCTCCTGGCCACTCCTTCCATCGATCGTTCCTGTCCTTTCTGGTCACTCCTTACATCGATCGTTCCCTGTCGTCATCGTTCCCTGTCGTCATCGTTCCTGTCCCTTCTAGTCACTCCTTCCATCGATCGTTCCCTTTCCTTGATCGTTCCTGTCCCTTCTGGTCACTCCTTCCATAGATCGTTCCTGTCCCTCCTGGTCACTCCTTCCATCGATCGTTCCCTGTCGTCATCGTTCCTGTCCCTTCTAGTCACTCCTTCCATCGATCGTTCCTGTCCCTTCTGGTCACTCCTTCCATCGATCGTTCCCTTTTCTTGATCGTTCCAGTTCCTCCTGGCCACTCCTTCCATCGATCGTTCCTGTCCTTTCTGGTCACTCCTTACATCGATCGTTCCCTGTCGTCATCGTTCCCTGTCGTCATCGTTCCTGTCCCTTCTAGTCACTCCTTCCATCGATCGTTCCCTTTCCTTGATCGTTCCTGTCCCTTCTGGTCACTCCTTCCATCGATCGTTCCTGTCCCTTCTGATCACTCCTTCCATCGATCGTTCCCTTTTCTTGATCGTTCCAGTCCCTCCTGGCCACTCCTTCCATCGATCGTTCCTGTCCTTTCTGGTCACTCCTTACATCGATCGTTCCCTGTCGTCATCGTTCCCTGTCGTCATCGTTCCTGTCCCTTCTAGTCACTCCTTCCATCGATCGTTCCCTTTCCTTGATCGTTCCTGTCCCTTCTGGTCACTACTTCCATCGATCGTTCCTGTCCCTTCTGATCACTCCTTCCATCGATCGTTCCCTTTTCTTGATCGTTCCAGTCCCTCCTGGCCACTCCTTCCATCGATCGTTCCTGTCCTTTCTGGTCACTCCTTACATCGATCGTTCCCTGTCGTCATCGTTCCTGTCCCTTCTAGTCACTCCTTCCATCGATCGTTCCCTTTCCTTGATCGTTCCTGTCCCTTCTGGTCACTCCTTCCATAGATCGTTCCTGTCCCTTCTGATCACTCCTTCCATCGATCGTTCCCTTTTCTTGATCGTTCCAGTCCCTCCTGGCCACTCCTTCCATCGATCGTTCCTGTCCTTTCTGGTCACTCCTTACATCGATCGTTCCCTGTCGTCATCGTTCCCTGTCGTCATCGTTCCTGTCCCTTCTAGTCACTCCTTCCATCGATCGTTCCCTTTCCTTGATCGTTCCTGTCCCTTCTGGTCACTCCTTCCATAGATCGTTCCTGTCCCTTCTGGTCACTCCTTCCATCGATCGTTCCCTGTCGTCATCGTTCCTGTCCCTTCTAGTCACTCCTTCTATCGATCGTTCCTGTCCCTTCTGGTCACTCCTTCCATAGATCGTTCCTGTCCCTTCTGGTCACTCCTTCCATCGATCGTTCCCTTTCGTCATCCTTCCTGTCCCTTCTGGTCACTCCTTCCATCGATCTTCGGGCAAATTGTAGTTTATTTACTGTCTCCTTGGTTAGCGTTAAAGTTTTGACTCCATAGGTTTTTTGCAACACGCATTGATCGTAGACTTGGATATTGACCTTCTAATATGTGTCTTAATTTTGCAAAGGCCGCCCATTATAAGCCTATCCTTCTGGTAATTTCGCATGTCTGATTATCTCTGCCAATTTTGATGGTGTGTCCAATGTATTTGTATGCGTCAACTTACATTGTCGCGTATTTACCATTTTTGTCCCGCCCAAGAAGAGATTTGTCTTAATTTTAGTTCTTGATTTGTAGCCCTAGTATTTTGCTATAGCCTCCATTTAAGTACACATTTCAATAACGCACACGAATTGTAAAAAATTGCGTTAAAGGTTGCGAACACTTCGTGATGTTTACGGTTGTAATGATCGTCCAAACAAGACCACGACTGAACGATTGATGACGATATTTGAGGAAACTGGGTTGGTTTATGATCAAGTGAAGGTATAGGCTTGGTCCTCCAAGAAGTGTTCGGTCGAACGCCTGTTTTTTTAGTAATACAGGATGGAGGCTTGGACCCTCACAGAGTCTCACAGAGATGTTAAAACGCCTGAACGCATTTGAGATATGGATGTACAGTCGAATGCTCAAAATCAGTTGTACGGACAGGATTACAAACCAAGAGGTACAGTACTTGAGTACAGTATAATCTTGATAATCCGGCATAGACACATATGTATTATCCGGCTATATGACACATTAGTTTTTTCTAAACATGGACGCGTGCTGAAAAATCGAGCTTATTGAACTCGTTCTTATTCCTAGCTACGCTCGTCGTTTTCTAAACATGGACTCCTCGCTACGCTCGTTGTTTTCTAAAAATGGACGCGTGTTATTGAACTTGTTCTTTAAACTATCTTTTCTAAAATTGCCGCATATTTCTTAACTCAAACTAATCTGCGCGTACCTCGGCGCGTCTCTTGCCCCTCATACCTAGGCGCAGTACAGCTGCATTCTCTCGCCGGCCCGAGTATACATCGTTTTAAATTTTAAAGTTGAGGCGCGGTTGTTGGAAGACCCGCTACCCGCTACGTATGTATTGATAGATTTGTGTGTATACGAATTGCGTAGTCAAAAGTTTGTTTTGTAATTCAAGTTTACACTAGAAAGCACCAATAAATTTATTTTATATCCTCAAACCTCGATTTAAACGGAAAAAAACTTTCTTTCATAATTCGTTTAGAAAAAGAATCTTATTTAACGCAAGAAGCTCAATCTAGGTCGTTGTTACCTACTCACAGATGCATTGAGCCTTATAGCCAGTAAAATACGATTGGGCTTCTAGGGTTAAGAAGTTTTAACACACAATTCAATGCGTTTTTAGTTTTGTTTTTGTTTTAATTTCCCTATTTACATAAATAATAATTAACCAAATTAATTAAAAAAAAATTTTTTTGTCGCTTGTAAGTTTTTTTTTTCCCTCTCATTTTCATTTATACAAACATGGCACAGTATTATTTACTATTACATTTCTTCCATCCTTTTAAATTGTTACAAATCCTCATTCTGAGGTCTCATCCCGCCAATAAAATCAAAGCTAATCGAAAATATGGCAATTTCTGCGATTTATTTTTCAAAGATTTTTGGATAAATTTCATAGAACGAAAAAAAAAACTCAAAAATAAAATAATGGATGCATCTTAGGTTTCTAATTCAATGTTTTGACAATTCAAAGTTTTAAAAATTTTATTTCAAATTTGTTTTCCAAATTTCGCACAATTTTTGGGTTAAATTTAGGCAAAATTTGGAGAACGTTTGAAAAAATGTTGGTTATTATCATCCCTATTATTCATCGTTTGTTTAATTATTGGGAATGGGAAATTTCCCATTCCCAATAACTAAACAAACGTTTGAAAATATGTCAAATATGCTTTTTTCAAAAAAAAATCACGCTTGAAAACACCTTTCTAGTTAATTTTACTAAATTTTAACTGGGAAATTCAAAAAATAAACAAATGGCCATTTAGGTTTCTAATAGAAAATTTAACGTTTTACAAGTTTTATTTAGAACATTTTTTGAAATTTTGTCTAGTTTTTGAGTTATAGCTCGCCAAAATGAACAATTTTAAACTCGAGGAGACAAGTTTTCAAAATTTTGAGAGTAAAAATTCAAAAGTAAACAAAAGGCAATCAAAGTTTCCATTAGAAAATTTAACGATTAATAAGTTTTGAGAATTTTGCATAAATTTTGAGTTTCAACTCAACAACAAGGGAAAGGGTGTTTTCCCTTGTTGTTGAGTTGAAACTCAAAATAGTTTTTCTAAATTTTGACGAGGAAATTCCAAAAATAAACAAATGCCAATCAAGGTTTCTATTAGAAAATTTAACGATTAATAAATTTTATTTTAAACCTTTTTCCAAATTTTGAGCTCAAAATCAATGTTTAACCCTGTTAGTTTCTCAAAATTTAGACATGGAATTTCCAAAAATAAACAAATGGCAATCAAGGTTTCCATTAGAAAATTGAATGATTAATAAGTTTTATTTTAGACTTTTTTCCAAAATTTGCCTACATTTTGAGTTTCAGCTCACCAAAATCAATGATTTTCAAGCTTGAAAACACCCTTCTACATTTTCAAAATTTTAACAGGGAAATTCCAAAAATAAACAAATTCCAATCAAGGTTTCCATTAGAAAATTTAACGATTAATAAGTTTTATTTGAGCCTTTTTTTAAATTTTGCTTAGATTTTGAGTTTCAGCTCGTCAAAATCAAAGATCTTTAAGCTTGAAAACACTCTTCCAGTTTTTCAAAATTTTGACATGGAATTTCCAAAAATAAACAAATGCCAATCAAGGTTTCCATTAGAAAATTGAACGATTATTAAATGTTATTTGAGGCTGTTTTTCAAATTTTGCTTAGATTTTGAATTTCAGCTTATCAAAATCAATGATTTTCACGCTTGAAAACATCCTCCTTGTTTTTCAAAATTTTGACAGGGAATTTTCCAAAAATAAACAAATGCCAATCAAGGTTTCCATTAAGAAATTGAATGATAAATAAGTTTTATTTGAGGCTTTTTTCTAAATTTTGCTTAGATTTTGAGTTTCAGCTCGTCAAAATCAATGATTTTCACGCTTGAAAACATCCTCCTTGTTTTTCAAAATTTTGACAGGGAATTTCCAAAAATAAACAAATGCCAATCAAGGTTTCCATTGGAAAATTGAATGATAAATAAGTTTGATTTGAGGCTTTTTTCTAAATTTTGCTTAGATTTTGAGTTTCAGCTCGTCAAAATCAATGAATTTCAAGCTTGAAATCACCATGTTAGTTTTTCAAAATTTTGACATGGAATTTCCAAAAATAAACAAATGCCAATCAAGGTTTCCATTAGAAAATTGAACGATCAATAAGTTTTAAATGAGCCTTATTTCCAAATTTTGCCTAAATTTTGAGCATCAGCTCGTCAAAATCAATGATTTTCACGCTTGAAAACATCCTCCTTGTTTTTCAAAATTTTGACAGGGAATTTCCAAAAATAAACAAATGCCAATCAAGGTATCCATTAAGAAATTGAACGATTAGTAAGTTTTATTTGAGCCTTATTTCCAAGTTTTGAGTTTTAGCTCGTCAAAATCAATGATTTTCACGCTTGAAAACACCCTTCTAGTTTTCCAAAATTTTGACAGGGAAATTCCAAAAATAAACAAATACCAATCAAGGTTTCCATTAGAAAATTGAACGATTAATAAGTTTAATTTGAGACTGTTTTCCAAAATTTGCCTACATTTTGAGTTTCAGCTAGTCCAAATCAATGATTTTCAAGCTTGAAAACACCCGCTTAGTTTTCAAAATTTTGAGAAGGAAATTCCAAAAATGAAGAAATGCCAATCAAGATTTCCATTAGAATATTTAACGATTAATAAGTTTAAATAAAGACTTTTTTAAATTTTTGTCTAGATTTTGAGTTTCAGCTCGTCAAACTTAATGATTTTCACGCTTTAAAACACCCGTCTAGTTTTTCAAAATTTTGACAGGGAAATTCCAAAAATTAACAAATGTCAATCAAGGTTTCCATTAAGAAATTGAACGATTAATAAGATTTATTTAAGACTTTTTTCCAAAATTTGAGTTTCAGTTTGTCAAAATCAATCAAGCTTGAAAACAACCTTCTAGTTTTTCAAAATTTTGACATGGAAATTCCAAAAATAAACAAAGTCAATCAAAGTTTCTGATGGAAAATTGAACGATAAATTATTTTTATTTGAAACTTTTTTCCAAAATTTGTCTTGATTTTGAGTTGCAGCTCGTCAAAATCAATGATTTTCTAGCTTGAAAATACCCTACTAGATTTTCAAAATTTTGACAGGGAAATTCCAAAAATAAACAAATGTCAAACAAGGTTTCCATTAGAAAATTGAACGATTAATAAATTTTATTTGAGACTTTTTTCCAAATTTTGCTTTGATTTTGAGTTTTAGCTCGTCAAAATCATGATTTTCACGCTTGAAAACACCCTTCTAATTTTTCAAAATTTTGACAGGTAATTTAAAAAATTAAACAAATGCCAATCAAGATTTCCATGAGACAATTGAACGTTTAATAAATTTTATTTCAGACTATTTTTCAAAATTTGCTTAGATTTTGAGTTTCAGCGCGTCAAAATCAATGATTTTCAAACTTGAAAACACCCTTTTAGTTATTCAAAATTTTGACATGTAATTTCCAAAAATAAACAAATGCCAATCAAGGTTTCCGTTACAAAATTGAACGATCAAAATGTTTTATTTGAGTCTTTTCTCCAAATTTTGTCTATATTTTGAGTTTCAGCTCGCCAAAATCAATGATTTTCAAGCTGGAAAACACCCGTTTAGTTTTTCATAATTTTGACAAGGAGATTCCAAAAACAAACAAATGCCAATCAACGTTTCCATTAGAAAATTGAACGATTAATAAGTTTTATTTGAGATTTTTTTCCAAATTTTGTCTTGATTTTGAGTTTCAGCTTGTCAAAATCAATGATTTTCAAGCTTGAAGACACCCTTCCAGTTTCTCAAAATTTTGACAGAGAAATTCCAAAAATAAAGAAATGCCAATCAAGGTTTCCATTAGAAAATTGAATGATAAATATGTTTTATTTGAGACTTTTTTTCCAAAATTTGCCTAGATTTTGAGTTTCAGATAGTCCAAACCAATGATTTTCAAGCTTGAAAACACCCTTCTAGTTTTCAAAATTTTGTCAGGGAAATTTCAAAAATAAACAAACGCCAATCAAAATTTCCATTAGAAAATTGAGCGATTAATAAATTTTATTTGAGACTTTTTTTTTAAATTTGCTTAGATTTTGAGTTTCTGCTCGTCAAAATCAATGATTTTCACGCTTGAAAACACCCTTCTAGTTTTCCAAAATTTTGACAGGGAAATTCCAAAGATAAACAAATGCCAATCAAGGTTTCCATTAGAAAATTGAACGATTAATAAGTTTAATTTGAGACTGTTTTCCAAAATTTGCCAACATTTTGAGTTTCAGCTAGTCCAAATCAATGATTTTCAAGCTTGAAAACACCCGCTTAGTTTTCAAAATTTTGAGAAGGAAATTCCGAAAATGAAGAAATGCCAATCAAGATTTCCATTAGAACATTTAACGATTAATAAGTTTAAATAAAGACTTTTTTAAATTTTGTCTAGATTTTGAGTTTCAGCTCGTCAAACTTAATGATTTTCACGCTTGAAAACACCCGTCTAGTTTTTCAAAATTTTGACAGGGAAATTCCAAAAATTAACAAATGCCAATCAAGGTTTCCATTAAGAAATTGAACGATTAATAAGATTTATTTAAGAATTTTTTCCAAAATTTGAGTTTCAGTTTGTCAAAATCAATCAAGCTTGAAAACAACCTTCTAGTTTTTCAAAATTTTGACATGGAAATTCCAAAAATAAACAAAGTCAATCAAAGTTTCTGATGGAAAATTGAACGATAAATTATTTTTATTTGAAACTTTTTTCCAAAATTTGTCTTGATTTTGAGTTGCAGCTCGTCAAAATCAATGATTTTCTAGCTTGAAAATACCCTACTAGATTTTCAAAATTTTGACATGGAAATTCCAAAAATAAACAAATGGCAAACAAGGTTTCCATTAGAAAATTTAATGATTACTAAGTTTTATTTGAGACTTTTTTTTTTAATTTTGTCTAGATTTTGAGTTTGAGCTCGCCAAAATCAATGATTTTCAAGCTGAAAATCACACTTCTAATTTCCCAAAATTTTGACAGGAAAATTCCAAAAATAAACAAATGCCAATCAACGTTTCCATTAGAAAATTGAACGATTAATAAATTTTATTTGAGACTTTTTTTTTTAATTTTGTCTAGATTTTGAGTTTGAGCTCGCCAAAATCAATGATTTTCAAGCTTAAAAACACACTTCTAATTTCCCAAAATTTTGACAGGGAAATTCCAAAAATAAACAAATGCGAATCAACGTTTCCATTAGAATATTGAACGATTAATAAGTTTTATTTGAGACTTTTTTTTTAATTTTGCCTAGATTTTGAGTTTGAGCTCGTCAAAATCAATGAATTTCAAGCTTGGAAACGTCCTTCTAGTTTTTCAAAATTTTGACAGGTAAATTCCAAAAATAAACAAATGACAGTTAAAGTTTCTAATGGAAAATTTAACGTTTTACACGATTTATTTGAAACTTTTTCCCAAATTTTGTCTAAATTTTGAGTTACAACTCACCTTATGAGGCTCAACTTTAAACCTGAAAACACCCTTCTATTCCAGTTTGTCAAATGATAATTTTTTTTGTCAAATGATAATGAAAGTTGCGTATATGTTACGGTAAAAGTACAAAATCGACAAATGTGAACATTTCCCGGTATATGTATACAAATACCAATGTGATAAAAGTACAAAATCGGCAAATGTGAACATTTCCCGGTATATGTATACAAACACCAAGGTGATAAAAGTACAAAATCGGCAAATGTGAACATTTCCCGGTATATCTATACAAATACCAATGTGATAAAAGTACAAAATCGGCAAATGTGAACATTTTCCGGTATATGTATACAAATACCAATGTGATAAAAGTACAAAATCGGCAAATGTGAACATTTCCCGGTATATGTATACAAATACCAATGTGATAAAAGTACAAAATCGGCAAATGTGAACATTTCCCGGTATATGTATACAAATACCAATGTGATAAAAGTACAAAATCGGCAAATGTGAACATTTCCCGGTATATGTATACAAATACCAATGTAATAAAAGTACAAAATCGGCAAATGTGAACATTTCCCGGTATATCTATACAAATACCAATGTGATAAAAGTACAAAATCGGCAAATGTGAACATTTCCCGGTATATGTATACAAATACCAAGGTGATAAAAGTACAAAATCGGCAAATGTGAACATTTCCCGGTATATGTATACAAATACCAATTTAATAGGTAAATGTGAGTTTAAATCTGAGATCAGCTTTATATATCTACTTTTACCGGAAAATGTGTACTTTTTATGTCTTATAATATCACGTGTGTCTTGTTGGACAACCCATGCGATGTCTATGTTAATGTAAACCTCTAACAATTGCCAACAGCATTATGCACATGTTCACATTTGCCGGAAATAACTTGTAAATGTAAGTTGAACCCACATTTACCAACCAAGAAGGTAAATGTGTACATATACCGGTAAATGTATACATATACCGGTAAATGTGTACATATACCGGTAAATGTGTAAATGTGCACATTTACCAAACTACGTACTTTTACCGTAACATATACATATTTTTCAAACTAAATCCACCCTTTCGTAAATTAAATTCACCTTTTCGCAAAATAAATTCACCCTTTTGTTTCACCCAAATTAAACTCATCTTTATATTACACATGCGGGATAAGTGTTATCTTGGCGCCCATTTTTTAGTGCGACAAATGGCTGTTTATTAATTTAATTATTACCACATAACTTGGGTTACGCACGCGTAAATAAATGGCTGTTTATCAATTTAATTATTACCACATAACTTGGGTAACTCACGCATAAATAATAAATGTGTGCGTGACCCAAGTTTTGTATTATCTTGGCGATCGTTTTTTAGTGCGACAAATGGCTGTTTATCAATTTAATTATTACCACATGACTTGGGTAACGCACGCATAAATAATATATGCGTGCGTGACCCAAGTTATGTACTACTTGGCGCCCGTTTTTAAGTGCGACAAATGGCTGTTTATCAATTTAATTACTTCCACATAACTTGGGTTACGCACGCATAAATAAATGTTTGTTTATCAATTTAATTATTCCCACATAACTTGGGTTACGCAAGCATAAATAATATATGCGTGCGTGACCCAACTTATGTACAATCTTGGCGCCCGTTTTTTAGTGCGTCAAATGGCTCTTTATCAATTTAATTATTACCACATAACTTGGGAAACGCACGCATAAATAATATATGCGTGCGTGACCCAAGTTATGTATTATCCTGGTGCCCGTTTTTTAGTGTGTCAAATGGCTATTTATCAATTTAATTATTACCCCATAACTTGGGTTACGCCCGA
Source organism: Phosphuga atrata (assembly GCA_944588485.1). Taxonomy (NCBI): domain Eukaryota; kingdom Metazoa; phylum Arthropoda; class Insecta; order Coleoptera; family Silphidae; genus Phosphuga; species Phosphuga atrata. The sequence continues at coordinate 62,852,840 of OX155901.1, read as the reverse complement.
ATAAATAGATGGCTGTTTATCAATTTAATTATTACCACATACCTTGCGTAACGCACGTATAAATAATATATGCGTGCGTAACCCAAGTTATGTACTATCTTGGCGCCCGTTTTTTAGTGCGACAAATGGCTGTTTATCAATTTAATTATTACCACAAAACTTGGGTTACGCACGCATAAATAATATATGCCTGCGTGACCCAAGTTAAATTCATTCTTCTTTATTACACATGCTGGATAAATACTATTTTGGCGCCCGTTTTTTAGTGCGTCAAATGGCTGTTTGTCAATTTAATTATTACCACATAACTTGGGTTACGCACGCATAAATAAATGGCTGTTAATCAATTTAATTATTACCACATAACTTGGGTAACGCACGCATAAATAATATATGTGTACGTGACCCAAGTTATGTACTAACTTGGCGCCCGTTTTTCAATGCAACAAATGGCTGTGGAATGACAACTTAGCGCCCTAGTTGCACAATATACTATTATCTACGACCACTATTGTAAATGCCCATTATTGTACAGTTCGTGGACTATGTAAATACATCATAACACACGTACACAAGTATGTAACAGTCCGCGATTAATGATAAATTATAATTGATAACACACACGTGCGTTTGGTTTACGATTCGTTGATTGGTTGAGAGCTGCTACTACGTGCTCATACGTTCAGCGGCCCCCGTGCCACAATTCAAACTAACGGAAATTAACATTGCATACATTGGGTTGCCTATATCTCTGAGCACTCTTATTCCAGTTTAACCCAAATAAGTACTAAATAATAAGGTACGTAACCATTAAGAATGTATTTCTTTTCATTTCTATCAAGTTGAATAATGTCGAGTAACAGTTATATATGAAAATATCACTGTTTGTTTATTATAATGTTAAATAATGATAATTAAATACACATAACCTAATAAGAAATAAATTTGTTACATAAAACATTTTTTCTAATTAAACAGAAACAAATTAGTGTGGTCGTAGATAAAGTATAGTACATAACTCGAGTTGTAAGGCAATTACGTACTCTCAGAATTACGCTGTTCTATTTTACGAAACTGTTCCGCTCGTACGTAATATGCTTCTTACAACTCTTGTTGCGTAATATATTATTGTCACATCTTTTTTGAAATCATTGCAAAATTTCCAAGATTACAAAAGGGTGAATTTATTTTGCAAAAGAATGAATTTAATTTGCAAAAGGGTGAAATTAATTTATAAATTCCGTAGACAATCGAATATTTAACACAAAATTTGTTTCAAACGTTTCGAGTTTTCATCTGTCAATAAGAAACCAAACAAAAATTTTGGAAAAATCTTTCAGAAATCGCCAACAAAACCAAAATTCTCCCCAAAAACTGAATCAAACTAATAAAAACATTTCTAAAAAACTTAAAAACAACCAAAGTTTAAAACGATCACAATTCCAGCTTACGACAAATAAAAAAAAATAATAACCGAACAGAAAGAAAACCGAGAATTAATTTAAAAGGGTGGAAGTTAAATGTGTGGTCTCACTCCTTTTGGGAGGCAGCGGCGGCGGCGGCCGTTTCCTCACCAAGTCCGCAGAGTTCCTCACCGAATGCACCGGACTGCAGCTATACTCAGCAATCTCAAACTCCCTGTACACGTTCTCGTAAAAGTTGTTCGGCCCGTAATGTTCCTGCACCCAATTCGAAACATTCGTCTCCTTGTAATCGGGAAGAACAGCCGGAGGATCTCTGAACCCAAGAACCTCGTGCGGCGTCGTCGCCGGCTCCTCCTTGCACTTCTGCGCCACCTGCCACTTCTTCCTCATCACCCGCTGCAGATCCTTGAGGAAATCCTTCGGCGGATCCGGCAGCTTCTTCGGCGAAGACAACTTCGTCGACTCCGCCCTCTTCGGCGGCTGCGGCTTCCTCGGCAACGCCGGCGCATCCGGCAACAAATTAAAACTAATCTTCTTCCCCATCTTCTTCGGACTCTCCACCCCTTGCCTCAACAAACTCTGCCTCAAGCTGCTCCGCAACATCCCACCCGCCACGTTCTCATACACCTCCTCCTTCTCCCCACTCTTCGCCTCTTGCGGCAAAGGCGGCAGCGAGATCAAACTCAGCTGGCTGCCCGTGAGGTTGATATCGGTGATTGGCGGGAGGTCTGCTGGGGGCGGCGGCAAGCTATCCAGCGATTGGTTCGATTGATAGAGGTCCGGCGGAGGTGGAGGCAGCTGGTACGATTGGGCGGAGTCTGAGATTACATCTTCGGAGTTTTCTGGTGGAGGCGGCAGCGACGTTATCGAATCAGTCTGCAAAATTAAAATAATTAGCGAAGAGCGAAAACAGTTTGGGCATCCTCCATTAATCACGCGAGGCTCGAAAGGAGGGAGGGAGGAGGTTGTTTTGTGAAAAATCACGAAATATCACATGTGGGGAGGGAGGGGGGTTGTAGTGAGATATCACGTGTATTTATTTTTTTGTTGAATGCCCAATTTTTAAACTTAAAATCGGCGCGCGGCTTAAAAATACACGTGATTTTGGGAAGGGGGGAAGGGCTTAACCTAAAACCGTATCACCGGGGGGACGGGGGGCTTAAAAAGTTGCTAAAAATCATTACGTGATTAATGGACGACCCCTTGATGGGTGGTAAGCTGGTCAACATTTGCACAATTTATGGTCCCAATATACCTTTCTAGGTCAGTGGTGCGTAAACGATGGACCCCAATAGACCTTTTTACGGTTAGTTAAGCGCATGCGCATCCGCCAAGTTTGAAAGGCGGGAATATGAAAGTTTCGCGGTCATCTAGGTCAGTGGTGCATAAACTGTGGATCGCGTCCCCCAATAGACCTTTTTAGGGTTAGTTAAGCGCATGCGCATCCGCCAAGTTTGAAAGGCGGGAATATAAAAGTTTCGAGGTCATCTAGGTCAGTGGTGCATAAACTGTGGATCGCGTCCCCCAATAGACCTTTTTAGGGTTAGTTAAGCGCATGCGCATCCGCCAAGTTTGAAAGGCGGGAGTGTGAAAGTTTCGGGGTCGTCTAGGTCAGTGGTGCATAAACTGTGGATCGCGACCCCAATAGACCTTTTTACGGTTAGTTAAACCCATGCGCATCTGCCAAGTATGACCAAGTATGACCAAGTATGACGTCAAAAAGTTCGGGCACTTTTTGACGTATAACATGATGAAAATTGACACATGCGCACAAACAAATTTCAACTATGAAAAGGTCTATAGAGAAATTTTTTGGGCCGCCAAAAATTCATAAGAAATTTAAGGCTTTTCGTAAAATTTTACAAAAAACGTTGGGTCGCAAATAAAAATAGTAATCCTAAATCGGTCCATGATTCTCCTAAATCGAAGATAACTTTGAAAATTTGCAAAGATATTTTTGAAGCTGTCCAAGATTAGAAAGCCACCGACAAACACAATTAACACACAAAGAAAAAATAAAAAGTTAAATCTACCATGCATTAGTTTTTTCGAAACTTAGTCAACGCCTGTTTGGCATTCACTAAATCGCTTGCAGTGATTTTAGGCAACTGAATCTAAAAAACAAAAGAGAAGAAACACCAGAAGAAAAACGCAAATTTGTTCTTACCATCGAAGGAAAATCTTCCACGGGGATTGGAATCCTGACCGGGTTCAACATAGCTGGAGGCCGTTCCATGTAGCTGGGATCGGGGAAAGCAGCGGGCGTCTCCCGGATGGGAGTGCCGCACACCGGCGTCTGGTTGCCGTAAATCGGGGACGCGTTGCCGTAGATCGGGGAGGAGTTGCCGTAAATCGGGGTCGTGTTTCCGCTGCGGTTCGTCATCGACTCGATCGAGCCCCTCGACTTGTACGAGTGCTGTCGCTTCAGCGTTCCCGAGTTCGAGCCCGAATCGTCCGAGTTCGATTTCCTGCGGTTGTGACGACGCGTCAACGTCCCTAAATCGAAAAAAACAAATTAAACGTTTTAAAAGAAGATTGTGTTGGATAGATGATGTTGAAGAGGGCGAGTAATGTAAGTTGGAGGATTGAAGTCGAGAGAGCAGAAAGGTTAAGACCGTAACTATAGTACATTAGGTTTTAGTAATATAGTACATTAATAGTACTATACTATTATAGTACTATAGTATCTGTTCCTATAAGTAAGGTTATCTTTTTTTGTGGAGGACGTAGCAAGCACATTCAGTTTACTTGACAAGTGGCCCTCCTGAAATCACGACCATCTTAGTACCGCTGCAAGCATAACCTCAAGATGTCGCTGTCGCTGTATCAGCCGAGGAGGACCTAACTGTATGCAACCCATATGCTTCTGGTGCCTGACAATACCACGCAACACATGACTGTATTTTCATAAATTTCTAATAGTAAATTCGCATTTTCCTTGTAATTAAACTACATATTTACGGTTTTAAGATATTTCCCTTTACATGTGCTGTAAGACACCGCTTCTTGCCAAATTTCATGATTCTAGGTCAACGGGAAGTACCCTATAAGTTTTGATTCCCTTGTGAAATCGCAAAATAAGCGACATAAACGGTCATATCTTTTGATTGCCTTGACCTACAAGTTTGATTTTTTCACAGCTGAAAGAGACCACAGACCTGAGTATTTGATACAAATTTCAACTTGTTACCTCTACGCGTTCCTGAGAAAAATGGTCTTGACAGACAGACAGACGGACGGACGGACGGACGGAGACAGACAGACGGACAACAAAGTGATCCTATAAGGTTTCCGTTTCCGGTACGGAACCCTAAAAATGGACTATAGGGTCTACAGTACCCCTGGCAAGATTTGAATGTCCCACCTGCGAGATTGTGCCTTTGGCAGTCGCCTGTCTGGTCAGCCTTTAGCCAAGGGCGTACCCAGGGTCTGAACTAGGGGGGAGGCAGCTAATAGTTGTTTCGAGGATTATGAAATGAAGTATCCTCAGCGCCCCTGGCAAGATTTGAATGTCCCCCTGCGAGATTGTGCCCTTGGCGGCCGCTTGTCTTGTCAGCCTTCAGGCACTGGGTACGCCCTTGGCTTGGGGTTGGGGGGGGGTCTTGGGATAGCTAATATTTGTTTCGAGGATTATGATATTAAGTATCCCCAGCGTCCTTGGCAAGATTTGAATGTTCCCCCTAGGAGATTATGCCTTTGACAGCCGCCTGTCTGGTCAGCCTCTAGCCAAGGGCGTACCCAGGGTCTGAACTAGGGGAGGGGGCCAGCTAATATTTGTTTCGAGGATTATGAAATGAAGTATCCATCTGTCGTACAATTTCAGAACTGCTTGGCCGTGCTGTTTGCACCCGAAGACGCCGGCGTGAGGTTTTAATAATGTTTCTCGTACGTTTGGGTGTCATCCAACAATGGTATTTTCCTACAACAGGTATTTCTGTGAGGTGGGGTAGCTTCGCTGGGTTCGCCCTTGCCTCTAGCTACAGCTCTGAGGTAGAACATAGTTGAACATCATTGATGGGGCTGAAACCCAACTGGGGTTGTCAGACCATCGAAGAAAATATTAAACAAAACCTGTAAACAGCGCAAAAACTACTAACCTGTCATCGTGTAAGCTACTGGACTAGTCGGAAGATTCGCATCAATTTCATCTCTCGTCTCTCCTACCTCCTTCAACTGCCTAGTAATGCTAGTTAGAGGTAGACTAGGTTTCATAGATGGCTTCCGTTTAATGGTACCTTCATCAAAAACAAAAGAAAATTAATTAAATTCACTATTAATGGACTTCCACCGATCCTTGCACCAAAAGCAATCGGAAAACATATAAAGCTAAGCCTAATCCACTCAGCTGAGATGCAATTTGGTAAATCACGAATAAGACCCATCAATTATATAGGCAACCAAATGTACGTATTGTGCGCATGCAAGACACATAGGGATAGGGCCAAAGGCATGGGTTTAGTTTCCGGGGGGTGGTGTTTAGAAAATATTTCGGAGGAGGTTTTGCAGAAATGCACCAAATTACTTTCTAAAACCGACACACAAGGGTTCCTAAACAGTGTTCCCTCTAAGTTGTGCGCGTGTGCGCGCGCACATAGATTTTAGACGTAGCGCACAAATATTGGCGCTTTCTAAAACCGACACACAAGGGTTCCTAAACAGTGTTCCCTCTAAGTTGTGCGCGTGTGCGCGCGCACATAGATTTTAGACGTAGCGCACAAATATTGGCGCGTACAATTTTTTTTTCGTGCAGAAAATAAAATTGCACCTGCGTATGTAGTTTATATAAAAAAAATTGTAATTCATAATCTATTGTTGGCAATTAAAATGAACTTTACTTTCAGTTCGAGAAATAAATAATCACATGGCAAAATACGATTAGTCCAGTCATCTAGGCATATCACCCCGGAATCTAATTCCTTCATTTTAGCATTCAAATGTTGTCTCAAAAGTCACATATGCCAGCATGTTAGCGTCCTTAGACATTCAAGGTCAAAGGTCGAAAAAATCTGTTTTTTTGAAAATATTTCGTTTTCTCTGCCTTTTATCTTATTTGCATTTATTATGGAAGTTATTATGGAAAATATTTTCTTTTTAATGTTGTTTTTATTGATATTAATATTATTGTTTTTATTATTATTATTATTAGTCTTCTTCAGGTTGACCAGCAGTTTCAAACTCATTCTCATATTCATTCTCCTCATTACCATTGACATTAATTGTCATACCTCCTCGTTATAATTGACATTAATTGTCATATCTCTTCGTTATCATTGACATTAATTTCAGGGTCGTATGCATTGTCTGCATGAACATCTCAAGGATATGATGATGCATTGAGGCATGCATTTCCATTGCATTGACCACAAAGCTAAAGAACATTGCATCCCTAACTTACGGCATTCACAACGCGAACCATTCTTGCAGTTGCAAAATATTGAAGTGAGTAGTTCATCTGGTGTAGGTTGTAAATGTGTTGTTAGGCTTTCATTTTGAAGTACCCAACCCCATTCCTGGGGTTGTAAATCATTGCCTAACTAAGTTTGAATTTGGTAGTAGACACGTTTAATGTGTTGATGAACTGCTGCACTAGTTGGTGGTAGAAGTGATAACTTCATAGGTTTATTTAATTTGGTTGATTTAATAAACTTTTTGTATCGAAAGTAATCCCTCAGATTTTGACTGCCAAGAAAAGTCGAGTTCCATTTTCATATAATGTTGGCAAATCACAGTGTTCTTCTTGAAATACTTGAGCCAGACGATCCAAATGAGATAATTTTTCTAATGTTGTGATGACTCTATTTTTTTCCTTTCCAAAAAAGAGCAGATGTTGTGTCACAACTCAGAATAAAATATGTTCTTTAAAACGGGGATATTTATCGAAACTTATAATGGCGTATAGTTGTGTTTCAACGTTGCCTTTTTTAGTAAATAAAAGTAAATATAAAAATAAATTTCTGGTTCATGTGATTTAGTACGTCCAGTTAAAATTACTGTCCTCACCTATGATAACAGCAGTTCTTTGTTATTCTGATTTTAGTTTTGACAATAAGGACATCATCGTCTCTTTATACTTTGGTAGTGATATTATCAATTTTCAATTTCTCAACAAGCATGTCGATTAGGTTTTCTTTATTGAGTCGCTTTGATAAAAAAAAATTTTGGCTGATGGGAACTACCATTGTTTCAACAAAAAGTACTTCATACGACTTAGAAAGAGCACCTGTTCTCCTTGGTTGTTAAATTAATATTTTTATCATTGTCTGAGTATACATTAAATATGACTACAATATTAGATATAGGAACCATAATGTGTTTGTAAATATGTAATAAATTTATCTAAAACAGCAGAGAAAGTATCTTCTTTACTTGATAAGACGCAGTGCAGAAAAAATCCATCAACAATGTTTGTAATATTACCATACAATTGGTACCATACTATACTCTGATATAAAGATGATTTCGTGTTTTTTTTATGCCATTGCTATAAAATAAAGATGTCAGATACGGGCTGAGTTCATATTGAAGATATTCTTGAAGGTTACTTTCGGTATAATATATTGGGATTCAGGATTAAAGCACACTCTACGCCCTGTATCTCAAAAACAGCTCGACGTGAAAAAAAGGTTTCAGATGAAATTTGTAGAGAATTTTATTCTCTACAACTTTTATGATAAATGCAAATACGATTACGGCAGAGAAAACGAGATATTCTCAAAAACCTAATTTTTGTAACCTTTGACCTTGAATATCTAAGGACGCTCTAAAATAAAGGTCTATACAAAAATTCAGCTTCTTCAGCTAGATTCCGAGATTGACCCCTTTTTTGACTGAGACGACTGGATTAGTTCATATTCCAGAAAGTTGGCGTAGTAAAAACTATGCGTTTTAATTTTTGGAAGTTTGTTGAAAAAACTGAAATATTAAATGAAAATAAAATGGCACATTTTCATACTTTAATTGTTGATGAAACTACAGACATTTCAACAACCAAATGTTTAATTTTATATTTTCAGTTTAGAAAATCGGATTAATATAAAACTGTTTTCGGTGGGATAAAACATTGAATTTAAATTAAATTTAGAGCTTTTGTCTTCAATTTTAGAAGAATTCAGTGTTTTATGACAAATTTTTCAACACCTTGAATTAACACCCATAGATGCTTTTCAATTTGTTCATGCAAGAATTAATAAAATCAAGGAAAATTATCTTGGAAACATGGCATGGTGCAATAAAATAAGTGTGCTTTAAAAAAAGGCTAATGATTTAAATATAACTATAAAAACAGATGATATGTTTCCAACAGATGAAGTGGAAGATTGGATATCATTTGATGCATGATTATATTTTAATGATGGTCTAGAACAGTGTTTAACAAACTTCCTATCCACGTGTACCCCTTTCAAATATTTTGTAACTCTTCGTACCCCTTCAAAAATTAGTAAAATAATTAAACACAAAAACTGTACTCGTCTTTTCTATTTAAGTAATATATAAGTAATATATAGTCTCCAGAATGGGCTTTAAAAGATAAAAATATAGTTAATTACCTGCGGGTGTAATACAAACTTTTATTTAATTTTGCTTCTCATTTAACAAGTTCAATTTCAAAAAGTTCCATTTTCTGTGTTTTCTTTAAGAGAAGCATGTAGTCGGCGCATTATTGTATTGTTTTTATGACAACAATAAAATTGTTGATTAGTACGTCAACATTTTGTTTAGAAGTTGAGTTTAATTAATTTGTGTTTTATTAATTAGTGGATACATCTCAAGAATTATTTTTAGATGGTAACGCAATTGCGTAAAGATTAATTCCGCAGTAATCAATAGATTTATATAAAAAAATGTACCTATAAGTTTTCTGATCACATCATCGGCGAAGTCAAGATTTAGTGTCATCTTTACGGAGCCCATAAGTGAGTTATATTGATGCAGTGCTATCTATACTTTTATTTCACAAGTGAAATAAAATTCTAATTTTACTTGTGAATAAACCATTGTTTTATTGATCCGTATCCAAGGAATTAAACATGACAATAACATGGAATAAAACATGATTATAAGGCAAAAACGAATAAAAACTATTACAAATCTTATGAGTTCCTTTTAAGACAGTTTCTGCTTGTCTTAAAAACAATATGCAAACATTTTATCGTGAGCAGTTAGTAAAATAAACTATTGGTTACTTAAAAATGATAAAAGTAACAAAATGATTTAAAAACAGAATTTATCACAAGTTAGTTTTGATTTGTATTATATTAATTAATTATCAAAGATAATGAAGAGCAACTGTTTGCAGATTCACGGCTAATTCATAAGATTCAAACACTTTATAAAAAGTAATGTTTGATGCACTATTTTTGATGTAATTTAAATATTGTTATTTTTCTTGTTATATCCACTTTGGCACACATAAAAAATGAAATTTTTTAACATCATTTCGTACCCCTTGCAAACCATTCGCATAAACCTTGGGGTACGCATACCACACTTTGGGAAACACTGGTCTAGAAAAACGAAACAAAGAAATAGATTGCATGAAAACTCTATGCTGATATGAGTAAAATCATATATGAATGACAGAAACAATGTAAATTTAAGTAAAGTCTATACAGAGTGGTTAAAACCAAAAGACAGGAGAGAGAAGTATAAAATGAAAGCCATTATAAAATATATAATCCATAATTCTAAAATTGGTCAATAATTAGTGTGAATTGTTGTTCTTGTTTTGCAAATGTGTTAATTGAAAAATTTAGACAAGTCAACGTAAGTATTAAATTTTGTTATTTTCCATTTGTATGGAAATGGGAAGCCACAGTAATCAGCTAAATTCTGTCTTCACGAGCTAATGATTTTACGTGATTTTAAAGTAGTTTTTTCATGTCAATGAGTATAAGTCGGAACAAAATTCAGCTGATTGTGAGTATAAATTATTATTTCTTATTATTATTGTATTTTTTTATTATATGCGCTTTTTTAATTGACGCACACATTTTTTTTATTTTGAAAAAAATTGCACACACTTAAAAAAGTGCGCACACAGGTCACAAAAATTTAGAGGGAACACTGTTCCTAAACTCCACATCTACCATGCTCTCTTGAAGATAGTCGTATCTACTCGTCCCTGATTCCAATATAATATTTATTTTGTATTTTGCATATTTCGGGGGGGGGGATTGAACCCCCAAACCCCCCAGGCCACGCCCATGGGTAGGGCAAATAAATTTGAAGCGGGTATATAAAAATTGTTTAAAGTAGTGAATTTCTTTTCTTATTTCGGATCGAGGTCGCGCTACTAGGTCGCGCGATATGTTGTCTTGCTTTATCATCTCCGAATATAAAATAATACAACCATCCATTTTGTTAAAATCTGTAGCTACGGTGGCGTTTTTACACGCCAGTGGAGGTTTTAAGTCAATTAATGCGTAAATTGGGTTGCCTATAACGCAACATGGGCTTATATCACAACATGGGCCTATAACACAACATGGGTCTATAACACAACATGAGCCTATAACACAACATGGGCCCATAACACAACATGGGCCTATAACACAACATGGCCCTATAACACAACATGGGCCTATAACACAATATGGGCCTATAACACAACATGGGCCTATAACATGTATATGATGGGTCTTATTCGTGATTAACCTGCAATTTTACCTGTGGGGAATTCGGAATCGAAGGCGTTTTCGCAGCTGGACGGGGCCCCATCGGACATGCAACCGCTGGAGCTGGAGCTGCTGGCTCGGCTGAGCCTTCCTGAGCTGATTTCGCTTGGGGCCGACGAGTAAGTCTCACTCTGGGTCGCATAGCCTTCACTTGCTGAGTAACTGTTGAATATATCAAGAGTTTAAACTCGGTTAGATTAGGTTTCAAATAATTCTTAGAGTTTAAATTAGGTTATGTTCGGTTAGATTTGCGGAAGCTGCAACTTCACATCTATTTGAAAGTCTTGCGCATGCAACTTCACACCTATTTTGGAAAGTTTTGCGCATGCGCATTGTTGTGGAAAGACATAGGCGTAGTCAAAATAATTTGAATTTTTTTGAAGCTGCAACTTCACATCTATTTGAAACATTTAACGCATATAACTTCACATCTGTCTGAATAGTCTTGCGCATGCGCATAGTTGTAGAGACATAGGCGTAGTCAAAAATAATTTGAATATCTTTTTGAAGGGTCTGCTTTATAACTATAATTCATTTTTTTTAAGAATGCAGTACAGGGAAGATAGGGCTTATTTGACGTTCACACCGACGATATTTACTTCTCCATCTCAACCTCTTTTCTCTCTTTCTTTTCACATAAATTTGCAGCTGTTAGTTGACAATGGCTGCCGTGTCACTTCACAATTGTCATCTGATCTGTTGGTTTCATTAAGATTTTTTGAGTTTTTCTTCATTTATTTGTTAGCATTGTATAAGTTATTCAATAATATTAAGATATTCAATCAAACCATTAATAAATTACCAATTTTATATTCAAGCAACCATATTTGCATTTAGCGCCAAAATTTGTATCTAGATTGAACATTTATCATAGTGTAAATCAGGTTTCTAGTTACTGCATTTAAAAAAAATGGACTATAGAAAGTGTAGCATTTGTTCTTATTTCTGATCGAGCGGTTGTGCTATCGTGCTATATGTGCTCTGCAATTATCTGCTCTAATATAACCTAATCTTAGCACCTTATTTTGAAAGGAGTAATTCGTTCAATGCCAAACTGTGTACCCGCACTTGTATATTTTATGTTAGTTCAATTTATACCACAGAGGCGCCACTAATTACGGGGCTGTCTCTACTACTGAACCAAATTTGGTTTTAAAAATCTTTTACTTTAATTGTTATATATTAAGAGTTTGGACTAAATTAGGTTTCAAATAAAATCAATTTTCTAACCTTTGTGTGGGTGTGGTGACATTGCTCTGCACAGCGATGGAGCTAACAGAGCAACTGCGAGCATGAGCCAAGAGATCCAAGTCCTCTTGAGCCAGCTCGTCCATCAAACTGCGGTAGTTCTCCATCATTTGCCGGCCGTGCTTGGCAATCCGAATCCCGACGATCCATCGCTCGAGAGTCTGTTGGTCCTCCGCACAGAGATATTTGATGTACTTGGTGCTCTTGGGCTCTTGCAGCCTCGGGTGTTTGATGGCGAAACAACAATCCGTGGGGGCTTTGTATTTCTTCTTCCAACCGATTCCATAATAGACTTGGTTGGTGTCGAATGTGGCCAAACAGACCAAATCTTTGGTCGATTTAAGTTTCTCTTTGTGCACGTAGTAAAGCCCCGAAGCTCGCAGAACAAAATGATACTTCTTCCAACCTAAACAACCGTTGTAAAACTTGTTCAAAACTAATATTCAAATTATTACCTTTTTTGGAATCTGATTTAAGGTACAGAGGCCCCTCAAGTTCAGGGATGGCACGCCCCCGGCTGACTGCGAAGAAATCCTCCAGCAGCAAGTTCCTCGAGTGCTCGTCATTCTCAACACTCCTCCTGTCTCCGAACCCCAGCAAGAACCTCTCCGGCTGCATGAACAACAGAGTCTTGTCCGGCCGCTCAACAAAGTAAATCTTGTTCTTCGAATCCCTCGTCCACAACATCAAATTGTCCACCAGCAGTTCGTGATCTTCATAAACCCGTTCTAAAACAAGAATCAAATTTAAAAATGTTCTTGTATCTGTCAAAGACTTGTCATGTTTAATGTCTAGTTAAATTTGTTTATGGAATATTATGATTTACCCATGAATAGTTCGGGATGGTTTTCGACAAGAGCCCATTTGGGTTCCATCTGTACATGGTTCTTGTCGGCTAGCAACCTGGTGACGTAGCCACAGGTCATTTTCTCATCGACCAGCAATGATTTGGCTGACCCGTCCACGGTGAACACTTTGACGAAGAGCTTCTGGATGTTTGCCTCCTTGATCTTTTCCATTGCCATGCGAATCTTCTCCGCCTTGGCCCTGCTGGCCTCATCCTAGAACACAGACAGAACGATGTTGTAAGAATTTGTGCTTGTTTGTGTTATTGCTTGCAGAGATGTTGGAGCAGCAACCAAATTTGCTGGGATTTGGTTTTGACTAGCAGGAATTTCTGCACCATCTGTTGTGGGATAGAACAACTATGGTGTGGAAGTTAAGCAGGATGCAGGAAACTTTTGAGTTAATAAGCTATAACTCAAAATTTAGACAAAATTTTGAAAAATTTTCCCAATAAATCTTGTATAGCATTGAACCGCAATTAGTTATCACGCTTATCACAACGTTCTTATCAAAAAAACGAAAAGAAGACTCACTTGTATTGGAAGTTGGAGCGATTGTGGTTTGGAACCGCTGGCGCCGCTGCTGGCCGACGATTCACTGGACAGCATGCTGACGGTGTCGCTGAAAGCCGAGTCATTGTCGGGCGAATCTGTTCGGAGTGAGTCAGTCTTGAGGAGGAGGTTGTCCTCATTGGAGGTGAGACGAGGACCTTCCGAGGAAGACCTGGTGTGAGTCCTCGACTGATGCAGACTTTGAGACTTCTGTGCGTCTAAAATAACCAAACATTTTGAAAAACTCACTTAATAAATGTTAATTTGCTACTAGTAACTAGCATCAGTGATACGGGGCCCCGAGATACCGGGCCCTAATGGGGTCTACAGCCCAAGTTTGGGTCTTGGCGCTCCCACAGCCTAATATGTGTACAGAGACCATGGGCGTAGTGTACTTTCGGGGAGGGTTTTAAAAAAATATATCGCAGAAATGCACCAATTGACTTTCTAAAACTGACCCACAAGGGTTCCTAAACTCCACATCTACCATGCTCTCGTGAAGATAGTCGTCTCTACTCGTCCCTCCTGATTTCAATACAATATTTATGTTATATTTTGCATATTTCGGGGGGAAGGGGGGGGGGGGTGGCGAACCCCCAAAACCATCACCACATGGGCTACCACCACTACATGACAGAGGCCCTAATATGTGTAAGCAGCAAAAATTTGGGTTTCGCCGCAGTCGGGTAAAAATGCCCCCCCCCTAAACAAATTTTGATAACGGCCCCATATATGACTAGCTATGCTGCTAGTAACTTTGATTATTTCTTTGTAAAAGTTTTTAATATTTACCTGAAAGTCGTTTATTGTCGACGACGGTGTGAATCTCTCTGTCTACCTGTGTTTCGAGGGCACAAAGTTCGCCCAGAATCGCGTCTAAATCAACCTCGGGTGAATCTTCGAGATTCGCCATGGAAAAGCGATAGCTGTCGATCCTTGGAGCGGCGATGTCCGAATTCGGGGGCCTCAGTTGACCGTTTGCGCTCACATCCAGTCCCTGCAATGAAACGAAAGGTTCAAGAATAGATGAAGAGAACTTGGACGTGAGGAGCTTTCAGGAAATGCAATTAAGTTCGGGACGTGACGGCAGGACGTTGCAGGAGAGGTTGCACGTGCGGCGGGAGTTATTAATGGGGAAATGTTGTCGTCAGCAGGAGGAATTGAAAAATTGGGTTGCTTTCGCTCAGATGGCTTTTGTTTCAGCGGGAAATGTGGCGATTTTTTCGCGGATGCAATTTCCTGAAAGATTTTTGAAACTGAAAAAACCGACCAAGTGCCAGTTGTGACTCGCGCACCGAGGGTTCCGTACAAACTTGTAAGTAAGGTATCTTTAGGAGGACCTAACTGTATGCAACCCATATGCTTCTGGTGCCTGACAATACCACGTAACACATTAGTGTATTTTCATAAGTTTCTAATAGTAAATTCGCATTTTTCTTGTAATTAAACTACATATTTACGGTTATCAGATTTCACCCTTTACATGTGCTGTAAGACACCGCTTCTTGCCAAATTTCATGATTTTAGGTCAACGGGAAGTACCCTGTAGGTTTTGATTCCCTTGTGAAATCGCAAAATATGCGACATAAACTGTCATTTCTTTTGTTCGCGTTGACTTACAAGTTTGATTTTTTCACAGCTGAAAGAGACCGCAGACCCGAGTATTTGATACAAATTTCAACTTGTTACCTCTACGCGTTCCTGAGAAAAATGGTCTTGACAGACAGACAGACAGACGGACAACAAAGTGATCCTATAAGGGTTCCGTTTTCGGTACGGAATCCTAAAAACATCAAAAGTTTAACTGTAAATTACCCAAAAATTTAATTGGAAAGTGTTTGTTGTAAAACAAGACTTGACGTGTCTCTCCCTTCGATAATTTTGCACATAATTCGAATTTTTGCGAAATATTTCCTGCATTGCAATCTTGGAAGAGTTCTGAACCAGAGGGCAAAAAGAAATTTAGGTGGATCTCTGGAAACTTGTCAAAATTTGGTTTGAAATTAACTTGAATTTTGCACAAAATATTTTGTGGAATCCAAAATACATATCGTCTCTCTCTGCGATAACTTTGCACAGAATATGAATTTTTGCAAAATCTTTCCAGTTTTGTAACCTTGAAAGAATTCTGAACCGAAATCCAAAAAGAAATTTAGATGGATCCTGCTGGAAACATTTTGGAAATTTGGTTTGAAATTGACGCAAATTTTGCTAAAAATGTTTTGTGCAGTTCAAGACGCTTCTTGTCTCTCCCTTCAATAATTTTGCACAGAATACGATTTTTTTCAAAACCTTTCAAGCTTTGTAATCTTTGAAGAATTCTGAAGCAGAATGCAAAAAGAAATTTAGATGGATCTCGCTGGAAACTTGCCAAAATTTGGTTTGAAATTGACGTAAATTTTGCTAAAAAAAATGTTTTGCAGTTCCAGACGCTTCTTGTCTCTCCCTTCGATAATTTTACACAGAATACGAATTTTTGCAAAATCTTTTCTTTTTCGCAATCTCTAATAAATTCTGAAACGAAATCCAGAAAGAAATTCGCAAAAATCTAAGCTTAGTCTAAACGATAGACCAAAACTAAATGGTCTCTTTAGCGCCAAAAATAGCCTAAAGTTTTAAACTAGATAACTAGACTTGTGGACTACATATAAATCTCTAGGTTTCAATGTTGACTAACTGACTTCATTCTACAACTCCATATTTAATTAGTTAGTGTAGATAGTCTGTAAGCTAAGCTGGAAACTAAAACTTAATGATCAAATTTGTGGCAAAAATAACATAAAGTTTGTATCTACATAACTAAATTTGTGGACTAGTTATCAACCTCTAGTTACCAAAGTTGACTAACTGTATTTCCCAACTGCATTTTAAATTTAGTTAGCCTAACTACTCTTTAGTCTAAGCTACAGACCAAAACTTAATGGTCTTTTTCGCGCCAAAAATAGCCTAAAGTTTGCACCCAGATAACTAGACTTGTGGACTAGATATCAATCTCTAGTTTTCAATGTTGACTAACTGACTTAATTCTGTAACTCTACATTAAATTTAGTTCATGTAGATAGTCTATAATCTAAGCTGGAAACTAAAACTTAATGATCAAATTTGTTCCAAAAATAACATCAAGTTTGTATCTATATAACTAAATTTGTGGACTAGTTATCAACCGCTAGTTAACAAAGTTGACTAACTGACTGTATTTCCCAACTGCATGCTAAAGTTAGCCTAACTACTCTTTAGTCTAAGCTACAGACCAAAACTTAATGGTCTTTTTAGCGCCAAAAATAGCATAAAGTTTGCACCCAGATAACTAGACTTGTGGACTAGATATCAATCTCTAGTTTTCAATGTTGACTAACTGACTTCATTCTGTAACTCGACATTAAATTTAGTTCATGTAGATAGTCTGTAATCTAAGCTGGAAACTTAATGATCAAATTTGTTCCAAAAATAACATCAAGTTTGTATCTATATAACTAAATTTGTGCACTAGTTATCAACCGCTAGTTAACAAAGTTGACTAACTGACTGTATTTCCTAACTGCATTTTAAATTTAGTTAGCCTAACTACTCTTTAGTCTAAGTGACAGACCAAAACTTAATGGTCTTTTTAGCGCCAAAAATAGCCTAAAGTTTGCACCTAAATAACTAGACTTGTGGACTTGATATCAAGCTCTAGGTTTCAATGTTGTCTAACTGACTTCATTCTCTAACTCTACTTTGAATTTAGTTCGTGTAGATAGTCTGTACTCTAAGCTGGAAACTAAAACTTAATGATCAAATTTGTTTCAAAAATAACAACAAGTTTGTATCTACATAACTAAATTTGTGGACTAGTTATCAATCTCTAGTTACCAAAGTTGACTAACTGACTGTATTCCCCAACTGCATGCTAAATTTAGTTAGCTTAACTACTCTTTAGTCTAAGTGACAGACCAAAACTTAATGGTCTTTTTAGCGCCAAAAATAGCTTTAAGTTTGCAACTAGATAACTAGACTTGTGGATTAGATATCAACCTCTAGTTTTCAATGTTGACTAACTGACTTCATTCTCTAACTCTACATTAAATTTAGTTCATGTAGATAATCTGTACTCGCCAAAATTTGGTTTGAAATTGACGTAAATTTTGCTAAAAAATATTTTGTGGAGTACAATGCGCCTCTTATCTTACCCTTCGATAATTTTGCACAGAATACGATTTTTGCCAAATCTTTTCTGTTTCGCAATCTTGAATAAATTCTGAAACGGAATCCAGAAAGAAATTCGCAAAAATCTAAACTTAGTCTAAACGATAAGCCAAAAATTTAATGGTCTTTTTAGCGCCAAAAATAGCCTAAAGTTTGAATCTAGATAACTAGACTTGTAGATAACTAAACTTAATGATCAAATTTGTTGCAAAAATAACATCAAGTTTGTATCTACATAACTAAATTTGTGGACTAGTTATCAACCTCTAGTTACCAAAGTTGACTAACTGACTGTATTTCCTAACTGCATTCTACATTTAGTTAGCCTAACTACTCTTTAGTCTAATCGACAGACCAAAACTTATTGGTCTTTTTAGCGCCAAAAATAGCCTAAAGTTTGCACCTAGATAACTAGGCTTGTGGACTAGATATCAATCTCTAGATTTCAATGTTAATTAACTGACTTCATTCTCTAACTCTATATTAAATTTAGTTAGTGTAGATAATCTGTACTCGCCAAAACTTGGTTTGAAATCGACGTAAATTTTGCTAAAAAATATTTTGTGGAGTTCAAGACGCTTCTTGTCTCTCCCTTCAAATAATTTTGCACAGAATACGATTTTTTGCAAAATCTTTTATGCTTTGTAATCTTGGAAGAATTCTGAACCAGAACGCAGAAAGAAATTTAGATGGATCTCGCTGGAAATTCGCCAAAATTTGGTTTGAAATTGATGTAAATTTTGCTAAAAATTATTTTGTGCAGTTCAAGACACTTCTTGTCTATCCCTGCGAGAATTTTGCACAGGATACGATTTTTTGCAAAATCTTTCAAGCTTTGTAATCTTGGAAGAATTCTGAACCAGAATCCAAAAAGAAATTTAGATGGATCTCACTAGAAACTTGCCAAAATTAGGTTTGAAATTTACGTAAATTTTGCTAAAAAATATTTTGTTGGGTACAATGCGCCTCTTGTCTCACCCTTCGATAATTTTGCGCAGAATACGAATTTTTGCAAAATCTTTTCTGTTTCGCAATCTTGAATAAAATCTGAAACGGAATCCAGAAAGAAATTCGCAAAAATCTAAGCTTAGTCTAAACGATAGACCAAAACTTAATGGTCTTTTTAGCGCCAAAAATAGCCTAAAGTTACACCTAGATAACTAGACTTGTGGACTAGATATCAATCTCTAGTTTTCAATGTTGACTAACTGACTTCATTCTGCAACTCTACATAAAATTTAGTTCGTGTAGATAATCTGTACTCGCCAAAATTTGGTTTGAAATTGATGTAAATTTTGCTAAAAAATATTTTGTGGAGTTCAACACGCTTCTTGTCTCTACCTTCAATAACTTTGCACAGAATACGATTTTTTGCAAAATCTTTTCGGTTTCGCAATCTTGAATAAATTCTGAAACGGAATCCGGAAAGAAATTCGGCAAAATCCGGTTGCAAAATGAAAATATTTGCGGTTAAAGTTGCAGAAAATTTGCATCTTTCACCGTTTTATTAAAATTTTTCCAAAAATAGAAAACTAAGTTCGGAAAATTCCTGCTAGAAATAGCAGGGAAATAACCACAACTTTGCGTGTCCAAACAAAAAACTAACCGAGCATTCAAGCCAACAAACAACTAAGCTTAATGCACTAATTGCGTGAAAACTAATTAGTCAACTAATTAGTGTTTTTAGCGTGTATTAAGTTTAAAAGCCAAAAAAAAGTTTAAACTAAAACTACACAGACAGCTTAAGATAAAGAAACATTTTTATAACCTTTTTGTGGTTTACCTTTCCGAATTTCCACGACTTGAACATTTTGCTAAAACTTTTGTGTTTTTTGGGTTTAGAGAGTTAGTTGGTCGGCGACGGTGGCATTGCAGCCCGAGGTCGTTTTTAGACTAAGAACGCCGAAACAGAAATGTATTTAAGGAACGGCGCTGCCGCAGTCCTCCTGCAAGTTCATTCACGATCTCCCCGACTTCCATCTTACTCCAATTATTTTTAGATCAAAAGAAACAACAACAAAAAACACTGATTTTGATTTAGCACTTGGAATTAGTTCACTTAGTCCGGTGGACTAGGCTTCAGGTCTGATGAAAAGGCGGCAGATTTGGTCGCGTGACTGAAATAGCAGGAATTGTTGTTTGGGATTTCGGGATCACATTTACTTTGGGATTTTGTGCAGATATTAGAGAGTGCGGTTTTAGGATTCTAAGTTTACAATACATTTGTCTGTTCGTCTGTCTGTGATTAAGGATCTAATACGCACCAAAAGTCAACGTCGTCAACTTAATGATCATTTTTTTTCGAAAAATAACAAAAGTTTGTATCTATATAACTAAATTTGTGGATTAGTTATCAAGTTCTAGTTATCAAAGTTGACTAACTGGCTTTGTTTTCTAACTGCATATTAAATTTAGTTAGCCTAACTACTCCCTAGTCTAAGCGACAGAAAAAAACTTAATGGTCTTTTTAGCGCTAAAAATAGTCTAAAAGTTTGAACCTAGATAACTAGACTTGTGGACTAGATATCTATCTCTAGTTTTCAATGTTAACTAACTGACTTCATATTCTAACTCTATATTAAATTTAGTTACTGTAGATAGTCTGTACTCTAAGCTGGGAACTAAAACTTAATGATTAAATTTGTTCTAAAAATAACATCAAGTTTGTATCTATATAACTAAATTTGTGGACTAGTTATAAAGTTCTACTTATCAAAGCTGACTAACTATGTTTTCTAACTGCATATTAAATTTAGTTTGCCTAACTAGTCTTTTGTCTAAGCGACAGCCCAAAACTTAATGGTCTTTTTAGCGCAAAAAATAGTCTAAAGGTTGAACCTAGATAACTAGACTTGTGAACTAAATATCGATCTCTAGTTTTCAATGTTGACTAACTGACATCATGCTCTAACTCTATATTAAATTTAGTTAGTGTAGAGTGTATATAATCTAAGCTGGAAACTAAAACTCAATGATCAATTACTTTCTAAAAATAACATCAAGTTTAAATCTATATATCTAAATTTGTAGACTAGTTATCAAGTTCTAGTTATCAAAGTTGACTAACTGGCTATGTTTTCTAACTACATATCAAATTTAGTAAGCCTAACTACTCCTTATTCTAAGCAACAGACCAAAACTTAATGGTCTTTTTAGCGCCAAAAATAGTCTAAAGTTTGAACCTAGATAACTAGACTTGTGGACTAGATATCAATCTCTAGTTTTCAATCTTGACTAACTGACTTGATGCTCTAACTCTATATTAAATTTAGATAGTGTAGATAGCCTGTAATCTAAGCTGGAAACTAAAACTTAATAATCAATTTTTTTCTAAAAATAACACCAAGTTTATATCTATATAACAAAATTTGAGGACTAGTTATCAACCTCTAGTTTCCAAATTTGACTAACTGACTATATTTCCTAACTGCATATTAAATTTGGTTAGCCTAACTACTCCTTAGTCTAAGCGACAGCCCAAAACTTAATGGTCTTTTTAGCGCCAAAAATACCCTAAAGTTTGAACCTAAATAACTAAAGTTGTGGACTAGATATCAATCTCTAGTTTTCAATTTTGACTAACTGGCTTCATTCCGCAACTCTATATTTAATTTAGTTAATGTAGATAGTCTGTAATCTAAGCTGGAAACTAAAACTTAATGATTAAATTTGTTCCAAACATAACATCAAGTTTATATTTATATAAATAAATTTGTGGACTAGCTATCCTCTAGTTTCCAAATTTAACAAACTGACTATATTTCCTAGCTGAATACTAAATTTAGTTAGCCTAACTACTCCTTAGCCTAAGCGACAGACCAAAACTTGATGGTCTTTTTAGCGCCAAAAATAGCCTAAAGTTTGAACCTAGATAACTAGACTTGTCAACTAGATATCTATCTCTAGTTTTCAATGTTGACTAACTGACTTCAGTCTCTAACTCTATATTAAATTTAGTTAGTGTAGATGGTATGTAATCCAAGCTGGAAACTAAAATTCAATGATGAAATTTTTTCTAAAATTTTTGACTAATTGCAATTTTGCGACAGCATTGCAAATTTGTAAATTCATTGAAAAAACAATGATGTTTCAAATTCTTGAAGTTTCATAAAAATTAGTCTGTTCGCCTTACTGTGACAAATTGTCAAATTTATTGCAAATTTAGAATATTTTTGTTGGAAATTGAACGTTTTCAAAATTCAATTTTTGACTAATCGCAATTTTGCTACAGCTTTGCAAATTTGTAGGTTCATTGCAAAAACAATGAAGATTCAAATTCTTGAAGTTTCATCAAAATTAGTCTGTTTGTCTTTCTGTGGCAAATTTTTTAAATTATTGCAAATTTAGAATATTTTTCTTGGAAATTGAACATTTTGAAAATTAAATTTTTGACTAATTGCAATTTTGCGACAGCCTTGCAAACTAGTAGGTTCATTGCAAAAACAATGAAGATTCAAATTCTTGAAGTTTCATCAAAATTAGTCTGTTTGTCTTTCTGTGACGAATTTTCAAATTTATCGCAAATTTTGAATATTTTTGTTGGAAATTGAACATTTTCAAAATTTAATTTTTGACTAATTGCAATTTTGCTACAGCTTTGCAAATTTGTAGGTTCATTGCAAAAATAATGAAGATTCAAATTCTTGAAGTTTCATCAAAATTAGTCTGTTTGTCTTTCTGTGACGAATTTTCAAATTTATCGCAAATTTTGAATATTTTTGTTAGAAATTGAACATTTTCAAAATTTAATTTTTGACTAATTGCAATTTTGCTACAGCTTTGCAAATTTGTAGGTTCATTGCAAAAACAATGAAGATTCAAATTCTTGAAGTTTCATCAAAATTAGTCTGTTCGTCTTTCTGTAACAAATTTTCAAATTTATTGCAAATTGAGAATATTTTTGTTGGAAATTGAACATTTTCAAAATTTAGTTTTTGACTAATTGCAATTTTGCGACAGCTTTGCAAATTTTTAGGTTCCTTGCGACAACAATGAAGATTCAAATTCTTGAAGTTTCATCAAAATTAGTCTGTTCGTCTTTCTGTGACAAATTTTCAAATATATTGCAAATTGAGAAAATTTATGTTGGAAATTGAATATTTTAAAAATTTAATTTTTGGCTAATTGCAATTTTGCGACAGCTTTGCAAATTTGTAGGTTCATTGCAAAAACAATGCAGATTCAAATTCTTGAAGTTTCATCAAAATTAGTCTGTTCATCTTTCTGTAACAAATTTTCAAATTTATTGCAAATTGAGAATATTTTTGTTGGAAATTGAACATTTTCAAAATTTAATTTTTGACCAATTGCAATTTTGCGACAGCTTTGCAAATTTGTAGGTTGATTGCAAATACAATGAAGATTCAAATTCTTGAATTTTCATTAAAATTAGTCTGTCTTTCTGTAACAAATTTTCAAATTTATTGCAAATTGAGAATATTTTTGTTGGAAATTGAACATTTTCAAAATTTAATTTTTGACTAATTGCAATTTTGCTACAGCTTTGCAAATTTGTAGGTTCATTGCGAAAACAATGAAAATTCAAATTCTTGAAGTTTCATCAAAATTAGTCTGTTCGGCTATCTGTGACAAATTTTCAAATTTATTGCAAATTTTGAATATTTTTGTTGAAAATTGAATATTTTAAAAATTTAATTTTTGACCAATTGAAATTTTGCGACAGCTTTGCAAATTTGTAGGTTCATTGCAAAAACAATGAAGAATCAAATTCTTAAAGTTTCATCAAAATTAGTCTGTTCGTCTATCTGTGACAAATTTTCAAATTTGTTGCAAATTGAGAATATTTTTGTAGGAAATTGAACATTTTCAAAACTTAGTTTTTGGCTAATTGCAATTTTGCGACAGTTTGGCGAATTTGTAGGTTCATTGCAAGAACAACGAAGAATCAAATTCTTAAAGTTTCATCAAAATTAGTCTGTTCGTCTATCTCTGAAAAATTTTCAAATTTACTGCAAATTGAGAAATTTTTTGTTGGAAATTGAATGTTTTAAAAATTTTATTTTTGGCTAATTGCAATTTTGCGACAGCTCTGCAAATTTGTAGGTTCCTTGCGAAAACAATGAAGAATCAAATTCTTAAAGTTTCATCAAAATTAGTCTGTTCGTCTATCTGTGACAAATTTTCAAATTTATTGCAAATTTTGAATATTTTTGTTGAAAATTGAATATTTTAAAAAATTTATTTTTGGCTAATTGCACTTTTGCGACAGCTTTGCAATATTTGTAGGTTCATTGCAAAAACAATGAAGATTCAAATTCTTGAAGTTTCATCAAAATTAGTCTGTCTGTCTTTCTGTGACAAATTTTCAAATTTATTGCAAATTGAGAAATTTTTTGTTGGAAATTGAATATTTTCAAAATTAAATTTTTTTCTAATTGCAATTTTGCGACAGCTTTGCAAATTTGTAAGTTCATTGCAAAAACAATGAAGAATCAAATTCTTAAAGTTTCATCAAAATTAGTCTGTTCGTCTTTCTGTAACAAATTTTCAAATTTATTGCAAATTGAGAATATTTTTGTTGGAAATTGAACATTTTCAAAATTTAGTTTTTGACTAATTGCAATTTTGCGACAGCTTTGCCAATTTTTAGGTTCCTTGCGACAACAATGAAGATTCAAATTCTTGAAGTTTCATCAATATTAGTCTGTTTGTCTTTCTGTGGCAAATTTTTTAAATTATTGCAAATTTAGAATATTTTTGTTGGAAGCTTTGCAAATTAGTAGGTTTATTATCAAGTTTGTATCCATATAACTAAATTTGTGGACTAGTTATCAAGTTCTAGTTAACAAAGTTGACTAACTGACTGTGTTTTCTAACTGAAAATTAAATTTAGTTTGCCTAGCTACTCTTTAGCCTAAGCGACAGACCAAAACTTAATGGTCTTTTTAGCGCCAAAAATAGCATAAGTTTGAACCTAAATTACTAGACTTGTGGACTAGGTATCAATCTCTAGTTTTGAATGTCGACTAACTGACTTCATTTTCTAACTCCATACTCAATTTAGTTAGTGTAGATAGTCTTTAATCTAAGCTATAAACTAAAACTTAATGACCGAATTTGTTCTAAAAATAGTGTCAACTTTAAGTTAAGATAAATAGACTTGTGTACTTGAAATCGATGTCTAGTTTTCAATCTACATTGAATGACTTCATTTGCTACCTCTATATCGTGTAGCTTGTTTCGATTCTAAGCTACAGATTGAAATTTAATGGTCAAATTTGCGCCGAAAAATAGCACAAACTTTGAATCTAAACAACTTGCTTTGTCGACTAGATATTAATCTCTAGTTTCTAATTTTGACAGACTAGACAGATAAGACTAGACAGATAAGACTAAACAGATAAGACTAGACAGATAAGACTAGACAGACAAGTTTAGACAGACAAGGCGTGTTATTCGTTTTTGCTGGCGCGTTAATCATTCCTGGCGGTTTATACCGCGACGCGCACCAAACACGTTTCGTTTTATTTCTCCGTGCATTTCATCCCTCGATAACATCCTGACCTTGAAATCGCTGCACCATTCCGCTCTCGCAAATTATTGACCCTCGGCTTCATCCGCTTGCAACACATGCAGCTCTATCACTCTTCACACATTCACTAGCTAACTAACATTTTACACATTTACTAGTAAAATAGCTACACCACAATTAACACAGTATAGTCTGTCTAATCGAGTCGGTCTAGTCTGTCCAGTCTGTTCAGTCTGTCCAGTCTGTCTAGTCTGTCTACTCTGTCTACTCTGTCTGGTCTGTCTGGTCTGTCTGGTCCGTCTGGTCCGTCTGGTCTGTCTGGTCTGTCTGGTCTGTCTGGTCTGTCTGGTCTGTCTGGTCTGTCTGGTCTGTCCAGTCTGTCCAGTCTGTCTGGTCTATCTAGTCTGTCTAGTCTTATCTATCTAGTCCTGTCTGTCTAGTCTTGTGTGTCTAGTCTTCTCTACATGTCTGTCTGTCTGATTAACACGCCATCGGGAATGATTAAGGCACCAGCAAGAATGATTAACATGCCAGCAAGAATAATTAACACACCAGCAGGAATATTTAACACGCCCGTGGGAATGATTAAAGCGTCAGCTGGAATGGTTAAGGCGGCAGTAGGAAAACGTGTGTATTATTGAACTTCTCACTAGAACCGTTCGATTATTCACAAATATTTAATGTTTCACCGAATGCGCAGTGAGTGGAATGGGAGCTGCAGCAGGAGTTTGATGGAACATTCCGGCGCGACCGACCCGAGCCGACTCTAATTTTACCTCGGAAGACTCTCTCTTTGTCGGCCGTTGGAGGAATGCGTGGGCGGCAGGATTCCTGCCGGCTACGCGGAAGAGAGCGCCGCTGTTTCCGCGCTCGCCGTGACGTCACACACTGAACCCGGGAATGCAGGAGAGTCCTGCAGGATCGGGACGGGCGGGCGGCGGGGGCGAGCGCGGGTCGGCGCAGCCGGCAGCAGGAAAGACTCAGACACGGACGAGATATTATGCAAAATAGGAAATCAATTCCGGACAAATTTACTTCTGCCATATCCGACACAAATATTTTTTAGACAAAAATTCGCGCGAAAAAAAAATCCTGCAAATTTATTTGTTTGCAACCAATTATTAAGAAACTAACAATTAGTGCCAAATTTAATCAATCTTGTCTAACCTTAAGCTAGACTTCCGAGCAAAGCGGCTCTGGCGTCACTAACGCAGCGCCAAAGCCGCCGCGACACAGCGATAGTATTATACACTATGGAAATGTATGAGGCGCCATTCGAGCGCAGCGACATTGACGCGCTCAGCGTTAGTGCCGCTGCGTTCGAATGGCACCTCATACATTTTAATAGTGCATAATACTATCGCTATGTCGCCGCGTCAGTATCGCTGACGCCAAAGCCGCTTTGCTCGGAAGTCTAACTTTAGTGAGATTCTAGACCGATTTCAAAAATATAAATATCTTTGGAATTAAATAATTAGGAAACTAGATAAGGTAGACTGGCCAAATTTGGCTCGGTTACTAAGAAAGTATTAATTAGCAAATTTGCAAAACTTGGTTAATTTTCGTATGTTCGTCTGTCTAGGAAGAGATTCCAAAATCAACACTTAACTTGAACCACAAACAAAAGGCGAAATATCTTTGAAACTAAATAATTAGTAAACTAGTTAAGATAGAGTAGCCAAATTTGGCACTGTTACTTAGAAGGTATTAATTAGCAAATGTGCGAAATATGGTTATGTTTGATCAGTTCGTCTGTCTGTAGCGAGATTCTAAAACCAACACATAATTTGAGTCACAATTACAAATCGAAATATGTTCTAAACTAAATAATTAGTTGCCTAGTTAAGGTAGACTTGTCAAATTTGGTACAGATATTAAGGAAGTATTAATTAGCTAATTTGCAAAATTTCGTTAATTTCTGTCTGGAGAGAGCTTCCAAATTAGAGAGAAGCCAAATTTGGCACTGTTAGTTATTTATTAGTAAATGCGTAAAATACGGTTATGTGTTGTCTGTTCGTCTGTCTGTAGTGAGATTCCAAAACCAACACTTAATTTGAGTCACAAATACAAATCGAAATATGTTTTAAACTAAATAATTAGTTGCCTAGTTAAGGTAGAATTGTCAAATTTGGTGCAGATATTAAGGAGGTATTAATTAGCTAATTTGCAAAATTTCGTTAATTTCTGTCTGTTCGTCTGTCTGGAGAGAGATTCCAATTTAGAGAGAAGCCAAATTTGGCACAGTTAGTTATTTATTAGTAAATGCGTAAAATACGGTTATGTGTTGTTTGTTCGTCTGTCTGTAGCGAGATTCCAAACTCAATATTTAATTTGAGTCACAAATACAAATCGAAATATGTTTTAAACTAAATAGTTAGTTGCCTAGTTAAGGTAGACTTGTCAAATTTAGTGCAGATATTAAGGAGGTATTAATTAGCTAACTTGCAAAATTTCGTTAATTTCTGTCTGTTCGTCTGTCTGGAGAGAGATTCCAAATTAGAGAGAAGCCAAATTTGGCACTGTTAGTTATTTATTAGTAAATCCGTAAAATACGGTTATCTTTTGTCTGTTCGTCCGCCTGTAGCGAGATTACAAAATCAAAACTTAATTTGAGTCACAAATACAAATCGAAATATGTTTTAAACTAAATAATTAGTTGCCTAGTTAAGGTAGACTTGTCAAATTTGGTGCAGATATTAAGGAGGTATTAGTTAGCTAATTTGCAAAATTTCGTTAATTTCTGTCTGTTCGTCTGTCTGGAGAGAGATTTCAAATTAGAGAGAAGCCAAATTTGGCACAGTTAGTTATTTATTAGTAAATGCGTAAAATACGGTTATGTTTTGTCTGTTCGTCTGTCTATAGCGAGATTCTAAAATCAATACTTAATTTGAGTCACAAATATAAATTGAAATATGTTTTAAACTAAATAATTACTTGCCTAGTTAAGGTAGACTTGTCAAATTTGGTGCAGATATTAAAGAGGTATTAATTAGCTAATTTGCAAAATTTCGTAAATTTCTGTCTGTTCGTCTGTCTGGAGAGAGATTCCAAATTTGAGAGAAGCCAAATTTGGCACTGTTAGTTATTTATTAGTGAATCCGTAAAATACGGTTTTGTTTTGTCAGTTCGTCTGTCTGTAGCGAGATTCCAAAATCAAAACTTAATTTGAGTCACGAATACAAATTGAAATATGTTTTAAACTAAATAATTAGTTGCTTAGTTAAGGTAGA
This sequence comes from Phosphuga atrata, assembly GCA_944588485.1. Lineage (NCBI taxonomy): Eukaryota > Metazoa > Arthropoda > Insecta > Coleoptera > Silphidae > Phosphuga > Phosphuga atrata. The sequence continues at coordinate 62,824,190 of OX155901.1, read as the reverse complement.
CTTGTCAAATTTGGTGCAGATATTAAGATGTTATTAATTAGCTGATTTGCAAAATTTCGTTAATTTCTGTCGATTCGTGTGTCTGGAGGGAGATTCCAAATTTGAGAGAAGCCAAATTTGGCACTGTTAGTTATTTATTAGTAAATCCGTAAAATACGGTTATCTTTTGTCTGTTCGTCCGCCTGTAGCGAGATTACAAAACCAAAACTTAATTTGAGTCACAAACACAAATCGAAATATGTTTTAAACTAAATAATTAGTTGCCTAGTTAAGGTAGACTTGTCAAAATTGGTGCAGATATTAAGGAGGTATTAATTAGATAATTTGCAAAATTTCGTTAATTTCTGTCTGTTCGTCTGTCTGGAGAGAGATTCCGAATTTGAGAGAAGCCAAATTTGGCACTGTTAGTTATTTATTAGTAAATGCGTAAAATACGTTTATGTTTTGTCTGTTCGTCTGTCTGTAGCGAGATTTCAAAATCAATACTTAATTTGAGTCACAAATCCAAATATGTTTTAAACTAAATAATTAATAGACTAGTTAAGGTCGAGTCGTCAAATTTGGTGCAGATATTAAGGAGGTATTAATTAGCTAATTTGCTAAATTTCGTTAATTTTTGTCTGTTCGTCTGTCTGGAGAGAGATCCCAAATTAGAGAGAAGCCAAATTTGGCACTGTTAGTTATTTATTAGTAAATGCGTAAAATACGGTTACGTGTTGTCTGTTCGTCTGTCTGAAGCGAGATTCCAAAATCAATACTTCACAATAAGTCACAAATACAAATCGAAATATGGTTTAAACTAAATAATTAGTAGACTAGTTAAGGTAGAGTCGTCAAATTTGGTACAGATATTAAGGAAGTATTAATTAGCAAATTTGGAAAATTTGGTTAATTTTCGTCTGTTCGTTCGCCTAGCCAAATTTGGCACTGTTATCAAAATGGCATTAAACGCGCAAATTATGGTCATTTCTAGTCTGTTCGTAATGCAATCCGAAAGCAATTTGTGTTTCAACAGGAAATAATTCCTGACGTCCAGCAATGCCACGCCGATAAACGCGAATAATCGCCGATTAATTTCCTGCAAGACTAATCAGTCCGCAAAAACGGCGCAAAAACAGTCAATATTTAGTTTACGAAAGTAAAACAACTGACCCCATTTCGCCTGCAATTATCCCGCGAAATAAGCGCGGAAACGCGGCAACGGCGCTCGCAGGGGTCAATTTCCGTTCCGCCGATTGGTCAGAACCAACGACACATACACGTTTTGTTCGACACACGACAAACGGACGGACAGACGGATGAACGTAAACCGGATGCCCATTTAATACCACCCTCCCCCGCACTCAACATCCATTTCCGCTCGACAAGAAAACATCAAAACTTCAACAGGGAAGACAACAAATTTAGCTTGATCGAGCTTTGAGGCGAGCGTTGAGGTGAGAACATCATAATGAGGTTTAGACAAAAGGTTTAGGTTCGAAACCTTGTTAGGGTTGGCTGTTGAGACTTGTGGGTTTAGTCTTGTCTGTCTAGTCTTGTCTGTCTAGTCTTGTCTGTCTAGTCTTGTCTGTCTAGTCTTGTCTGTCTAGTCTTGTCTGCCTAGTCTTGTCTGTCTAGTCTTGTCTGTCTAGTCTTGTCTGTCTAGTCTTGTCTGTCTAGTCTTGTCTGTCTAGTCTTGTCTGTCTAGTCTTGTCTGTCTAGTCTTGTCTGTCTAGTCTTGTCTGTCTAGTCTTGTCTGTCTAGTCTTGTCTGTCTAGTCTTGTCTGTCTAGTCTTGTCTGTCTAGTCTTGTCTGTGTAGTCTTGTCTGTCTAGTCTTGTCTGTCTAGTCTTGTCTGTCTAGTCTTGCTTGTCTAGTCTTGTCTGTCTAGTCTTGTCTGTCTAGTCTTGTCTGTCTAGTCAAATCAAATCAAATCAAATCAAAATATTTATTTATCTTTTGGATGTACAGTACAATACATATTTGATACGTCAAAGAAAAAAGCGTGCTCGTGCAAGACACAAAAACTAACACAGAAAAAAAGCATGACAATATAATATCTACAATTAAAATATATCTACAGACACAAAATAAATAAAGTATATATAGCTTAATAATTTATTAAGTAATATATATAAATTACTTAATAGATTATTAAGTAATTCATAATAAATTTTTATAATTTATTAACATATTAAAAACTCATTAATGTCATAGTAGCACATTTCAATTAAATGTATTTTTAATTTTCTTCTGAAAACTTTGTATATTTTTTCGTTTTTTATGACATCTGGTATGTGATTGTATATTTTAATTCCTAGTCTGTTAACTGTTTTAGAGCATAGAGTTAGGTTGCTCTTCGGTGTATATAGATTTAGGCAGCTTCTGGTATTGTACATATGCTGGTCTATATTTAACTTGAAGTGCTTTGCGTTCTTATGCATATAGCACGCAACCTCCCATATATATAATGCCGGTATTGTTAACAATTCCAGCTCTTTAAAGGAAGGTTTGCAAGATTGCCTTCTTGTTTTCCCGGATATGGCTCTTACTACCCTTTTCTGGGCTATAAATACCCTCTTCAGCTGTGTGGAAGCTCCCCATATTAGAATCCCATAGGATATCACTGATTTTATTTCCGCGTGGTATATGTCTAATATTGCAGATTTGGGTAGGAGTTGTCTAATCCTTCTTATGAGGTATGTTTTTATATTTACTTTTTTAATAATGTAGTCTGCCATGATATTCCAGGTGAGATGCTCTTCCAGGAACAAACCTAGGAATTTTAGACACCCTGTTCTTTGAATGATGTTTCCTTCGATTCCTAAAGTAATATCCTCGGTTGGTTTTCTTCTGTGAGTTTGAAATCTAATGTACTTTGTTTTATCACAGTTTAAGCGTAGGTTATTTCCCGAAAACCAATTGTGTAAATTCAATATAACTTCACTTGCTTCAGATTGTAGTTCTTCCATGGATGCTTTGGATATGAAGACACTAGCATCGTCGGCATATAGTGTGATCCGATCTTCTCCAATATATTTAATTAAATCACATGTATACAGTGAGAATAGTATAGGGGCCAGGACACTCCCCTGTGGCACACCAATGAAAGTTGGCAGTATTTTGGATCTGCTATTCCCAACCCTCACAAACTGATTTCTACTATGAAGGTACGATTGAAACCATCTCCCAGCTTTTCCTCGAACTCCATAAGTATAAAGTTTTCCTAGTAATTTGGAGTGCGACACACAGTCAAAAGCCTTCGTGAGGTCGCAAAAGATAACCAGTGGGCATTTTCCATTATCCACCTCCGATATTATTTTTTCATGCAGTTCTTGAAAAGCTGTGATAGTGGATTTATTTTTACGAAACCCATGTTGTTGAGGTGGAATCACTTTATATTTCTCGAGAAATGGTGTAAGTCTGTCTTCCATGCAGTATTCGATTATTTTCGCCAAGACTGAGATAAGAGCTACAGGTCTGTAATTGTTGATATTGTTTCTATCTCCTTTTTTATAAATCGGAATTATTGAGGACAGTTTTAGAATGTCCGGAAACGTTTCGGTATCAAAAGAGCAATTCACTATGTCGGTTATTGGTTTCACTAATTCCATACTAAATTGTCTAATCAAATTGCATGGCAGGCCGTCAGGTCCGCTACTTCTTTTGTTTTTTAATTTTAGTAAAATTGTACTCATTTGCTGCGATGTAAATTCTTGTAAGTACATGCTATTGTCGTTGTGCTGCATGTGCACATCTCTTAAAGTTGTTCCTTTAATCGTTGTTGCAACAATCTTTGGGGCAGTTATGAAAAAATTGTTGAAGGTGTCAGCTATCCTGCTAGGCTTGTCTAATATCTTGTTGTTTTCTTTTAATTCAATGGTACTCGTGCGTTCTTCTTTGTTGGATAACTGATTTATTATTCGCCAAATAGTTTTTTGTTTATTTGGTGAATTTACAATAAGCCCACAATAGTACTTCCTTTTTGTTTCCCGTATCAGTCTTTGGTGTTTTTTCTTTTCCTGCATATATTTATCTTTAAGAAATGGAAACTTTTTTTGTAGAACAAAGAGATCTTTTAATATATTACTAGAGCATCTTAACTCCGAATTTACCCAGGGTTTTCTTTGATTATTTAGATTTACCAACGGGAAACATAGTTCAAAATGATTTCTCAGAGTTTTTAAGAATTCCATCGTTTTTCCATTGGCATCTTGATTGTTGTACACATTTTCCCAAGATTCTTGTAGTAGAGCTTGTCCAAATCGCGCTTTATTAGCTTCTCCAAAATTCCTGGTTTGTTTTTTGGTTTGTTTGGGAAATTCAGTTTTGTTGGTTGTATTGCTCATTAGTATCAGTCTATGGTCGGATATTGTTGTATCTTTTACACTTATTTGTCTTACATTATGTAGATTCGTAAAAATGTTGTCAATTCGACTTTGACTGGTCGCGGTTATCCTAGTGAACTGCTCCACACGTTCAGTTAGACCGTAGGATCTCATTATATTTCTTAAATTGGTGGTTTCTTTTGAGTTGTTTTCGAAATGTATATTAAAGTCACCCACGATGATTATTTCCCCATAATTATTGAAGATGATTTCGAGCACATTTTCTATTACTAATAAAAAGGTGTCTATGCATCCTGCTGGTGGTCTATATAAGTTGATTATTATTTTCTTTTTATGTTTTTCAATTAATTCTATTCCGCAGATTTCTATGTGTTTTTCAATTGTATTGTTGGATATATTTATATTTTCTTTGAACTTTGTTAGATCTTTTCTAGCCCAGATAGCTACCCCTCCACCAGTGAACATTCTTCGGCAATAGAAGCTTAATAGTTTGTAATTTTCTACATGTAGATGTTGCAGCTTTTCTTCGTTCAGCCATGTTTCCGTAAGACATAAAAATTCCGGTTCGTAGAAGGTTGTTAATAGTTCAAGTTCACTACTTTTTTGGTTTAAACTTTGGATGTTTAAATATAGGACCTCTATTGTAATTTTTGTATGATTTTGTTTAATGTTCGAAAGCTTGTTTTGGTTTACTGTGCCACTCGGTAATTTTTCTGTAGGAGATGTTATTTTTTCTCTGAGTTTTTCTCCAGTCTTGACAAAAAACGGTTCACACAGGCGTTTCTTGGCCAAGTTTCAGCTTTGGATATCTCGTTAAGGTATTCGAACGGTACTGAAACTTTAAAAGATGAGTACTTATCGGGGTATTTAGAAATAATTTGTGTACAGATAACCTGCTCAAATTTTTTCCTACTTAAATATTGGATTACATCATCCGCTGACAGCTTCGGATCCAGACGAAATACATGCAGATGAGCGTATCTCGTAACGGCTCGTATTTGAGTTGATTCGTCATTGGTTCCAAAAATGAGTTTAGATTTCCTGACTCTTCTTTTTTGGTGTCGTTGTTCTTCCCATTTATCGTTATTTACATTTCGAAGCGGTCGATTTTCTATCGCTTCCATATCGGTCTGTGTGTTGTTCTTTTTTGCGCTATCATATTCATTCGTCTGGGGATTAGTTTTTTCAGCCTTATCAGTCGAGCGACTCGGCGCGCTATCACTCGCCTTCGATGAATTTTGTTCCTCAATATTAATTAATTCAATACTTTTCGGTAGTGTTTTCTTGTTTATTTCATTTAATTTTATGTTTTCACTTTTGAGAGTTTCAATTTGATTACTTAGTTCTAACAGACGATTATTCAGAGGTTCTACTTCCTTTTTAATCGTCTTACTGATTATCTCACTAATTAATCCGGCGAATTCTGTGCTGTTTATGTATGCAATAATCTGCTCATGGCATTTTTCGGATGCACCGGTTGATCTTAACGTTGGCATTTTATTTATATGTACTGATTTGTAATAAAATTAAAAATATATTCAGTTCTATTTAACTATACGCGTACGACCACTCACGTTAACGGCTGGCGGCCGACTAGTCTTGTCTGTCTAGTCTTGTCTGTCTAGTCTTATCTGTCTAGTCTTGTCTGTCTATTCTTGTCTGTCTAGTCTTGTCTGTCTAGTCTTGTCTGTCTAGTCTTGTCTGTCTAGTCTTGTCTGTCTAGTCTTGTCTGTCTAGTCTTGTCTGTCTAGTCTTGTCTGTCTAGTCTTGTCTGTCTAGTCTTGTCTGTCTAGTCTTGTCTGTCTAGTCTTGTCTGTCTAGTCTTGTCTGTCTAGTCTTGTCTGTCTAGTCTTGTCTGTCTAGTCTTGTCTGTCTAGTCTTGTCTGTCTAGTCTTGTTTGTCTAGTCTTGTCTGTCTAGTCTTGTCTGTCTAGTCTTGTCTGTCTAGTCTTGTCTGTCTAGTCTTGTCTGTCTAGTCTTGTCTGTCTAGTCTTGTCTGTCTAGTCTTGTCTGTCTAGTCTTGTCTGTGTAGTCTTGTCTGTCTAGTCTTGTCTGTCTAGTCTTGTTTGTCTAGTCTTGTCTGTCTAGTCTTGTCTGTCTAGTCTTGTCTGTCTAGTCTTGTCTGTCTAGTCTTCTCTGTCTAGTCTTGTCTGTCTAGTCTTATCTGTCTAGTCTTGTCTGTCTATTCTTGTCTGTCTATTCTTGTCTGTCTAGTCTTGTCTGTCTAGTCTTGTCTGTCTAGTCTTGTCTGTCTAGTCTTGTCTGTCTAGTCTTGTCTGTCTAGTCTTGTCTGTCTAGTCTTGTCTGTCTAGTCTTGTCTGTCTAGTCTTGTCTGTCTAGTCTTGTCTGTCTAGTCTTGTCTGTCTAGTCTTGTCTGTCTAGTCTTGTCTGTCTAGTCTTGTCTGTCTAGTCTTGTCTGTCTAGTCTTGTCTGTCTAGTCTTGTCTGTCTAGTCTTGTCTGTCTAGTCTTGTCTGTCTAGTCTTGTCTGTCTAGTCTTGTCTGTCTAGTCTTGTCTGTCTAGTCTTGTCTGTCTAGTCTTGTCTGTCTAGTCTTGTCTGTCTAGTCTTGTCTGTCTAGTCTTGTCTGTCTAGTCTTGTCTGTCTAGTCTTGTCTGTCTAGTCTTGTCTGTCTAGTCTTGTCTGTCTAGTCTTGTCTGTCTAGTCTTGTCTGTCTAGTCTTGTCTGTCTAGTCTTGTCTGTCTAGTCTTGTCTGTCTAGTCTTGTCTGTCTAGTCTTGTCTGTCTAGTCTTGTCTGTCTAGTCTTGTCTGTCTAGTCTTGTCTGTCTAGTCTTGTCTGTCTAGTCTTGTCTGTCTAGTCTTGTCTGTCTAGTCTTGTCTGTCTAGTCTTGTCTGTCTAGTCTTGTCTGTCTAGTCTTGTCTGTCTAGTCTTGTCTGTCTAGTCTTGTCTGTCTAGTCTTGTCTGTCTAGTCTTGTCTGTCTAGTCTTGTCTGTCTAGTCTTGTCTGTCTAGTCTTGTCTGTCTAGTCTTGTCTGTCTAGTCTTGTCTGTCTAGTCTTGTCTGTCTAGTCTTGTCTGTCTAGTCTTGTCTGTCTAGTCTTGTCTGTCTAGTCTTGTCTGTCTAGTCTTGTCTGTCTAGTCTTGTCTGTCTAGTCTTGTCTGTCTAGTCTTGTCTGTCTAGTCTTGTCTGTCTAGTCTTGTCTGTCTAGTCTTGTCTGTCTAGTCTTGTCTGTCTAGTCTTGTCTGTCTAGTCTTGTCTGTCTAGTCTTGTCTGTCTAGTCTTGTCTGTCTAGTCTTGTCTGTCTAGTATTGTCTGTCTAGTCTTGTCTGTCTAGTCTTGTCTGTCTAGTCTTGTCTGTCTAGTCTTGTCTCTCTAGTCTTGTCTGTCTAGTCTTGTCTGTCTAGTCTTGTCTGTCTAGTCTTGTCTGTCTAGTCTTGTTTGTCTAGTCTTGTCTGTCTAGTCTTGTCTGTCTAGTCTTGTCTGTCTAGTCTTGTCTGTCTAGTCTTGTCTGTCTAGTATTGTCTGTCTAGTCTTGTCTGTCTAGTCTTGTCTGTCTAGTCTTGTCTGTCTAGTCTTGTCTGTCTAGTCTTGTCTGTCTAGTCTTGTTTGTCTAGTCTTGTCTGTCTAGTCTTGTTTGTCTAGTCTTGTCTGTCTAGTCTTGTCTGTCTAGTCTTGTCTGTCTAGTCTTGTCTGTCTAGTCTTGTCTGTCTAGTCTTGTCTGTCTAGTCTTGTCTGTCTAGTCTTGTCTGTCTAGTCTTGTCTGTCTAGTCTTGTCTGTCTAGTCTTGTCTGTCTAGTCTTGTCTGTCTAGTCTTGTCTGTCTAGTCTTGTCTGTCTAGTCTTGTCTGTCGTCTTGTCTGTCTAGTCTTGTCTGTCTAGTCTTGTCTGTCTAGTCTTGTCTGTCTAGTCTTGTCTGTCTAGTCTTGTCTGTCTAGTCTTGTCTGTCTAGTCTTGTCTGTCTAGTCTTGTCTGTCTAGTCTTGTCTGTCTAGTCTTGTCTGTCTAGTCTTGTCTGTCTAGTCTTGTCTGTCTAGTCTTGTCTGTCTAGTCTTGTCTGTCTAGTCTTGTCTGTCTAGTCTTGTCTGTCTAGTCTTGTCTGTCTAGTCTTGTCTGTCTAGTCTTGTCTGTCTAGTCTTGTCTGTCTAGTCTTGTCTGTCTAGTCTTGTCTGTCTAGTCTTGTCTGTCTACTCTCTTATACCTAGTCTTGTCCATCTAGTCTTGTCCGTCTAGTCTTGTCCGTCTAGTCTTGTCTGTCTAGTCCTGTTCGTCTAGTCTTGTCTGTCTATTCTTGTCCGTCTAGTCTAGTCCGTCTAGTCTTGTCCGTCTAGCCTTGTCTGTCTAGTCTTGTCTGTTTCATTTAGTATCTCATTGTAATATTTCAAATTGTTTTCGCTGGTCAGTGGTGCCAATATCGATTTGACCCCGATTTAACGGTCGGCACGGCCCCGAGGCGAACCGCGATCGTGTAACGCGAATTAAAGTCACAATGCTGCCAACGCGGCAGCAGGAGGAGAAAGAAATCCTGCATACAGTTACGTGAAAATGATAATCGAGCAAATGGAATGAACTGGGTCAAAGGAGCCCCTTATCGTGCGACCCATTTACTTCAATAAATGGAACCGACCGCAAACAAACACAACAAATAGATTATTATAATTAATATATATATATATATATATATATATATATATATATATATATGTGTGTATATATTTTAGGGGTGGAATCAAGTGAACTTTGAGTAGGGTAGGACTGAAGGGCGTCGTCCTGCCGTATCGACCAGCAGGATTCCGCTAAACCCGGCTACAAATGCCAAAATGTTTCGTAATTTCATAACTTCCGAACTTGTCTGGTTGGAACATAATAAATTTCGCAATCACCTAAATTCTATAATAATAATAATAATAATAATAATATTAACAAAAATAACAAAATAATAATATTAGCAATAATAACACAACAATAATAATAATAATATTTGTCTACTCGCACAGCAAAATGAACAGATTAATAAGTAAATTATTGTACGTGAAGCAAGCCGTTATTACTCCCGTTATTACTGCCGTTATTATTAATCGTGTGTGAAAGTGTCGAAATCGTGCGTAAAAGTCCAATGTTCATCAAACGAAGTTTCATTATTAAACGATTTCTGTTGTTACTATGGCAACAACTCGCGTCACTAAACTAAAAACATAGACGTAGTGAAAATAAATTTTCTGACGTAAATTAAAATTGAATTAATTTTGAATCAAAAATTATATTGAATTAAAAATTAATTTTGTCTCGGCCTCTCAGTCTGGATTTATCTGGCTCTAATATTACTTGACTTAACCATAACATAATCTAGATTAAGATCTAGGCTAACCTAGAGTCTAGTGTTCCCGTCACTGTGCATTTTTACTAGTTGACAATTTTTGCCACGGAGGCGCTGAACGTTCTAATATTATTTTTGTCAGTGATTTGAAGTATTTAGTCTGTCAAAATAACAATTTCTCAATATTTGAGAATCAATTACTTTCTTGTAGAATCAACATTATTTGTTATGTATGATATAACGTATGATACACGTGTGTGAAGAAGGGCTTTCGTGCATGAGTTGCGAAGTTTAAAGCACGAGCATTCGGTATCAAACAGTTCTAGTCAGTCCATATAACTTCCATACACGGGCGTAGTTTCGTGGGAAGTTTAGAAAATATTTTGAGGGGGGGGGGGGGTTTGCAGAAATGCAACAATTTACAATCTAAAACTGACACACAAGGGTTCCTAAACTCCACATCCAACATGTTCTCTTGAAGATAGTCGTCTCTACTCATCCCTCCTGATTTCAATATAATTTTTATGTTATATTTTGCATAATTCGAGGGGGTTTGAACCCCCCTGGCTACGCCCATGCTTCCATACACTTCCATATAAATATAAGCAATTTTTCATTAGTTTTGTGCGTTTAAGTTGTAGTTTTGGGACAGAGAGAAGGTTTTTGAGAAACGTAAAAGAATTCCTGAAAGTGCAACGTATAAATGAAACAATTGAAACGTTTGGCGAACAATTGCTTGTCGGAACAAAGAAACGATTGTTTGTTTGTGGGGGATTGTTGAGGCTAGGAGCTAGGTGGAAGTGCATTCGGTCGAGTTAGGAATGAAGAAAAAAGTGCACTTCAAAGTACATTCTAGTCGTGACTAAATATAGACGGTCTATTATAAGCGACTGGATGCGTAAAAAAGCCTTTCGTTTCCTCGACTTTTTGTTTCGAAATAGAAATTTTTCAAAGACAAAAAAAAGCAGAAATTATAAAGAGGGTGAAGCTTCAGGCGCCGGGTTTCTAAAAATATGCTCTGCACGCTTATTTATAGTTGAAATATCAAATTTAAAATCTCTAACTAACCAAAATATTAACCAAAATTTTTGCATCAGACAAACAGACGAAATAAAAATCTCTTTCTAATTTAATTCTTAACTTGTTTACTTAATTTCACGCCTCTAGTTAGTCTATTAAGCTAGTTACAGATGAACTTGCTATAGAAGCCGCGGGGCTTCTCTCGCATGGACTTATATCAGACAAATTAATTCAGGATTTCTTCTTCGAATTCGCGAACGAATTTTGATATGTCATGGATATTGACACATGATACTTGTGTTAAGTTTAGGCTTAGATAACTAGACTTGTGTACTAGATATCGCTCTCTAGTTTTCAATCGAGATTAAACGACTTCATTCGCTAACTCGGTATAAAATTTAGTAAGTGTAGCTTGTTTGAATTCTAAGTTATAGACTGAAACCCAATTGTCGTTTTAGCGCCAAAAATAGCACAAAGTTTGAATCTAAATAACTAGACTTGCGGACTAGATATTAATCGGTAGTTTTCAAGTTTGATTAACCGACTGCATTCTCTAACTCTACATTACATTTAGTTAGTGTTGATAGTCTGCAACACCACCAGAAACTAAAACTAGATGTTCAATTTTTTTCCAAAAATAGTGTTAATTTTAGGCTTAGATAACTAGACTTGTGTACTAGATATCGCTGTCTAGTTTACAACCGAGATTAAATGACTTCATTCGCTAACTCGGTATCAAATTTAGTAATTGTAGCTTGTTTGAATCGTAAGATAAAGACTAAAACCCGATGGTCATTTTAGCGCCAAAAATAACACAAAGTCTGAATCTAAATAACTAGACTTGTGGACTATATATTAATCTCTACTTTTCAAATTTGATTAACCGACTTTATTCTCTAACTCTACATTAAATTTCGTTAGTGTAGATAGTCTGTAACACCACCAGACACTAAAGCTAGATGTTCATTTTTTTTCCAAAAATAGTGTTAAGTTTAGGCTTAGATAACTAGACTTGTGTAATATATGTCGATGTCTAGTTATCAACCAAGATTAAACGACTTCATTGGCTAACTCGGTATAAAATTTAGTAAGTGTAGCTTGTTTGAATTATAAGTTATAGACTAAAACCCGATGGCCGTTTTAGCGCCAAAAATAGCACACAGTTAGAATCTAAATAACTAGACTTGTGGACTAGATATGAATCTGTAGTTTCCAATTTCGATTAACTGTCTTCATTCTCTAACTCTATATTACATTTAGTTAGTGTAGATAGTCTGCAACACCACCAGAAACTAAAACTAGATGTTCATTTTGTTCCAAAAATGGTGTTAAGTTTAGGCTTAGATAACTAGACTTGTGTACTAGATATCGCTGTCTAGTTTTCAACCGAGATTAAATGACTTCATTCGCTAACTCGGTATCAAATTTAGTAAGTGCAGCTTGTTTGAATTTTAAGTTATAGACTAAAACCCAATGGTCGTTTCAGCGCCAAAAATTGCACAAAGTTTGAATCTAAATAACTAGACTTGTGGACTAGATATTAATCTGTAGTTTCCAATTTCGATTAACTGTCTTCATTCTCTAACTCTATATTACATTTAGTTAGTGTAGATAGTCTGCAACACCACCAGAAACTAAAACTAGATGTTCATTTTGTTCCAAAAATAGTGTTAAGTTTAGGCTTAGATAACTAGACTTGTGTACTAGATATCGCTGTCTAGTTTTCAACCGAGATTAAATGACTTCATTCGCTAACTCGGTATCAAATTTAGTAAGTGCAGCTTGTTTGAATTTTAAGTTATAGACTAAAACCCGATGGTCGTTTCAGCGCCAAAATTGCACAAAGTTTGAATCTAAATAACTAGACTTGTGGACTAGATATTAATCTGTAGTTTCCAATTTCGATTAACTGTCTTCATTCTCTAACTCTATATTACATTTAGTTAGAGTAGATAGTCTGCAACACCACCAGAAACTAAAACTAGATGTTCATTTTGTTCCAAAAATAGTGTTAAGTTTAGGCTTGGAAAACTAGACTTGTGTACTAGATATCGCTGTCTAGTTTTCAACCTAGATTAAATGACTTCATTCACTAACTCGGTAGCAAATTTAGTAAGTGTAGCTTGTTTGAATTTTAAGTTATAGACTAAAACCCGATGGTCGTTTCAGCGCCAAAAATTGCACAAAGTTTGAATCTAAATAACTAGACTTGTGGACTAGATATTAATCTTTAGTTTTCAAATTTGAATAACCGACTTCATTCTCTAACTCTACATTACATTTAGTTAGTGTAGATAGTCTGCAACACCACTAGAAACTAAAACTAGATGTTCAATTTTTTCCCCAAAAATAGTGTTAAGTTTAGGTGAAAGAGAGAAACTCTACATTACATTTAGTTAGTGTAGATAGTCTGCAACACCACCAGAAACAAAAACTAGACGTTAAATTTTTTTCCAAAAATAGTGTTAAGTTTAGGCTTAGATAATTAGACTTGTGTACTAGATATCGCTGTCTAGTTTTCAACCGAGATTAAACGACTTCATTCGCTAACTCGGTATCAATTTTAGTAAGTGTGGCTTGTTTGAATTCTAAGTTATAGACTAAAACCCAATGGTCGTTTTAGCGCCAAAAATAACACAAAGTTTGAATCTAAATAACTAGACTTGTGGACTAGATATTAATCTGTAGTTTTCAATTTTGTTTAACCGACTGATGAGAGTTCTTATGACGAATCCACACCACCGCAGACAATTGAAAAAGCAAATTCTTCATTTTTGATTCCATTTTTTTTTTATGGCCCCTGGATCCTAAACTTGTAAGATACATCCCCTCGCTTGAGCAATAAAAAATATTATTTGTAACACGGACTCACTGCATTCATGCGCACAATTTCGCTCTTGCAAAAAATTGACCACCTTTCGCCCTAGTTACAAAATATACTATTTTCTGTTTTGGTGAAACGTAAGCCTGTTAAAACTCGCGCAAAATAACGTTCTTCCGTATTTTTGCCCGAAACTTTTCCAAAAATAATCTAAACTGCCTGATTCTTTTTCTAAATAATTCTAAATTAAATGCCGATTCAAACTAGGTATGAAACGTGCAGTTCCAACGAGAACCAACCTCTCAAATTACTTTGAGAGACACGACGTTCTGATCTAGATTTTTTCGAGCTCGCGGGCCAGTAGGGAAAGATGTCATGTTTTGGCGCCTCCTCACTCCTCGATCCACCCCCAGTCAGTTTAAGAACAGAGTGGTTAGCTAAAGAATTGATGGTTTACGGGATTGATGTAGTAGCTTTGTTAGTAAACAGCTTTTAATCAGCTTTAATCGGCTTCTAAACAGCTTTTGTGTATGGAAAGTGGATGGAGTGGATGAAAAGTGAATGGAAAGTGGATAGAGTGGATGGAAAGTGGATGGAGAGATTGTAAAGTGGATGTAAAGTGGATCAAGTGAGATGTAGATAGGCTTCTAAACAGCTTTAGTGTATGGAAAGTGGATGGAATGGATGAAAAGTGGATGGAGTGGATGAAAAGTGGATGGAAGGAGGATGTAAAGTGGATGTAAAGTGGATCCCGTAAGACAACTTTGTTAGTAAACAGCTTTTAATCAGCTTTAATCGGCTTCTAAACAGCTTTTATATATGGAAAGTGGATGGAGTGTATGAAAAGTGAATGGAAAGTGGATAGAGTGGATGGAAAGTGGATGGAGAGATTGTAAAGTGGATGTAAAGTGGATCAAGTGAGATGTAGATAGGCTTCTAAACAGCTTTAGTGTATGGAAAGTGGATGGAGTGGATGAAAAGTGGATGGAGTGGATGAAAAGTGGATGGAAGGAGGATGTAAAGTGGATGTAAAGTGGATCCCGTAGGATGTAGACAACTTTGTTAGTAAACAGCTTTTAATCAGCTATAATCGGCTTCTAAACAGCTTTTATATATGGAAAGTGGATGGAGTGTATGAAACGTGGATGGAAAGTGGATGGACTGGATGGAAAGTGGATGGAGTGGATGTAAAGTGGATGTAAAGTGTATGGAAAGTGGATGGAGTGCATGGAAAGTGGATGGAGTGGATGGAAAGTGAATGGAGTGGATGTAAAGTGAATGTACAGTGGATTTAAAGTGGATGGAGTGCATGGAAAGTGGATGGAGTGGATGGAAAGTGGATGGAGTGGATGGAAAGTGGATGGATAGTGGATTTAAAGTGGATTTAAAGTGAATGTAAAGTGGATCCCGTAAGATGTAGATAGCTTTGTTAGTAAACAGCTTTTAATCAGCTTTAATCGGCTTCTAAACAGCTTCTGTATATGGAAAGTGGATGGAGCGGATGAAAAGTGGATGTAAAATGGATGGAGTGGATGGAAAGTGGATGTAAAGTGGATCCCGTAAGATGTAGATAGATTTCTTAGTAAACAGCTTTTAATCAGCTTTAATCGGCTTCTAAACAGCTTTTGTATATGGAAAGTGGATGGAGTAGATGAAAAGTGGATGGAGTGGATGTAAAGTGGATGGAAAGTGGATGTAAAGTGGATGGAGTGGATGGAAAGTGAATGGAGTGGATGTATAGTGGATGGAAAGTGGATGTACATTGGATTTAAAGTGGATGGAGTGCATGGAAAGTGGATGGAGTGGATGGAAAGTGGATGGAAAGTGGATGGAAAGTGGATATAAAGTGGATCCCGTAAGATGTAGACAGCTTTGTTAGTAAGCAGCTTTTAATCAGCTTTAATCGGCTTCTAAACAGCTTTTTTATATGGAAAGTGGATGAAGTGGATAAAAAGTGGATGGAAAGTGGATGGAGTGGATGGAAAGTGGATGGAGTGGATGGAAAGTGAATGGAGTGGATGTATAGTGAATGGAAAGTGGATGTACAGTGGATTTAAAGTGGATGGAGTGCATGGAAAGTGGATGGAAAGTGGATGGAGTGGATGGAAAGTGGATGGAGTGGATGGAAAGTGGATGGAGTGGATGGAAAGTGGATGTAAAGTGGATCCCGTAAGATGTAGATAGATTTGTTAGTAAACAGCTTTTAATCAGCTTTAATCGGCTTCTAAACAGCTTTTGTATATGGAAAGTGGTTGGAGTGGATGGAAAGTGGATGGAGTGGATGGAAAGTGGATAGAAAGTGGATGGAGTGGATGTAAAGTGGATGGAAAGTGGATGTAAAGTGGATGGAAAGTGGATGGAGTGCATGTAAAGTGGATGGAGTAGATGGAAAGTGAATGGAGTGGATGTAAAGTGGATATAAAGTGGATGTAAAGTGGATTTAAAGTGGATCCCGTAAGATGTAGATAGATTTGTTAGTAAACAGCTTTTAATCAGCTTTAATCAGCTTCTAAACAGCTTTTGTGGATGGAAAGTGGATGGAAAGTGGATGTAAAGTGGATGGAAAGTGGATGGAGTGCATGGAAAGTGGATGGAAAGTGGATGGAGTGCATGGAAAGTGGATGGAAAGTAGATGGAGTGGATGGAAAGTGGATGGAGTGGATGTAAAGTGGATGGAAAGTGGATGTAAAGTGGATGGAAAGTGGATGTAAAGTGGATGGAAATTGTATGGAGTGCATGGAAAGTGGATGGAAAGTAGATGGAGTGGAAAGTGAATGGAGTGGATGTAAAGTGGATGGAAAGTGGATGGAAAGTGGATGTACAGTGGATGTGAAATGGATGGAGTGCATGGAAAGTGGATGGAGTGGATGGAAAGTGTATTTAAAGTGGATGGAGTGGATGGAAAGTGGATGGAAAGTGGACAGAGTTAAGACTTTGACCTCGTTTTGATGAGTCATTGAACCCGTACAAGTATGGAATCGTGCGTGAGCGTAGATTTCATATACAACTTCAAGAATCATAAGATTCCATGTGAAGGGTTGTGCGGATTCCCGAACAACGGCTGCTGAATTTACTAACAAAGTTATCTACATCAATTCCGTAAACCATCAATTCTATAGCTGACTACTATGTTCTTAAACTGACTGGGGGTGGGTCGAGGAGTGAGGATGAAAGTTGTCATGTGCTGGCGCCTCCTCACTCCTCGACCCTACTCGGGCCGGATCAAATACTAACTAAAACTAACCAAAAAATTAACCAAAACCTAAAAAAAAAATTAACCAAAATTAACCAAAACTCTCAAAATTTCATTTTTTTTTTTTTACAAAAAATTTGAGAAAACGCAGAACAATCAGAATCAAATCAAACAGTCAGACGAACAGACGAAATAAAAATCTCTTAATATTGCTCGCCTTAAAACTCCATTGAGAATTCTATAGACTAAATCCTTCATACACACTTAATCCACGTAGTCGAACTAAACAGAGTTGGAACCCTAAAACGTGACTCCCTTTAAAAACCCTCCCTTTAGAAACGGTCTAGTTAGATTTAGTGTTTAGTATAGAAGATAATTACAAAAACTTGTTCGAACCTCGTGTGGGTTAATAACGTTTTAATTGAATTAGTTAACATGCGGGTTCGAATTTAATTCAATTAATTCTTTACCAAATTAACGTTTTTAACAAGAATCTAATTGTTTTCACTAAAAACTCGTCGAGGATCATTTCTGGACATTTCAATTAGTTCAGTTCGTTAGTTCCAAACAGTTTTGATAAGCTCCAATCCAGACTACCGATAAGTCGATTAAACCACGAATAAAAAACAATTAGCGCTAGCGTTAAGACTACACAATTAGCGTTTACACAAATAGCGTTAAGATTACACTTGAATTGGACTTTAAAGTATTAATTGCCGCTAGAATTTTATAAATCCGCCCGACTGTTAGAAAATTAAAAAAGATCAAATTTGTTCAAAAAATAGTATCAAGTTTGTATCGAGATAAATAAATTTGTGGATTAGTTATCAACCTCTAGTTTTCAAAGTTGACTAACTGATTCTATTTTCTAACTGTATATTAAATTTAGTTGCCCTATCTAATGATTAACCAAAACTACAGACCAAAACTTAATGGTCTTTTTAGCGCCAAAAATAGCATAATGTTTGAAGCTAAATAACTAGACTTGTGGACTAGATATTTACCTCTAGTTTTCAATGCTGACTAACTGACTTTATCCTCTAACTCTAAGTTAAATTTAGTTAGTGTAGATAGTTTGGACTCCAAGCTGGAAACTAAAACTTAATGAAACAAATTTGTTCCAAAAATAACGTCAAATTTGTATCGAGATAAATAAATTTGTGGATTAGTTATCCACCTCTAGTTTTCAAAGTTGACTAACTGATTCTATTTTCTAATTGTATATTAAATTTAGTTGACCTAGCTAGCCATTAATCAAAACTACAGACCAAAACTTAATGGTCTTTTTAGCGCCAAAAATATCTTAAAGTTTGAAGCTAAATAACTAGACTTGTAGACTAGATATTAACCTCTAGTTTTCAACGTTGACTAACTGACTTTATTCTCTAACTCTAAGTTAAATTTACTTAGTGTAGATAGTCTGTAATCTAAGCTGGAAACTAAAACTTAATGAACAAATTTGTTTCAAAAATTACGTCAAGTTTATATCTAGATAAATAAAATTGTGGATTAGTTATCTACCTCTAGTTCTCAAAGTTGACTAACTGATTCTATTTTCTAATTGTATATTAAATTTAGTTGACCTAGCTAGTCATTAACCAAAACTACAGACCAAAACTTAATGGTCTTTTTAGCGCCAAAAATATCATAAAGTTTGAAGCTAAATAACTAGATTTGTAGACTAGATATTAACCTCTAGTTTTCAATGTTGATTAACTAAATTCAATCTCTAACTTCACATTAAATTTAGTTAGTGTAGATAGTCTGTAATCTAAGCGGGAAACTAAAACTTAATGATCAAATTTGTTCAAAAAATAGTGCCAAGTTTAGGGTTAGATAACTAGACTTGTGTACTAGATATCGCTGTCTAGTTTTCAACCGAGGTTAAAAGACTTCATTCGCTAACTCGGTATTAAATGTAGTAGGTGTAGCTTGTTTCAATTCTAAATTATAGACTAAAACCCGATGGTCGTTTTAGCGCCAAAAATAGCACAAAGTTTGAATCTAAATAACTAGACTTGTGGACTAGATATTAATCTGTAGTTTTCAATTTTGATTAAACGACTTCATTCGCTAACTCGGTATCAAATTTAATAAGTGTAGCTTGTTTTGAAATCTAAGACTAAAAGCATTTGGGGTGTGAATATAGATTTGGCAAACATTCGTCTGTGTAGTCATAAAATCGGTGTTTTCTGGACGTGGATGGGATTGTGAGATAGGGCACGACCGCGTGTTTAAATTTAATTAAAATAATGTGCACGTAGCCGGAGAGACGAACAGACGCAGGAGATAATGCACAATAAATATAGAAAATAGTTAACGTGCGGAGGGAGCGAGAGAAGGATCGGTAATAACGGAGCGACCCCAGGCCAAAGTACGTTTTACGCGCCGCGGAAACGCTCATTATATAAACTATTTTTCAGACGCGTCCAATCTGCACACTAAACGTTCTTGCAGGAATAATGTGGGAAGATATTTAACACACATGTCTTGCTACATAACTCGCGCAGTATTCGTTCTAATTTTCAGCATTCACTAAATTATTTAGGTTAGATTAGGTTAGGTTTAGGCAACTATAAACTTCTGCAAAAAGTCTCTGATTCTCTTAAAACTCTGCAAAATTTAAAAACTGTAACTTGCCTCTAGCGCTAGTTATTGAGTGATTAGTGTCTTTTTTCGTAAAAATTATATCAATGTTTACAAGGCTCTAACTCTGCTAGAATTCTAGATAGAACGTAATAGCTTCCAGAATTGATTAAATCATTTAGTTTGTTATTTGTTTCCAAAATTTAGTTAGTCTAGATCGTTTGTAGCCTAAGCTAGAAACTAAAACTTGTTCAAATATTTTCCAAAAATAGTGTTAAGTTTAGGCTTAGATAACTAGACTTGTGTATTAGATATCGACGTCTAGTTTTCAAGAAAGATTAAACGACTTCATTCGCTAACTCGGTATAAAATTTAGTAAGTGTAGCTTGTTTGGATTTTAAGTTATAGACTAAAATCCAATGGTCGTTTTAGCGCCAAAAATTGCACAAAGTTTGAATCTAAATAATTAGACTTGTGGACTAGATATTAATCTGTAGTTTTCAATTTTGTTTAACCGACTGCATTCTCTAACTCTACATTACATTTAGTTAGTGTAGATAGTCGGTAACACCACCAGAAACTAAAATTAGATGTTCAATTTTTTTTTCAAAATAGTGTTAAGTTCAGGCTTAGATAACTACACTTGTGTACTAGATATCGCTGTCTAGTTTTCAACTGAGGTTAAACGACCTCATTCGCTAACTCGGTATCAAATTTAGTAAGTGTAGCTTGTTTGAATTCTAAGTTATAGACTAAAACCCGATGGTCGTTTTAGCGCCAAAAATAACACAAAGTTTGAATCTAAATAATTTGACTTGTGGACTAGATATTAATCTGTAGTTTTAAATTTTGATTACCCGACTTCATTCTCTAACTCTACATTACGTTTAGTTAGTCTCAAACCCGATGGTCGTTTTAGCGGCAAAAATAACACAAAGTTTGAATCTAAATATTTAGACTTGTGGACAAATTGAAATCTGTAGTTTTCAATTTTGATTAACCGACTTCATTCTCTAACTCTACATTACATTTAGTTATTGTAGATAGTCTGTAACACCACCAGAAACTAAAATTAGATGTTCAATTTTTTTTCCAAAAATAGTCTTAAGTTTAGGCTTAGATAACTAGACTTGTGTACTAGATATCGCTGTCTAGTTTCCAACTGAGGTTAAACGACCTCATTCGCTAACTCGGTATCAAATTTAGTAAGTGTAGCTTGTTTGAATTCTAAGTTATAGATTAAAACCCGATGGTCGTTTTAGCGCCAAAAAATCGCACAAAGTTTGAATCTAAATAACTAGACTTGCGGACTAGATATTAATCTGTAGTTTTCAATTTTGATTAACCGATTTCATTCTCTAACTCTACATTACATTTAGTTAGTGTAGATAGTCTGCAACACCACCAGAAACTAAAACTAGATGTTCATTTTTTTTCCAAAAAAAGTGTTAAGTTTAGGCTCAGATAACTAGACTTGTGTACTAGATATTGCTGTCTAGTCTTCAACCGAGCTTAAACGACTTCATTCGCAAACTCGGTTTCCAATTTAGTAAGTGTAGCTTGTTTGAATTCTAAGTTATAGACTAAAACCCGATGGTCGTTTTAGCGCCAAAAATAACACAAAGTTTGAATCTAAATAACTAGACTTGTGGACTAGATATTAATCTCTAGTTTTCAATTTTGATTAACTGACTTCATTCTCTAACTCTACATTACATTTAGTTAGTGTAGATAGTCTGCAACACCACCAGAAACTGAAGCTACATGTTCAATTTTTTTCCCAAAATGGTGTTAAGTTTAGGTTTAGATAACTAGACATGTGCACTAGATATCGCTGTCTAGTCTTCAACCGAGGTTAAACGACTTCATTTGCTAACTCGGTATCAAATTTAGTAAGTCTAAGTTGTTTGAATTCTAAGTTATAGACTAAAACCCAATGGTCGTTTTAGCGCCAAAAATTGCACAAAGTTTGAATCTAAATAACTAGACTTGTGGACTAGATATTAATCTCTAGTTTTCAATTTTGAACAACTTACTTCATTCTCTAACTCTACATTAAATTTAGTTAGTGTGGATAGTCTTTAGCATTTTGACTCAACATTGAAAACTTGAAATGAACATTTTCTGCGTCAAGTAAAGTTTATATTCAGATTACTTGAATTAAAAAGCGTTGGTTTTGGATGGGATTGGGCATCGCGACGCCAACCAAATGTATAAATAAATGGCGCAGATGTTTCTGTCTGCAAGGGAATAAGCCCATAAATAGAACTAAATCTCGTAGTCTGTCCAAACGAGTCTCACTAACTCTATTTACTCAATAAATATTAGAATATTTACGCTTACTGTTGGACCAATTGCTCGTATCTTAAACAAACTGGACACTAACTAGTTGCCACGCCGATTACTCGACTTACACTAAAGCTACATACTAATTAGTTAGTTCTATAGGTTGTTACAATAAACTAGATCTAGATTTGTATCTAGACTAATCTATATTTGGATCTAGATTTGTAATGCAGCCAAAGCCAATTTAGACACTGTGAGCTTTATCTAGGGTACAATAGATCTATGAAGGTCGCAAGCACAACTCACCACCAAATATATTATCTATTATATTTAGCTTAATAGACAACATAGATGGATGAAACCAAAAATACCAAAAAGTTTGAATCTAAATATCTAGACTTGTGGACTAGATATTAATCTGTGGTTTTCAATTTTGATTAACCGACTCTATTCTCTAACTCTACATTACATTTAGTTAGTGTAGATAGTCTGCAACACCACCAGAAACTAAAACTAAATGTTCATTTTTTTTCCAAAAATAGTGTTAAGTTTAGGCTTAGATAATTAGACTTGTGTACTAGATATCGATGTCTAGTTTTCAACCAAGATTAAACGACTCCATTCGCTACCTCGGTATCAAATTTAGTAAGTGTAGCTTGTTTGAATCGTAAGTTATAGACTACAACCCGATGGTCGTTTTAGCGCCAAAAATAGCAGAAAGTTTGAAACTAAATAACTAGACTTGCGGACTAGATATTAATCTGTATTTTTCAACTTTGATTAACCAACTTCATTCTCTAACTCTACGTTACATTTAGTTAGTGTAGATAGTCTGTAACACCACCAGAAAC
The DNA here is from genome assembly GCA_944588485.1 of Phosphuga atrata. Classification (NCBI taxonomy): domain Eukaryota; kingdom Metazoa; phylum Arthropoda; class Insecta; order Coleoptera; family Silphidae; genus Phosphuga; species Phosphuga atrata. The sequence goes on along the minus strand of OX155901.1, from coordinate 62,801,837 downwards.
TAAAACTAGATGTTCAAACTTTTTCCAAAAATAGTGTTAAGTTTAGGCTTAGATAACTAGACTTGTGTACTAGATATTGATGTCTAGTTTTCAACCGAGTTTAAAGGACTTCATTCGCTAACTCGATATCAAATTTAGTAAGTGTAGCTTGTTTGAATTCTAAGTTATAGACTAAAACCCGATGGTCGTTTTAGCGCCAAAAATAGCACAATATTCAAATTTAAATAACTAAATTTGTGGACTAGATATTAATCTATAGTTTTCAATTTTGATTAACCGACTTCATTCTCTAACTCTACATTACATTTAGTTAGTGTAGATAGCCTGCAACACCACCAGAAACTAAAACTAGATGTTCAAGTTTTTTCCAAAAATAGTGTTAAATTTATGCTTAGATAACTAGACTCGTGTACTAGATATCGATGTTTAGTTTCCAACCGAGGTTAAACGACTTCATTCGCTAACTCGGTATCAAACTTAGCAAGTGTGGCTTGTTTGAATTCTAAGTTATAGACTAAAACCCAATGGTCGTTTTAGCGCCAAAAATAACGCAAAGTTTGAATCTAAATAATTAGACTTGTGGACTAGATATTAATTTGTAGTTTTCAATTTTGATTAACCGACTTCATTCTCTGACTCTACATTACATTTAGTTAGTGTAGATAGTTTGCAACAGCACCAGAAACTAAAACTAGATATTCAAACTTTTTCCAAAAATAGTGTTAAGTTTAGGCTTAGATAACTAGACTTGTGTACTAGATATTGATGTCTAGTTTTCAACCGAGGTTACACAACTTCATTCGCTAACTCGGTATCAAATTTAGTAAGTGTAGCTTGTTTGAATTCTAAGTTATAGACTAAAACCCGATGGTCGTTTTAGCGCCAAAAATAACGCAAAGTTTGAATCTAAATAACTAGACTTGTAGACTAGATATTAATCTGTAGTTTCCAACTTTGATTAACCGACTTCATTCTCTAACTCTACATTACATTTAGTTAGTGTAGATAGTCTGTAACACCACCAGAAACTAAAACTAGATGTTCCATTTTTTTCCAAAAATAGTGTTAAGTTTAGGCTTAGATAACTAGACTTGTGTACTAGATATCGATGTTTAGTTTCCAACCGAGGTTAAACGACTTCATTCACTAACTCGGTATCAAATTTAGTAAGTGTAGCTTGTTTGAATTCCAAGTTATAGACTAAAACCCGATGGTCGTTTTAGCGCCAAAAATTGCACAAAGTTTGAATCTAAATAATTAGACTTGTGGACTAGATATTAATCTCTAGTTTTCAAATTTGATTAACCGACTTCATTCTCTAACTCTACATTACATTTAGTTAGTGTAGATAGTCTGCAACACCACCAGAAACTAAAACTAGATATTCAAACTTTTTCCAAAAATAGTGTTAAGTTTAGGCTTAGATAACTAGACTTGTGCACTAGATATCGCTGTCTAGTTTTCAACCGAGGTTAAACGACTTCATTCGCTAAATCGGTATCAAATTTAGTAAGTGTAGCTTGTTTGGATTCTAAGTTATAGACAAAAACCCAATGGTCGTTTTAGCGCAAAAAATAACGCAAAGTTTGAATCTAATAACTAGACTTGTGGACTAGATATAAATCTGTAAAACTAAGCAAGTATACAGTTAACTAAATCGTTTATTAAATAAAGCAAACTAGGATATTCTATGTAGAGTATTACCGGAGTTATAGCTCTCAAAACATTGCAGTTTTTAGTGTAAATGGACAGCTGTTATTTATGATTTTAATTAAAGCGAATAAACAGTTAGTTGACTAGATAATGTCGTGGACAAAGGAGAATTTATCAACGCGTCTGACTAAATGGTAAACATTAGTAATCGTTGGAAAATAGGAGCGTCCGCGACCTTTCACACTCGAAAATCGTCCGCACTGACGACTAACACTAAACAATTGCGCAATCAGAATTGTTGGACACCAAAAAATTAACAAGAATTGCGACAAACGAAAGAGAAAATTTTATTGAGAAACTTTTTTCCACAAAAACTAAATCTATGTAGACAATTCAACATTTTACACTGTATGTTCAGTGGAGATGCATCATCCTGGCACGCGTCGCGACGCTCAGTGACTCATCGATGAGGGATGCTAGACGCCCCCGAAAATCACCCCAACGTCTGAATTTAATGAATGACTCAGTCAACAGAACGAAATATAAAAACAAGTCGATTTTTCTTGAAAGCAGAATAAACTTGCTGACTAGATATCAGTATCTAGTTTTCGACGTCGACTTGGCAACTTAATTCTTTAGTCTTAGTTAGTTCAACTTCTTTCTAACTAAAGCTACAGGCAAACTTAATTTATGCCAAAAATACCACAAAGTTTGAAACTAGATAACTAGACTCATGGACTAGATATCAATCTCTAGTTTTCAATGTTGATTAACTAACTTCATTCTCTAACTCCACATTGAATTTAGTTAGTGTAGATAGTCTATACTCTAAGCTGTAAACTAAAACTTAATGATCAAATTAGTTTAAAGTTCAAGTTTACATAACTAGACTTACGTACTAGATAACGACGTCTAGTCTGCAATCTAAATTAAACGACTTCATTCGCTAACTCAATATTAAATTTAGTAAGTGTAGCTTGTTTAAAAATCTAAGTTAAAGATCAAAACTCAATGGTCTTATAAGCGCCAAAAATAGCATAAAGTTTGAAGCTAAATAAATAGACTTGTGGACTAGATATTAATCTCTAGTTTTCAAAGTTGACTAACTGACTTCATTCTCTAACCCTGTGTTAAATTCAGTTAGTGTAGATAGTCTGTACTCGAAGTTGTAAACTGAAACTTAATGATCAAATTTGTTCTAAAAATAGTGTCAAGTTCAGACTTACATAACTAGACTTACGTACTAGATATCGAGGTCTAGTCTGTAATCTAGATTAAACGACTTCATTCACTAACTCAATATTAAATTTAGTAAGTTTAGCTTGTTTCCAAATCTAAGTTAAAGACCAAAACTTAATGGTCTTTTTAGCGCCAAAAATAGCATAAAGTTTGAAGCTAAATATCTAGACTTGTGGACTAGATATTAATATCTAGTTTTCAATGTTGACTAACTAACTTCATTCTCTAACTCCATATTGAATTTAGTAAGTGTAGATAGTGTGTGCTCTAAGCTGTAAACTAAAACTTAATGATGAAATTTGTTCCAAAAATAGTGTCAACTTCAGGCTTACATAACTAGACTTATGTACTAGATATCAATGTCTAGTTTGTAATCTAGATTAAACAACCTCATTCGCTAACTCAATACTAAATTTAGTAAGTGTAGCTTGTTTAGAAATCTAAGCTAAAGATCAAAACTTAATGGTCAAATTGACGCCAAAAATAGCGTAAACTTTGAAGCTAAATAACTAGACTTGTGGACTAGATATTAATCTCTAGTTTTCATTGTTGACTAACTAACTTCATTCTCTAACTCCATATTGTATTCAGTTAGTGTAGATAGTGTGTGCTCTAAGCTGTAAACTAAAACTTAATGATCAAATTAGTTTCAAGTTTAAGCTTACATAACTAGACTTATGTATTAGATATCGACGTCTAGTCTGCAATTTAGATTAAACGACTTCATTCGCTAACTCAATATTAAATTTAGTAAGTGTAGCTTGTTTCCAAATCTAAGTTAAAGCCCAGAACTTAATGGTCTTATTAGCGCCAAAAATATCATAAAGTTCGAAGCTAAATATCTAGACTTGTGGACTAGATATTAATCTCTAGTTTCCAATGTTTACTAACTAGCTTCATTCTCTAACTCCGTATTGAATTTAGTTAGTGTAGATAGTGTGTGCTCTAAGCTGTAAACTAAAACTTAATGAACAAATTTGTTCCAAAAATAGTGTCAAGTTCAGGCTTACATAACTAGACTTATGTACTAGATATCGACGTCTAGTTTGTAGTTTAGATTAAACGACTTCATTCCCTAACTCAATATTAAATTTAGTAGATGTAGCTTGTTTAGAAATGTAAGTTAAAGACCAAAACTTAATGATCAAATTAACGCCAAAAATATCATAAAGTTTGAAGCTAAATATCTAGACTTGTGGACTAGATATTAATCTCTAGTTTCCAATGTTGACTAACTGACTTCATTCTCTAACCCTACATTAAATTTAGTTAGTGTAGATAGTCTGTACTCTAAGCTGTAAACTAAAACTTAATGATCAAATTAGTTTCAAGTTCAAGCTTACATAACTAAACTTATGTATTAGATATCGACGTCTAGTCTACAATCTAGATTAAACGAGTTCATTCGCTAACTCAATATTAAATTTAGTAAGTTCAGCTAGTTTAGAAATCTAAGTTAAAGACCAAAACTTAATGGTCTAATTAAAGCCAAAAATATCATAAAGTTTGAAGCTAAATATCTAGACTTGTGGACTAGATATTAATCTCTAGTTTTCAATGTTGACTAACTGACTTCATTCTCTAACCCTATATTAAATTTAGTTAATGTAGATAGTTTGTACTCTAAGCTGTCAACTAAAATTTAAAGATCCATTTTTTTCCAAAAATAGTGTTAAGTTCAGGCTTACGTAACTAGACTTATATACTAGATATCGACGTCTAGTCTGCAATATAGATTGAACGACTTCATTCGCTAACTCAATATCAAATTTAGTAAGTGTAGCTAGTTTAGAAATCTAAGTTAAAGACTAAAACTTAATGGTCTTATTAGCGCCAAAAATAGCATAAAGTTTGAAGCTAAATATCTAGACTTGTGAACTAGATATTAATCTCTAGTTTTCAATGTTGATTAACTGACTCCATTCTCTAACCCTATATTACATTTAGTTAGTGTAGATAGTCTGTACTCTAAGCTGTAAACTAAAACTTAATGATCAAATTAGCTTCAAGTTCAAGCGTACATAACTAGACTTATGTACTAGATTTCGATGTCTAGTCTGCAATCTATAGTAAACGACTTCATTCGCTAACTCAATATTAAATTTAGTAAATGTAGCTTGTTTAGAAATCTAAGTTAAAGACCAAAACTTAATGGTCTTATTAGCGCCAAATATAGCATAAAGTTTGAAGCTTAATAACTAGACTTGTGGACTAGATATTAATCCCTAGTTTTCAATGTTGACTAACTAACTTAATTCTCTAACTTTATATTGAATTTAGTTAGTGTAGATAGTGTGTGCTCTGAGTTGTAAACTAAAACTTAATGAGCAAATTTGTTCCAAAAATAGTGTCAAGTTCAGGCTTTCATAACTAGACTTATGTACTAGATATCGGCGTCTAGTTTGTAGTTTAGATTAAACTAACTCATTCGCTAACTCAATATCAAATTTAGTAAGTTCAGCTAGTTTAGAAATCTAAATTAAAGACCAAAACTTAATGGTCTTATTAGCGCCAAAAATAGCATAAAGTTTGAAGCTAAATAACTAGACCTGTGGACTAGATATTAATCTCTACTTTTCAATGTTGACTAACTAACTTCATTCTCTAACTCCATATTGAATTTAGTTAGTGTAGACAGTGTGTGCTCTAAGCTGTAAACTAAAGCTTAATGATCAAATTAGTTTCAAGTTCCAGCTTACATAACTAGACTTATGTACTAGATATCGACGTCTAATTTGAAATCTAGATTAAACGACTTCATTCCATAACTCAATATGAAATTTAGTAAATGTAGCTTGTTTCCAAATCTAAGTTAAAGACCAGAACTTAATGGTCTTATTAGCGCCAAAAATATCATAAAGTTTGAAGCTAAATATATAGACTTGTGGACTAGATATTAATCGCTAGTTTTCAATGTTGACTAACTAACTTCATTCTCTAACCCCATATTAAATTTAGTTAGTGTAGATAGTCTGTACACTAAGCTGTAAACTAAAACTTAATGATCAAATTTGTTCTAAAAATAGTGTCAAGTTCAGACTTACTTAACTAGACTTATGTACTAGATATCGACGTCTAGTTTGCAATCTAGATTAAACGACTTCATTCGCTAACTCAATATTAAATTTAGTAAGTGTAGCTTGTTTAGAAATCTAAGTTAAAGTTCAAAACTCAATGGTCTTATTAGCGCCAAAAATAGCATAAAGTTTGAAGCTAAATAACTAGACTTGTGGACTAGATATTAATCTCTAGTTTTCAATGTTGACTAACTAACTTCATTCTCTAACCCCATATTAAATTTAGTTAGTGTAGATAGTCTGTACACTAAGCTGTAAACTAAAACTTAATGATCAAATTTGTTCTAAAAATAGTGTCAAGTTCAGACTTACATAACTAGACTTACGTACTAGATATCGACGTCTAGTCTGCAATCTAGATTAAACGACTTCATTCGCTAACTCAATATTAAATTTAGTAAGTGTAGCTTGTTTAGAAATCTAAGTTAAAGATCAAAACGCAATGGTCTTATTAGCGCCAAAAATAGCATAAAGTTTGAAGCTAAATAACTAGACTTGTGGACTAGATATTAATCTCTAGTTTTCAATGTTGATTAACTGACTTCATTCTCTAACCCTATATTAAATTTAGTTAGTGTAGATAGTCTGTACTCTAAGCTGTAAACTAAAACTTAATGATCAAATTAGCATCAAGTTCAAGCTTACATAACTAGACTTATGTACTACATATCGATGTCTAGTCTGCAATCTATATTAAACGACTTCATTCGATAACTCAATATTAAATTTAGTAAATGTAGCTTGTTTAAAAATCTAAGTTAAAGACCAAAACTTAATGGTCTTATTAGCGCCAAAAATAGCATAAAGTTTGAAGCTTAATAACTAGACTTGTGGACTAGATATTAATCTCTAGTTTTCAATGTTGACTAACTAACTTAATTCTCTAACTTTATATTGAATTTAGTTAGTGTAGATAGTGTGTGCTCTGAGTTGTAAACTAAAACTTAATGAGCAAATTTGTTCCAAAAATAGTGTCAAGTTCAGGCTTACATAACTAGACTTATGTACTAGATATCGGCGTCTAGTTTGTAGTTTAGATTAAACTAACTCATTCGCTAACTCAATATCAAATTTAGTAAGTTCAGCTAGTTTAGAAATCTAAGTTAAAGACCAAAATTTAATGGTCTTATTAGCGCCAAAAATAGCATAAAGTTTGAAGCTAAATAACTAGACTTGTGGACTAGATATTAATCCCTAGTTTTCAATGTTGACTAACTAACTTCATTTTCTAACTCCATATTGAATTTAGTTAGTGTAGATAGTGTGTGCTCTAAGCTGTAAACTGAAACTTAATGAACAAATTTGTTCTAAAAATAGTGTCAAGTTCAGACTTACTTAACTAGACTTATGTACTAGATATCGACGTCTAGTTTGCAATCTAGATTAAACGACTTCATTCGCTAACTCAATATGAAATTTAGTAAGTCTAGCTTGTTTAGAAATCTAAGTTAAAGACCAAAACTTAATGGTCTTATTAACGCCAAAAATATCATAAAGTTTGAAGCTAAATAACTAGACTTCTGGACTAGATATTAAACTCTAGTTTTCAATGTTGACTAACTAACTTCATTCTCTAACTCCATATTAAATTTAGTTAGTGTAGATAGTGTAGTGCTAACTCGATATTAAATTTAGTAAGTGTAGCTTGACACTAAAGTTTGATTAAACTACACGCGCAAACTTTTGACGACTGATAGTTTCTAAAT